>CM076242.1:50299678-50963857 GCA_038380155.1 Pseudococcus jackbeardsleyi
TTTATACTTCGGAAAGAGATCTTCCAAAAACAACGTCATTGTTTGAGTTTTTATGGATCAAACCTCGTTTTCTAATTTTTTAGACATATTTTAACCTCACCTTGAAAAAAAAATGGAAATTTTTGGTATAATAAATTTATCACTCCCACCTCCCAATTGCTAAATAGATTTTTTTTTTATAAAATAATTCCCAAATTAAAACTAAAAAATTTAACTATGCAAAAAAAACGTTATTTGTAAAAACTGAAATGGAAATTTATGAATTAAGAAACTAGAGAAAAAATTACAAAATTTTACTCGTCGAGAGGGATTGAACCCTCACGTGAAATAAACGAAGTCGAAAAAATTTCGTGAGTAAATACCTAAAACTTTTAGACAACCAAAATTATTTCTGTTCCTTTTTTACATCAGTTGAGTCGAAGAAATTTAAGTTATTCTGGCAAGAGAGGTGTCCTAACTCAAAGTAAAATTTTGAGGCTAAACAAAAATTAATCGAAAGTTGACCTGAAGAGAACCCCATATCCAAAATTTGAGTCGCTGAAATGCATTTCTCAAATTTTGGCGAATTTTTGAAATTTCAAATCACCTCACAGCCTACAAAATATCAAAAATTAATCTAATCAACGAAAAATTCTGAAATTTAGTATACCCTATTTTCGACCCGCCAAACAGATTGGAAGCGGTTTCAAGATGTTTCAGAACCATCAAAAAATTTTAAAATTTTCCAGCGTTGAAGGAAAGCTTGTAAAAAAGATCCATTTCAACTTCAGCATCTACAACTACAATAGCGAATTACCAGCATTGGTGACCTTTTTGATCGATTAAATTGAAATTTTCCAAAATTCGTATTTTTGAATTCAAATCCACATTTTGTAAGGGGGGGGGGGGGATTTTCTAAAAAAAAAAGTAAGGATATGTCTGCGACTCATGCCACACTTATCGAGGCAAAGAGCTTAAAATAAATATCCAATTTTAATTTTAGACATATCGAATCGTTTGGAAGCAGTTTTGAGATAATTCGGACCAACCACATAATTCTGAAGAGATTTCAAATCAGAGATGACAGATGATTTTTTTCTCGCTAAAATGATATTTCTTGGATTTTAAGGTTATTTGAACATAAAAAAAATTAGTTGGACTTCAACAAAAATAGGGAAGAAGATTAATTTTTATGATGAGAATATTGAGTTCTCGAAGTAGGTATTATTATTAAAATTCACCCCTCTTTCCTCCATCTCCTCTTCCAAAAAACTTTTTGTTGTGTTTATTGCTTTTACGCTACTTGTGTGATTGATTTTAAATTGATTAAATTGATACTGACGATGTTTTTGAATTATTTTTTATTGTAGACGTACTCATATTTGAGCTGGTAAACTTATCTCGTTTTCCAAAAACGTCATTTTTTTGATTTTTTTTTTTTGGAAAAAAATATAAAAACTTGAGTAAAAACGTTGCTAGATTACATTTCCAACCTCGCATATGAAAAAGAGAAACATTTACTGTTAAATGAGAAGGTTTTTGCCCAAAAATATTTGAATTTCAGCGAAAAAAACTTTTACATGAATTTTCAAAAATAAATTAAAAATCAACAGTGGGCGAATTTTCAAAACATATTTTTATGAAAATTTCACTATTTTTCAAATCGAAAGCGTAATATCCCAGGGGTTCCGTGGTAAATTCATTTTCAAAGAATAATTTTTCAACATTTCAACATTGACTGACATAAATAGGAATGAATTATAAAAAAGAAATTGAAAAAATCAAAGGTCAAGTGAATTAAATTTCATACGTCGGTTACCAAACAAAAGCCATTTTTAACCGGCAAGAAAACAATTTAATTTTAGAAAATAATGCGTGTACAAAATTATTAGAATTGTACCGTTAAATTAATTATAATGACTAAGTTTTCAAAATATTTTTGTATTTTTACGATGTTGCAACTTTGAAAAGTCTACCATAATCGTTATAAAGTACTTCTTACAATTGTCCCTTGTTTATTCCAACTATGGACACATTCTAACCCATTTTAACCTTTTATCAAGTGAATTGCTGTATAATTGGAAAATTTTTGATTTCATTATTTTCAACGAAGATCAGAAAAAAAAAACAGAAAAAATTTGGTGGGTATTATGAATTCATATTGCCAGCGTGTTTCTTTTCACACAAGTACAGCATTTGATCGTTCATATTCTGTCAGACTATTTTATTTCTTACTGTAAATTGATGTATGAATTTTGCGGACAGTGGATGTACGTTCTCTGTTGCTTTAGAGGTAAGTGTTTAATTGATTTTTCCAATTTTATGCATTTTGAAGTATCTGAAGAAAAACAAATTTATTCGGAAACGTTTGGCTTTCAACACGAGTAAGAGTAATAAATAATTTCAATCTTTAAATTTTTTCTCCGTCAGATTTTTATATTTCTTCCAAATTTGAAAATTTCGGTCTTTTTTCACGTGTGTCATTGGTGTCACTGCGTGAGCACATGAGGCCATTTGGAAAAATTTGGGGCCTTTTATAAATTCCTAAAATTTCTAGGAGCCTCTGCTGATTAATTCTTCAAAAACGGTGAGAAAGGACCAGCTTGAAATGTTCTAAATTGAAAGATTCATATCATTTAACAATGAAAAAATATTCAAATTTTTTATTTACAAAATTTCAACTTCTTTTCTTAAGGGTAAAAAGTGGTATGTAAAGCTGAAGATGGTCAATTATTTAGGGAAAAATAGAAACTCGAGTTGCACTTTTTTTTTTAAATTGGAGGAGGAGACAAAGAAAAGCTCGAGGTTTCTAGTTTGTAACTCGAACCAAAATGACCAAAAAAGTTTTTTCAAAAATGACTTCATTTTGAGATTTTTACACGCGCTTTGTTTTCCTGGGGATTATGAAGTTTTTAAAAAATCGAAAGGTCCTTCGCTAGAACTAAAATATTTTTTCAATTTTTCTCCAAAAATAGGATAATATGCTTCTTGATTTTTTTCAAAAAATTCCAACATTTACTGGAAAATTCGATTCAAGACTCCCGGTTGATGCAAGGGATCAAAATTTTGGGAATCTCATTTTTAGAGGAAAATGAGATACTCCAAGAAGAAAAATCTCTATTGACAAAAAATTTTATTCATAATGCAGATATGATCGTTTTAAGGATGTGAAATTGAAGGTGAATATGAAACAAGTACTCCCCTATAATCGCATAAAATTGTCATTTTCAGAATTTAATGATTTTCCAATCCGCAAACATTGATGGAATAGGCATAGTTTCGCCTCAGCATACCTACCTGGTGCCAATCAGTATCTATCTTTCAAATTACCCGCGCAGGTGCAATACAATTTTACAAAAAATCAAATTGGAAAAAATGTATTTTTTTGCCAAACTACAATCGACATTTTATATTGTGCTAATTGCACAATTTTTATTACTTAACAATAAGATTGTTAATGCTAATCGCTCACTATGCAGCGATTGCATAGAGATCACTGGTAAATATATTCATGTAGACGCCTTTGGCGTATTTTCTGGAAAATACGGTTATGCTTTTACTAATAATCATAATCCCTATGAAAGATTTTATGTTCCACCGGACGCTTACGGTGTTGTATCGCAAGCTGTAATTCATAATTTACGTGTGTTTATTAATACAAACACTGGAGATTATGCTATGGCCCCACGTGGGTATCTTACTAAATAATCGTGTCTGCAGAGGCGTGACGAAGTCATATGTTTTGGAAGGAGGGGTGCGCATCAAATTTTGCCAAATAAAATTTCTGAAAAATTCTCAACTATTTTTCCCACTTCCCTTCCCCCCCCCAAAAAAAAAAATTATAATTTTGATAAAATTGTTCGACATTTTACAAATTTTACAATTTTACAAAAAAATTTCAATCTCGAATTCCTTGTCAAATTCGGTAAAAATTGATCTCGGCTGAAGAGAAATTTTCCAATTTACATTTTTTAAAAAAAATTTACAAAAGTTGCATTTCTTTAAAGAAGTTTTCAACGCGTGAAAATGATTATTTTATTCAATGCAAAACTGGTAAAAATCTAACTCGTTAATCTAATGTCCTCCTACCTATCGTAGGAAAATTTCATGTTCGGTGTCAAAAAAAAGTTTTTTTTGGTATCTCGGATTTGATTTTGAAATTATTTTCTATGATAAAACCAAAAGGATCTTCAGAAGGTCAGATGAAAAATTCAGACCTTCGATTCAAATCCTTTTTTTTTAATGGATGGTGGCTCAAAGGAGGGGGGGGGGAATTTGTACAACGTGAAGAAATGTTTCGTATCATTAATAATTATCTATTCAACATCATCGTAATATGATACTCTTTCATTCATGTACATTGTACCGTAAACCGAATGTATATTTTATTTTATTAATTAAAAAAATTATTAAAAGAATGTCCTCGTCGTGTATTTCTAGGGAAAGGGAAATGCCGTTCTCTATAATAATGTGAGTGAATTTCACGAAACGTAAAGAAATAAATCACTACGCACATGTTAAGTTCATACTTATATGTAAAATTAACATTTTAGTGATCGCTGATGTAAGCTGCTTAAATGCAGAACAGACAGGCAATGCATTTTTGGCTACTAAACAGAAACTTTTCGTTTTAAGTGTTACCCTATCCAAATTAGCCCAGCTGTAACAAGTATTTCCCGAAATATTACATTTGCAACATTGTAGTCGTTTGCCAAATAATTATATTTTTTTAAAATTGTAATGTACTCGTATTAAACTAAGTTCATAGGTGATAGAAAAATAACGGATGGGGTTTTGTATAAATTTTGGCGCCCAACGAATTTTTAAACATTGTATTTGTTCTCATACCGGTGTACCTACATATCTATCCACTATATTTACGAATTTACATAATATACTCACTTTTTATTTGCTGTGAATCGGTTTGTAAAAAAATGTAAGTACGTGTACCAGTGTGACTTTTTTAAGCAGGTGAGTGTCGAGTTAATTTTCTCATCTTTTTGCTTTTGCAGGTATCATAAAATTATAGTAAATTTTGAAAAACATTTGCAATAGAAAATTTTCAAAAAACAAATTTCTAATGTTTGAAAATTTTTTTCTCCCTGAAAAATTTATCAGCGAATGTTTGTTTCGTTAAAAATTTCAATTTTTTATTATTATTTTTTTACTGATTTCAATTCCCAATTGAGAAAATTGAACAGTTTCGTTGTTGTTGTTTTTTTGAAATGAAAAATTAGGTAATAAAAATTTTCAAATCTCGCTGTGCTCTCGGCTTTGTTGCATTTCTTTTTCCATTGATACTTTCAAAATAATCCAAATTCTATTTTAAAAAATGGTGATTTTTTCATATTCTTCCTATAAATATTATATCAACTTATTTTATATTTTTTCTCCTCAAAATTTGTTTAAGGTAAAAGTGGCTCATTTTTTTATTGAAGTTTACATTCGGATTATTCCATACAAAAGAAACCAAAAATGAAGTCGGGTCTTCCGATTTCGCTCAAAATTTTTTACGAGTTTTTCTCGATGGTCTATTTATGAATCCACCATCATTTTTTTTCTTACCTTCAAGGGAGTTAGTGAAAGTGATCCTCGCAATTGCAATTTTTGGCCAAATTACCCGAATTTGAAGGCTCATATCTCGAGATAGGCTTTACTTGAAAGAAAATTGTTTGCGAGATCCGAAAAGGAATTGAAAAATTTTCGAAAACGATAATAATATTTTAATAAGCTCAAAATTGAACTTTGGTGATAAACGCTCAACTTTCAAGATTATCACAATGAATGAAAGCTGTCATTTAAAAATCTGAAAAAATAACAGTAAGTAACCATTTTTACATATTTTTCAACCAACAAATTTTCAAAATGGGATCTTCAGGCTCCTGAAGGACAATTTCGACCAAAATTCAAAACAATCGAAAAAATTAAGTAGTATATCAATTTCTACTAATTCGAAAGCGCTGATTTCGAATATGCACTTGGTTTTCTCATCCGACCCCTCTGAACTCCCCTATTATCCCCCTTGATAGGTGTCAAAATTCAAAAAACCGAAAAATAGGGTGCGACCTGTCGTTTGTTAGGTATTTGAGGGCACTGAGTTCGAATATTTATTTATTTTTTGGATTTTACTTTTCAGTGCTCCCCTAGTCCCCTTAAATTTAGGGGGAAAGTATGTTGAAAAATTGAAATTGCATGTGGCATATCGATTGTCACTTGTCACTAATTTGAGGGGTTGGAAATCGATAATCGACTTACTTTTTGATTCGATTACCTTCTCCCACCTCCAACCGACCAGTCGGTTAGAGGTGGGAAAAGGGAACAGTCTCAAATTAGTGACAATCGATATGCCACATGCCATTTTAATTTTTTAACATAGATAGAGATACGGAGTAAAGCTGGAGGGAAGAGAGCCCCTCCTGGCGATTTTTTCAAATTTGGAAGCACTTTTATGAAAACTCCCAGCCGGAGTCACTTTTATTAAAAATCTCGGAAATAAAGCCGGGGGACCGGATTCTCTTTCTCAAGATCCCTGAGAAAGGTTAGGGCAAATCTTTGATCAAATTTTTAAATTGAAAAAAAAATAAGCATAAATGTAAAAATTTTAATATTTCTAAAAAATTTGAAAAGATCACTTAATTTTGATTTTTCGATTTAGGTGAAAATGGCTGAAACGTACTTGAGGCTTCTAAAAATCCTCATTGAAAGGTTTCTTGGATCTAAAGTTTATGAAAAAATTCAAAATTGTGTCATATTTTTAATTTTTTAAAGAAAATTATGATTTTAGATTATTCTTTATCAAAAAAATTTTTAACAAATTCGAAAATTGTATTAAAGACACTTCCCAGTTGATACGGGAGACTAAAAAATTAGGAATCTTGGCCTTTTTTGCGAGGAAAATGAACTACCTGGGGTGAACCTTCCAAAATTCTATTAAAAATGTAGAAATGTGAGATTCTTGAATGAATACGAAAAAGTAAGTACATAAAAAACTAATTGCAGAATATTATCATTTTCAGAATTGGACGATTTTCCAATCCACAAACATCAATTGAAGATATACCCTCATCGCAGCATACTTATCTAATATAGGTACCATTCCTAAGGCCGATCAATTCATGTACCTATCTATCTGACCACTTATCACCTACTTACGTGGAATAGATAAAATTTTATGAAAAATCCAGACTTGAAAAAAATGTATTTTTTCGCCAAACCTCAATCACTATTTTATATCGTGCTAATCACACAATTTTTATTATTAAACAGTAAGACTGTTAATGCTAATCGTACACTATGTCGCGATTGCGTAGAAATTACTAGGTATACAAATGTGGATGTCTTTGGCGTATACTCTGGAAAATACGCTTATGCTTATACTGATAAAGAAAACCCTCGCGAAAGATTTTATGTTCCTCCAGACGCCTACAGTATCGTATCGGAAGCTGTAACTCATAATTTTCGTATGTATATTAATACAAAACTTGGTGATTATGCTATGATCCCTCGAGGGGGTAATTCTAAAAAATAGTCGTGTCATTTCAGTATTGGCAGATTCACCTTCATCGTATCTCAATTTGAGGTAGTGGTCGGACACTTACTTTGGAGACGAGGCAATGTTTATTTGTAAGTAAAGAGGCAAAACTTTATAATTTTTTTATTAAAATGTCAATGTACGTGATTTTTTTTAATTTTTTTCTTGTTTTTTTTTTTTTTTAATGAAATGCATCTACACAATTTTTACATTACCTATTTTACGATTCAGGGAGACAGTGTTGCCAATATTACGAATTTAAATCAAGTCTTTTCAAATTTAAACTTTATATAATTTTTATTAAAATGACGAAGCGCATAATTTCTCAACGAGTACGCAAGTTCTATCTGAAACCATTATTGTTGATCACAATTCGAATAAAAATTTTCTTTTCTGGATTGAGAAATGTGCTCATGAATGCATTTCATGTATTCTAATCTGGACCACTCTGAATTTTACAATGCTCAAAAAAACGAGTTTTTATTGAAATTTTTACCAAACGTACGTAGGTAATTAAATCAAGAATAGAAATTAGTCAATTGAAAAAAAAAACAGGATTGGAGGTAAATAGTCTGAAACCAAAATCAAATAATTGTCATTTGAGTACCTCACAAAGGCAGAAAATCTCAACTTTCTATGCCTGAAAAAAATCCAGGTAGGTACTCCGTGTTTTTAAAATAGAAACACCAAATTTCTAAGAGAGAAAAAAATATTTTTTGAAGTTGGGTAAAAAAGAAACATGATTTTAAAATCAGAAATATTCAATAATATAAAAACTTGAGGTGGGCAGCAAAAATTCGAAATATTTTAATGCGAAAAAATTCATTTCAAGATTCGGTAGTTCTGCAATCGAAGCTCTAATAGAAATATTTAGTACTCGAACAGGACGAAATTTTCCACTTCATGGATCTTGATTTTAAAACCGAAGTAAAAAGTAATCAGAATTTTTAAAAATATTCTTCAGCAGCAGAATTAAACCAAGAATCTATTCAATTTCTCATCTCTCTACTAGAAATCCAATTTCCATCACATATTTCTACAAAAATCCATCACTTCCTTCACACACATTCCCAAATCCGCACAAAAACACCGCAAAAAATTCACGAGAAAGAAAGATTATATATTTAAGTGTAATAAAATAGTGAAAACTCACATCACAGCATTCACACATATATAATGGCATACATTCAAAAAAAAATCCATCTATTCTAAACATATTATTTTTAAGTAACAAAAAATCTCTTTAATACAATGCGATACAATAATAAAAATAAATAAGCATATGTTTAGAAAGGCGTTACACGAAATGAGCAATATAAAACAAAACAAACGAAAAGAAAAAAAAAAGAAAAAAAAATACATAGAAATAATCATCGTTTACGATATTTGGTCCAAAGTAATACATAATAAAATTGCTAAAATGCTTTTCAAATCAGTTCATTTTAAAAAAATTTTCATTTCAATTTTATGGGTTCTTGATGGGTACAAAATACAAATAAAAAGCCATTCAAGGCGAGAAACAAAAGCTTGAGGGGGGAGAAGGAGAAGGAAAGAGGGTTCAAAAGCGTTATTTAAAAAAAATATATCGGATTTGTAAAATTTTTAAAACCACATTCGACTAAAATAAAAAAAAAATTGATCAACTCGTTATCGCATTACCTATCCCAAGCTGAAAATAATTTTCGATTTCGTACCGAAAAAAAAAATTCCAACCTGTATAGAAAATTACATGATTCGAAAACATAACGAGAGCAGACTACGAAAATAGGTAGGAAAAAAAATCCAAAATCTACAGATAAAGTTGCATGATAATTATAAAATTCGATAACACTAATGCAAGTAATATTTACATGGAATATAAAATTCATCCCTATGTAGGTTTTTGCAGGTATAATTTATTACAGGTAAATGGAAATTTCAACATGACTATGAATTTTTTTGATTCGAGTTACAAATTTTAGCCAAAATATCAATATGAACGTTTTCCAAAAAAAAAAAAAAAAAAAACAGTGACGATTTCCAAACACGAATTTTTGCCTTTTAAAAAAAATAATACTCTAAAAAATAAAACACAATAAACATATCCTTGGACGGACTAGCACACCAATAAATTACTAATTAAAAAAGTCTATTTGATGAACCCATCGAAACGTTATTTTCAAACGAAATCCACCAGATCGTTGAAAATCACCATTTCAAAGACCACGATCTCGAGCAGATTCCAACCGGTGATCACATCCGTCGAAAAACACGTTGAAATTTCCTCTAAAATAAAATTTTTTAAAAATTAAGTAACAAAATTTTTGCAACGATTCAACAAGTAACCGATAAATTGCCATATTTACACATAAAATATCGAGTATCATCGATCGAAAATTCCCAATCGATA
Source organism: Pseudococcus jackbeardsleyi (assembly GCA_038380155.1). Classification (NCBI taxonomy): domain Eukaryota; kingdom Metazoa; phylum Arthropoda; class Insecta; order Hemiptera; family Pseudococcidae; genus Pseudococcus; species Pseudococcus jackbeardsleyi. The sequence continues at coordinate 50,309,578 of CM076242.1, forward strand.
TGGCGTTCGCAAATAGCACCAACTCCAATGTCACACGATCGCTATATCCCCCCCGAAGTCAGCTACTTGAGATCTAAATTAACTTACAATTTAATATATTGACGAACGGGGGAAGGGGTATGGGGGCCAAAGGTACGAAAAGGTACGACGTGCAGCTCTATAAACATTATTAAAAGAGAGTATAATATAAAATATAAGTGCGTTATAAAATGTATAAGAATATAAATTATAAAATTTTTTCGCTCGAAACTAGAAAAAATATACATGAAAAAAATTTAGCACGCGGCGTCGTCGCGTTTCAATGGTCGAATGTCGTCGGTTTGTCGAAGGGTTTGGGGTTCGGGGACGTTAGAAAAATGGCCGACGACTTGGGCAGCAGAAGGGGGTTCTTTAGTAACAAATTGTACAAAAATTTAAAATTTAAAAAGCCCATTCGTGTACTAAAAGAGAAGAAAATGCTTAAAATAGAGAAAAAAAAGAAACTTTCAACAATAAACACACAGTCAACAAAAATAACAACGATTAAAATAATTAAGTTGAATTTGAAATAACTTTCTCATTTAGGAACCAGTATAATAATGCACTCGTTCGAATTACAAATACACGTGATTAAAAATTATACAAATATCGCGTTATTTACAAAGAGGAAAAATTTGATCTTAGAAAAAGGTGTTTCTGGATGAATTTTTTTTTCGTGGCTCGATCGAAACGAGTTTTTATACGAGCCAGGCTGATAATAAAAAGTCAAGGTGTAAATTGAGGTACGAGAAGGTATCGAAGCGTCTGGCTAAAGCGAGGGGGCCAGGGGGTTACTACGAAGTCGTATTTTTATATCTAGAACCATCAATGTATAAAAATTAAGCTCTATAATGACGAGCAAATGAGACATTACTCTTTTTTCCACTCTAAATCGATAGGTCGAATAAACGTTCATCGTTTCGAGTTTTTACTACCAAAATAAGTGTACTAAAGTCTAAAAATGGAAGAATTCAAAATAGGCACAAGGATATCCTTAAATTGTGTTAAAACCGACGCGACGATTTAAATTTATATACAAAAAAAAAGTCGTAAATAAAGGGATGGTATTGTCCAAACTACACTTAATAGCTGCTTTTTGGCTGGGTTGCTTTTAAAGAGCATTTACTCGTGTTTTAAAGTAGGAAGGGTAAAAAGTTGGAAAATATTTACATAGGATTTTTCCTAAATAAGTATTTTAATTTCATACACGAGATGACTTTCGAGCTATAAATTAGGAAGAGTAAACAACCGACAATCTCTAAGCCACTTAATGCCTCGTTAAATACGTCCATTCGAGAAAACTGGTCAAGTTCAACTTAACAAATAAAAATTTCGAGTCGAGAGCTCTCTTGTACCACGCGTGGTTTATTTTGTAAAAGTACTCGAGCATTTTTTCGTTACAAAGGAGAAAAATCAATCATAAAGTAATTTTTTTTGACAATTTGGCTAAAAAAATTGTATAAATTTTGGTTTGTAAATAAAAACTTGAGATAGAGAAAATCATAGGTATTAATTGATTCTGAAAAAAAAAAAATCGTTATTGAAAAGAATCAGTATAATTTATTCTGTTGCTTCGGTTTAATAATGGCCCTTTATGCAAATTTCAATGCCAAAACAAATTCAATTTATTTACTGCCAAAACTCGTAATTTTTTATACCAAAGTTTTGCCTTTTTCGCGATTTAATTACTTACTCGAATTATCTACTATGAAATAACACGTAGGCTGTTATAATTTAATTTGATGGAAAAAGCAAGATGAACTTTTCACATTGGCTTCATCTGGGAAATAAATTTTCAGGGTTTAATATTGCTATGGCCTAAAAAAAAAGCAATCAAATTAGAATATGGCTACTTTATTTTGGTGTGAAAAAAAGAGTTATATTTTGATAATGCAAATGCAACTTTTTAATTTTATATTTTATGGGGAAATGTTATCTCAGAGTTTGAGTGGGTTTTTTTCGAAATATTATTTTAAAATTTGACATTTGTGGTGTAATGAAAATTAAAATTTACAGTTTTCTCAGAGGATTTTCGATTTTGATCATATTATTTTAAATTAGGAGTTCAGAATTTTACAAAAAAAAATATCGAAATGGCAAAATTTACAAAATTTGAAATAAACTGCTCGGAAATAAAATTAGGATCTTGAAACACACACCAAAAAATTTAATGAATATCTCTAAATTAAAAAAAAAAAAGAATTCCAAATTGTTTTTTTTTTCAATGGAGGGGAGGGCAATAAAAAGCAGTTGGCAGATATAATTTTCGAAAATTGAGAATGATTTTTTTTCAAATAAGTATTGAAAGGAAGTATGATCAAAATTGAGAGGAAAGGTGCTGGATAAAATGTTCCTCTTAATCATTAGAAAGTTTTTTTCTAAAATATTTTTCATTTTTTTTTCTATTTCACACAGAGAAGTCCAAATTCAATTGAGACGAAAAAATTAAGAACATTTCAAGTTACAGTTTACAGCAATGCTGATGTCGAAATTGACAGAAATCAAGACTTATTTATCCATTTTTCCAATTCGTTGAGGAAAGAGAATAGTAGCAGACTGCAAATGTAATTCAATTTTCTAAAATATTAAAAGCAATATTTTTTTTTAAAATGTTAAAATTGAGAAGAGAGGAAGGGAATGAGATTAAAAAGCTCTTTCCAGTCGTTTAGAAGTAGAAAAAAATCACACATTATCATATTTTTTCCATCAAGATTCACAATTGGAAATTCTAGCTTTTTTTTATTGTTTCTCGTCCCCTTCCTGTCTCCTCCCTATCTTTTGATGATTTCTCTAATATGATCTTTTATAATAACGAAAAAAAACGTTTTACACTTCGAAAAATTTGTCAAAAAATACAAATAGCCACAGGAAATTTTAAAACAAAAAATTCATAATATATTCAGGATATCAACGAAAAATATTTTTTTAAATAATGCACATCGCAAGTACATTAAAAAAATAATTGTCATTTTAAAAATTGAGAACGATTACAACAGAATATCAAATACCTATCAGAAGAAAAAACGAGAAAAATTTGTCAAATGACCTCAAACAATTATTAGGACCACTTTTGAATTTTCAAGAGTGAAAAATATCCACGAAATTGACCCTCACCCCCCCCCCCCCACAAAACAACTTCATCCTAATTTCTCCTTCAATTTTACAAATCTTCGAAAACTTAAAAAATTTTTTGAAAAACAGTTGACAAAAATCTACAAAATTCCAACATCAGCTCAACTTTGGATACTTTGGAAGAAATATCGATTACAACAAACTGAATGCCAGTTACTAATTCGAGATATAATAATCCGTTTCAAAGTTCACCACCACAAGATAAGACGACCACGAAATCCAAACCAGGCTTCTAAGATTTCAAACGTTCATTCATCATTCACCCTTCACGTTCTGTATCGACAAAATAATGCCCAAATAGCAGAGAAAGCAGAGGACGGGATGGTACAAAGGTACTTTTCAAGTTCTTGCCACAGTCTGCCAAGTTTTTCAAATGGTACCCTTCATTAAATTAATCTAGACCTGAATCGGTAAATTCCATTTCGACAATTTCTTTTCGTTTCACTTTCTTCACTCCTCCTTTTCTATTCATTCACATTTCTAGAATTTGAAAATTTAAGATTTTTTTTTTCAAAAATCAATTTGGGACAAATTTTGAATCACATGATTTTTTTTTTGTAGAATCAAACATTTTTTTTTAAAAAAAATCATCTATGAATCGATTAATTCCATTTTGAGTTTTTTAAGAATATTTATTTTATTCCCCTTTGCTGCAAATTCCACCTCCTCTTTTCATCCAGACCAAGGAAATTCATAAAATAAACAAATGAAATCGCCTTAAAAATATACACAAATTGGATAAAAAAAACTCCAACACCAACGACTGACAAAAAAAATCATCTTTGATAAATTTTGAACGAAACGAACGACTTTTTTTTGCAAAATGAAACCACACTCTTTAATAAACCCAGACTCGAATCGATAAATTTTATTTCGAAAAAAAAACCTACTTTTACATTTCACTTTTTCGTCATCAGAATTAATCCGTCACTTCATCTTCAGAATTTGACAACTCAGTACAACAAAAAAATGGAATCTCTTAAAAAAAACAAACAAAAAAAACACTAAAATACGAAAAAAGTTTTTGACAAATTTTGAACATGAATCACGTTTTTTTTGGAAAATTGGCAAAATTTCTGTCAAAATTTAGATCTTATAAATTTTTAGATCTTCAACTATTTTAGATGAAAATTTAGAGCAATTTCAATTCGCAGTAAGGAAGAGCGAAAAAGGAAAATAATGAGAAAGAAAACGAAGTATTTCGTAACAAAAACCAATTTTTCCCAATTCCTCATTTCACATAATTATCCCTCAAACATAAAAAAAAATATTCGAACCAGAAAAAAATCCAAAAAAATGGTAAATTTTGTCAACTCAACTCCAATCATTTTTCTCAAGTCTTTTCTCCATAATTTCCCGATCTCAGAACGACTTCTTTCCATGCCAAGCTCACATCGACCTTTACCAATCCCTTCCCAACCCTTTGAATCCATTTCTCACTCTCCTCATCTTTTAGCACTTGACCGTATCAGTATCTTACCCACAGAGAGTCCAAAAAAATCGCACATTCCACAAAAAAACCACACGATAAACAGAAAAAAAATCATGCACGGACGAATTACACACACGAGTATCGGCATAGGCTCGTAAAAAGCTACGCTTTCAACAAGTACAGACGAAGGAAAAAAAAGTTAAGTATCGATTACTTTAATAAGTACACAGAATTACGCAAAGGAAACGAAACAATGGGCGGGAGCGGAGGCAACGCGAAAATAAAATTGGTAACAAATGGAAATTCCTAAAGGAAAGTGAGAAAAAGGACCCTAAGCTCGTCGCCTTTTCCTACAATAAAATATTATCCTGAGTACGACACGAATTCGTAGGTATTCGACGACATCGACGTCGACGAGTACATCGAGACTAAAAATCATTAGCGATAACAATAGAGGGGGAAAAAAAAGATTTTATACGCGTTCGCGCGTTTCGTAAAAAAGCATTGTCGGCTCGAATTAATAAAAAATAAATCGTGTAAAGTAATCGAACGTGCAGCGGACGTCCGTCTCGTAATATAAACATTGACATGCACAAAAAAAAAAGAGGAAAAAAATTACAAGGTGACATTTACAATACACGTAGGTACATATTACTCTTATACAATAACGTAACATGGCATTTTTATCTACGAATCGTAAATAAAAAAAAATTAAATAAAAAAAATAATGGGGGAGAAGAGAAAATAAAATAAGAAAAATATACGAGGGGGGCAGAAACACGTTTAAAATGTAAAAATTAAAACGACAGCACGTAGGAAAATCCACGACGGCGAGATCTTCAGTCGAATTCTCGGATCCGTTCGCCAGCAAACTCGATATCTTGGGCGAATTCAACTCCGGTGAAGCAAACCAGTTGCAGATTCGATGGACGATTTGACCAGACAGGCGATGCCTTCATCTTGATCGTCGATACAAACACACGATTAAAATATATAATTGGTAATACGACCTGGGCACGTATTAATATTATAATATTTCTTTTTTGAGAGGAAAGAATTTGTACACCGACAAAACATGATGATCAGACGAGTATAAAGAGATTGAAAGAGGCTCCAGGGTGAGAGCGACGGGAACAAGATAAGGTGGTTATACCGATAGCAACGGTTGCAATTGTTTGTTAACAATATAAAATTTATGTTTTTTACCGAATAAGCCTAAAATCACAGCAACATTTTCTATCAGTACGTTTAACGGAATGACGCAAAGGGCGCCTAACAAACAAAATGAAAATTTTATTAAACCTAAACGATACAAAGAGAAGGATTTCATGACGCCGAACATGTACATGTAGATGTTGACGGCGCCGATGAAAGCGCACAAGAAATCCATCGTCGACGGACAAGGTATCGGGAAAAGGGCCGAAAGGAATAGATTCGACGTGGAGAGCGGCATCGTGACCCAAGAGTAGCACGATATCGCCAGCAAGAGCTTGTAGCGGATGGGTATCTCGGGCGAGTGCACCACCAGCAGCACTCCTTGAAGCCATCTTTTGCGCTGCTGCATGAAATCCCATAGCGAGAATGGAGATTTTTCCCACATTTCGCCTTCGACGAAGTTGAACGAGTAGCCGGCTTTGTAGGCCTGCATCGCGAAGTAGCAGTCTTCGGCGACCGAGCCGTTCAGACCGTTGTCGAAGGATACCTGTTTTTCGGCCGCGACCTGTAACGAAAAAGGAAGAGAAAATGTTAGAAATGTTGGAAAAATCTCACAATAATAATTAGTATAGTAGGTAACGTAAAATACTTTAAGGATATCAAGTATTAAAATCGAGGGGGGGAGGAGGAAGAAAAAATCTTTTTTAATAAGGGTTCATAATTGGCCTTGACCTAAATTTGATCAAAACTGACCCAAAATGATACTTCTAGTATAACTATGAAACTATAAAAAAAATTGATCCCAATACCCTTCGTCAGGATTGCACTCTCAAAGATGAAAAGACAACAGGTGTCTGGAAAGAGCAAAATTATGAAAAATTCCGAATTTTTTTTACAGATTTCATGTCTTGATGGTCAGTATGAATATTTTTGATTCTCATTTTTTCAACTTTTTTTCCATGTTGAAATTTTCAATCATCATTTTTTGGAAGGGAGAAGGGATGCTCTTCGGCTGGTATTTTTTTTTTTTTTTTTACATAGATTCGATGAATTAATGACAGGGCGTATTCTAAGAAAATTTTGAAGCTACACAATCACAGTTTCATTAAAAACTTTTTTGCGTTTTACTGCTCTCCTAATAAAGGGGGGGGGAGGCTCAAAATTCGAGGAAAAATATGGGGAATGGTCAAATTTCAAATCAGTCATTTTATATTGATCTTTCAGTCAAAATTGATTTTTTTTGACAATTTTGGAACCGATTGAGAAATCGAGAGATTTTTTAAAGAATATTTGTGAAAAATCATAAGTTTGTAAAATAAAATGAAGAAACTACCGCCCGCGCCCGAGCGAAGCGAGGGCGAAATTTTTTTGAAAAATATAATTTAAAGAGCAAAAAATTGCACTTTTTTAATATTTTTGTGGTGAAAAAATTTTCCGAGGGTAAGGAGAGGGTTCGAACCCCTTGAGCATCTCCTTTGGGTGCGTTCTGAGTGCCTACAATACCTTTATTTTTGAAGAGGTCAATATAGTGGAAGATGGAGAGACCATTGACCAGTGGCATCAAAACAAAATGAGCATCATGCTTGGAATAGCAGAAGGAATTTCGAGCCAAAAAATTAGGAAAAAAGCAAAAAAATTTCTTTGAATTTTTATGTTGTAACCTCATATAATTATGCGAAATTTTTGTTATGTTTCTGTCGTTTGAGTATAACAAAAAATTGTTGAATTGTATTCAAATTTTTCAAACTGCACAATTTTTTTTGGAGCTGCACAAAATGTGCGGAGCTGCAGGCTGCACGTTAGAGTACGCGCTGATTAATATTCTGAAATTCGATGCTATACTGTCAGAAAATCAACCCCAAAAAACATGCATTTTTTTTTTTTTAACCAAGTACATACTTTTTTAATAAATTAAAAAAAGACGTGATTCAACTCAAAATAAGATTTTGGAACTGAAACAAAAATACATCAAAAGTGCATTAGAAACGAACCCACCTATCCAAAATTAAGATGCCGAAGATTATTTTTTGAATTTTTTCTAAATTTTTGAAATTTCAAAATTACCCAAAATTTATTCAAGACCAGTGAATTTATCACCCTTTATCCACATCTTAAAAAAAGGAATAACGACATCTCTTCTACACCACTGCAACCTCTGAAAACTTACAGCACAAAAATATGTACCAATTTGTAAATATTTCTGTGAAATAAATTTTCTGAAAAAATTTATTAATTTTCAATGAAAAAAAAACAGCGCTGCAAAACCGAAAATTTTTTATTTCCATTCATGATCTTGAAACTTCATTTTTTTTTAAATGAACCATTTCATTCTTTACTTTCCATATTTTTCATTAATAAAAAAAAACTATCTCTCTTTTAAAAAATGGTACTAAAACTTGAGAATTTTCGTGCTTCTCATTTTGCCTTTCCTTTCTTCAGGATCCCACTTTTGGGCCAAAGGTCAAATTGTATACAAAAATCAAAATCATTCTGGAATTCTCAAAATTTTCAATGTGACCTTGCTCCTCAGAAGCTCATTCTCAGGTCAGGGATCAAATTTTTCCAAAATTCAACTATTTTATAAGAAATTGTTTTTTTTTTTCATTTCAACAGAAAAAAAAATTGTTTTCTAATCACCATTTTTAGTTCTCAAAAAAAATCCCAATCGTTTATCCTTCTATTTCCGTTTTTGTTTTCGAAACAGGTACTGAACATAAATCCAATTTTAGATAAGTAAGTAGGTACTTACTTTTCGCAATTCAATTTTTGTCAAATTTCAATCTATCAATCAAATTTTTTTTTAAAAAAAAGTGAAAATTATTACTTTATCAAATACATAGAAAGATCAAACCAATAAAAAAATGTTACGTAGTCAGAGCAAACGAAAGGAGAAATTTTTGAAAACTTTGCAATTCCACATAAGACTATCTGATTCGAATTTTTTTTCATCAATTTTGTCAATTTTTTTGTACGATTTTTCGAAAAACATCCCCTCGTTCATTCTTTCTTTCCCCCGAAATCTTACATTTAATTTGGGTAAAAATAAAGCGAAATTGCTAGTGAAAAAATAGTGTGATGATGATGAGTAAATATAAAAATTATACGAGTCAAAAATTTCCTGGAACATAAAAATTGCTACTACTATAAAGCTCAAATGGCATTCCAGCCTCAATATTCATTCCAATGTTTAAAATTTCACAAGAATATCGAAAAAAAAATTGAACCGTGACAAAAATTCAGCTCAGTAATTGAGAAAATGGACAATAAAAAAATAGATACTTGAATGATTGAAAATGATATCCAAAAAGAATTATTCCAAATCACAAAAATAATCAAAAATTCCAAAAAGTTGTAATATTTCTAACATGGTCCAAATTTTTGAAAATTGAAACAAATAAAATTATCAAATTTCCTGAAATTCTCCAAGATAATTTTTCTAATTTAAAAAACACTTGTCAAAATTTACCAAAATTGTCGAGTCATTTTTTTGGAATTATTTGAAAATTCTCAAATAATTCCAAAAATCGTTATAATTATTATAAAGATATTGAAACCAGAATAAATAAATAGATCTATTTTTAGGGATATGAGAAGAATTGAAAATTTCCGACTGAAATGGAATTTTTTCTGTTCTCTCTAGCTCAAAGTAAGAATCTATTTTTATTTTGCCATTCGAAATGAAATTCAAGTACCAATTAATAATGAAAAGAGAATTTTTTGAACCACATATCAATGGTTTATTCAACGAATGATTTTGGAGCTATTACCTCAAAAACGTTTACTTTATACGATTTTTTAAAATCATTGATGACTTTTGTATGGTTTTTGATAAATCCACAATATTCTAGATGATTTCACAAATTTTCAAGATTTTTCCAACATTTTCATCGTGTTTTGAATGAGAGTTTGAATAATTTTGAAAATTAGTCAAAAATGAACTAAGGATAAAATCTGATTTTGTGAAAAGAATTTTCAAAATTCATCTTTCCCGATCAAGTCATGGATTCTATTATAGCTACCAGTACTCGTGTAATTTTTTATCACAGCTACCACTACCTATGTAATTCTATGTACCAATGTATCACATTCAATCACCTAATAAGGACTTTCATCGAATTACAATTGAAATCTGTACAGATTTCTCACATTTTTAATATAAAAATTGGATTCCATTTCCACCCAAAGCACTTTTTCGTCTCTAACGGAATCTCCAAAATACAAAATTTTCTAATCACCATATTTAACGTAATGTTTTCCTAATGTTCTTCTCCTCAATCAATTCTTTCGAATGACAAGAGCCTTTTGGTATTTCTACCAGGTCAAGGACTTTTTTTTAAACGAAAAAAATAAATCCTTCACTTTTTTCATCCACACTTATTTATTCTATAGCATTATCAAAATGATAGAAAAAAAAAACAGAAAATGAAAAATGATCCACATTCCATATTCCGAAACTCTTTTCCTTTTTTTATTTTTCAGTTTAATCGGAAGAGCTCTTTGAAGATTTTTCTACTCACAGAGATTGAAAATTGAACAGCTGCATTACTCCAATATTTCCAAAATAATGCAAAGTAATAATATACGAATTGAAATTCTATAGATATCTATCGTAGCCGTAAGCAATACCAATAAATACTTCAATATATCAAGCTTACAATATAGGAACTTGGTCGAGCGACGAATTGGATCATTGAAAAAGCACGGTTTTTCGACACCGCCGACATAATTTTCGACTGCTTTAAAACCCCTTCAGAAACCGCGCAATTCGACAATCCGCATTATTTATTAAATCGATTTCATAACTTAATACTCGACAACAAATCGCACGCTTTTGCTTTCGACTTGGTAAAATCACACAGCCGCGTATACGAATCTAAAATTCAATATCGTTTTCGCCTCGCGCCACGTTCCCTCAATTCGAATACCCGAAGCCTATTATTTACCGCCTTTGAATATGTACCTAGGCCAAAAGATATACGCAATTCTATTCGACGCACATGTCAATCAAATTCGAACCTCAACCTGTGTTTCCGCATCGTCCGTGGATATAAATTCCACCGCACCGATGACGCAACGTCATCGCCGGAATTATTCCACGAGTCAAGGACACACGACAAATCATCCGACAATCGAATCACCTTTGTACGAAGACCATTCACCTATATAATTGCGACTCGAAAATAGTACTAGGTATACATTGTACCAAAAATAACCGCAAACTATTAACGAAACATGGGTATTGGAAAAGGCTAAAGAGAGTAAGGGAATTAGAATCGATCTTCATATATTTAGGCACCATTCGTCCTCGTGAAAAACAATACCGAATTATAATAATCGAAAATGATGATTTAAAAAAAAAAACAAAATAAAAACGACGATTTTCAGCGGGAGGTAAATTTAAAGTGGATAAAAATTAGAACATCGAACGTACACGTAACAAAATTACTCATCGGGTAGCATAATTTGCTCCTTGAAAGTTCACTCGAAGCTTATTTCACATTTGAGCGTGAAATTCTACGCAGCTAATTGTTTTCACGTTGCTTGAAAAAGTGCTTTTCGACGTCTCGACAGATTAATTATCGTAGTCGAATTAAAAACTTCACTAACGAGTCGAGAGATTTTTCAAATATGTGTTAAACTCATTCTTATTCTGCCTTGTCGACTTGCATTGGGATTGTAAATAAACAAGCGAGTCGAAATAATACGTCGAGTTGAATTTTAGTCGAAAAAAATCGCGGCCAGAAGTCGGAAATATTCGAATTTCATTAATTAAAACGGACGGAATTTGTCAATCTAAAATATGGAAAACAATTCACGGAAATTTTAATGACGGAATTTTTCACTAGAATATCCAATCAGATGATTCATTCGAAACTTTTTGATCCTACGTGAAAAAAAAAATCACAGGAAAATTGATAGTAGGAAGCAAAAATTATCAATATTATTATTACGTAAAAAACCATTCTAATTATTTACATTTCGATTTAACCAGCTCGGTTTCGTTCAAAGTTCAATAAACGTTCTTTAAAGCCAATTTGTAGTTTTTTACCAGAGTGAATCATAAAATGATGTCAGGTTCTTCTGAACTGTTGAAGTGCAATGTTCAAGAGTAAAAAAAATATAAAGTGAGGTTTTGGCAAACGCATTCGCATTCGAACCACTGATGCGTTAAAGTAATAAAAACTGCAATGTATTTGACTCATTGGGTTCGTACAGAGATGAAGGTAGAGAAAGGTGCAGAGGGCGATTTTTTCTCACTAATGGTGCTCTTTTTTTGGAATCCGTGTTCGTAAAGTGCACAAGCAGTAAAATATTACCTATTTTTAAAACATTTGGAAGGAAATGAAGAAATATTTGAATTTAAAATGCTGATTCACTGAAATGAAAAAAAATGGATCACCAAATGAAAATTATTTTTCTAAACTATGATTTTTAGAATTCATAAATTTTCATCGCGATATAAAAATTTCAAAAAATGAAATAAAAATCACGAAAAAGAAAGCCAACGAAGATAATGGAGTTATGAAATCCCTCATTCTTGAGATGCGTTGCCTAATTGATAGCCTCAATGCCACGTTGGTTTTGTTCACCGGGTTCCTAAATTTCACAGCTGGAACCGAAAATCTTTTGTATGTAGCACTTGATCATTATTTTGAATTCAGTACTAATTTTTTTTCGAAATTCTATTTCAGATGTAACAAAAAAAAATTGAAAAACTGAAAAAATTAGAAAAATTGACTTGAAAATTTGGTCTTAGGGTTCCAAACAAACCGAGGTATGAACCACTTTTTTTCTCATCAAACAATGGTAAAATTGCATTCTAAACCAAAAAATGAGGTCGGAGTAGAAAAGTTTTAGTGAAAGATCAAGGATGTGACTTTTTTCCAACGATCATTTGAAAAATTCTCAACTTCAACATTCAAGTCGAAAAAATTGAGTAAAATTGTATTTGGTAGGAAGAAAATGGATAAAAATTCTTTCAGAGTTAGCAACCCCTCTCCCTCCCCATCATAATAATGCCAGTCTCAATTTGAATTTTATTCAAACTTACATTTTTAATGAAATTGTAAGTTTTTATTTGCTATTCGCTCAAAGTGTTTGGCATTGCACTTTGACATATTTCCAAGGCATTCAACGAAAAACAACGTTAATTATTTTATAGAAGAATAATTTTCAATTTTTCTGAAGACAGAAATCTGAATTTGAATCGTAATGAAAAAATCCAATCCAAGAGGAAATCAACAGAATGACCGTCCACGAAAAAAAGGAATGTCCAAGGGGTCATTTTACGAATGACTTTTTTTTGGATTAGGTTCCCTAGAACCCTAAAAGACTAATTAAAAACCTTTCGAGATTCGTAGGATGCAAAACGAACTCTCAAATTGACATTTTGTAAGAACTTATTCACATTTTATTGCAAAAAAGTTCGTTTAAGTACTTCAAAAACCTTTTTTCCCACCATTAAGGTCCCTTTTTTCGTGGACGGTCATGATGAATTGATTATATTTTCACACAACTTGATGTTTAGAAATTTGAACTTTGGAAAATTTAATAATACAAAGAAAATCAAATCGTAAAATCTTTCTTTTTTTTCGCAAAAGAGAATTTTCAAAATTCTCTTTGAAGGCAGAAAGAAATCTCAATTCAAATAATACGGTACAAATATTATTTACCCCGCCCAGACTAAAAAATTAATATTGAAAATTAGAAGTTTCAGTGATGTAAAGATTTTTTCCTCGGAATGTACTCGAATTATTTCAAAAATCAAAGAATCTTCAACTGAAATGGTACCTGATCAAAAAAGTTTTTTTTTTTTTAATTAAAAAAATTTCAGACAAAAAATCTTTATTTTTTCAAATAAGTATGTCATTTATGAGAATTCTGAACTGAAAATCCAAAAAAAAATCATTTTCAAAATTTTCAATATCAAAAATAGGAACAAACTAAATATGAAAATAATGGGAGAGGAAGGGGTGAAAAAGCATTGAAATTTCAACTAGATCTCCCCCTCCCTAATTTCCAATTTCAACTCGAAATATGATTTTCAAAAAATCCGGCTTTTTCGAAATCTCTGACTCGGCGTCGAGCTTAATAAGAAAAATGAAAAATTTTGATTTTTTATACATTACTGTAAATAAAACCAAACAAAATTAGAAATTTGAAATAATAAACATCAATCAATCCGCTTATTTTGAAAACTTGAAATACGATTTTTAAAAATTAATTTTTTTTTAATTTAAAAAAATACACAAATGAGAAAATACATGTCATAAATCAAAAATGATGAAAATTCATAAAATTTTCAACAAAAAATTTTTAATTTGAAAACACTTATTGAATTTTTTTTGAAAAACGTGAAAATTAAATATCTACCACAATCTAAATGATATTCTTTTTCCAGAAGGCATTTACAAGCACAGTAAATCTTTATACGAGCAAAATAATCTCAAAGAAGTCTATAAAAATGTTCACATGTTTTTCTTTTTTTTAAAGGAGACTAAAAAATTTCAAAATAAAAGTAATGATCAAGTTTTTGTATTATGAAAAAATATTCAAAGAATCATGTCCAATTTCTCTCAAAATAAAAAATTCAAATGCAAAAATACCCCTCCTTATTCCCCCTTCCTTCCCACCTTCCATCTTTGAAAAAATTAAATTAATATTTCAAACAGTTCAAAATCGCTGCTCAGCGCTTCAATCGACTAGAATCCTCCCCCTCCCCCATCCGCATTAAATTTCGAACCGCCGCACCTGGTACCACTGCTCGCAACCCCTCCCAACGTCATCATTCGTTACCGAACCTTCAAGCTGTCAAGTCCATTGTCACGGTACCATAAAAACGTTACACTTCTCTTTGATCAATTTACCATCACCAGCAATGAAATTCTTTCGCAACGACACGTGCGTGTGTCGAGTAAACAGCCCATTTAAAAGGCTCGTCCTTCCGCCAACCAGTTTCACATGACCGATAAATCTTTAAAAAATTCTCGATAATCCCCCGCAATACCATAGAAAGTAAACCACACTCTAAGAACACCCTGCTTCTCTAGTTCATCGACTCGAAGAGCCTACTACTTACGGTATTATATCTAATTTTAACCCACCACAGTATAATATATGCAAGTGGGTGGATTACCTTATAAAAGCGTGTGTAACGTGTATCTCTATATCGAATGCATACCGTTTAAAGCTCTTCCGCTCTCGATAATTTTCAAAGCGACCAAATGACATAATAATATAAGCACCTTGAATTTTGACGTAGAAATTCGCGTCAGTGAAAATTATCCAGCCAGTGTCTCTCATCATGATAGATATACATTTTATACTCGAGTAGATACACTTGTGCTCTGCAATAGCACTCGTTCATAGAACACCAGCCCAGGGGCGGCGCGATGGGGGGGTTTGGGGGGAGGTAACACCCCCCCAGACAAATTTTCAGTCGGCAAAATTTTGGAAATATAAGGTGAGTCGGCAAAATCTCAGAAATGTCAGCAAATTGAAAAAGTTTTAGAAATTTTGCAGCATAACCAATAAAAAATTGAGCCTTTCTAAATTTTTCAAGTTTGTAGTCCTCTTTTATAAAACACAATCCAACTTCAAAATTATTTACTTTCCAAACCGATATTTTCGAAAAATTTCGGCCTCGCTACGCTCGGCCTCATTGGTTTTTTTCTTTCATACTTTTAAAACAATCCAAATTCAACAAAAATGATATTTTTCCCCTACATTATTTCAACTTGTTTTATCAAATTTTTTCTCATCAAAACTCATTTTTGAAGTCAAGAAATTAAATTTTTCAAAAGCTTTGGCCTTGCTACGCTCGACCTTATTGTTTTTCTTTTTGAACATTTTTTAAGTACAAGTGGTCGGTTTTTTTTACTCGCGTTAGATAATCAATTTATATTATAACATTGTTTTATTGGTCTTGAAATTAAAGAAAGTATTCTGCTTAAAATTTTCTCCCTCGCTTCGCTCGGGACAAATTTATTTACCTTCTTTTCTCCTTAAAACTACATATATAATCTTCGAAACTAATCTGTTGAAACAAAAATTTCTCGTATTGTAAAATTTCAGAATTCTTACTCGGCAATTTTGAATTTTTTAGTCGGCATTTTTGAACATCATTACCCCCCTAAAAGTTTATGCTCGAACCGCCTCTGCACCAGCCAAATGTTAAAATGTGAAACGTCCCCGCCCATACTTGGCTCAGTCCGATGTAAAAATATGATTTAGGTTCATACTCATTTATCTCTAGTACTAGTTAATGAATGGAACAGGCAATTTATTAGCAATATTTAGCTACGCGAATGAATTACCGCCTCGCGTTGAATGGCTGATAAAAGAAAAACGACCACGACTGTTGTTCGTAGTAATTATTGTAGTTTTTTTTTTCTTTTTGAAACAAATCCAGAGACCTTAAAATTTATAAATCCAGTTGTATTGTCTCCCAAAACGATACAACCTTTATGGTTCGAGTATTTTGATATCTGTCACACACGACGTTAATCGGTTAACGAGGCGTTGCACATACGATTATCATTATATTTTTATGGAAAGAATATTACGAGAGGTTAATGCACTGGGAATTGATCGATTTCCAACAATGATCTGGTGCTGAATGAAATAAATGCTTATTCGGAATATTTCTCAAGAAACATGGAAGTGCATTCAGAATTAAAAATAGCCAAGTGAACAAAAAATGTCAAATGAAACAAATTCCAACAAATATTTAAAAAATAAACGAAAACGAGCCTGCTCCCTCCAAAAAATTGATGAAATGACTGGGAAAAAAATCCGAAGGAACCTCTGTCTTCCCAAATTTTTCAAAGAAAAAAAAAATTCAACGACAAAGTGCACTGGATTTGAAAAATGAAAATTCTCACTATTTTCGGTATTTTCCTTGTCATTTTCATGCGATTTTTCTAGCTTTCAATTTGCTAAAAAATAAATAAATTACCAATCAATTCAAGAGAAAAAGAGAATATTGAAAATTTCTGCTTTTCGTGTATAGAAAAATCAGCATCAAATAGATTCAATTTTATTACAACAAGAGCAAAATTCGCTACTTTCTGGGGTTCATTGTTGTTGTTAATGTTGTTGTTTTGTTATGGTTTTTTTTTTTGAGGGGATACAAAAAATTGTACATTTTAATGATTTGCGTTGGGTTATTCATGTTCAACACTTGAAAGCCTGATACGGTTCTAAAAATCAGGGCATAAGAGTCAGCAAAAAAGTTGACTCCTGACTCCAGCTTGACTCCTGACTCCGGCTTGACTCCGGAGTCAATTTCAGACCTTGACTCTTGACTCCGATTTGACTCCGGAGTCAATTTCAACTCTTGACTCCGGAGTTGAAAAAGAAAGTTGACTCCTGACTCCGGTGTCAATTTTAGATCTTGACTCTTGACTCCGTTTGACTCCGGAGTCAATATTTGACCTTGATTCCCTGACTCCGACTCCGGAGTCAACTCCTATGCTCTGCTAAAAATAAATTTTTTGGAGTCCACAAAAAAAATTTCCATAAAATGAACAAAATCAAATTCTCACCATAAATAAAATTACGTTTTTTACTGAAAATTTTCATTCAAAAATTTTGAACGCGTTTCCTCAAAACTTTATTTTTCCACCTTAAAAATTTTTTTCTTCTCGAATTTTCAAAATTTCTGAAAAACATGTTACAAGACGATGGAAATTTTTACGAATTTTTTTCAAGTCTAGCAAAATGCCTTTATGTAAATGTTGAGTAAAATTTGACCATAAAAATGTTACACTTTTCAAAAACTCAATTCCAGACCCAAAACATATTCATGATAAACAAGTTCGTCAAAAATTGATCAAATTTGATGCCTACTAAAATAATTTTTCACCAAAAATAATCACAGGTGAATACTTAATCAATAATCATCAATCACTTTAAATTTTTGATCCAATTTTAACAATTTCTCAATTCCACAGGATGTCTAATAAATTAAGGTAACGATTCGAATTTTCATGATTTTTTTCAAGGACTGTTTTATACATACAACTTTTTCGGTTTTTCCGGCAATTCTCTTGTTGATGTGCTTGGCAAAATTTGAGGATTTTTCAATAATTCACTTTTTTATAAACTTCATAATTTATGAGGAAATTTTCAAAAAAATTTCATTCTTTTTTGTTTCTGAGAAGAAATTCTTCAAGATTTTTTGCAAAATTTCACATTCTTTTCAGATTTATCACCAAAATTTGAAAAAAAATTTAAAATTAACGTGTATTTTTTGATAAAATCTCTAAATACTTCCGATGGATTCTCTCCCCCCCCCGTTCGATAAAATCTCCAATCAATTTCAACTTGATGCTACAAAACACCTTAAAAACTTTCTTTTTTTGGAAGAAAATCTGGAAATTTTTCAAATAAAATACACAATTTAGATGCATATTAATTATTTTGGAAAGACTAAGGTCGAAATAACGTTTTCTGATTCAAAAAAACACCACGAAAATGTATTTTTTAAATTTTTAGAATCGTTTGACATTTTGAATCACGTGTATGAAATCACCCAACTTTACACGAAATGGAGAAAAAAACGCACGAACATAATTGTACGAGTATCTATTTTTAAAATTTTTAGAACTGTTTGACATTTTGAATCATTTTTATGAGATTATTCAGTTTTACATCATGAAATGGGGGGGGGGGGGACAAAAAACGAGGATATTCCAACCTACGATCACGTAATGCTAAATTCTAAAATACACACGAAACATAAATTTTATCAAATTTACTCATCATCTTTTTAATTGGAAAACTCGCAATATAAATCATAGATTTTCTACTAAAATGAGTTTCATCAATTATAATTATAATTGACTCGAATTACAAATACGCATACATGGTGAAGATAAATTCTATCAATTTAAATTTCAACGTTCACGTTTAACGTGAATTTTCGAGACCATCACAGATAACAAAGTCAAAATTCAAGGAAACAAGAAGTAGGTATTCTCGTTTTATAAAAATAGACATTTTTTCAACTAGAAAATTCAACTTTTTTAGAAGAAAAATGTTCATTTTTTCCACTCGCATCATTATCGGAATTTCTTATACGCAGATTTGTATTATTTTAAAGAATTTCACTCCGTATATTAGGTATACAAGAGCTCGTAAAAACGAAAAAAAAAAATCAAATTTTCGGAAATCATCGTTAATTTCACGACACCGCGATTAAATCACAGCGTAATTTTTCAAAATGCCAAGAATTAATTGCCTACAAGATTTCGTTAAGAAAAAACTCATGAATGAAATTCTCGCCACATGTTTCCTATTTGCCATTTCCGATCCACTGTGAAATATCTTCCTTCTTACGTATCCCAGAGTCGAGTCACCATATCTTTATCGTACACTCTAACCCCATGGCGAATTATTTTTAACGTATTTGCAAGTCACACACACATCTGGCACATCGAACAAAACAAAACAATCTATATCCACGCAGAACTCGATATACTATCGCAGCACTGCAAAAGTATACATAATAAAAACCTCGAAAAACACGCGATATTTTCATTTCGCAGCTATCGAAACCTCCCCCCTTTACCGATCTCGCCTTCAAAGGTAAAATGTACGTTTAATTTATACAGTCGGTCCAACGATTTCAAAATAATGGCCAACGGAAATTCGGGTGTTGCCCGGAATACTGCGAAGCGTAAAATCTAATTTCACAAAACACAGGTACTCGTAGGTATAACTTGGAAGCGCGGAAATGAAGATGGAATTTTACTTCTTCGCAGCTTTTACGTAATAATTATTTGTACACCCCTTTTTCCTCTTTCTTCGGTCCTGGTCGAGCGAGAAATATAAACTATCATCGAGTCTGATTTTCGTGACTGGTATACGCGATTTTCTCGATGGTGTTTTATTTTAAAAACGCTTCAATCGAGTAACTTTTGCATGTTTACCAACGACTATAAAACTTGCAGCCCTAAAGGTGTCGACTTTTTCGCACCGTTGAATTACGTTCGACCTCGAATGGAAATTGCAACCACGAAAATACATCTGGGCCAGCCTTTCGGTGTAGTTTGATAATTCATCAACTTACATGATGCCTTTGGACAGCTACATGCTCGTGAGTCTTTCCATCGGGGAATTATTTTGTACAGGGTGTTCCATGAATCGTTTGCTGCAATTTTTTTTGGGGTATAAACAGAGAGATAGACATATTGTCAATCTTGAAAATTGAAGGGCAAATGCTGTTTCGAGAAAAAACAACGTTGGAAATTTTTTCAACCTTGAAAACTGAATAAATTTTTGCCTCATGAATTTTTATCCAACATTGAAATTGAAAGGGCTGCAAAAAAGGCTCAAATTTTTTTTAAAAATAGAATAATCAAGAGCTAGAATGGATTAGATATACGTTGAAAACTAAAAAAAAAGAAGTTTTTATGACATTTTGCCTCAAATTAATAATAAAAGGGCTACAGATTAGTCGAAATAGATGAATTTCAAAATTTTTAAAAATCTCCTAGATTTTGAATAACCTTAGCCCAAAAAATATGAAACTATTTTTGGTGGGTGAGGGGAGGGGTAAAATCCACAAATTTGCTGACTCACAGTTTCCCTTAAAACTTGATAAATAAAAATTTCGGAATGAAAATTTAAAATTCGCCGACTCATACGTGAGCCTGGATATAGAAATCACCCTTAAGGTGTCAAAAATTGATTTCTGAGTAGACTCTGATTTTTGGTATTTTTAGAAATGGTGAAATCAAAGGGTAACTTCAATTTATTCTAAAAAAAAAATTGACATTTAAACGTGGTTTCTACATCGAGAATCAAGGTTTTCATATATTTTTTTTAAAAAAAATAGAAATTCGCCGACTACATGTTGGACTGAAAACAAAAAACAGTTTTTTTTTCAGATTACAGCTTTTTGACTTTCAAAAAAGATCAATATTCCTTAATGAATTCATTTCCTTCCAAAAAATTTGAAAAATTTTCCAGATTGTCACTATAATTCCTCTGATAAATAAAAAATAATACATTTTTCTTCACTTGAAAACATTCAAATTGTTTGGTTAGAAGGAGAGAAAGGTTTATAACATTATTTTGAAAGCGAGAATTTTTGAATAAGAAGATATTCAGAGCTGAATTTTTTCTAAACCTGTGTTTTAGTAAAGGCAGGTGAAATCTTCAACCTTATCAATGCCCGAGCGAAGGACTTACAGTTTGAAAAATTGATGATTTCCAGAAAACAAAGTACGTTTTGTAATGGTTTGTTGTCTAGAATAATTTTATCGCGTTAGAATAAAAATTTCGAATTTTTCAAAAAAAAAATTAAATTAAAATTTCATGCTTTTTACATGTTTTTTTTACGATAAAATTTATACTTTGTTCTTACGTGGTGATTTTTTCGTGCATGTTTACATCCAAATTTGCTGACTTGATGAGAAAATTTCTCATTCGAAAAATCGACAAATTTTATTGAAATCAGTAAATTTTGTTCATCATTATCTAGAATATTCTGATGAAATCGTATAAATTCCATTTTTATTTATAATAAGCACTAAGCTCGAGAGCTCGTTACCTGCAAAACAATGAAAAATCAACCGAACATCGAATCCGGATTTTGAAATTAGACGGTCCAAAAAATTTAAATTACCCAAAAATTCTCAAAATTTATTCAATTCTTCTAAAATTGTTCAAAATCTGTTCGGTTACTCCAAAAAAATATTTTCATTTGTTCAATTTTTCAAAAATAATCTATTTATTTTTTCCGCTCAATGTTTTTCAAAATTCTCGATTCCCTCTCCACACACACAAATTTTTGCCTCTGCTTAGTTCTTTTCCAAAAAAAATTTAATTCCTTCAATTTTTCCAAAATATAATTTTAATTTGTTCAATGTTTCCAAAATCAGTCCCAATTTTTCCAAAATTATTTGTTCAATATTTTCAATATTTTTCAAAGTTTGACGATTTTACCGACATTGAAAGACCCCCCCCCCCTCCTCCTCCTCACACACACACAAATTTTCGCCACTGTTTAGTCTCTTTATTCACGACTACCTATAGACAAAAAGTCTTCAGAAAAAAAATTCTCAAGTTGTCAATGAATAAGCTTATAGGACAACTCATTTTCATGTATTGGGGATTTCATATGTTCCCCTTTACCAATTCAACTGAAATTTTTTCTGTGCAATACCTATTACCTACCTACAAAGGAAAAAATTTAAGGAGTGGCACGACCGATTTCTGACAAAAAAAAAATTGCCTGTGTAAATGTGAACGCCCTACTTGTCATCGTTATCGTATTATCTATTTCCTTACTCAGTTCATTTTTTTAGAATTTTTTTGAAAATTTTTTATGACTTTTTCGATTTTAAATTTTGGTAAAAAGTCACAATATGAAAATTTGTACAGTTTTCAAAGTACTATCCATTTCTATGGTTCAAAAAAAATTCAACATCAACGTGATTTTTTTAAAAACAGCATTTGCCACTTCGATTTCCACCATCGGCGACATCTTCGTTAAATGTTTTTGTTACAGACTTTTCAGAGGTACCCAGTTCGATCCAAAAAAAGAAGTAGGGCAGATGATTGACGAAACACCCTGTAGTGTATAGTAATCCAATTTGTCATATGTTTGAGACCTAGGAAGCTAATGAAATTCACTCGTACCAAATGCTCTTCATATGTAGGATAATTATTTAAAAAATTAACAATATCGTCATTTTTGAACATTACCGCATCATTGTACATACAATGGATCGTACGTGCGTGTTTTTTTTTTGTTTTTTCAGACCTTGTCATACATGCAACGGAGACAGACTTCAGTATACAATTTACGTACTGGTAATTTAGTTCTCGACACGCGAAATTTATCGTACACCGGGTACTACAATTCAAGCATTAGAATTTTTTTCCCTCCGTCGAGTCTATTCTCTTTCGAGTAGTTTAATTTTTTGGCGGCCGATGTTAAAATGTTGCCTGCTCGCCCTACCTGGGCACGAACTTCGCTCATCTACACGACAAATGTTTTACATTTTCGTTTCGCTGTGTACGTGTTCTTTATTCGAATAAATTAAACTTAATTTAATTTTCCACCTTCGTTTATTTACCCATTTCGCGAATAAGCCGAAAAATTATTCTGTCGGATTCATTATTCGCGTAGGTAACTCGAACGCGACCTTTTTTTGCCCCTGTAATGCGATCGATTAACCCGAAAATTACACCTGTTCGGTGTAATTCTCGCATAAATATGTAATTCTTCAAAATAACGCAGATTGAAACATAATTCTAGCGAAAAAATCACGTCCAACGTGCTCTCCGCCTCGCCCAAGTTTCACCTCAAAACATCAAACGGAAATTTTAATCTGGTGTAGATTTTGGCACACTTTCTCTCAACTAAATGCTGCATGCGAATGGCCAGGAAAACTCGAATGCATTGGTGGATTACGTCATCGAATATGATTTGCATTTTTTTATTCAATACATTAGTCATTCGGATATTTATGAACAAAATGCAATTTAAAGAATTAATAAAATGAGATTTTTTCGAACAAAGGATTCGAAAATAAAAAATTTTCAGGTAGACAAAAAAGTACCTTGGAAAATCACATACTTTCGTTTTCCACCAACTTTTCGCATTTCAAATCTATGGATATGGGAAAAAATGCCGTTTTTTAGCCTTTTATGGGGCCAACTTCAGGCAATAAAATAGAAACAAGTGTTGCTGAACGGTCTGCGCAAAAAATTTTCAAATAACGTTACAACCAGACGTATAAAATTTACAACTAATCGAAATTATTTAGTTTGTTGCAATTTTTTGCTGCTATTTTACGAAATGATATAATAATTTGAAAACTTGTCACATAAAATAGTCGTACTTTTGAAAAAACAAACAACCGAGGAGCAAATAAAAAAAAACTAAATCTACGAATTTCATGTTTATGGCAACGAGGAACGGGGGGCGGGGCATAATGTGTACAACAATATTAGACAATAAAATGGTAAAAAAAATAATAAGTTCGTAAAATTGAATAATAAAGCGTCTGAAATATGGCGAAATGAAAAGTGAATAATAAAATGAATAACTGCACATTTATGGTAGGTAGACGAAAATATTTTAACAAAAATCTAGGTAAATTGAAAATGGAATTTCCAAGTAAAAGTTGCTGATAGGGAAAGGAGAGGAGGTTGCGAATGAGAAATTATGAATTATAGAAACAAACGTCTGACATTTTTTTTGAAATAATTTTAAAATGGAGGAGGAGATTATTTTTTGCATAATAGATATATTTCGAACTAATTTTCACGAGATTTTTAGATGGCTTCTATCTGGTCACCAAAACAAATTTAATTCAATTTTGAAATTTTTTGATTCGTTTTTCTTTCCATAAAAACTTGAGAATTTGACTTTATTTTTAGAAAAAAAAAAAAAAACAAATAAAAAATCTCTAAATTCAAGAAAAATTATTAAGTTTAAAGAAACGAAATAAATTATAGGTAACCGAATTTTCACTAAATTATGCGAATAAAATTTCAAATTTTCAGAGACGAAAAAATTTAAAAATTGCTTTATTGCTCTGCCCTTCTCCCAAAAAATATTCTGGCTTTCCACGTTTCACCCTTTTCAGTTCTATTCTTATTTAAAAATTTCAAAACTTCATTTTTTAATGATTCATAAATTTCAAAAAATCTTTCTTCTCAATACCCTTTGCTGTGGATGAAACTTATGAAAAATATCTCATATCTAAATATTAATTGAAAATTATGGGTAATTATTGCAATACTTTTTTATGTTCATATGTTTTCCGTCGCCATAAGTTGGCTAAAAGTTGAACCAGCTGAAATCAAATTCCATACAAATGTGTGCTGGGTAAAGTCCCAAAGGTATTTTTCTAGATTATGATTGGTTTTGGGACCGAAAAGCATATGCAAATCACAGGAGTCCTGTAGTTTTTAGAATGAAAAGTTGTCATTTCGGATGAATTTAAATTAGGTGTCTATTTAGATACAAACTTATTCGTATTATTCGACCTTAGAATTCGTGGATCAGTTTTTAATTAAAAATATAGCTTATCCAATATCCATCTATTTCAAATTCTTTCTTCAATTTTTTGACGTATTACGATATCATATTCGTAATAATGATATCGATCATTGTATAGAAAAATGAACTGCCATCTTTCCAAGAAATTTAGATCATGTCTACCTATTACCCATATTTTCATTCGTGGATTCGTATTCAATTAGATGAAAGTTGTTTTAGGAACACCTATACGAATGAAAATTAATGAATCATCACCAAGTTCGAGGTTGAGCAATACATGAATATGATTTCATTACTCGGATCTATCCTGGGAAAGTTTGGTGTCAAACGAATACCTAATCAAATATTCATATTACCAACTTCTAACTTGGACATTTTTTCATGTTTTTTTCAAGTTCAATTTTTTCAAAAATTCATTTTTCTTCACTTCTTGTAGCTCTAGAATTTTATTCAAGCCAATGATCTTCGATTGGAATTTTTCCATAATTTCGTTAAAATTTTCTCAGCATTTTTTTCACGTCCCATCGTTCATATTATGTTACGTGAAATTTGAAGCACATCTAGGAACTTATGAAAAAAACTCAACTCGACTAATAAAACTGATATTTTTTTTTCATTTCCCTCGCCATTTTCGAAAAAAACCCATAAAAACCAATTTTTTAAAGTTCTTGTTCATTTTACATACATTTATTCAGAAAAAAAAGTACGAATTTTCAAGAAAATTTGCCCTTTGGGTGATCTTTTCAAATAGTTATGTTTCAATAAAAAAAATTTTTTTTCGAGTTTCTAAATTCGTAAATTTTCAAAGTTTGGAGATCGATGGCTGAAAATTTTTAGAGAGAAGAGACCTGATGACTTTAAATTTAGCCATTGGCATTTATGTCCAATCAGTGTGGGAAATCGAGTGGTATGGGAAAAAACGACGAATTTTCATAATTCAGCTCCATGCACAAAAAAAATAATAAATTCAATCGGATTTTAATTGATATTGATAATGTGACAAAAAAAGTTGAACATGCAAGCTCTATTGGATCCAAAAAAATGAGAATAACTGCCATTTTCTTAATTTTTCTCGCCATGTTCATTTTTCTGTCTTTATATTTACCCCCCCCCCCCCCCAAAAAAAAAAAAAAACCCCCTTTTTTTATCTTTAAAATTCAAAAAAAAAGGAGAGAAATATTGAAAATTCTCGTTTCTTTGGTAAAATTATTAAAATTCTGGCCTTTCTTGTTTATTTTTCTCATTAGACACCATACTGAACCAATAATTTCATATCTTATGCCCTTTTTTTTTAAAAAAAAATTGTGAAATATAAATTTTCATTGATTAAATTTTTTAAAATTCTGTACTTTTTCGCGATTAGTTTTTAGAAATTTTAGTTGTTTGGTAGGTATTTCATGTTTTTGGTACGATTCATACGATTCTTGAAAAAGCAATTCAAAAAAACTGCACTAAAAAATATGATTTCTCAAAAATTTGAAAAAAATTTGCAATTCGATAACGAAGAAAAATAGAGATTAGAGAACAATCCACAAATCAAACATGGACATTTTCTAATTTTCTTGATATCAACATTTTTTCATTTTAAAATTGTGATAAATAGGGAGCGGATTTATATGCACCAAAAATCGTAAAATATGCCATATAATATGCGCTAAAAATCGAAAATATGCTAAAATATGCAAAGTCTTTATGGGTATCATCTGAAAGGTATTGAAAAAATTCATCCCTTTTTTACACTTACACTTTCTCAAGTTTGATTGAAATACACGTTATTGTCAATTAAATGTAAAATCGAATATTTTTATTGCAAAATTGTATCATATTTTCGGCACTGCAACTAATTTCTACATCGACTGAAACAAGAGGCGCGAATTTGAACCTTCAAAGAGTTGGAATTTGGAAAACCAGAAAGGTTTTTTTGTGGGGGGAGGGGTAAAAGGACAAAAAGGATCCTTTTTTCGCACTTCAGCTTTAAATGGATTTTAGAATTAAAAATTTTTAAGCCCGAGCAAAGCGAGGGCAAAGCTCTGAAAAAATTGGAAATTTAATGCCCAAAAAAGACATTTTTTAATTGTTTCAATGTTTTGAAAATCTTTCTCTGATGCAAAGGTAAAAACATTGAAAATTGAAAATTTTGAGAAATATGCGCTAAAAAACCGAAAATTGGAGAAATATGTGGAAATATGTACTAAAAACAGAGTAAATATGTAAAAAATATGTATTTTTGAGTGAAATATGCAAAATATGCAAAATCAAATAGGGCTCATTCTTCTCTAAATGATGTGAAACGGAAAAGTACACTGAATATGTCCAGTTTTATTGGATACAGAAAAATATGCGTTTTCATATTAATCCGCTCCCTAGTGATAAATTTTTTTAATAATTTATTTTAGAAAATCTTGAAATTAAGAAGAAATTGCTTGAGGTCGACAAAAATGGCTCTTCTGACCACAACTGAGACCTATCAATCAATTTTTGAAAAGCAAATAAGGAAATAACTTTTTTCCCTCTCCTTTTTCGTATTTTCTAGGAATTTAAAAATGAATCCACGCTCCACAATCTCATCTTCTAAAATTAGCATGTAAAACGAATAATTTTTAAATACAAAAACACATCGCCCAATTCCTCGGACCTTATCTCTTTAGCATCTGACAAACACCACACTCGAAGGTGTTTTCAATACCCCTCAAAGGAACGTGGTCAGTTTCAAATTACAAGACATCGTTGAATAATTGATTATACCCCACATCGAGAAAATTTCCCTAGATAACGAATAATTGACACGAAGCACGTGGATTATTCATCCTTCGACATCGACAACATTCGCTTTTAATTACGAGTATTTTGCTACCACTCATTTTTCCCATCATTTTCATCCCCACAGCGTGCTCGTGCTTCTTGAAAATGATACCACTTCGCAGCATATAAATAAAGCTTACACGAAGCCTCGAACAAAACAATGTAATAAATTTCCAGCTCGAATAAAATGTAATTTCGTAAGAAAAAATTACATATCAGGCTGGCACGATCCAGGCTCCGTTTGAACGTACATCATCGCAGGTCGCGTTTGAAAAATCGTCGGTAAAATTTAAAATTTAAAACGATCCGGCTTATTCGGCGGATCAGCCGGAGGTGTGAAAATACACGTACATTATTTACAACCGGCGGCGGCGTGGCGTTTTGGAATTCGGCGTAATTTTTTATCCAGGCGTCGGATAATATTGATTTATAGGGCGCTGAATATAAATTCAGTCTAGAGCCGAGTTGGCGAGCGAGATTTTCCCGCGAGAGAATCTCTCCCCGAGCTGCCTAACGAGACCTACGTACGTTTTAAATGAAGGAGCAAATTCGAAATTTATTTCAACAGATTTTCGAGCCGATATGGATGTAAAAATGTTCTATTTATCGCACCGCAGTTTGAAAAAATACACATTCAACAGCCGCATCCCGACACAAGATCAGGGTTTTATTTAGTCGAAAGAAAAATTTCGAATTATCGAATGCTTACGTCAATACGAGGCAATTCGAGGTCTCCACGTAAGACAACGCCGCCAACGGAGGAAAAAAAATGCCACGTCCGACTACGTATTTTTTTAGTGCATTCGAAAAAATTTCATCGTGAGGTTGCCAATTAGTAAAAAAAAAAATTAGAACGTTGATTTCGTGAAATGAAGATTTTCGTACGATGTGTTTGTGTGTGTGTTACGAAGCGAGCATGTAATTAAATTTTGACATTTTCCTTTCTCTAGATAGGCAGTGGGTACATAGTTCGGCGAGCCTAACGTGCTCTACGTGTACGTTGCCCAGAAGGTATATAACATTTCGTATCTCTACGTACACCTTTTAAATTACATGTTAATTGAGACAAATTAACTTTAATTATTCTCGCGATAGTTTTCACTTAACAGCGATCTAAGGCGAACAGAACCGTGAGTCAAACATTAAACACACCACCGAACGTTTTACGACACTTTGAAATTATGTAGTTTTATTTATACATGGTAATCTCGACGTATCCGGCGTGTCGTCTTTAAACCTAAAATCTATTCCCTTCGGTTTCCTATTTTTAAACCCCGAATTCTTATCCCTCAATTTTTTACGTCAACTCGTAAACGTAAAAATACCAGAGAAAGAGCAAGGGCAAGGGCAGATACCGTTTCAACCATTTGGATGAATTATTAAACTTGGAATTAGAAAGAAAAAAAAGAATATTACGCCATATGCCAAGTAATACGAATTTCAATGTTATTCGTCTCACTGTCGCCTTCCATCGTTTTCAATGCAATTAAATCGAATTCGCAGCCGTTCATTTTCGATCCGCCATTAATGTTTTTTTGCAAATGGAAAAGAAGAAGAGAAACACGCCTTGAAAATTTTTCAGATTTTTATTGCAATTATGTAGTATTTTTAAAGTCGCCATTATCGTAAGTTTCGTCTGGTCTTATGTATTCGATGGGGCAAATAAAAGAAATCTTTTCGAGTTTGGGAAGAAAATACCCAACTTGTTTGAAACGTTTTTCGGAGATGTTTTCGTGCGACAACCAGCCAAAGTTTATCACGTTCATTTATTCCGTTCGACGTATAAAAGGGTGCAATTTAGCGGCTCCGATGTTCGCAGTTGAAAATTCGACGATCCGGCCGGCCCCTGAAGTTTTTCTTAATATCGTCGTTTTTAGCCAATGTCTCCGGTTAGCCCATCGTACGCTGTGCTGGTATTTGATTCGGGTCGAGAAAGTCTCGAGTATGCTCGATATTATTTTATACCAAATTGACTCCATTATAAGACTAATATACGGTATAAAAATGGCCGAATTACTCCGGTGGGGTCGAATTTGAGCTCAGGGAGGAGCACGTGTCACGTAATGGAGTTGAGTAGAAGAGAATGAAGGATAAAATATGGAGAAATAAGGGAAAAGTAAAACAGGATTTTCAAAATTTAGTGTTAATAATTTTTTACAGGGGGGAAAACGTTGTTAGTTTTCAATTTAGAATCCAAAATTCAGAAGTAAAAGTCATTTTGAACGATTTTCTTTTTCTTCGATAGTTCAAAAGAATTTCATTAGTCAGCAATTTTTTTGGAAATAATGGCCATTCATTTTTATAGAAATTATTAGCAATATACATTAAAAATTCTTTATGATTATTTTGCTTCAATCAATAAAAAAAAATTGTCGAAAAAATATTAAAATCTCTTGGATTATTTTTACTCTTCAAAAATAAATCTGAGCAAGTTTTGAAAAAAAAAATTGGTGAAACTTGATTTCATCGATTCTGATCTTTTGAACAGAATTAGGTACAATCAAATAAAAGGAATCAATTTGATACGGATTAAACTGAAAGTCGAATTTGGTGAAATTTTGTCATTTTGAAGCAAAAATTAGTGATATTTAACCGAAAAATCACACTGAATTTTAATTGAATTTTTTTCAATAATTATTCAGATTTGATCGAAGTAAATCAATTGAATGAAAATCACATTCGATTTTTAAGGTATTTACTGTGTAAATTCAATCTCAATGATTCCATTCCGCCAATCAAATGAAACTTCTCAATAATACGTCAATCATCTTCATTAGATTAGAAAAATCAAATCAAATCAGATTAAAATTGAACTGAACGGGGTGGAGAATTTCGTCAAAAATAATTTTTGTGATCCTCAGATTTCTCAGACCATTTTTTTCTATAG
Organism: Pseudococcus jackbeardsleyi; assembly: GCA_038380155.1. Taxonomy (NCBI): domain Eukaryota; kingdom Metazoa; phylum Arthropoda; class Insecta; order Hemiptera; family Pseudococcidae; genus Pseudococcus; species Pseudococcus jackbeardsleyi. Next base: position 50,340,028 of record CM076242.1, read on the forward strand.
TTTTCTTGGCATTTTAGACGAAGTTTTAAACAGTGAGCAAAATGTGGTAGAAGCAGGAGAGAGGGGGGAGGGTTATTTCTTCATATCAAAAACATATTTCATACCATCGGTGGAGCATTATTTTTTTAAAAAAAATTTTAAACAAAAAAATATATTTTTTTACAAAAAGTTTTGAAATATGTAATTATTGAATGAAATATATAAATATCTGACAAAAAGGAAACAAATAATTCATCACCAGTCAAATTTTTCGAAAAATTAAATTGAAACAGCAAAAAAATGGCCTTTTTGTTTTTTGATTCTGATCAATTGACCATTGCATCAGTCTCAGAAGGCTTTAAAAAAATAATCTCTCCCACACAAAATATTCAACTTCTTAAAGGTATCTACAAATTTTCAGAAATGAATTTCCTTGATTGTTTCAGATTTCCTGGGCCAACTTTTCTAGACCCTTCTCACATGATATTTATAAATCTTGAGGGGGGGGGGGCAATTGACTTCCTAATTTCCATTTTTGCAGGCTTGAGCTTCTTTTGAAACGGGAAAAAATCTAATGTACTAATTTTTTCGACTTTTTTATGAGTTTACAATTAGAAAGAAAAAATTTTTTAAATAATTAGATATGTGAATTTCCGCCAATTTTTAGAACAAAAATTACTGATTTTTTCGGACAATTTAGTTTGAGGAATCCGAGATTTTTCTTTAAAAGATCTTTTTAGCCAAATTCATTTCTCTTCAACTTCTTAATTTAAAATTGACTGATGAAAATGGCAGAAATGAGTCATGCTGGGAATCAATGAAAAATTTAGTGATTTAATTGATGAATTTTCAAGTTGTTGGGGAAAAAATTACCGATTCAACAATGAAAATTCACCAATTGAATCAGTAATTTTTCACTGATAGGCAGTAACATTTCACTAACCTAGATCGACAGTGGAATAAGTCGGATTTCACTGCCCATCAATGACTCAATTCTAACTATTCTATCAGTCAATCTGCAGCTTTTGATTGGTTCAAGTCAAGAGAGTATTACATTTTCACCTATTTTCTATAAAAAAATTCATTACTTGGTTTCTGATAATTTTTTATAGATTTTTTTAACCCATTTCCTTCCACTGATTTTTTTTACTGTTTTCTCCTTGTGCTAAAATTCTGATTATTGTTTTAGAGATTTTCATTAATTGAACATGCTATATGCAAAGGGTGGTAAGTACCATTTAGTAGTTTCCGAGATAATCGCATTTTAAGTTTTGTAACCGGTACACTTTTGCCGTATGGGTTGCATACCAGAAAAATGAAGACACATATGAAACTACCATCGATTACCTACCTTTTAGCGCAAAAATCAGCCCGATTCGTTTATTTGAGGCTGAGTAATCGCATTTTTAAAATTACGCCTTTTGGAAAAATTGTAAAAATAAAGGAGAAAAAATAAGAAAAAAAGGAACTTTATTGCATTTCTTTTCTAAAAAACACTTATAATTTTGAACAACATTACCAAAAATTATTTAATTTATTTTGAAAAATAAATTTTAAAAAAAAATCACCTTTAAGGCTAAAATCACTCAAGTACGGCATCTTCCATCTTACTGTTACGTAATAATACATTGAAATTGAACTTTTTTCAATGAAATTTAAAAAATATGAATATTTACAAGGAGTCACTGCATAGAAATTATTTACAAAGTAAAGAAGAACCGGGAAAACAACAATCGCTCGCTCCATATCAATCAAAGTAGAAAATAATCAGGTCGGTGAAAATGGACTTACCACCTTTTGCTTTTTTACAAGGTATGGTACTTACACTCGGCGCTATTTTTAGGCTCGTTTTTGAACCCATAGAAAGTAGGTATTGGACAAGTTAGTAGGTTCAGATGGTGTACTTTTTGACCAAGAATATCATGGCAGTCTTAACTCCATTTCGCCAAAAATGGTACTTACCACCCTTTGCATATAGCATGTTCAATTTTCATCAGTTACTAGTTCAAACGATCCAATTACATGAGAATGGTGAAAATTACATTGGTTACATTAAATAAATCCAGAGTAAGATCTCATGAGCAAAAAGTCTCATCTGGCAGAAAATCACTCAGAAAAAATTTGATCTTTTTCATACATATCAAATTAAATTAGTACGTGATAATTCTGGTCCCACGAAAAAATCAATTCAACCTTTCAACTCAATAGCACAATATTTTGATCAAAATAGTAAAATCAACTAATATTTTTCATCAAAACACATCAATAGAATTATCTGATTTGATGATATCGATCTATGCTAAAATCATTTTCTTCGACACGTTCGCAAAAATATTTTTAAAAAACCTCCATAAAACCTCTTCTCAGCATTCACAGCTACGAAAGTACGTCTCGGCAATAACATCGGATTATCGTAACTACCTATTTAATACTTCCATTTCACACCCGACGAATGCTTCTTGCCACATTGCAATAAAAAATTTAATTCCATTATTGTATTTATTGTAAAGAAAATGACCTTTATAACGTTCAATTTTCTTCTATCACGCCGACTACGAGTCTATTTTTCAAAAGGTTATCCCATTCTTTCGTTTTCGAAAAACGCCATAAAATTCACTCTATTTCGGCCTCGACTGACGTTAAAATTTTTCAAACGTACATAAACCGAATATCAATTTTTTTTCCAAATCAACAGTTGAACACAAAAGAACAGAAATTTCTCTCTGGTAGAAAAAATATAACACACGCGCCACAGCAGGCGAACCTACTCCGTGGCGCTATAAAATTTGTATATTTTTCTTTCCATTTTACAGTTAATCTTAAATGAATCGTATTTTACATCGAAGAATCGACCTTGGAAAGGAAATAAAACATTGGCGGCGCCGAGGCGACACCCCTGCTTTATTTTCCCTCGTCCAGACGATCGGCTGAAATTCGGCCATCGCGTTTTCTAAATTGCCTAACGCGAAAAATGAAAACACCATACTGAGATTACGTAAAATTAATACTGCTATTTGTATAATGGAACCCATTCGCACGTATTTTTCATTTCTGTATGAAGAAAAGATGAAAAATTCGGATTTTGAATACGTAAAAATCGTATACAGCGGTTATCATCAATTCTTCGCGTCGTTTATTAATTTCATTATAAGTACAGTATGACACAAAAGTCTTGTCCACGAAAAACACTTCATGATATCTCGAAACTGAAAAGAGATATCAGGATGATTCAAACGGCAATATGTTCCTGGAGACAAGGACATTGAAGATTGATAGTCAAATTTTCAGTTCTACCTACAGGGTGTCCACAAATTGAGAAACCGGTTTTGGTTAGAAAATGGGGGTCTGGGTTTTTTATGGATTTGAAATCTACACACTGAGACGATTAAAATGTGATAATTTTTTTTCGAAACCGGTTCGATAATTTGCAACCAGTTGTCAAAAATACCTCAAAAATCGAGATTAGAAAAAATTTTCCAAATGAAATTTGTAGAGCTTTGTAAGCCAAACATGGTCAGTGAACTCATTTTTTTAATCGGTTCACTCTCGGCAACTTGACAATTTCAAAAACAAGAAAAGATATGAAATTTTTTTCAAATGAATGTTGAACATCGCACCGTTAAAAATCTAAAAAAATTTAATATCTTTTTTTGTTGTTGAAATTTCAAAAAATGAGTTCACTGACAATGTTTGGCTTACAAAGCTCTAAAAATTTCATTTGGAAAATTTTTTCTAATCTCGATTTTTGGAGTATTTTTGACAACCGGTTGAAAATTTTCGAACCGGTTTCGAAAAAAAATTATCACATTTTAATCGTCTCAGTGTGTAGATTTCAAATCCATAAAAAACCCAGACCCCAATTTTTTAACCAAAACCGGTTTCTCAATTTGTGGACACCCTGTAGGTAGAACTGAAAATCTGACCATCAATCTTCAATGTCCTTGTCTCCAGGAACATATTGCTGTTTGAATCATCCCGATATCTCTTTTCAGTTTCGAGATATCATGAAGTGTTTTTCGTGGACAAGACTTTTGTGTCATACTGTATATAAAATACCTTCACGTCATCGTCATGTTACAGGTACTTGATTCTCTTGAACACGACATCCCAAATACACAAGGCCAAGCGTGATAACTTTTTTCGGTGAATTACATGACATCAGAAATATGTACTCGTCGAATTTCAATAGGCACTTATTTGTTCAGCAAACGTATTAAGTATAATTTCTAGAGATGGAACGAAAAACGGTAATAGTGACTGAATTTTACTACAGAATTTGGAAATTATGCAACTAAATAATAACCTTTATAATAATTTTTCAAAATTTAACGTAACGAATAACAGAAAAAAAATCTCAATTTTTTTCTCAAGCTGCATGTGCAATTCGGTCTAAAAAATCAAGTTTCTCAAATGTTTCCCAACTTCGATTTTTATTTTTATTACTTTTCAAGATTTTTTCTAATGAGTGGGAAAACATTTAGAAAAACTTGAATTTGAATTTTATTTCAAAAATATTCGAAGTCATTTTCGAGTTTTGGTCCAGTCATTTTAGGATTTAACCACAAAAAGTTCTAGCCTGTTAATATTTTCTCAAATAAGTCTCAAAAAATTGAAAAATGGTTGAAAAATTATATTTTCTATTATCTCATCAGATATTAGGCTCATTTCTTCTCTTTTTTCAAAAACCCATTTGTTTGACCAAAAAAGAATATTTTCCAGACATTCACTGTATTCTTTGAAATAATTAAAACTTTCGCATACATCATCTCAAATAAGCCTCAAAATTGAAAAATGGTTGAATAATTATGTACGTGTAATTTCCTATCAGAAAGATATATTTTTTTTCAAAAACTCCCATTTCTTAGCACAAAAATTGAGGGTAACGTAACAACATTTATTTTCCCAATACCTAAGTAAGTATTTACTGTATTTTTCGAATAATTAAAATTATGAGGCTGAAGGCGCCTCAATTTTTTCTAGCGAAATGCCATTTTTTTTTAGTAATATTCTAAAAACATTTGCTACCCCTCCTCGCTGGAAATTGAGAGCTAGAAACTAGAAACTTGTAAACTGGTAACCTGAAATTTATGATGACCTTTTAAATTAAATTCCTTTTTTTTTAAACAAACTATCCCGCACTTTTCAAGTTTCTGGCCTTCAAAAGGTGAGATATTTTATTATTTAGAAGAAAATCATTCTCACAGATTATGCCAAAATTTTAGTTGACCATTATGAACACAATTCACGAAAAAAATCAAGGTGGAATTTTGTATGAGGTTGGAATTCTTCTCATCTAACTTCACATGGGGTATTGGATAAAATTTACAAAAAAAAATTCAAAAAAATTCTGAGTTGGAGATGGAAAAAATTTGTTAAAAAAAATTCAAAGCCATGTAAGAAAATTTTTTGAAAAAAATTAATAAAATACAATTTTTCTTAAAAAATTCAAGTTTGAAAAATTTTTTGAATCCAATTTTTTAAATTTTGATTTCCTCAAAATTTCAATTTTGAAATTCAAAATTTTAAAAAATAATTTAAGAATATTTCCTCCAATTTTTTTAAATTCTTCACGTTTTTCAGATTTTTTTCAACTCAACAGTTGGAAAAAATTTTAAAAAGTACGAAATAATTGGAAAAATCTGAAAAAATCTGAATCTTCAAGAAAATTTGAGAAAAATACAATTTTGAAAAAAATGTTATTGTTGGAAAATAATTGAAATTGATTACAATTTTGAAAAAAAAAAATAGAATTATTAAAGAGATGAAAAAAAAATCAGAATTAATGAGATAAAAAAAAATTCATAGTAGAAAAGAAATTGAACTTGAAAATTAAAATAAATTTTGGACTCGGCTTGTTGAAATCCTGTTAGCGACAAAAATACTTCGAAACTAGTGAAAAAATTGAATATGTGACCCTGTCGGAAAGAAGGGACCTTGTGTAAAAAAAATCAATATCTTTACTTTTATGTGTGTGGTCCAGATTTGGTGTCATTAGGACCAAAAACGTGAAAAATGGGGCAAATATTTTTTTCCCCAACATGGTCCTTTCTTTCCGGCAGGATCACATATGTTGAAGTTCAAAATTCAAAAGAATGATGCTAGGAAAAAATACTTCCATATAATTTTTTTTTCTAGAGTGAAAGTGCAAACCCAGCTTTCATTTTTGGAGATTTTGTACCTTCAAGCAAAATAAAAATGAAAGTAACGAAAAATTAAAATGAAATTAATTTCAAAATGATCAGATTTTGTGTTGGAAATACCAGAATGAATAAAGAAACTCAAAATTTTAGCACCTTGTAACGTAACGAAAAAATGTTTCGTTACGAATTTCGAATCACAATAAAATAAACCAAATCGTTGTTGCGGTATAAATTCAAATTTCCACTCGATTACGTGTAATGTTAAGTAAACTCGCATAAGACTCCCATTCACAAGCTCTAAACCGATAAAAATTCCGCATGGAAGCGATCAGGCCAAAAATACACATAAAATCAACCACCAAACATTCTCATCGACGATAAAGCCTTTTCGAATTTCGATGCATATTCGCGGCGGGAAGCTTTTAAAATTTATACGCCAACGAAGCAATCTCTCCGGTATTTATCCATCACCGTGGCTTTCTCCTACGCCTTTAAGTATCTGCCGCAATACGTAACATTTTCCAGAAAAAAAGCTCCCCATTAATCAAAATTTTCAATTTATTCTCTTTTAAAAATCTGGCCTGCGTCCATATTACGTTCGCGATCATATAAAAAGCTGCCCTTGTTAGAGTAACGAGCTTTGCAATTTTTCTAAAGGTTTTCCTCTTTTTATTCTACGTGTATCCGGCTCGACCAGGACAGAATTAATTATACCGCTGGAACAGAGGAATAAAAAATCCAAGCTTGGTTTTCATAGGTATATGTACCTGTGTAAATAGAAATGCCAGCTCGACGGCTAAACTGCACCTAGTTTTATTCGATTTTCACATCGAGCTCAGGCCAAGCAATTTACGTCGAAAAAACAAAACACCGCGGGATAATTTACCCAGCTATGGAAAAAATGACAAAGTATCACTGGCAACGTTTCAATTTTTTCAAATTTTAAACCCTTTTTTTTTCAGCTCGGAATTAATCTGTTGTAAAAATTTACTCGTTGGGGATCGTCTTCCAAAATCCCAATGTTACAGGCGATAAAATAAATTAAACTAAAACAGATTTCGTAAGAGGAAAACCCCACAGAACGTAGGTGTTAACGAAACTATACAAGTGCTGATTATCAAACGTCAACGATATGGGAAAAAAAACTACCACGGTGGTAGAAATTACCTTGATAAGCGAGCTGGCTTATCTGTAGAAAAAAATCCTATTACGATAATATTTTTAGACAATTGACGAGAATAATTCTTTAATCAGCGATGACAAAGACATCGGAAAAGCTACGTAATTTCGAAATAAAAATTGAACTGGTTGAATAAACAAATCGTAGAAATGCTTTGGAATGAAAATATAAACAAGAGACGCCTCGAGGGGTATTTCGCTGCTGCATTTATCCAGCTCTCGTAATTAATCTACGTATACGATGATGGAATATTTACCCTTGGAAATACTATTCGCGAAAGCTAAAAGAGAAGAAATTGAAAATTTTCTCGTTACATTGTTATATATTTATACGCGTTTAGGCGAGATACGAATTCGGTAAGGTTTACGTTCATCTTTGATCATTTCCTCCTTAATCGTTTCTCACGCGAGCGATAAATTTCGCAAACGAAATTACTTTTTCAAAGCAGCCTCGAATGTATTTCCACCTACCCGCATCCGAGCAACTTTATCTTTTAAATTCAGTCTACACACGGTACAGATATAGGCAATCCGATATACGCGTTATGTTTACACAACGAAAAACCTAAATGAATTTTCCACTGCCCTCCTCCTCATTCCCCATCCGCAGCTCGCAGGGAATAAGAAAACATATCGAAGAAAAAGCAACCTTACACGTAATCATATCCGTATTATAACGCGTAAACGTGTGTATAATTCAATTTATCGTATCTATAACTTTTAACGGTATCGAGTAAAAGGAAAAACTTCGTTCCTTCGTCCTCCACCGTCGTGAAGTAGAACAAAAGCTCGACGGCGTTCGAAGTTGAAATGAAAAAAATGAAAATTTAATCGCTGCAGTAGAAAAAAAAACACACTCGAGTTTTAAACAGGACGTGAATGATCGAGTATTTGCAAACATTTTCGAGTTAATTTGAAGTTTCGAACTGAATTTGAAATAAAGCACAGTACATTATTTTTTTATAACTTTTTTTCCCATTCGGTTAAAATATGACTCATGTAAGCGAATTACGTGATGCGATATACCTTCGCTTTATTTACGATAATGATGGCTGATAAGGAGTAAATCGTCAGCACCACATATGTACTTTACCCACTACCTTCGAGGTTTCGACCCTGGGAAGTGAATTTCCGGAGTTTTTCTGATACTTGAATTCGATTATTTTTGGGGGAAGTGTTTATTTTGGTAAGTTCTAAAATTAAATAGTACGGCATAGGAATAGATATCGATTGGTGGGATTGATAATTACGAGTGAAGGGTGAGAAATGAAGTGTTTTTCTGAAAAATTATACAACAAGCAACACAAGAAGTGCTTAGGAGCATAAAAAAAAGAAATATTAAATGAAAAAGATATCATCTGTTTTTATTTGCTGTTCTCAATACTTGTAGTACCTGGCACAAGTTGTTAACGTATATAAAAAAATTCAAACTAAATTGTTAGCAATTGAAAAATAACCCATATTTTATTCTATGAGAAACCGGTTCAATGATTTCCAACTAGACAGATTTTAATCCATTTTGAGAAGTTTAGCATCAGATACAATAGAGAACCAGTTGAGTGAAAAATATACGATTTTTAGTTCATAGATTTTTGAACCTGGTTGAGAGGTAATTACATGAATTTTAAAACCGGTTCAAGGGGTTGCTACCCAAAAACTACAACCAATAAATTTTTTTGAAAAAAATCAAGTTTTGGATGAAATTGTGGACTAATAGAAAAAAAAATAGTCCAAGTAACTGTGTCTTTTTTGAAAGAACCGGTTCAGTGGTTCTCAACGAGATCATTCAATTTTTTTTATCCCGAACAAGTACCTAGTAAAAAAAAACCATTTTTTTCTGATTTTAATATTTTTGGAACCGGTACAGTGGTTCTCAACCAAAAGACAGAACCGGTTCAATTGACAATTTTCATTTTCGAACCGGTTTAGGGGGTTTTGTTGACCAAAAAACTGCAAAATATTGAAAAATCGTCATTTTTCACGATGTATTTTTCAAATAAACCGGTTCCCTTATTCTTACTTTCATGGAAAAATGAAATTTATCCAGAAAAGCCATATTTGGAAAAAATTCCGAGTTGGTGAGAAGAGTTTTTTAAAACCGGTTCAATGATTCTCAACCAGAAAATTTCTCATCTTGTATTCCAAGAAGTTGAATCTTGTATAAAATTAAAAACTACTAAAAATGAACCATTTTCTCGTAATTTTTTAAAAGAAACCGGTTCAATGGTTTTCAACCAAAAAACTGATCTAATAGGAAAAAATTTTGTTACAGAATAAGTTGTGAACCACTGAAGAAAAATTCATCATTTTTTCATTTACCTACATAATTATGTCTACTTTATGAAGATCAGATTCAGAGGTTTCCAACTGATGAAAACCCATAATTACAATTGGTTTTGCCAAAATTTTAAATTATGATTAAAAAATTCCTGGTTCAACATTTTTGAAACCGGTTCAGGGGTTATCAAACAAAAAAAATTCATTACCTACATTATGCAGAAAATGTTAATTCTTGAAATAAAAATTGTAAAACACTGAAAACAATTTTTTTTCTGGAATAAACCGGTTTAATGGTTCTTGACTAAAAAAATTTCAATCAAAATATGTAGGTAATTCAATTTTGGACAAAATTGTGAACTAGTATAATAAACTATTTTTGGCTGACATTATTTTGCGGAACCGGTTCAGTGGTTCTCAACAATAAAATAAACCAAGATTTATCCAAAAAAAGTTCCGATTTTGGACTAAATTGAAAAGAAGTGAAAAATTAACCACTAATATTAATTTATACATAATTGGAACCAGTTCAGCTGTTTTCTTTCTGTACCAATGAACTAACATCAGATTCAATTTTTTACCAAAAATTGTCAAACAAAATTGGGAATCACTGAAAAAAAAAACATCAAAACCGGTTCAGTGATTCTTTATCAACGTGCTATTCTTTGTTCAAAAATTGATGAACGTAGACATTTTTACTGAATTTCGACAAATTTTGTTCTCAAGTTTCGAAACCAGTTTAGTGGTTCACAAACACTGCCTAAAAAATTCTTAACACAGTTAAAAATCATTGAAATCAGAAATGAACATTTTACCGAGGTCTACGGTTTAATGATTCTTATCGATGAGGTAGAGTTTTATGAAAAAATAAGGCTCTAGAAAACTAATCATGGATCACTTTCACTCACACTTTCACACCTTTTAAGAACAAATTCAGTGTTTAGTCAGGAATAGTCAATTTTTGTCGAAAAAATGGAGATTCAATTTTTGCTGATGAATTTTCAAAACCAATATTTATATGGCTTCAAACAATTTTTCATCTCCCTCCCCCCCCCCCACCCTCCATCAATCCCTAAAAAACTAAAAAGAAATAGAAAAAAGCAAAAAACCATTACAAAAAAATTCTTTGAGACACTAAAAATCGAACAAATTCGATAAATTCCACTCGAAATGATAAAAACCCCATCGATTCTCCGTCGTAACGTTCATAATTCCACAAACACTTGAAATATAACCCACCATCGCCAAGCTTTGATGAAAATTTCAACAATATGCACTTGTTTTACGCAAATCCATTATTCATCGATATAATTATCAGAATTGCTGATTTGATTTATAGCGAAAAAATTTATTATTTTTTTCACTTTAATGCAATTATTATCAAAGCTCGTATCATTTTCGAAGCCATTCAACATCACTAATCGTAGAATAATTAAAATCCCAATGATTTCATCAAGATAACATTACCATGATTTTCGATCCAATTCGTCGTCGGTAAGTTCATTTATATGTAAACGGTTGGAAAGCTCACCTAAAACAAACAAAAAAAAGTCCAAATAAATATACGAATAATTACACCGGCAAGCAAAGTGTAAAAACTTGATACTAAAACGTAAACCACACTTGAAAGGTTTCTGCGTTAATTTTTAACAGCAGCGAGCTTTTGAGAATACTTTGGTATGGAGGTCTCGCCTTATAGCAGCAAAATAATTCCACAACGTTACCCATATGGTTTGCAGTGGTACATTTTATAACTTTTATAAAAAGCCTCGATTACATAATAACTTTAAGTTGTTAAAAATGAACAAGTACACGTGTACGATGGTGAATTGCGAAATCCCAAATGTACACGAATTCGCCGCAATAGTAAATTTTTCGCTTACTAGGGGTTTCTTTCTTTCCATCAGTCAGCTAGAATGATTTAAACATTTGGGTAAACAACGAGAAAACAACTAACTCGTACACCTGTATCGTTTGAAGATTCTAATCTTTAATTCATTCTAAAATTGGTACTCGATGTGAAATAATCTCGCGCTGGGTACGATTGAATTACATCGTCAATCGTAAATAAACGTTTCAACTTTTTTTCCTTGTTTGAAAACGAAACCGAAGAATATAGAAATCATTATTCTTCATAATCAGAATTGTTTTTAACATAACTAACTACGAAGTTCGCCTTTAGTACGAGTATATTTATGCGTATACCTAATATAACCGTAACATATGATATACCTGCGTCTACGATATCAGCAAGTGTAGTATTAAAATGCGCCGCATGCGATAGTTTTTCCAAGGTTGATGCATTAACATTTCTATAAAAGCGGAATAATTTCCCGACGTGCTGATAATAACAGCGTGTTGGCGAATTGAGGTCGTCATCGCCGCCCTGAGAAATTTTTTGCGAATAAATTTCAAAATTACACGCTAACTTGATTAAGCCCTTGATGGAACATCGAAATTGCCATTTTCGCGGAAGGTTTGAGAAAAGATAACGAACTAGACGATCGATAAGACGATTTCACCCATGAGTGTGTTTTTAGTGGGAATTTGGGAAAAACTTACGATGAAAAAATTATTTGTCGATATATTTTCGGAACTGATTTTTTTGATACGAAAATTTCTTTCGTCAAGTCGATAGTCGAAATGCGAGATTGATAATTATTGAGGAAAATCGACTGTACCTGATTGTTTGATTTTTTTGTAAAAATTAAATTTTTGGATGAAAAATAAAATTATTTTGTAAATATTTTTATTTAGATGATGAAAAACTCGAATACCATAGACTATTGAAATCGTAATCGATTAATTCGATGATGATTAAATGAAAAAAGTTCATTTATCGAGTCAATAGGATACTTGTAACATCCAAGGAAAATTTCCATTTAGAGAAACTAAATTTCCAAAATCGAAATCACAAAAAATGAATCGAAATCGAAATCGCAATACATAAATCGATAATCGAAATGTAGATAAATCAATAATAAAATCGACTTTGAAAATTTTCATTACTGAAAGCAAAAAATTTCGATAATCAATAATGAAAATTTGATTTTTGGACGACGAATACTCAGTGATCGAAAATAAGAAATCGAAAACCGACATTGTAAAAGAAAATCTGATCATTGAAAGTGAATTATCAATAAAAAAAAAAGACCAACATTCAAAAATCGATTATCAAAATTAAATTTTTGTACCAATCACGGCTCATTTTTGGAAATCCATGCAAACTTGTAATATGTGAAAAATTCACAGAATTGGGCAGATGCTACTGAGTCGAAATTGGTACCTTTTTTTGAGCCACAATCGAATAAAAAATTGTTTGTTGCTTTTGCAATAATAAATTGATGATCACACTCACTTCTGTATACTAGATTAAAGCTATGAACTAAATAAATTTCAAAAATTTTCAAAAATAAACGGAAACGAAGATGAGGCATAATGAATCATAGAATGATATTTTTTAACTACAGAAAATTGGATTCAATTTTTAAAAAGTCCAATTACGAATCAGACGAAATTTTAAGCAAAAATTGATAATCAGAAACATGGTTCTCAAGTCTTAAGTTTGTTCTAGCAAAATACCTAAAAATATTTTATAAATGATTTTGCTTGACTTTTTCAGGGTTTTCAGACCATTTTTCGAAGTTTTCCAGACCTGAAGCAAAAAGAAGGAAAGTATTTTTTGGCACCGAGTCCGAAAAGATTTTTTCAAAAATCAGTAAATCACTATTTTCTAGAAAATCTTTAGATTTCTCTTTCCCGGCTACAAAAACGACTCAAATTTAGTTCTGAAAATCTTTGAACCTTCCCCCTCCCCTCTAGAAAAACTTGAGAACTTGAATTTCGTACAGAAAAAATTCAGATAAAAAGGAAACCCCATAATATCAGATATTTTTAAAGCAAAATTATGAAGTTTTGAAAAATGAACCAAACTGCGGTCAGAAAATGTTTACCAAAATGATCATGCGAATGAAAATTCGAATTTTTCCGGGCTGAAAACTCAAAAATTTCTTCAAGAGTTTATTCATCTTCCACCTTCCTCTAATTAAAAAAACTAAATTCCACACAAGCTTCTTAATTTGTCCAAAATTGGAGAGAGTAAAATATTAATTATTTTGTTAAGATGTATTGTGATGCACTAAGCTCGAGCGAAATTAAGATGAAAATTTCTACGAAAAAATACCTTCAAAGGAGAAAATTCTTCACTTTTTCATTGAAGTTTTCCAAAATGTGCCCTTTAATTTCCAATCGTTTTTCATTCCCTACTTTTTTCAACAATGCAGTCAAAGACATCATGGCACTTTTTTCTCATTAAAGCTTATTAAAAACTAAATAGGTAGGTAGGTAGGTACTTTCTAAGATGAAATAATTTAGCTTGAGAAGAGCAAGGATGAAAGTTTTTAAAAAATTTATAACAAAATAAACAAAGAAACACTCTTCTATGTAAATGATTCACCTTTCTTTTGGATTGTAAAAAAATTCTCAAAAAAATTCCCAATCCCAAATCCCCTGACATTTTTCTAATTTTTCCAAACCATCAAAATTCACTGATTTTTCCAAGTTTTTCAGAAATTTCTTTGTCAGCTGATCAATTCATCAAAATGATTGAATAATCCTGAATTCCTGATCAATGATCTTGATTGGAATTTTTCTAAATCAAGTTATTTGTTTTGAATTCAAAACTAAAAAGTTGTAAAAAAAAAAACAATCATCTTATTCTAATTTTTCACAATGAAAAAAATAAAAAAATAAAAAATCAACTGTTCAAATTTTCCAAGTACGACGACCACAAATTACCCCTCTTCCCTCTCTCTTGAATATTTCTCTGATCGAAGCAGCAGACAAATTAAATTGAAATATTGGTCAAATATTACAAAATTTTCCTACAAAATAATAATTTTTAAAATCAAATTTGAAGATTTTCGAGCCAAAACGAAACTTAAACCTGATATTTTTTCAACTCTCAATCAGAAAACGTACCTTCTGTGCCAGTTCTGCACTCCAAATCGACTTTCGTTCACTTTAGAAATTTCTTCAATTCTTATCACCACTCCAACTCCAAACAATCGATTCGTTATCGATAAAAATTCGTCATCCTTGCCTCACACACCGTCACAACAACCTATTCAGCACAATATTCAATTAAACTTCGCTAATTACTCATCAGTCATCACGTATAAAACACATATCCTTGCATTACCGTGTACTAAAGCAATCGCAATCAACACCGCAAACAAATCAGAATCTACACAGTATCAATTAATCCATTCGACTATTTCAAGGGTAACCGCTCCACGCAACTTCATCGTACACTTCGCACATTGTATGTAATTCCGTTGGAAAAAATTTCAAACACCCTGTAGCGTCAAAAACTCGCTCTTTTTATAGAAACTATATTTGTGGGCGAATAAACACCAATTTCCCATAAGCTGGGTCGTTTAACCGTATATTTCTCCAACTATTCGTTTCTGATTCCTTATCAATACTTTTTATAGTGACGCATAAACGAGGAAACATTCAGAACGACGATACGGAGGAGAAAGAAAATAATAATACTTGACTCATGTTCGCAGATTATTCATACAATGATCTCATTATCGACATACATAAAAGTCAGAAATCTAACGAAAAGTATTCGACGCGTTTCTCGTGTTAACAAGTCGGTTATCGCGCGATATTATAAAATATTTTCGAAACATAGTCGCGAATTGCCCAAATGGAGGAATTCGTCGAGTAATTAACCTTGAACTACGAAATAACGCTGCATAAAAAGTCATATTTCCCTCGATACTGGTTGAATATCCTTAATCGAAATAACGTCTGTTGTGGCCTGGCTGGGATCGTTTCGAAATATGCACGTAGAGCGAAACTGCGCACATATTTTACCTATTTTAACGATTTAGAGCCTCACCTAGGACCAAATTGTATTAATATTTTAAAAGCATTATAAACTTATACGACATAATAGCAATAGCTGGCTGAAAATTGGACCAGTCGCTGTCGCATGTGTGCTCACGTTAATTAGAACCGCGTATTAATGATACCGCAGCTTCTAAAAATACTCATCGTATCAAATACGTTTATTTTGTGCTTTTGAAACAAATAAAATTAAAAAAGTTTAACCTACTTTTGTTAAAATATAATAAATCATTCGAAAGAGAAAAAAAATCATCGCTGATGGGCGTTGAAACGGGATTAACTGAACTAAATTTGTAACTGAGTAAAGTATTTCACTGGAAAAATAGAATGAGTCAAACAAATTCTTCAAAAAATACTCTCAACGTAAGTCTAGCCGTATTGAATTCGATTCATGTAGTAGAAATACTTCCTTCTACTTCTCCATCTGCATTGTAAAAACCTTGAAAAAAAATACGAAATAACCTGTCTGGCAACTACACCGCGCGAATTGATCGGAACGAAAAAAACCATGCAAGATATTAATAGAACGATTTGATTTAAATGAAATTATGATAATAATTCATAACGGAGGTGAAAATTTATTAGGCGAAAATTTCTCATAGGTAAATTCAACTTATTTGGTTTTTTGGGATCTTCATATTCTGGATCAAATTCGACCTTCAGTTCGGCTTATTTTACATACTTTGGCAATGGATAATCCGCAATTTTATCAAAATTTAATCGAACGTAATCACAAGGTTGGATAATTTTCTGATTCTTATGTTTCCACAAATTGAAATTTTTAGAAGAACGAATGAGGCCAAATGCACGTAGCGAAATATCACCCAACTCTATTTATTCGGTGTTGAATTGCAATCTGCTAAATTCATGTAAATCGCATTCAACGTTTTATGTACTTACACTTACTGTATGTTTGAAATTGATAAAATTCGATATTTACCTTGCTTGAATACGAAAATATGCGATTAATGGAAAAATTCAGGGATTCTCAAAATACGATTTGAGTTAAGGATGGAATTTGAGGAAAAAAACAAGATATGTTAAGAACCCTTTGAAGATGTATTTCGAGGTAATTTAATCTAATGTTTTATTAACTTTTCAACTTTTAAGAAAGTACTTTTCCTGGCCTGTTTTTTGAAATTATCGGTTATTTGTTTAATATGAAATTTCGTACGACACAAACTAGGTCAAAACTTTTCTTAGCGAATTTTCGAAGTAAAAAATAACGTTTCATATTTTTTCCTTCTCTCCCATCCACAAAAAATTAAAAAACACGAACTTCATTTTATGATGTTGTAGTTGATAAGTTAAATTCGTAGTTGAAATTTTTTTAGGTATTAGTTTGCACTCTTCCTCACCTCTTCTCAACCTGTAATATAACTTTGGCAATTATTTATTTTATAAATATAAATTATTTGAGGTCATTTGAATATAAAATTATATTGTTAAGTAAAGAACAGCAAAACATTTTTTGAAAATAAATCATATAAAATTATCAATAATTCTTTCCCATTTTACATTCATCAGAAAACTGTTTAGAATTACACAAATGTGTGATAAAAATCTTGAAAAAATTACGGGTTTTACTGTCAGTATTTTTTACGCTGATAACAAAAAAAATAAAAAAAATGCGTTATGCAACGATTTTCCACAAAATGAATTTGTTATGAAAAAAATTGACTCATTCTTTATCATTAACAGCATAAAAATTTTTTAGAGGAAACAGTTCTATGAAAAAATTAACAGGAATGAAAAATAATGTTGAGCATACATATATGTATAAATAGTATATTTTTCATCACAATGGAATCGAAAATCGTTTTTTCTTCGAGTTGTGAACGATATTTTAGTATTTAGGCGATTCCCAAGAGGGAGCGAAGTAATGTTTCACTTTCTCAGTAAACAAGTTTTCTTTTTGGCACCTTAGCAAGGCACTTTTTCTTTTCATAGGATGTTCAGTTTTTGAGAGGTTCACATCGACAGCCCAAAAATACAGCATTTGAAAACGGATCAGAGAATCAGAATAACTCTTGAAAATGTAGTATTCGAAAATTTGAAAACTAAAAATATATTTTGCGGTAAAAGTCGACTTTTCGGACAAGTTAGACCTTGAAAAAAAAAATGAAGAAAAAAAATCATGAAATTTCTTACATTCAAATAAAACATTAAATTTTTTCAAAGCAGTGCCATTTTCGAAACACACAAAAAGTCAAGGTGAAAAATTTGAGTTAAACTTTCCAACTGTTGGTGAGAATATTTCAAGTCCCAAAAAGATTTATCGATCTACAAAGAAATAATTTTTTTTTTTCATTTTTTCTATAATTCTTGGTTTCTTGCTCAAAAATTGTTTTTTTCTGTCATCAACAATAAAGCATAAAAAATTGTAAAAAAAAAATCAAGAAAATTTTTACAAAATATTCGCCAAAATACTTCTTCCCTTCGGAAAATCCGTTCTTACAAAAAAATTATGAGTATATTCTTCATTTCAAAATCAGCGAAAATTATTGAAAATTTTTGGGAAATAATCGGAATTGCAGAAAACACGTCAGAAATTAGTGAAAAAATCAATGAAAGCAAACAGTGAAAAAAATTGAAATCACCAGAATGTTTGAAATCCGCGAAACAATCAATGAAATTCTTTGAAAAATCTGTGAAAATCCGCCATGAAAATCGAAGAATTTTGTTGGTTTCCTCTGTGCTGCAATTTTACGTTTTTCAGTGACTTTGTATTGATTTGAAATGACAGAGTTGATTTTTAGTAGTTTTGCTCAAATTCTTGAAAATTTTCAAACAAAATAAACGAAATGGATAATTTTTGACATTTGATTGATCATTGTGAAAAAAATATCAAAAACATAACTTTTTTAGAATGAAAATTTCAGGGTTTCCAGCATAAAATTTTTCAAGTTTTTTTTTTCCTAAAATAAAATCAAAAATTTTAGCCTTCTTTCTTAATTTTTATCTCATGGCATTCAACATTATTTCATGATGAGTACTCTCTCATTTATAAATCAGTAAAAATTAACGAATATCCCTGAAAAACATTCAGAATTGCAGCACAGGAGAAAATGAGTGAAAAAATTTTCACTGAAAACGAATCAGTGAGAAAAGTCACTGAAAAATCAATGAAAATTCACTGAAAAATCAGCTAAATTTTTGAAGTTTGCTGAAAAATAGGTGAAAACCTTTGAAAAGTCAGTGAATTTCGCTTATTTTTCCTGTGCTGCAATTTCGACTGTTCATCAATGACTTTTCACTGATTCAGAATGAGAGAGTACTTGAAAAAAAATCATTTATCAAATAAAAAATGTCTCTGTCACTTTTGATATTTGGCCTGGTAAAATAATATCGAATTTTTGGTTCCTCATAGTTTCAGATTTCAGTATCATCTTTCATGATTAAACATCTGAATTATGATGAATTTTCATTTTTCATCAAAATTATTATTATTTTCTCTTTCAGAAAATTTTATAAAGGAACAAAATATGAGTAATTGGTTTTTGAGTTGATACTGATTCTGGACCTTTTACAAGGAGTAGAGAACCTCAATTCAAAAACTAATTTTTTTATCCCAGAGGTTTTGCCGACTTTGTGGAGTATTTTTATATCCAGGCTTACAAATTTTGAAAAATTCCAATATTTTTTCAAAATCTAAATCAATTTTAAATTCTTTAAAAAATACACAGCCAAATTCCGCACAAAATCACGTCAAAAACATCCCCTTCCTTTCCTCCTTCAGCACACAAAATTGTCAAACCACATAATTTTATCATTTCTACCACGAATTTCTCTTTAATCAATCAAAAATATGAAACAGAAAAAATAATTTCAAACCCTTCTCTGAATCTAAATCCATCTCCAATTTTTCACCCGCTCATACAATTCAGAACGACCACAAAAAGTACACGAAAAATTCGCACACAGCCGCAGCAAACTTTGAGAATACATTCCACACAAAGTGAACCTCTTTAGGGTTATGAAAAAAATGTTATTTTCAAGTTTAATTGTTATGTTTTCATATACGAGTACACTTTTCGATTACGCTGCGACAGACGAGGAGGTCGACTCGAGTGTTTAATGATTACACAACACGTTTCTTCAAAGAGAAGCAGCGAGCTTTCAGTCGAAAACTTTCAAAAGTTCTCGATAATATTTTTCTTCTTCCAAGTATACGTAGCACACAAAAAAACCGTTTTTCCTGGTAAATTTATACTATCTTGTTTACGGCAAAGTATCGAGCAAAGATAAAAGTTAGACCTTTCGGTTCGATTGTTTTCACGCCACTTTTATACATTCGACAACTTCCTTATTTGATTCAGAGCTTTTGAAGTTATCGTGTGCGAAAGAACGTGGGCGTATTTCATTTTCGCAGATGATACGGGGGATTTTTTTCTCGACGTGGAAATAAATCACCGACATTTTTTTTCAGTTTAAAGTAATTACGAGTAAATTTACCCCGTACGTGACAATTTTTTTCAGCTCGGTTTAATAACCGGTATGTAGCGTGTTGATGAGATATCGATCAATGTAGCGCTTTTATTCCATCGATGTTATCGATGTGGTGAGTATCACGCGAGATACCGTTACATTTATTTTTTTTGATTTAGTAGATAGTACTTTTCGAGGAAAAAGAGGATTTCAGCTGGATTTTTTTCGCTGGTTTTTCAATGCCTACTCTTTAATAATTTATCATTTCGGACATTCAGCTCGGATATATTTTTCAAAAAGCTATAAAATTGAAAAAAAAGGCCAGCCTCGGTATAGAAAATATATCGAAGGGGGAAAAATCGAGTATATCGAAATTCGAATCATCGTCGCGAAGTCGCAACATTAAATATAATTATTAAGATAGCACGATAGAAGCCATTGGTTTTCAGGCGAGAAGTGAAAAAGTCTATTGGAAGAGATCGAAACACACGTCGAATTACGTACTGGCACAACTCGTGATAAGGATCTGTTTCTCTATTGTAGCGAGAAATGAGAAGGGAACATAGCGTATTTCGGGACGTGATTGAAATTTTAAGTTTTCCAAGATACGCCAGCGCCATGCCGATGCCGCAGCCATTGTCTGCGAATGAAATCTCGCCGTAATACAATGCTGCAGATTGACGAGCAGAAAAAAATTTCGCTGAGTAGGCACCCACAGACAGAGACGGCGAACTCGACGTGACGTTTCAATATCGATCACAAATCTAGCATAAAATTTGATTGCCTGCGCGTTTTGCAGCAAGCAAAAGGTGGCTCGCTGAGTAGAAATTACCTCCGGTCACGATAGCTTTTTTGCTCGCTCTCTCGAATAAATGGTTTTGTTTTCGATGGGTTTTTAGTTTCTGGATTGGGAACTTTACAGGGTAAATTTTTCTTGTGTGGCCGTTACGAAAGGCTATTAATTGCTACGAATGGTTAATTGGGCCGGATTCTTGCTTTAGAGTTCGATTCACGAGTCGAAAGATTAACGCGGACCGCAGGTATACGCGAGAATCGGGAAACGAATTATTCGCCTGAATAAAGGGTAAATTGTGCGCGTATACCTTTGAAAACTCTCGGTAATTCGATTTGGAATTTAGTCCTACCCGCCTTATCTGCTTAGTAAAGGTAAAGGTTGAACGTGGCGGAATTGCGTGTCTGTAGTTGTAGTTGCTGATTTTTCTACGAGTATACCGTAAAGTGGCATAGATTGAGGATTCGACGGGCGGTAACATCGAGACGATTATTTTTTTAAATTTTGTTTGTTTTCGGGATTATGCAATGTGTTTATTCTTCTGCTTCTCACCTTTCGATAGCTTTGGGCTGGAAAATGAGGTCAAAAAAACGCGTACTGTTTGGTAACATGTGTTTTTGCATATACGCCGTCGATATTTGTGATTAACGATTACGTTAAGTATGTACTTTTTAGATCTCTTGGGTGTGTGAAAATTAGGTCAACTTGAACAGAAACGTGACGTGAAAATGGGTTTTAAATGACATCCGACAAAAATCGGACAAATTTTTTGACGAAAATTTAACGAAAGTTATATCCAAGGACCGGATATGTATGTTCTAAAAAACGCAAAATATGTACATATTTTATGCGCTAAAAAAGGGCAAAATATGCAAAAATATGTGCTAAAAACTCGAAATATGTGAAAATATGTGAATACGATATGGGTATCAAAAAACAGCTTTTTTCAATCTTGTCATTAAATTATCACTCAAAGTGCTGAAATATTATTCATTTTAGGAAATTTTGACTGATTTTAGTAATTTCTTATTGATAAAATCGATTTTTAATTCAAAATAAAAAGTATTTACTTTTTCAAAAAAAAAAAGTTGCAACAGGCATTTTCATTTCTCAGACAGAAAAAAATTAAAAAATTAAATTTTGGGTGGTAAGTACGAAAAAAAAGAGTAAAACAGATAAAATGAGTAAAATATGCCCAAAAACGTGAAAAATGGTCAAAATATGGCCAATTATGCGCCAAAAATGGCAAAATATGTAAAAATATGCGTTTATACCCAAAATATGCAAAAATATGCGCTAACATATGGGGCTCAAAATACTCAGAATTTTTTGAATCGTAAAGAAACCACCGATATGCGCGATAGGAATGCTCACAGAAAAATATGTTTTTACATATTTATCCGGTCCTTGGTTATATCAGATTTACATTCGGATCGAAAAACGTAGATTACGGATTTTAGCAATAAACCCGTATAATTTTAAAAAAAAAATTATACGAATGCTGTATTGAAAAAATTTGTATCATTTTTATCAATTTTTAGACTTGATAATTTTTCAAATCCATCAACACCCCCCCTCCCCCAAAAAAAATTCCTAAAAGTACAAACATTGGTCAAAAAGTACTGAAAAAATTTTCTATGATTTTTAGTGAAAAAATGTTTTAAAATATTTTTCTAAAAAAAAAGTCTTATCAGTGATATGGATATTATTATTTGTTTTTATTCTCAAAAATCATCAGTATGATTGGAGAAAGAGAGAAAAACAAGAAATTGTCGCCAATGATTTTTGGGTCAAAATTTTTACCGTCATTTTTGGTTAATTTTTACAACTCTTTAGGGAAATTTTCAAGAAAAATTGAAAAAATATTGTCAGAGGTGAAAATTTTACACAAAAACCATTCCAATATTGAAATTTTTCTCAAAATGATTTCAAATTTTATTCTCTTGGCAATTTTAAAAATAAGTATCTTATTTTTCTGCCACTTTCGGTTAATTTTTGCAACGTCTTAATCGAAAAAAATTCACAATTAAATGGATGGGATTTGAATAATTTTTATGGGGTTTTGATGATATTTGATAAGATTTTGGTGACTTGATAAAATTTTAGTAATTGATAGGCTTTGATTTTTTTTAATGAAATTTTAATGATTTTTAACGAGACTATGGTCAATTTTTGAGATTCTTGATGAAATTTTGGTGATTTTTGAACCAAGTAAAAGTACAGAATTTTTCAACTTTTTTCTAATTTTCGGAACCATTTTGTCAACTGTAGTTTCTGCTGTTTCAAAAAACATAAATAGACATCAATCAGGCAAAATTATTATTATTTCCAAAAAAAAAGAAAGAAGAAAAAATGTATAATTGAGGGGAAAAAAACTATCCTCTGATCGATCCAGTTCTGCTTTTGATAACGACAAAGTGGTTGAAATTTGTTAGAAAATTTAACAAACTTTTTTTTAACTGAAAATTTCTCAATTTTTTCACAATTTTTGTTTACTCCTGCTTCAAATCGATGAATTCGACGCAAACCTCTGCAAATCGTCTAATTTTTGGCTCTCAAAATAAATAATCAAATGGAGGAGGGGGTGTTCCAACATTTTATACATTTCAGCCATCAAAGGAATTTAGTAATTTGCGACCTTTGAAAACCGCTGCAAAAAAAATGAATTGAGCGAAAGGAAAAAAAATAAATTAGAAAATGTTAGACATTTTTCTCAATTTTGGATAATTTTTTTCTTAGATTCTCTCGACAGAATGAGTACTTTTTTTCGATTTCGTGTTACCCTTATGTTTTTAGGACAGTTATAGTGTCTATTTTTACGTTTCTATTACATTTTTCAGCTAAAATTTTCTAAATTTATAGTTGAATAATTACAATTTTCATTTTTTTTTTTTCAAAACGTTGTTTATTTGGTGATTTCTTGATAAAGTTTAGATATCAATTTGAATTTTCAGCATTCTTAGAATTTACGAATGTTTTTTAAAAATACTACTACAAAGAAAGACATCTCTTCACCACCATTTAAAATAATTACATTTTAATCTATGTACCTGATTCGTCTAATAGGAAAATCGTTTATTATACCATCATCGCACTAACAAACCGATAAAATATCTTGCTAAAAATACCACAATAATGGCAAATCGGATGGAAAATGATTTCCTGCTGTAGAAATTTCGTATTCACCGGTCCTCGTTATCGCCCATTACCGTCGTATTTTCGCTTTTATCAGTAATTCTAAACCCATCGATGATACTAAAATATCGCAGAAATTCAACACAAACGAGAATTATTTTTCAATTGCTTTTGCTATAGCGAAACGAAAAGCGAAATTGCAAACAGGGGGATTTTCATGCGAATAATGGAAAAGAACTGTTTGAGAGGGGGAAACTGGCGTCGGTACGTTACTTTTAGTTTTACATAATTCAACCTATCGTATTACCCAAGTCATCGAATCTTTCTCGAGTCGATATCATGAGACCAACAAGCGTCGCTGAGCGCCGAGACTAAGTACATAACATTTATATAAAGCGAACGGCGTAATGGCATTTTAATGCACACACTCGGTGCTAATTTTACAACAAGAATTTGTATAGTGATACGTATACGTCATAACAAACGTATCGCGTTGCAAAATCGTTCCCAACCAATGAACTGGTTTGGTTGGTGCGGCTGGACGGGAAAATGAAATCGATTTGTAATCTTCGTCTTGACACCAGTTCCTAAATGATTTTGCTGTAAATGGGATTTCAATGATTTAAGTCTTCAGTTTATTCCAAGTTCAACATCTTCAACCTTAATTTTTTTACAATTTTTTTAATTCTGAATTTTTTTCAAAGTTGTGAGTAGGTATTCAAGTTTAAAATTTTTTCATCAATAAAATTTATTTTTGATTTAAATTTTATCAAAATTTTTTCAACGCCAATTTTTAATTTTTTTTTTCAATTTTATAACACTATTTTTATTTATTATTTAAAAATTTATTTTACTCAATCACTTATTGATTGAGGCTGGAAGAAATTTCGAAAAAAAAAAATAGGATTTTTTTTCGAAAATTCTTCAAAGTAGGAGAAAATTTTAAATTGAAAGGAATTTGAAAAATAAAAACTGAACACAATTCGAAAAACTGAAAGTTGATAAATTTTTCAGGGTGTCCAACAAAACCTCAAAATTCCAAAAAAGGACCTTGGCAAGACTTTCAGCATAACCTTTTCAAAATAAGTACAAATGAATATTGACACCCCTTTCTTCCCCTCTCCAAAAAAACCAAAAACTCATGCTAGGATAAAAACAGGTTTTTTCTGTTTCAAAATATTTAATTCTTTGAGATGGAAGAGGAGAGTTTTGAAGGGGAAAAAATGTAAATTTAACAGGTCCAGGCAAAGCGAGGGTAAAAATTTTTGAAAAAAGGGCATCCCGATTCTGAAATTTCTTCATTAGGTAAAATTCGTGTTTTTTCATATTTTATTTTGACTTTCAAGAAATATAACTATGAACTCAATTCTTAATTTCATTCCAAAAAATTGAAAATTTTTTGAAAATTGCAATTGAGATCGTTACGAGTTCATTGATAAACGAGACGATTTTTTCCGTTCAAAAATATTAATTGTCTAGAATAGAAAGGAAAAAGTTTCATGCCATCATTTTGAAAACGAGCAGGGATTTTTAACCAAAAGCACGACCTTGGCACTGTTTTTACTAATTTTAAGAGGAATTAAATTTCCTCAAAATTTTTCCAATTTTGATTTTTCATAATTTCTTTTCAACTTCATATATGTATTTCTAATTTTTTTGTTTCAACTCTAAAATTTTGCCTCATTTTTTTTTCATTTTTATACTTATAAAAATCAATTTTAGGCTTTTCAAAATATGTCTCAAATACTAACCTAATAATCGTTAAAAATATAAAATTGAAAAAATAGGATACTAAACAAAATTTCTTGAGCAAAAGGCTTGAATTAGCTTGGTCTCTCTGCGTAAATTTTTTGACTTCATTATTCAAAAAAATCACAATGAGCTCCTAAATTGAAATTTTTATAAACGAATTTCAACAAGTATGTGAGAGTCCAGAAAAAACATGGGAAAAAAGACTATTCGACCAATTCTCGTTTTCTACTTTTTAGGTCAAATTTTGAAAAAAAAAAATTAGAACTCGAATCGAACCGGTTCCAAACCTCTATGTCTAAATTCAAAATTAAGCGAAATATTCAACTTTCAAACAAATAACGAAGTCAAACTCTAAAATGATGAAGAAAAATACACCCCCCTCCCACTTCAAATATTTTTCCATTAAATTTTCACTTTTGGTCACAAGGTCTATTTTCTCTCGGGCTCTCACGATGATTCAAAAAAAATCACAGTGGGTATTTTTTATTTAAAAAAATTTATTGAAGGTGGATGGAATTTTATTTGTTAATATTTGAAAAAAGTTCGATTTTGCATGACCAGCTTGACCTCTTGGTCAAAATCTTGACCAATTTTGACCAGCCTGACTCAGCTTGACCATCAGATACCCTGAACAATTTTCAGAAAATTCAAATTGTAGAAAATTTCAAAAAAAAAATAGAAATGAAGAAATAGAAAAAAATTAAAATTGAACAAATGAAAATATTAGAGTTGAAAACTTGAAAAAACTGTGAACTTGGATCGTCAAAATCCCATTTCCGGCAAAATTATTAACGATCTAGCAACTTGGCTCGAGCGAATAGGTCCCTCCTCGCGATAATTTTCAAGTCAAGTGGAATAAAAGGAGCGAGATGCTCGTGCAGTCTTATCAGTATGCAGAATTGAAAATAAAGACGGGTTATTTTGTATCTAAACGTTTCCGTCGTATAATATCATCTGCTATTTTAGAAGTGGCCTCGTCGCGACGTCATGTACAAAATCACGTAATCGTATTGGCAATCGATTAGAAATCATTCGCAGAATGACGACTATTTACTGCAGGTCGCAGGTCTTCGATGTTCGATCAACCTAGGTATCCGATGAATTCAACCTGTGCAGACTATACGAGTCGAATCTGTGATGATGGATTAATTATTGGCGCGATTTAACCGCCACTCGCGGTTAATTATTCACCGATGGAATGCTATTATAGGCCTGCTAATGATAAATGGATTCCGTTAAAGGTAAACGGAAGTCAAAGAATTGTTTATGTTCTGGTTTATGTATAGTATACGATTTTAACCTGATATACCCATAGACTGCCATGTATTGTTTCAAATTATTTCGTGGGTATAGGTTTTAATATGTAAACGCGATACGATTGTTATGTATGGTATAAT
Source organism: Pseudococcus jackbeardsleyi (assembly GCA_038380155.1). NCBI lineage: Eukaryota > Metazoa > Arthropoda > Insecta > Hemiptera > Pseudococcidae > Pseudococcus > Pseudococcus jackbeardsleyi. Next base: position 50,367,027 of record CM076242.1, read on the forward strand.
ATGAAACTCGAATCCATATATTACGATGTCCATCGCATCGATTTGTGGCGTTGATTATGGTGAAAATAAACCGTTTAGAAATCGTGCATATACGAACGAGAAACGAGCGAATGAAAAAAATTCATCGCGTGCTTAACAGTTATTTAACAAATTATGTAGTAGAGCCTTGCGTTGCGTCGGGTCGCCCCGTCCGCGCCGTATCGTACCAAATAATACGGTAAATTAAAGGCCGAATTTGCGACCATTTTGTATACGTAACGTAGGTAATGTCGGTTAAAGCTTAAAGGCGAAGTGTGGCGTATTCCCGGCACCAGTTGATAGCGTTGAATTTCCATTCGTTATATCATATTGCGGTATAATTTCAGTAACTTGAACAACGTTTTCATGTCGAGTACTCGATGGATTTTGGGCCGCTGGTGGTGGTTGGGTTATGTCCAGTGACGTCAGGAGTACTGCCCTTAATTTGGCACAGGGTATGAATTTTCGTGAGGAAAACAATTTGCAGAAAGGGTTGATTTCCTGGTTGATAGAATTACCTGCTCAAAGGTAGGGGAAAGTTTGAAATTTGCTGACTGAATTGGTCGGATTTTGAAATACTGATGGGGATTTGATGATCGGAGAGTGAAGGGTTAAAAGGCTGATCGGATTAGAAAAAAATGACGTATAATTTTTTTATGAAGAAATTCTACTCTGATTTTTTTCTCGCGTTTTTTTTTTTTTTCGTATAGTGGCTCATTAAGCAACATATTAACCCTTTCATTACCGCTAATGTTTTTTTCGAATTTTGAAAAATTTCTTCACATAACGTGTACTATAGACCCACGCTAAGTTAAATCCGGTGTCGGCGATTTTTTTCCACACCCCCTTGGCTCCCCAGGGGGCTAGAACACTGAAAGTCCGAGTGCCATTAAAAATTTTTAGAAATTGAAAAAAGTGGAACCCTAGCGTCCCACTGGTCCTATAATTAGCCATGAAATAACTCGTATTACAAAAATAATATTTCCGAAGTAACTAGAGGCACTAGCGCTATCTTTTGCAGTGTAAGCGAATTAGGTGATGCTAGAAGGTCCACTGTACCTACTGCACCAGTGGGACATTTTCAAATGGAGTTTTAATGCAAAGATTTTTTTCTGGATTTTTTTGGGGGTGTTTTTGGGACGACATATGTCCCATTGGTAATGACATAACTTGTATTACAAAAATAATATTTCCGAAGTAACTAGCGCTATCTTTTGCAGTGTGAGCGAATTAGATGATACTAGAAGGTCTATTGTACCAGTGGAACACTTTCAAATGGAGTTTGAATGTAAAGATTTTTTTCTAGATTTTTTTTGTGTCAATGGGACGACATATGTCCCATTGGTAATGAAAGGGTTAAAACATATTAAAATTTCCATCCACAAAGAGGGTCTAGGGCTTACGGGGGGAGGGGTAAATGCTGGCTGAAAACCGGGTTTTTGTAAATATTTTCTCAAAATAAACAAATGAATTTTACGATCGAAAATATCTGGGTGTGATTTTCCAACAGAAATGTTCAATTTTTCTTGGTCAAAAGTCAAGTACGAAAAACACCCATTCCTCAAACATTTACAGTGCTGTCTTATGATCTATTTCTATTCGATTCAAGAAATGGAAAAGCTAGTCATTCTCTGGATTTATTTGCCATTTTCGAATCATTTTCCTTGGTTAAAATTGGCTAAAAGAATAACAACCTGCCATAGCTTCAAAAAGTTTCAATTTTTTAGTTTTATCTTTTAGATTATTCATCCGCATTCGAAAAAAAAAAATTGATGAATTCCATCAGAGATCCGACTAAGAGAATACAGATGGAAAAAAATCCGAAAAATGAACCACCAGGTTGAAAAATTTGATTGAAAAAAAAAATGATTTAATGAGAATAGAAAATATGACATTTGATACCTTAAATAAATCAAACCACGTTTTTACGGTGGAAGTATCTCAATATCTACAATCAAGGATTGGGATCATCGTCAGGATTCACGAATAATAGCAGGGGGTAGAGAGGATTTACTTTTGAGAAATTTCTCACGTGAGTATGAGCTTCTGGGAAGAAAACGTCATTGAAAACAGATGCTAATTTAATTATTATGATCATACCAAAAATTATTTTGGCATCATACAAATTTAAAATTACATTGACAGAAGAAAACAAATTCAAAATTTTGAAATTTTTCTTGTTTGGGATTAAAAATTGAGTTTTTTAATGTCCCGAATATAACTTTGAGATTGTGTAATTCGAAAATGCAAAATGAGCTCTTTAAAGGCAGAGGAAACATTTAAAATTTAAATTTCAAAATTGAAGAGTGGCTCTCGAAGGAAGGAGGAGAGGAGAAAAACTCAAAATTCTGGCGATAATTTTTGGAATAAATTGCAAAACCGCATTTTTAGTTCTTATTTGGAAATTTTCATTTTCTGTTCATACTAATGCCAAAAAACCTATATTTTCGATATGTACTTAGTCCCTTCTCAGTCACCATAACCCTATATAGACCACCAGTGCCAAAAACGGCACTACAATGCATTTTTCGAAAAAAAAACACCTCGTGCCAAAAACGGCACTAAATGTATTTCCTTAACATTGTAGTGCCGTTTTTGGCACCAGGTGGTTTTTTTTGGTGGTCTACCTAGGGATAATTATAGTTTTGAAGTTTAGGCATATTTTTCAAAAAATGTTGATCGAACTTCGAATTTTTGTTCGTCTCACTCATTTTTCAATCATTTTTCCATTGTACCTTGCAATAAAATTTATTCAATGGAGGAGGGGAATACCATGCCAAAGATCTTGCAAAAATTCTGAATTTGTAACATTTCTTCAGAATTTTAACAGAACCTAAACAGGATATTCCCATCAATTCCCTCTTCTAAAAAATTCACCACCGCAAAAAAATTAATATTATCTCAATGTTTACAATTAAGAGTACTTACTTACTCTTAATTCTTTCAAAAAAAATTCAATACAATAAAAAATGAACAAAAATGAATAGATAAAAAAATTCATGCAATGGAAATTAACAATCAAAATTTTCAAGTTTTCTAAATCTCTTGACAAAAGCACTCAAAATAAAGTCTCTACAAAATGAAGAAAAAAAAAGGCGACCTTCTCTGCTTCAAAATATTCAATTTTGTGGAGTATCAGATTAAACTCAAATTTTTGCGGAAAAAAGTCCAAAATTTTTCAAATACCTACTTTGGATTTTTCAGAAAGCGCGGCAGCCCCAATGAAGAAAAAAAAGTGAATTTTCAATGCAAATTGGAGGCATTACAGTTTTTCCTTTTCAGCATCACGCTATAATTATTGGACATTTTCAACGCTGTCATCATTTGCATGACCTATTGAACACAGGGGAAGGGAGGAAGAGATTGAAGAAAAGGAGGAAGGGGGAGGGGGAAAGCAAAGGATACGTGTTCTTTTCTCTGTAAAGTATTCCATTATACTATTTTATGATTTGAAAAACTCAACAAAACCAACGATTTTTAAAATCTGAATAAGTAATTTTTTCCCCAGGAAAACAACTCAAAAGTTCAATAGATTTTGTATAGCTACACTGAAAAAAAAATATAATAAAATTTATCCAAAAAAATAATAACGCGTCCCAATTCTCAAATAGGTAAAATTTATCATTTTTTTGAATAAAATTTATTTTTTTTGGTAAAATTTATTAATTTTTTTGACAAATTTTATTATCATTTCTGATAATAAATATTATTTTTTAGAACAAATTTCACCTATTTTGTGAATTGAAACACGTTATTATTTTTTTTGAATACATTTTATTATTTTTTGATTAAAATTTATCATTCTGGTAAAATTTATTAATTTTTTTGATAAAATCTATTTTTTTTTTTTGATAAAATTTATTATTTTTGGGGTAAAATGTATTCATTGTTTTTTCCGTGTATAACTTTCGAGGTCTTGAAAATTTTTCTAGACATGGAGTGAAACCCCAAAAATAATCTAACCTTTTTCGGTTTATTAGGAAAATTAGCACAGGTCAGAAAAATAACGATTTCCGTAGAGAAAATTACAGTTTTCAGCCAAAAAATAACAAACTTTTTCAAATTGAACAATTCAAAATAAAACTTTTCCAATTGAAACATTTTTAATCAGAAAATTCAACTCTTGTATCAATAAAATAATAACTGAGCATAATTCCAATTTTCCAATATTTTGATTTAAAAATATTCAAGAAAAAAAAATGCCCATGCATCCCAAAAATCAATCAAAAATTTCCAATTCCTCTCCCCTCACCTCCTCTAACTGGTATGAAAATATCCACCCACCATCAACCTTCTTTTTTCACGGAAAATTCGCCATTGAAAGAAAAGAATAAATAACCAGTTTTAATTCGCGTTACTTCGACAAACCAAACAAAAATCAGCATATTTCTCCACCATTACGAATTCACGAAAAAAATACCAATTCTTCGGAATTTACGTAAGAAAAAAAAATGAAGAAAACCCAACGAAATTTTTTTTTATACAATCACCGAGATATTATGTACCTAGTACGAAAAATTTTTTCATCGAGAATTGCATTAATCTGCAGATAAACAACCAGTTTACATACGATAAGCGTGAAATTACTACACGTACGACTGCTTAATCGCCTCTTTTCCTTACAAATTTCATTAACCAAATATTACGTAATCCAAGGAGAAATTTTAATAGCTGTTGCTGATCTTAAGGTCAGTCAACTTTGTAAATTATGCGACAAAACGTCCTTTAGAAAATGGTTCGAAAAAGTGGAAGTAATCTGCTCTATATATTCGAATTTCAGGAACAAAATTGAGAAAAAAAAATCAGATCCAGACCTTGACTGACATTCTGAAGGAACGACAAAAAAATCGACGGAAACTTACACATGTGGAATTTTTTTCGAGACTATTCAAATTCGGTCATCTGCTTATCATCATGGAAGTTTGTTAGATAAGGCTGCTGTGATTTATAAATAACTGCTCGAACAATTGCACTCAGATAGCTACATGTGCTGGCAAACGACTGCGGCATCGTTAACGAAGACTGCGACGACGATTCGTAAATCGTAAGGAAAATACCGCATTGCTATCGCGATAAAGAAAAACGCGTACGAAAACGTAATCGAAACGAGAGCTAGAATTTCGCAAATAATTAACCGAACTGGTCGGCGACAGTGTAGCGAGAACACGCTTATCAATTAAATTCAATTCGAGAATTGCAAATTGTGAACTTAAAATAATTTACGAGCGTCATTTATTCGCACATAAGCCGGCCAATTAATGAATTACCAGCGAAAAATACACGTCTGTGTATCACGATGGATACAAAAGAGCCAGGCATAAACCACCGTAGCACCAGAGAGGCCCCAACTTCCAAAAAAAAACCTGACGTGGTGTATTCGTGGAATCCTGGGATATGAAATTAATGGCCGACTCGTACGTGGTGATAAATTCGCTCTAGTACGATACTCGTATACGCACAAGTATCAACTATAACAATTCGCTCGCCTACATTAATCAAAATTAACTTAAAATGGCCCAGGCAATAATCTAACAATACCATAGAAAATTATTAACCGCGAGTGGACGAAAATGATAAATTATAAATTACCGTTAAAAGCCCAGTACACGACGAGCCTTGGCCAGCCGAGCCCAACCGACGTGCCATAAGCTCGACGACTTTAATACAAAAAGGATAAGACTAAAATCCTGCAGAGTATGGCAAAAATATAATAAAAAGGATTCGTACACGCCCATACTTCATCAAGTCGACTTCATAATCATCAAAAATTTTTAACTTAATGGCGCCCGTCGTCCATTACTTTAAACTTTTCCTCCTATCGAATCCTACCTCGCCTCTGGCCAGTGTTGCCATCTTATTATGAAAATGATATCGAACGATTTTTCGTCGTTTTACGTAATTTTTTTCAGTATTTTTTGGGTAAATGAACCAAACAAAGCCGAGAAAAAAAATGAAAATATTCAAAGTTTTCGTTTTCTCACCGGTACGATGACGATGTTTTCACGTTATCTAATTCAATGTATTTTTTTAATGGAATTTTTGTGTAAAAATTGATTCGAAAGAAGTCGACGACCTTTTCAACAATTACGTTTTCTTCCGCATGACGTGATTTGATTCGCGGTATAAAAAAGGTTCCCATTTTATACTATTTTCTTTTCGTTTTACTATAAATGAAAATAAATTCTGTCTTTTTCAAAGAAATTCCACCGAGGCGACGAATTTTTGTTCTTTTGAGCGAATGAAAATACATAAACACGTATAGATTTTAACGATTCGACGAAAGCTCTAAATGCTCAAATTGCGTACAAAAATTCAACTCGATACGAAGATAAAATTTATTTACCCCCTTCCCTCGAGTCGTTCCGAACATCAAAACATTTTCGACGACGTTTTTCTGGCCATATTTTGCTTTCTCTGGTGTTTTTCCACTTTATTACGAAGTATACCCAAATGTTGGAGGACGAGGAATTCTGACAATTTTCAAACATTTCGCCGGGTTCGGGGATCAATGTTTGGTATATTCGACTCTAGTGTAAATAAACGACAAGCCAATGAATTATTTATTTGAAAAATGAACGCCTGTTTTCACATATTGTTTCGAGATATTTTTCTCAGCAAATCATACGCTCGAATAAAATAAAACCCTCGTGTGTTCGGAGCGAGAAGGAAGAAAAATGTATTTTAATGAAAATGGGATAAAGTAGAATTTATAAATGGCCTTGATTTTTTTCATTTTGGGATGAATTTTATTCGAATTAGGATATTTGATGTGATTGATGGAAAATAAAGAGGTGATTGGGGCCAGAGTTTACTTTCCTTCAAAATGGTAAAATTTCACAGCTAGACTGAAAAATATCTAACGTTGGAAAAAGAAAAGTTACGAAATTGATGGCTATTTTGATATTATTTTGTCCGTCGCGAAACATATTACTGGGATTTGTTCAACATACCGGATATTTCTACGATTTGGGTGCTGAACCAAAAAATGTGCCTGTCACAGCGGATGTTACCACGATGACGTTTTTATTTTCTGAGAAAATTACCATTATTTTAAATCCTTCTATACGAATCGTTTCAAAATTGGAAAGAATATGAATATTTTTTTTAAGTTGGTCAAATTTCGAAATAAGAATTTGCTTGCAAAGAAGATATAAGTTGAAAAAGAATACACTAAGAAACCCAATATTTATAGTAAAATATCAGATGCTGGGTTGAAATATTCAATTTTTTAAAAATAATTTGATAATTTACTCACTTAATTTTCAGATAACCTTTAATATGTGGTTTGAAATCTGGAACTTACCTGAAACAAAAAACAAAAGGAAAAAATGAGTAAGGAAAATGATTTAAAGAATCAATTATATTTATAACTCATGTATATTGCATAAGGTAATGTCTAAATATCGTATTCTGAAGAAAATATAGGAAATTTCGGACTCACGAATCTCAAAAATTGATAAAAAAAAAATAACACAAGTATTGTTGCAAACCAAAACTTTCTATAAAAAATGCTTCAAAGATATTCTCTCTTTACATTTTAAGAAAAAAATAGGAAGGTATTTCAATATTTTTAAATTTCTTTTCCTGATTTTTAAAACCGTCGAACAAGGACCTGGAAAAATGATGAAATTTTGACTAATGGCTCAAAAATGTCAACTTGAAAAATAATTATTGACACCGAAGGGCGGTTTCCACATACATCCAAGTTCATAAATTTTTAAAAATTCCAATACTTTTTTCGAAGTACAAATCAATTTTAAATTCTTTAAAAAACATATAGCCAAATTCCATAGAAATGTTTTTTTTTCTAAATATTCAAAAAAACTGATACGAATTTTAAATGAATGATTGAAAATCAAGTTCAATTTCATTTTTGACATTAAATCAGATTTTACTTTTCAACACTGTTTTTAGACTTCTTTTCAGAAATTTTAAAAATTAGAATCGGATATGTATTTTTACAAAAAAAAAAAAATCATAACTGTAAAAAATCAATATCGCGATTTAATCCATAAAAATCCTCTCTAAAACATATTTATCAATGATTCAAAAGTTTTTGCTCTAAAACAAATTTTGTGCATTTTTTTCAAAACTGATGAACAATAATTTCGATAAATTGAAATAATGTTTGACAAAGAAATTTTAAATTTTTCAACCTCAACAAAACGTTACGATATTAGATCGAGTTTTTTCAAAGAAAAAAAATATTCCCTCTCAATATCTAAAATTTTATCAGAAGACCATTTTTGATGTGAAAAATTTTTTCTACAGTTTTACGTCTGGAGAAATATCAACAAGTCAAACTAGAATTATTGATTATAGTCTTTTTCAAATGTTTCACCCAAATACCTATATCAATGTTAAAATTATTTTAAAGTCCAAACGATTACAAAAATTTTGATATGAGTGATCATTTTTAAAATTTTTAGGTACCTAGGTAAGTACTTGAGTATATATCAGCTCGATATTCGTTCGATTTGCGTATTTTTATTCTAAAAGATCAACGAAGATGAATTTTCAGTTCTTAAAAATTATTATTTATCTTTGAAAAAGGCTATATCAACTTCCTCAAATATATTTCCAAAAATTGAAATGACTGAATTTCGAATGCAAAAAAAATAATTTTCGGGTTTTACAGCTGGCTATACTTTCATTCCCTCTTCTCAAAAATATGCATTTTTAAAGAAAAATTTGAAATGCAAATGAAATTGAAATCCTAATTTCACACTGAAAAAAAAATTAATAAATTTCATCCGTGTCTCCATTCACAAAATGCTGTAAAATTAATTTTTAAAATGATTTTATCGCGGTATTTTATTTGGTAAAATTCATTGCGTGAAAATAGAATCTGTTATCATAGATTAATCGATTTTACTGCGATTAGAGCATTTTTGTTGAATAGAAAGGAAATACGTTATGATGTTTTTTGATAAAATTCTTCATTTTTTAGGCAATGAAATTTTATCAAAGTTCGATAACAACAGCATTATTATTTAATGTTTCAATTGATTATTTCAGTGAAAAATTAATACTCAAGCTTCCAAAGTTTACCTTTTGCCTCCTTTCTTTCAAAACCATAATTCCTGAACTGATCAACTCTCCCCCTCCCCCTTTCTCTAAAATATTATTTGGATTTTAGGCATTTCATTTTTCTAAACTTGAGCTATTCTTTGAAATGAGGAAAAAAATATAAATACATATCTTTGGACATTTCGTAAGGTGAAAACTTGAATATTTATACACAATTTTGAAAAAATCAATTTTTTTCATAAATATATTTTTTTCAATTTCGAATATGTGAACTTTAAAATTTAAAATACAAATTAGCCAATTTCAAACTCTTTTATCAACGCTTCTATACCTGGAGGCTAGAAAAACTTTCATATTTGCATTTTTTTTTACCTCTTTAATTCAAAATTAAGAATTCAAATTTATCCTCTCATCTTGAAATTTTTAATAATAAGTTGCTTATTATCCCCTCCTCCATAAATTAGTAAATTTTCAACATCGAAAATTCCCTTTTCTTCACAAAATCAATTTACTTTCACTTTCTCATCAAATTAAAATAATTTCAACCACAGTCTGGAAACAACAACGAAATACCTCAAGTTGGGATAATTCTCCCGAACCGTCGAAGAACTACACGACTTGTCAAAAGTTAGCACAAAGGTTCCATTTCATATCAAAATTTAGTCTCGGCGTCGATTCAAAACTTAATAAATCAATTTAAAATTTTCCTACGTTTTGTATATTCGTTCGAATGAAAGAGAGAGAAAAACCCACCAAGCACGAGCTTCAACTCCACCGAGGTAATTCCATTTCGAAAATTAAATTTTTCGTCGACTCGTGGAACATTTTACGAGCCCATTTGTGACATTCGAGTTTGACGATGCCGATATACGAACTTCATTTTTAAAACCCAACGAAAAGTGAACTTTTCAAACTCGACATTATAGAAACGAAAGGCACCGTACATCATCACCATTATCTTTGAAAACGTCCCAATTCGAAGCGACGAACGGAGAAAGCCCACTTGGACGCGGTTATCAAACCAAAAATAATTTCACACCTTGATCCTTCTTTAAAACATTCGTCGGTTGCCAAAATTACCTATTCGACTTTCGTACATTTACTAGCATGTGATAAAGATCACAAATCAAACACTGTATAAAGATTAAGCGCCGATATTCGGCGAAGCCTCGATGTGTATTTTTTTGGTAACATGGATTCGATTTCTCGGAACGATAGCATTTGAAAAAATATTAAACTCATTGAAAAATTTTTTAAAACCGGGACGACTAACGAAAAAAACTGGCACATCGTCAAAATTCTTTCGATCGCATTCCACGGTGCTCTCTAAATCCAAATCAGTAAAATTTAACTGATTTGCAGTCAAATTTAACTGATTCCAGCATCTAGAATTGGAGCGGCCAAATTAACTGATTATCTGTAAATTTAACTGAGTGAAATCAGTTAAAAATAACTGATTCATTAACCAGTTATTTTTAACTGATTTCAATCAGTTAAATTTACAGATAATCAGTTAATTTGGCCGCTCCAATTCTAGATGCTGGAATCAGTTAAATTTGACAGCCAAATCAGTAAATGTTTATGGATCAAGTCGTCGGCATAATATTGTTTTAATTATGAAAACAATTTTTAAAAATATGGTAATTAGTTTGCAACTGCCGTTATACCTGCATTACCCTTCCGTTGTTATGAGGAATCCGATGGTATTATTTTCACTCAATTCGGTGACCGAAAAATTTCTAGGTCTACGTGGGATTCGAACCTACAACCTAACAATCCTACATTCCTAACTACCTGTACCTAACCACTAGACTACGGGGGCTTATCTAAGCGATAGTCTTTTAAAGCAGTATATATATTTGTGATACCAATTTTCAACTTCTATTTTCCAAGTCCAAAATTTTTTTCTCAATTTTTTTCAAAACTTCAAATTTTTACGTAAACTTTTCAGGTCTACAATTTTTCTGAACATTTTCTTCCGCGTTATTTTTTTATGTGAAATTGTAAAATTTTTCAAGAGCAGAATTTTTCATCAAAATGTATTCAACGTCTCGGCAAATTCATAAAACAAGCCCAGGTCGATTCTTCAAGTCTAAAATTTTTTCCGGACAATTTTTCAATGTCCATTTTCCAGGTGTAAAATTTTTCCCTTAATTTTTCTCAAATTTCAAGTTTTTGTCAATTTATCAAGTTTGAAATTTTTTCATGAACCTTTCCAACATAAAATTTTTAAATTCAAAGTGTTCAAGTTTGAAAAATGTTGAGGAAAATGATAAAAAAATTTTAAGACCTTGAAAATATTTCATGTTGGAAAAGTTTGGTAAAAGAAATTTCGAACTAGAAAAATTGACAAAAATTCTGAAATTTGAAAAAAAAGGAAAAAATTTACACTTAGAAAATGGACGTTGTAAAGTTCAAAGTTGCCAGAAAAAATTTTAGACTTGAGGAATGACGTCGAAAACATTTTGATAAGTAAAAAACATTCATTCTTGAAAAATTTCACATAAAAAATTGACGTTGGAAAAAATTATGGACCGTAAAAATTTTTATGTTTTGAAAAAAATTTGGGGAACAATTTTTGGACTTGGAATATAAACATTGAAAAAAAAAGTTTAGGAAAAAATGAAAACGTAAGTAATCAAAGTCGATCTAAAATCACTTCATTCCTGTTTTACCGGAAAAATAGATACATACTTGAAAAAAAAATTTAAAGGATTCAATCGTTCGCACTTTGCAGTGTATAATTTCAATTTCGTGCCTGAAGTCCATTTTTGTAGATTTAGTCGTAGGTGAACAACCTCGGGTGAAAAAGTTTGCAAAAACCAGGCTCCCAATATCTCCGCAACTGAGAAAATAAAGACTTTCCTAAAAATTCTGGGTCTTATTCCCAGTCTAAAAATGTGTGAAAATAAAGACCCGAAAAGTGTGTTAAGCCTGTTTCAAAAATGTGAAAAAAATGTATTTTATAAATAAATTTATTAAAAAATACATTTCTTTTCAAATTTTTCAAACGGGCTCAACACACAACACCATGTGTTACTGTGCTTTGCGCATGTGCAACAGGGCAGGTGGTACTACCATTCCATAAAAATTAACTGATTCAAACAGTGATTTTCATGAACTGCCAACTAGCAGTAAAATTTTTTCAATGTACTGAAAAAAAACAGTGAAAATATGTGTAATTGAATCAGTACTTTTCAAATGAACTGGGAATCAGTTAAAAAGTACTGATTTCAATAAATTTTAACTGATTTGCAGTTAATTTTACTTATCAATTCAGTAAAATTTATTTTACTGGAATGAATCAGTTATATTTTAACTGATTTGGATTTAGAGAGTGGAACATTAATTCAATATTGGAATAGTCGAGCGGCGCGCCGCCTGATAATTTTCGTAATTCGGCATTCTTCGCACCCTTCGCGCTTCGCTCGAGTCATCGACACAATTAAAAAAGTGATTAACCCCGTCGCGAAAATTCCCAATCAAAATTTCGTCCATTGTTCGTTATTTAATAAAAGTTCAAGAGTTCGGTGACCGGAAAACGATCGTTTAGCTGGCATATCCGCAACCTTAACACATATAACGACACCTTTGTAATAAAAACTCGGTCGTTACGTAATCCCCGATGCCGGAAAAGGCGTAACGTATCGTCGATTTACTATATTTTTCAGCCTTCGGCTTTGATTTTCCCAATAATACCCACGTACGGTGTCCGAATGCGTAAAACAAAATCCTATCCGGAGCTGTGCCGTTTGAAATTGGCTTCTGGCGCAGTATTAACGTTAATACTCGTACAGCACGATTTTTTTTCCCTATCTGCGACCCTTTTAATTATCTATAATGTTGGTCACTTCGCAAATGGGATTTTTTTTACAGCTTTAAACACGCTGTCAAAAATGGGAAAAAATTACACCGACGATAAGGCGCGGACTCTAAATTACGAAAATGTGTTTTTCGTTGGGATGTCGTCATTGCACCGCATTTAATAAGGAAATTCGCCATTTAAAAGCGGTATAATATTTTCTCTAATAAATGTTGTAATTTTACACCGAGAACCCCCTTCGATTCATCATTGACGTTCGATTCTCCGCATACTGGTTTTAATGGTACAAGAACCGCGTAATCGAGCGAATAGCGACTCGACCGCGTCAAAATATTTACAAGACAGTTTGATAGCGTTTTACTGTCACCGTCTGTTGTGATTAATTCGAAAAAAATACACAATTCGGTCTAACCCGCAGATAAATACAAATTTGCTAATACGAAAAGGCTAAAAGGTTCAGATCGATTAATCGATTCAGCTCGGAGCGAATCCTTCATTTTCGATGACAGTTCGCTCTTCTTCTTCCTTTAAAGTATAACAGCAGTTGTTATAAATTATCCTTGCGTAGGTACAATTCGGCTTTCTACGTTTTCAAAAGATTCTTCCTAATCGAATTACCGTCGGGGACTTCCTTCTGCCTCAAATGGTAAAGAAAATGTATACTTTTAACGTTGGTTGATGACATTTCGCTTAATAATTCTTATACCTGTAGTGGGTGTAATTCTTCAAACCCTTTTTTGCCCAACTTGGACGGTGGAAAAATACTATCTTAGGGTATACGGAAAATGAAGTATTTTTAACCATTGATACGCAGAAGAAAGTCAAAAGGCTATAAAGTTCAAGTTATATACGAGTATTGATCGAGGATACGATTTTTAAAAATAAATGTACCGTGAAGGACTGTTTTTCTAAATATGGAGATGGCTGGTTCCTTTTGATTTTCGGAACACACGAATGATTTTTTTTTTCAATTTTTTTAGGATGATAATTTATTAGCGTTGAATAAACGTACTCTGAGAGGTATTTTTTTGATTTTTTTGATGGTTGGTGATTTTTTTTTTAGTACAATTGATGAAGGGAAGAGGGAAAGATCATATCATAACTTTTTCATACGTTTCGATTAAGTAGATAAAAATTATAAATTATTGATAAATTGTCGATTTTTAAAAATTTTGGATCGATATTTTGGGATCTCTTGAACGTAAAAATCGAGAAATTCCTTTTTATCAGTAAAAATTGAGGCTAAATAGTTAAGCCATATTTTTGACAGCTTGAATTAATTTTCCAATTTTGGGCAAAAATCACTCACTCGCTGCAGTCTTGAAAGGTAAAATTTTCAATCTGAGGTATGGCGAAGGAAAGGACAGCATTGCACATCAAATACAATGACTGAAAAATGAAAATTCTCACTATTTTCTAAGGTTTTCGTGCCATTTTTTAATAATTTTTCCTGCTTTTGCCCCAAAACCATATTTTTTGTCGCCTCTCTCCCACCCACCCACACTATTAAAAATTTAAAAAAAAAAAAAACAGAAAAACGTTGAAATTTTTGATTTTAAAAATTAAAAAAAAAACTGGAAAACGTTGAAAATTTTTGATTTTTGATAGGAAATTAATAATATTTTCGCCATTTTCTGATTTCCTTGCTACTAAGGTGAAATTCTTACTATTTTCCGTTTTTTTTTTCTTTCCAATCGATACAAAAAAAAAACACATTAATTTTTTTGTACTTCGTAAAAAAGTTCTAGCTCGATTTCACAATTTCGGCTACAATCTATTTCTACTTTCTCATTTAAAATCAGTGAAAGTTAACTGAAGGAAGTTAGAATTGCAGCACAGGGAAAATTAGCGTTATTCATTGATTTTCAGCGAATTTTCGCTGAGTTTTTAGTTTTTCCACAATAAAAAACAACATAATTTCAAAAAAAGAAAGTTATAAAGCGAGTGTTGAATTTTTCAAAAATTTTCCAAAATTGAAAAAATTCACTTGAGCAGCTGAATTGACTGCAAGGATTTTTTTTACATGCTACGAATTTTCAAAAATTAAAATTTCACTGAAACTGAAATCGAAGAATTGAAGAGGTTCATAGAATTGAAATTTAACGTTTTTATAGTAAGAATATTACTTCTTCAAGGGTCATCTTTAGACAGCCCTAGAAATAGTATCAAAAGGTCACTTTTCAAAACTGAAAAGTGAAATGAAAAATAAAATTGCATTCAAGTATGTATCTAACTAAGTTTTAGATTTTTTAAAACCAAAAATTACATTGTATGTACTAGTTCTTAAATAATCATTTTTTGAAAAAATTGACAACGTGAAGATGAGGTAAAAAAGTAATATAAATTTCAGTTTTACCTCCATTTTTAGAAACTTTTTAGGATGAGAAAAATGATTGAAGAAAAATGAGACAACTGGTTATTGAATATTTGAATAAAAATTGACAGTGAAGAAAAGGGGGCAAAACAGCAGGAAACGATTTTAGTTACATAACCAAATTCCAGAACGAAAAGAAATTTTTCTAAAATATTCTCAATTTCGCACGATTTCTTGCGTTACTTAAAATTCGAATAATTTATTCCCCTTTCCTTTCCTTTTCTTCCTTCCTTTCCCTTTCCTCCTTTTCGCTGCTCAAAAATAAATTTTGGATTCCACAACATTTTTCAAAAGTTTTTTTCTCCAAATTGAATGGAAATATTCAGAGAAACTCCGACATTCAAAATGAAAAAACTAAAACATTTTAACCTTTTTCACTATTTCAGTTTTCAGTGCAATAGATCTAGAAAAACTAGGTTTTTTTTTCGATTTATAGGCCATTTTTGAGCACTAGCTCTCAAAAGTATTCAAAATCAATTCAGACCCATCATTATGAAATAAGAACGTACAGGATTTTTAAATTTTAAAATTTTCATTTTTTTTTTTACAAAAAATAGAAAAATACTACCTTGGTATTTCAGATTTTAAATGTGGTATCTCAGATTGTAAAACAACGTTCGATTTATAGGGGGGGGGCGGATTGATAAAAGAAAAATTTCAAATATTTTTAGTTTATGGTTTTGGATTTAGGTTCAATTCTAAAATATAGAAAAATTAGAATTAGGGCTACTGATGAAATTTCTAAACGTATACAAAATTTTTTCAACCTTTTCATCATCTCTCTGTCCCTCAATTAGGGGCCAAGACTATTCTAATGCCCATTTTAAAAAATATACAGACAATAATTCAACCGAAAAACAAAAAAATTGAAAAACAATTTCAAAAAATTGAAAAAATTCTCATCATGTACTCAATTCACTAAAATACGTAAAAGTAATTACAGATTTTCGTTGGTTTTTTTTTTATGAATTTTAAATTAATTGATAATTTTTTTCATGACATCAAAGAAATCTTTTAATCCACAAATTCCACGTTGAATTTTTTTTTCGGAATTGCATATTGTAGGGTAATCATTTTATTTCTACCCCTTGTCAATAGAGGGGAAACACGAGGAAAATAATTTCAAAATCTGAAATTTTTTCGAATTTTGAACATTTTTTTATGAACTAAATTATTAGTCATGTAGCAGATCCCAATTTCTCGGACTTCAAATATTTCAGCGAAATAAGCTCAAAACCAAAAGAATGTGCAAAAAACTGTGTGTTCTTCCAAGCTTCGCGATAGTTTCGCTTATCTAATTGTTTACCTAGAATCCACTTTCGATTTCCTGCTAATTGAGTCCCACATCATACAAGATATTTTGCATATTACAATCTACATAAAATGCATATTTTTGCATATTTTATTCATGTTAAGAAGTATGATCATATTTAAGCAAATCTTCAATCTCATTTCGATTGTTATTCAATCATTACGAATTACCCTAAAAAGAATCGATATTTTCAATTCAAGATAACTTTGAAGAGTGCAGTTGGTCAATAGCAGTGGCGTAAATACGGGGGGGGGTTTTGGGTACAAACCCCCCCCCCCAGACACCCTTCAAAAATGAATTTTTTGGACATCAAAAATCAAATTTTTTCAAAGCTTTGCCCTCGCTTCGCTCGGGCGTAGGTAAACAACATTATTATTAATTTTGGCTAGTTCAAAAGTTCAATATGTAAGCCTGTGGCGTAAATACCTCCCTCAAAACCCTCAAAAATGAATTTTTCGGGTATTAAAAATCAATTTTTTCAAAGCTCTGCCCTCGCTTCGCTCGGGCATAAAATAGTCACTATTTAAATTACAAACGCCGTTCGAAAAGTATGATACCAAGGTTCTGTCAACCCCCCCCCCCCATTATCCCAGATCTTTATGCCCATTTAGTATATACCTAAGAAAAAAATTTTCACCCTTCGACTTCTGTCCCCCCCCAGAAGGAATGTCAAGTTACGCTACTGGTCAATAGATAAACCTTCCCTTTTCCTTCTACAAAAAACATACTTGTAAATCAACTTGTAACCTTTTTAAAAAAATGTAATTAGATAAAATCACACATTCGTGCACTTCTACGAATTAAACTCATTATCTGGCGTAATTAGTAAATGTAATTTCTTCACAGTTTTTTCATTTAATCGCCCACATAAAAATAAAGCATCGTAAACACTTAAAAAATTACAGATAATCCTTTCATTTGAGATTAGATTTGGAACAATTGAAACTGTTGGTAAAAAAACCGTCGTCATCGCCCACAAAAAACACTCGTAAAGCTCTTGCTTCACGTTTTCATTCGTATCCCAGCGTAGCAGCTCTATACCCTTTAGACTAATTCGAATTAATATAACACACAGTATGAACTGCCACAATTCACCGAGTTGATAGAAAAATCCGGGGTGAAATCTTGGCAGATTAAAGTTATACGCTGAAAAAAAGGACAGAAACTCATCCTTTGCGCGTTTTCGATCACGTAACGCGTTAAAAAACACCGCGGGGAGTTTAAAATTCGTTTTACGAACGAGGCTAAAAAAAAATCCCGAGAACGTGGGAGGGCGTACGTAAGTCGTCGAGATGTACGAAGAAAACGCTTCGGCTCGGCCTATAGAATTAAATTTCGCCGCGAATTCTCCACGTTCCAACATTTAAATTTGTACTTCTGGCCGAAATGAAATTAAAATTCTCTCGACTTTACGTACTCGAGTTTCGCACAGCGTCAAAGATCACTTTAGGCGAAGAATTCCGAGCGACGAGCCAAGTGAGTTAGATAAGTAGACGAGTGTCGAAGGGAAGCCATTACAAAGTGAATGCGATAACCGCATTCGAGAGACTTTTCAAAAAGAATCCAACAAGTCAGATAAGATACAATATTCGAGTACTACGTAGAATCGACTTCTGCTACGGTTCGAGTGTATCGCAACGTGCCGATTGTCGAGAACCCCTGCACTAAATTCAATATCTAAGCCGAGTTTTACTCGAGGGGGGTGTACAAAATTGAATGAAATTCTGGGTAAAACACGAGCCAACTTACCCGTGAACGAATACATGGCTCAAAAAAATCGTTCCACTTATCCGTATTACCAGAGTTGAAATTTCATCTAGTAATAAGAAAAACGACCCGGAGACCTTGTTTTTTCCTTTTATTTTCGTGTCAAATACACGTGTCGAGATATATCTTTTATCACACACGCACAATGTACTCGTATAAATTCCGAAAGCGTATAAACCAAAGTCGCCTTTAACGACAAATCAAACCTGATATAGACAATAAGGAAATTGAAATCATTACTCGAGACACTGAAACAAAATGCCAAAAGTATCGGGTAGAAAAAAATACGAGCATTTTCAATCGGAAATTGTACCGTAACGACAAAGAAAACAGAATAGAACATCAGCCAATACATATAAAACAACGTATAAATTTTCAACCACAATGGTGAAAAAAAAATTCAGAAAAATAATAAAGATTTATAGAGAAAACGAAATTATTGTAATATTTTTTTCCAAATTTTATATTTACGTTCCGAGTAATAAAACTCGATACATTAATCAATGAGAAAAATTTACATTGCCAAAAACATTATTCACAGTAAGTTACATCTACATACATATGAAATTTTTTCACGAAAATGAAACGTTTCGGTGCTGAGATTTTTCGTTTATTTTTCTTCTTTTTTGTTAATATATGTGCACAACGATGCGAAGGGAAATTGTAATTTAGTTTCATTTTTATTTTATAGTAGGGAACGAAACGTGGGAGGAAAATAGAGGAAAAGAACGAAAAACTCATAAGATAATACGATGAAGCACGAGCAGGCCAACCAAAAAAAGGAAATATTTCCAAATCCTGATTTTTGAAATATTTTTTGTCTATTCAAGAAGAAAAAGAGGTCATTTTGTCATTCGAAAATTCCTTATTTTTCAGAAAATCTAGGGCTGCGTTCAGAAAATGGTCAACAGAACAACAGATCAACAGAGAGAAATTCAATTTGCAAATTTTGAAACAGTTTTAAGTCTCTGATTGAAAAATTCACTTTAATTCAAATGGGAAATCAATTTTTGGTTGAAGAAATACCCTTTTTTAAATTCTAGATTTATATTTCAGTAAATATTTGAAAATAAAAATTTTCTCTGTTGATCTGTTGTTCTGTTGACCGTTTTCTGAACGCAACCTAGACTTAACTCTTGAATCGATTCTTATAGAAAAAGCAGTTCATTTGAGTTTGATTATTTTTCTTTTTTTTCCTTCATCAACCGCTTCCAAAAATTGATGAAAATGAAGTTCTTCTATCATAATTGATTTGTATTTTTTAAAAATAAATTAATTGATAACTTAATTCAAAAATTTATTAAAATTGTTCTCGTGATTTTTTGAATTCTAAATACTTCAATTTTATACTTCAATCAAGCCAGAAACAATTACAAAATGGGGTTTAAGGATAAGAACCAAAGATAAAATCATTGAAAAGGTAAAAAATTGAAAATTTTTTCAATTTTTCGCCTTGAAATATGAATCAATCAAAATTTTTCTGGCTCAAATTACAGGTTTTCTGCAAAAAATATTCACTTTCTTCGAATTTTCGATTCGAATATTTTTTCGATTAGAAATGAAAAGTTACGAACCTTGGAAAAGAAAAAAAACTTTGAAATTATTTTCATTCGAAAAAGAGCTATTTTCGGAACATAAAGAAATCAAGTTTGTATTTTTAGATTGATTTTTTTCGCCATCATTTTCAAGATGAATTGAGATTTGACTAACAAAATAAATTATCATGATGTTTTGAATCACGAGAGAGGCAAAGGAGAGGGTTAGCAATAGGAGATTGACTACAGTAAATTTAAAGTAGTTATCTCACTCAGAAAACAATTTTTTTAAACTCGAATATTTTCTTTTTAGTTTCAATACTGAAAAATGAATACATGATTTCAAAAAGTACGGAATTTCTTATCCACTTGTAAATTTAACTAGATAACTCTCATTTTGAATCAGTGAAAATTCACTGGAAAAAAGTCAGAAATATCAGAATCGCAGCACAGAAAAAATCAGCAAAATTCTTTGATTTTATCGGATTTTCTCTGATTTTTTCAGCAAATATATGTTTTACTGACTTTCTATCAACTTTTTACTGAACTTTCACTGATTACCCAGCAATTTTTTTCACTGTTTGCTTTTACAGTGAAATGTACTGTTTTCCAGGGATTTTCGATAATTTTCACTGATTTATAATGACAGAGAAGAAAGAAAGTACTGCACTCTCTTCTTACTCACCGATCCAATTCAGCCCTGCATCACTTTTTACCTCAAAAAAATAACAATTTGACAAAAAAATCATCAAAATTGAAAATTTTTCAATTTTCAAAGATTCAATTTTATCATAAAAATGGGTTTTTCCCCCTTGCCTCTAAATCTATTAATTAATTTTAATTAAAAGTTCATTTTAATCTATTCCGAGTTTTTATTTTCGAATTTTTTAATCGATCGATTTTCAAATAAATGATGTCTTTTGGACAGCAAATAATCAAATTTTCAAAAAAAAAATTGATCAGAAAAAGGTCAAAGACTTCCCAATCAAAATTCAAGACTTAAATAAACTTGACAGAACGTTCCTTAAACTTTCTCCCTTCCTTCCCTGCCATAACAAAAAATTGAATTTTTGTAAAAATAAAATGAAATTCCAATTTCAAAATTAAATTAAAAAATGTAAGACTTTTCCAATACTTTTCATTATTTTCTTGTTGAGGTTGAATGCAAGACTTTCAACACTTCCAGCATGGTAAGCAATTTTGACAAATTTTTCGTACCAAAAAACCTCATATTCAACATAAAAATCATTGAAATTAGAAAAAAGAATTCAGTAACTGGAAATAAGTGATAAATTCTCCATTCCTACTTCAAGGTTTAGGAATAATTGCGGAAATCAAGAAAAATTCTTCGAGTATAATTAATTTCAATTTCAATACTTTAATCAATCCGAAATCGCAATAAGACAAAAAATTTTTATATCAATTCTAAAAATACCCGATTAGGTAAATTCTGAAAATTCGCATTTATTTCTTTTTTAGAACACAATTCAATTATTTAAAAAAAATTCCAATTCCTACATTTTTTCAAAGATCCGAAACTGTATCTTCCTATTTTTCAATCAACTCAAAATTGAATTCACTAAATTCGAAGACATTTTCGCAATAAGATTAAAACACCGACATATTTTTTCATCGACACAATTCAAACACAATTTACTTTCAAATAGGAAAGAAAAATCGAAATTTTATAAATTTATGATCTGTAGGGAAAAAGTCGAATTATGCATTCCCTCGAGACAAACCATTCCCCAAAAACAATTCCCAAGAGAATGCTCGAATTATACTGGGAAATTTCCCTTTCGTTTCATTCTAAACAAATCAAACCCATCGACCCTTTCCTCCATCAGTTTTCTTAGGTACATTTTGTACTGTTACGTTTTGAAAAATTAGCATAATATCGTCAAGTACACACTGCTTTTTCCAACGACAACATTCACTTTTTTCGACATAAAAATGGTAGGAAAAAAAAAACACGACGAGAAAATCTAATGCATATTTAAACAGCGCAAAAAATCCACTTATCTGTATACCTACTATCGTAGATTTATACGACACCGTAAATACATCTACTAACGCAATATGCTGGTAATTTTTTTCTCGCAAACGCCATAAACGTCTCCCTTAGCCATCGAAAATTGCGCATCAAAAGGTAAAAAGCTTTCGTTAGTTGTACATAAAAAATGTAAGCTAACGAAAAATTTCACCTGCGAGGTAAAATTCGTCTAAAATAAAATGCTGGCTTGTACCTCATACGAGATACCTTCACGTGGTGTTTCTTTTCGCTCTTTTAATCTCGAACGTATAAATTTTAATACTCCTGCCGAGAATGAAATGGCATTCCGTTTCTTCGAGGCTGGATCAATTTTTAAACGACGGTTTTTTTCATTTTATAAAATATAAAGATACGTGGAAGAGTGTTTCGAATTGAATGAAAAGAACTCTGAGGCGAAGTTTAACGAAAATGATGTTCTCCTTCGGTTACTGAATTACTCTGCGTGTAATCGGATCAATTATAATTCGTATGAATACGGTAAAGTACCATATCAAAGTGAAATAAACCGTTTAAATTGTCGATACGATACACGTTATGTGCAGAGAATAATTAGACACTGATAAAGTTACGACCGGACTATGTACGAGTCGACTTTTTTTATCACCAAGAGCAATTTACCCATTAGTTTTTTTTTTTTCGACATGAACGTATCAGCCTGAAATGGTCTTTCGTATGATAATTTGTACGCTCGACCGAAGGAATACGACGGCGAAAAAGCCCGAGCGTAGTTATTCGATACAATTCGATAATAATTATTCTTCGTTTAAATTATGGTCGTTTGAGCCACACGTATACTTTACAAAACTACTGCATAATTGTTATTCATTAACGAAAGCCATTTTGTAAACAGTATTAATAAATGTAAATAACACGACGAACGAATATCCGCGACGAGACGACAAAAAATATTCTAAAATTGGTCGTCGCAGCAGCGTATTTTCTCATTAACCAGAAAATTACTTTTAAATACATATTTTTCAAATGAGACCAAACAAATTGCCATAATGATGAAAATACGCCCTGTCGCGGTCGCGCCTCGAATGCCATAACGTCTCTTATTAGCTCGATAGATGTATCATGTGTGAAAAATTCCCACTTTTTTTTCTCTCTCTTTCGAAACATTACACGGTCATCTCGAAATGGACCCTGGGAAATGATAAAATTCTACGGCAATTTGTAAATTTCGTATTTAAGAATCGATAAATTTTGTAAAAAGGAAACTGACGATGGGAGATGGCCTTCGTACCTTATCGACGAATCTGAGCGAAATATCCAAAAATAGCTAACTGAAAATTTTCATTAGATTTTTATTTTTATTTTTTTCTGATTGTAAATGTTTCTCGTGAAAGTCAAATTCGCTTTATCGTAAGAATAATAAATATAGTCGGATTATTTTTCTAACGTTGTCTAAAACTCACAAAGGTCATTTGAAAGGGGTCTGATATGTGAAGTGAATTTTTCCTGGCTTGAATAGAGAGCCATTGACAAAATTAGAGAACAATGAAAAAATGTATAAATTCGAGTGGAGAGAATTTTTTTTGAATTTGATACGAAGGAATGGTGCCAAATAAGCGAAAGTTTCACGGAGCCTTTTCCAAAACTTACATGGTGGTAGCAAATCTTACAGTAGGAGGTGTATAAATAATTAAAATATTCGAGTGTGGAAGCTTTCTGTATCGTAAAATAATTTTTAACGTGAGTTTTAGAGTTTTAAAAATTACAGAGAGATGGGACAGTACTTGACCGGATGAAGATTTCATCGGGGATAGATTTCGTGTGGTGGGCGGTTGCAATACTGAAGCCAAAAAAATTTGGTTTACGTACAGGGTGTTCGAAAAATCGCAAACGTGTAGTTTTTACGAAATATTTTAATGGAGATGGTATTTATGTATTTTTGGTTAGTGAGTGATTGGAAGTTGAGAGAAAATTTTTGTGTAACGAGCCTTATTTTTTGATTTGAAATTTTTTAGTGTTTAACAAAATTTTCTGAAATACACAGCAAATTTGTTACATTATTTCAAAAATTATCAATTTTAAGATGATTTTTCAGTTTATTAAATTTTTACATGTGCATATTTTGATTCATTAGAAGTCGATTTCGAATTGATTTTACGACTTTTTCCAGATAATAATTTTTATTTTTCAATTTTTTCTCACTATTCTTTTGAAGGTAAACTAATATTTTAGATTTTTTGAAGAAAAGTCATAAAACAGTGACCTATTAGTGATTTTTGGAAAACAGTGACTTTAATCTCATGTTCTCATGAATGATTAAAATTGGAAAAATGTTGAGGTTACAAAAAAAAAAAAAAAACTTGATACGATACTTCTTGAATATTTTCAAAACTGAACACATGAAAAAATTTCAGGCCAAAAAATTGTAAAATCCCAAAAAAAAAGACATTTTTGAAACTTTTTATTTCAAATCAAAATACCTATAAGTACCAATTACCAAATAACTGATCAGGACATTAACAAATATAAGATCCAGAAGATGGAAACGCATCTTAGGTGTTAAAAATTGGTTTGTAAGTCAATTTTCCTCCTTGTTTTTACCTCTTTTAAAATCCCAAAATTATCGCCAATTCCAAAACATTGTTTTCTTATCCACCTAATATGAAATGGTGAATTTATAGAGTTTATAAACTTGAGACGTTTAAAGGTTGAAAGTTTTTTTTCGTATCATAAATTTATGGAAACTGATGAAAAAAAATTGTACTCATGCATGGAAACTTGGAAAGCTCGTCAATAAAATTCAAAACTTCTACGAATTCAAAGTTTTTTTTGTTTTTGTGTCGAAAAAAACTGGGCTTGAAAAAAACTTGGCATAGTCTTATCAAATCAATTCAATTGTCAAAAAAAATAGTCTGTTTCATCACACAAAACCGAGTCAACAAAAAAATATTCTTTTGAAAAGAAGTTCACTTATGATTTGTTTTTTCTAGAATAAAATTTATCAAGAAGATTAATTTAAGCATCAGAGTTGATAATGCCAAAATCAAGTCGAATTCATACGAAAAAATGGAAAAAAAAATTTATCACAAGAAATTCTACGATACTATCAAAATTTGCTGTTAATTTTATCAAATTAGTTTCCTTTCCATGAATAATTTTAATTAAATTCACGTTTTTATATATTTTCGATTCGTGATTCGAGACTCGAAAGATAACAGTCCATAAAAATTGCATCTCATTATCAAAAAACAGGAAACAACGAATTTTTGATTCATTAGAATAAAAAATGGATTACAAAAATAAGTGTTCTACGAAGTATGAGAAAATTATTTTCAAAAGTTATGATTTTTTTTTTTAATTTTGAAGAAAAATTTAAAACATTAAAAAATTTATATTTTTAGAAAAAATTCTTTAAAAAAGTGGTTAAAATGTTGTAACTGAACATGAAAACAGAAAAGTATCAAATTTGAAACTAAATTCTCAAGGATGAGAAAATTCTTCATGATCTGAACAATAAGATTTCATTTTTTGTTGAAGTATGCGATAATATTTTAGATTTTTTCAGTAATTTTATAAATTTTTAGAAAAAAAGTTCTCAAAGCATAGATTTATTCATGGAAGGGGGTGGGGAGAAAGAGGAGAATGGGCGTAAACCTTCTTTACAAGTTGAATTTTGACCCTTTGACGTCATTTTTGGGGTCGAATTTCTGTCCTAGCGCATCCCTCGAGCACCACCAATTGTCAAACGTAGGTAATTTTCTCCCGGCAACCCTCCTCTCCCTTTACCATATTCCTCCATTTCTCCTGGAAATCCTGCTTGGGATGCTTTAATTCAAAACTATCAATTTATTTGCTGATTTTTCAGCAGAAATCTACCAAAAATATCAAAAAAAAATCAATATTGCCGTGTTTAACATTACAAGGACTCAAAATGATTACAAAAATGATAAAGAATGAATTCAAAAAATGCTACATAAGATTCCACAGAGATTTTAAAATCTACTTCAATCGATTTGAAAATTCTTAATCTCTCAAAATCTAAATTTATTCTCAAATGAAAGATGAAGACAAATGAATTGGGAGGTAAAATGTTGATGAGCATAAATTAGAAATCAAAAATCAACTCCAACCAAAAATTCCGCCTCCTCTTCCTCATACTTCAAACCACGTTCACCTCCTTCTAACTAATTTTCTTGATAATTATTAGTAAAAAGCCCCACGAGAAGAAACCCCCAACAGAATTCTACGAAATCAAAGTGGAACACTCGAATTTTCTACGAAATTGAATCAGTCTACTTTCAATTACATATTTCGATACGAGTCTAAGTATTTTACCAATAGCGCAATTATGCAAACGCAGATCGCAGATGAACCTTGTTCGAAGCACGCAGCTTCATAACGAATGCAGTTTTGACACGGAATTTCTATATGA
Source organism: Pseudococcus jackbeardsleyi (assembly GCA_038380155.1). NCBI lineage: Eukaryota > Metazoa > Arthropoda > Insecta > Hemiptera > Pseudococcidae > Pseudococcus > Pseudococcus jackbeardsleyi. The sequence continues at coordinate 50,393,326 of CM076242.1, forward strand.
ATTGAAACGTTCGCGAACCAGTTACAGGGCATGGCATTCGAATACCAACAAATACGGCTTGCATCTATTATACCAAACGTTATAGAATTTATGACGATCCTTATATTTAAAAAAAAGTAGAAAAAGTCGACTCGTTGTATGAGCTTTTATACTCGTTGGATAAGAGGTACCAAGTACCAATGTCATTTTACTTTCAACTTTATCACTCTTATACATTTACACTCGAGAGCAAAATAAAAATATAGGCTATCAAGATAACACGACCAGGTACACGGAAAGTGGAAAATTGCACACAAAGGAGGAGGCAGTTTTTCATCGCTACCGGTCTCGGTGAGCTCGCAGAAGGTAATTTTTCGCCATAAATTTGGCAACGTGGTCGAAAAAGAAACATGTTAACATTGTCGGTGACGATGACACCGTTTTTGCTGAAAAGATTATGACGTCGTCGTTGACCTTGGCATGTAACAGTAATTACCATCGTTAGATGATTTGGTCTTCGTCTCGGACTCGCGATCAAGATTTGTATTATTTTTCCAACGAGTATTCCATAGACGACCGGTAAGAAAATGACACAGCTTGATGGTGTTTTGGACTGGGCAAGTGGGAAGATGGCTGCGACCGGCGTAGGAACTTGGGCAGGTGCGAAGGCGACGAACGCGGGCGATAAATGCCATCCGGGCTAAGAATTTTTTACCTCCAGCAATAATTTTTTTAACGCTGAACTTGTAGAAGAGTAATTGCGATAGCGAGACGTGTATGTAATCACGACCGTTGATAGGAAAATAAGAGCTATAAAACAGTACGTTGTTATGTTATCAAGTGAGGTGGCTGAGTACGTGCGGAAAATTATGGAAATTCTACAAGTACCTATTCATAATGTTGAAAAAATACCGATATGAGAATTCATTCGGTGAACTAAATTCAGAGTCGAGTTAGGGAGTCGAAAAATATAGTTTAAAAGTCAACAGAAGTTGAAAAATTCGCTATTGTTTCCCACTTGAAAATATCTTTACGAGGAGATTCTAACATCGTATAAGTAAACGTATTAAGTATGTGACAAGCGAATCCTTGATTTGTGATATCTTATCATTGCAAATACAAATGTTTACTTTTTATATAACATATAATCAGTACAACTTGTAGCTTCGATCGTAAACAATGTAGAAAAAGAAAACAATACAACGGTTTAGGTCCCAATCCCAACGCCACCTGTTCTCTCAGATCGCTCCAAAACCTGTGTACAACTCCTTATACAACATGACCATCCTTTCGAACCAACTGACGATTTTCTACGTGCTTTCTCTTCGCAGCAGAGTACAGTACATTATGAAATGTCGTTTCGTCACAAAATTAAACTCGCTTTACCTAATTAAAGCAAATGATGTATAATTTTAGTTCATTTAACCCGCTCCAGTGAGTTGTAAAATCTCAAACATAGACACCACATCAGCTGTACGAATCAATTAAAAAGATATGTTTGTAAACGTCGATGTTTGATATGGCCAACGCGTAGATAGATAAGCTCGATGCATCAGATATTGATAAAATATTTTCGATTTGTTGGCTGTGTGCGAAAATATGATTCAGAAAGACCACCCCGAGACCAGGTGGATAAATGAAAATAAAAGTAACGAAATTATAGACATATGGATGAAAAAAAAATCCAACAAGGACGAAACAATTACTCGAATCTTTCAGCCGGAACGATGCAGCTAGAGAACGTACGAAGTGTAGAATTTACACGGTAGCGTCATTGGAACTTTTGTATAACATTTCGGTTCAAGTTTAGAAGAAATATTCGTCTTCTTGATGGCGGAATCCCCAGAAAGGAAGAGTTTAGCTTATAATTTTGGTATAGAAGGTGGAAAAAATTACCTGAGTTACGACGTAGGATCCTTTCCAGCTGAGAATAGGTTTATGGAGTAAACTAAGTTGTAATCTTAGTTTACCCATATCGTCGGCAACTCGAAAACTATCTGCCAAGGTGGTAATCCAATTAATGACTTGTTCGTTGGCGTATGTAATAAGTCCTTGTCCGAACTGATGTTTGCCATCGTAAGTGAAATTTAAAATTCCTCTGATCGAGTTCTCGGTGAGAAGGGTTTCTTCATCCAAATGCACGACCCAGTCTTGATCAGCCAAGATATTTATGCCATCTTCTAAACAATACTGTAAAGCTCGAGCTTTAAATAGAGCTCCACTTTTGGTTTTGTATGTCGAAGGAACGACGAGCTCGCGAATTCTCCTATGAGTTGGTAAACCAATCGGTTTATCTGTGACTACTTCCATGATGAAGTTTTCCAGGCCAGCTTCGCAGCATCTGGCCATGTTTCTGGCTACGTTATCCCGCACGAGCTGCGGATAATCGCCTCTAGTAACCACTCGTATGCATATGAAAGGCGCCAGTAACGGTGAACCCTTCAGTACGACTTTATCGGGAAAAGCGTTGTAGCACGTCAGACCGAAAAAGTTGAATAGCACTTGTGGAAATGGTAAGAATGTCAGTATTCTGAGTAAATATAAAACTGAACACCAGAAATATCCGTATCTTTCCCATGGATTGAACTCGAAGCTTTGTTGTGTTTTCTCTGATAACTTAATGCCCCCAGTCCACAGCTCGAATAATATTATCACCGTAATCAACAATGTACAATGTAGAATATGTTTCGTTGTGCTGCTCACTACTAACATCCTCATCTAAACAGAAAAAAAAACAAATCACGAGGTAAGTAATGAGGTAAACGTTCAGTTGTAAACAAAAGTATACCGAATCATCGATTTATCAAATCAACTCCAAAATATCGTGCGTAAGTGTAAATTGGGTAAATCAATATTACACGAAGCCATCGTAATGAAATCTTCCTTGTGTAACTCATAATTGGGAAGAATTTGGAGGAAATCGATGAAAAATCAGTCACTGAGAAAGTGAAATTCCACCTCGAGTGAACAAGGCGGCGAATTTATCACGAACAACAATACGACACACGATAAGAAGGAATGATTTTCACGTATTCGATAAATCGAGATAAGTTTGCTAATTACCTTTACACTTCAAGACGTTATGCTTCGCTTTTAGTTGACCAGTATTATGTACAGTGAAATTATTCGTAACGACCGTTAGATATTTTCAGCGGGCATTTATATCACTGACGACACTAAGTTATCAAATTCGGTACAGGAAAAGTATAACCAAAAAATGACACATAATTTAGCAAACTATATCACTTAACTTTTAGAACAAGTAATTAACTTTATAAACTTATATTTAATTAAAACATCCAACAAAACGAACCGAACAACATAAGACTAGCCTCAAACAAGAACCCACATCATACAACACCAAAAGCCAAAACTAATCCAAACGAGTCTAATTGGTAGAAAACCAATTTTACACTCACCGATGCTCCGTGGAAAATGCCAGGCGCAAAAATTTTCTGAATTGGACACCCAGCAAAGTGATGATTTTGCTTGGTTATTTTGCTTTGTTTACATTGTAGTACAGTATTATTACGTGAAAGCGCTACAAGCAGATTTGAAAAAACAATAGAACTTGATTTTGTATTCTGTAGATGGCGTTGTGAATTTCATACCACCTGGCAAAATTTGAAATTTTGGAGGTTTGAAACACATCGATGAAAATTTTTTATACAACGAACCTATAAAATATTTATAAAAACTGAAGCATGACGGAATTGCGCCGCCGCAGATCGCGTCAATCATGAAGACTCGGCGGATTTTTGGATCATCGTCGTGCCGCACTTGGAGATCGTCGACGTCACGTCGTGGGCGTGGTTCTTTGTTCGATTCGGAGATCGAACGTATTTTAGTTTTAAGATTGTATTTTTAGTATGTAATTTATCGTCTTGTTGAGTGTACGTCAAATATAGATATTCGTGAACATGTGTCTCTGAGTTTTCATTTCCCTTAAGGTTTAGCCAATTAGCCTCTCTCCGCTGACTATCCCTCCCGTTTATCGCGATTTGAGTGTCTCACTATTCCCTTATATTTCAAGTGGCACCCGAACATAAATTCCTTGTATTTTTTCCTAGAATTTTTTCCCTGAAAAACTCAGAAACGTGTTCGAAAACGTGTTGCAAATGGAAAACGTGGCCGAGACCACATGGTAAAGCAAACTATCTGCAAAGGTTAGTAAAGTTCAACGAATTAAAATAAAAAGGATCATAATCCTGTTTGAAAAAACCCCTCCGTAAATAAATTTTCCCTAAAATCGCCAAGAAAAAGTCTGTGTGAGTTCGTTTTGTGTCAGGCTCTTTACAGCTTCATGGAAAATCGTAGAAGAATTAAACTAGTACAGTTGAAAGATGGAATAAACGTAAGTACAGGTGTAATTAAAGCTATCAAACACGAAAATAAAAAATTCAAAACGGAAAACAGAGCATTTTTTAACAAAAGTATACACTCTGGAAAGGTAAGTACAAACGTGCACGAAACTGCACAGGTTGAAGATACTGTGACAAAACACTTCACAAGTGAAGATTTTCAATCTTCATATCTCCAGATCGATCTTGAAAACCAGGTACGGAAGGAAACTGTTCTTAGGCTTGAGCACGAATTCAGTAAATCCCTGAAAATCAAAAAAGAAGCAGAAAGAATCGTTGCTCAAAGCAAACTCGAAAGTAAAGGCAAAATCATACCTGATAGGTTTAAAAGATCGCATCTAAATAAATCCGAAGCTAAAGGTAGTCCATTCTATACTTGTACTGATTTGGAAATTTTCGCCTGGAAGCTGGAACAGGAAACTTCGCCTGCAAACCCAAGAGTGAAATACGTTAACGAAATATTATCTAGATCGGTATACGAAAAAGCTTATCCGTTATTATCAAACAAAAAATCAAAACGTCAAAAACAATAATCTACTTATTGCAAAAAACTCCGTTCTGAAAAGCTGACCAAGTTTAGGCCTGAAAAATAATTTGCACAAACTAACCTGTATTGGTTGGTGAATAATTCAAGTCCATTCTTCAACCATATTGTACAATAAATCCAAACCTGGAAATAAAAATCGAAACTCAAATCAAAACAAAGAAATAATTCTTTTTCAGGTAATTTTGAAAAGGTAAGTGAAAAGTTGGTACTTATCTGATAGCACATTAGAAACCATATGGTACGGGAAATACGTAAACAACTTCGGGAAACTGAACATCAATTGCTGGAAATCGCAAAGCTGGAAAACAACCGTAAGCTTGCTGTTTGGAACTGTTTAGGACTTAGAAAAGTTAGTACAACAATCAGAGAAGGTGATTTAAAAGCGCACTTTGAAAATTTTAGGCGAAGGATTCATAACGTAGTGAATGCCTAAAGGTAAACAATTAATTGTTAAACCGAGTTCTCCAGGGAGAATTCCAGGAAAAACGAGATCCGGAAAGGATTTTTCCGCATACAAAACTCAAAATTTTCCAGAATTTCCAGAAAATCAAATTACTGATAAAAATCGTAAACAATCAACTAGTTCTATCGACAGCCATCAGGAGCTCTCGTTGCAAATTGTACCAGTGGAGAGACAAGTAGAAAATTTCGTAAATACCGAGAAATTACCGAAAGAAACTGAAACAGACGATTTTGAGTTTTTTTTAGGTTGGATTTTTGAAGATTATCACAAGCAAAAAGACAAACTAGCTGAATTTGAAAAAGAAACGTTGTTGATAATTTTAGAAGAAATAAATTCAGCCAAAATGGACGAGGATAAACTAAAAGAGTTAATTGCAGGCCAAATGGAATTAAAAATAAAAGAATTAGAGGAAAAGCATGCAAGAGAACAGCAAGAGCTTAGAGAAAAATACGAAAAAGATCTCCAGGATCGCTTAAAAGCTCAAAAAGAGATAGTTACAACTGCGGTAAAAGAAACTTTGACAACAACGAATACGAGTGCCGAAATCGCACTGACGAAGCAAAATTACCTAGAAATGTTTAAAGAAAAGGTAGAATCTTTCACGGACCAAAATAAAATGTTTCCAAAGAAATTTATAAATCAATTCGAGGATGAGACGTTCAAAAAGATAATTGATGAGAACACGAAAAAAATGGTCTTATCAATGAAGGTAAAAGTCAAATCAGAAAAATGGAAACAAAAAGAAAAGGAAAATATTACGTTCGATGACTTAACCAAAGCATTTACCGAAATTTTCTGGACAGAGACAACTCAGCAGGAAATTAAAGACAAATTCGAAGCCGAACGCGGTCCAGCAACGATTACCGAATATCCGGAGTTCGTGTCGGAATGGTACGATGCTCTGGCGTCTTGCGATGGTGCAAAAGCGGAAAATATCGTAAAAGTACTGTACCAGAAAATTCCTCCAAGGTTAAGAAATTACGTGGGTCCGGAAAATCTGAAAACAAAACAAGATCTGTTAGGTAAAATCGAAGTAATGCGGGCTTACGCAGAGAAAAATCAAAGTCAAAGTAACAAAGAAAAAAGCGGCGGTGACTATCGTAAAAATGATGGGTATAAAGCGTATCGTAGAGATGAAAAACCGAAACACGATATCAGGCCGCAAATAAAAACGAATGAAAAAGGAGAAACTGAGTACATTTGGCCTAATTCTAATTATAAAGGTCGAAATTTCAACCCTAACTACAGACCCAAAGGTTGGGTACCCTGGAAAGGGAGACCTGACGAAAAAGAAAAAACTGGGGATACGAACGAAGAGAAAAATAAAACCGTGGATCTGACCGGTCCAAAAAACTAGTAAACTTGGCGTACACTCCCTCCAATGTAAATAAAACCCCCGTAAAATTATCTATAAATTTAACCAAAATACCCTTATTTAAAATAACCGCCGATATTATAGGCGATGTATTTGTTAAGTATTTATGCGATGTAAATAATCAAGTATTAAGTGATTATTTATTAATAAAGGAACATGTAAATTTAATTTTAAATATAAGAAAATTTGAAAAAGTCTGCATCGTTAATGTAGGCGAAAATGAATTAAACAATCGAAATGCTGATTTCGAAAATGTCAAAAAAGGTATTGATAAAATTTTGTCTCATATGCAGAAAAATGGGGCAGAATTAATCTACCTATTATTCCCGATTTTGTATCCCTTTTGGGAAGGAAGAGAGGACTGTAAAAACGTAAATCGCTATATAAAATTAAAAAAGATCTATGAAGAGTTGTGCGAAAGGTATAACGCCATTTTAATAATGGAGCCGGCGCAAATCTTCATGCGAGCTGAGCTGGACGGATACATCCCAACCGACCAGTGGAAAAATATCGAGGTAGATAATACGAAGTTCGTATGGATACGTGGCTGGACAACTCCAGCGCCATCGAACTCAGCGATTAAATCCTTTCAAGAAGCGATAGAGAGAAATATCTGGACCAAATTGAGAGACAGCGAAAAGAAAAAGTATTTTCCAGAGTACTTTAAAAATTCTGGATTAGAAAACGCTGGTAAAAAAGGTCCAAAAGTAAATGAAAAACCTACTGAAAATGTCAAACCCCCCGAAACAGAAGAGAAAGAAGATGTGAGAATCCCTACTCTAGTTATCTGGAGCAAAATGTACAAAACTCAAGGTAAAAAAGTCATGCGGAAAAGATGCAGAAGGGAATTCTACGAGGACGAAGTAGTCGATGAGTATTTTTCGACCGAAAGCGCAGGGTCTGACTCTGACGCGCCGGAAAAGCTTGTAGAAGAAAAAGCAAAAGAAACGCAGACAACAAATGAAACATTAAATAAAGAAAATGAAAATGTTGATAAGGGGAACACGTACCAGTCGCCGTCAAAGAATTCTCCGCCTCCGGTACACGGGGCAGGGATTAGTGAGAACGAATTATCAACGGCACCGGAAACTGAAGATTCGGATTCGTCTTCGGAGCATCCTTCGACGTCAAAACCAACGATCAGAGATAGCCCACGAAGTGCTCGCAGAGCTGGAAAACCGTGTAAGCCTGGAAAAAAGAAAAACGGTGAGAGAAAAAAGAACAAAAGAAAAACGAATAATGGTAATGATTCACCTATTGAATCAACCACAACACCGCTTGATTCTTCCACGGGGCAGATCCCGCCTACGGATGAAGAAATGATTAGAAAACTTGTAATGCAATCGTGGGGTGAAATTCCAGATGGTACATTCAATGATCCACCGATTGATCCGCAATCGGGGCAAAATACGTTGTCGGGGCAAGGCTCTGAAAACGTAAATCCAGAATTAGAAACAACAAATGGAGATAAATCACCCGAAAATGAAAATATAATTACAGAAGAGGAATTAATTCGTAGAACTCTTCGTACTCCAGATTATGAAAATCCAAACGGTAACGAAAATGAAAATTCGAACGAAAACATCAACAAACCGGAACAACCTGAAAATATTCCAGAAATTGTAATTCCAGTTGCAAATATAACAACACTGCAATCAGATAGCGAAGAAGAACAAGCAGATACAACATGCGTAATACCATTAACGATCGAAGATAAGAAATGGCCAGGTTTACTCGATACTGGTGCGAAAGCAAATTTGATTAGTTTTAGATTAGCCGATCAAATGAAAAGAGAACATCCGAATTCAGTTGAGTTTCGCATACCGAAGAAAAGGGTGAGAATTAGCGTAGCAAACGGTACAGAAGAAGATGCGCTCGATTTAGCTGTGACAATCGAGATGAAATTTGCAACTGTTCCGATGAAAATTTCGTTTTACATCTTACGTTACTTGCCTGTAGGCTATCTAATTAGTAGTAGATGTATGTATAAAAACCACATTGATACTCGTATGAGAGAAAAACGCATGGTGTGTATGAAAACTGGAGAAGAAATCTTCCTCGACTTCCTACCAGAAGACGAGTGTGAAAAAATTATGGAAAATTATCACAAAGTGACGGTCTGTTCGATAGAAGAGATACCACAAGAACCCATGATCGAAATTGAAAACCGAACCCCCTTCAAAAATTTCAAAATCATCATTGATAAAATTAAAAAATCGAAAATTATAACCTGGGTTGAGAAACAGGAAGCCGTTCAAGCACTAGCTCCCTTCGCGAAAGTTTTTAGCGGAGATATTGGTAGATATAGAGACGAAAAAATATCATTTCAATTTAGAACGCATCCCGATCCAAGAACATGGAAAGGAGCGAATTACAAACCAAGCAAAAGCAAACTACCGTTAATAAATAGAGAGCTGAGTAAAATGTTAAACGATGATATAATCCGTTACTCCGAATCACCGTATATAAACGATATACTCACAAGGCCAAAAGCAGATGGATCTATTCGTCTGTGCTTAGATCCGCCTTGGTTAAATGAACTTCTCGAAATAGATCGCGAGGAGCCGGAAACGCTAGATCGTATTGTGTTGGATAACGAAGACACAATTTTCCAATCGATATTCGATTTCCAGTGTGGATATTGGCAACTTGAACTCCTGGAAGAATTAAGAAAATATTTAGCGTTTCAAATAGAAGGAACAACATATGAATTCAACGTAATGGGTTATGGAGTAAAAATAGCAGCTGCAAAATTTGTACGAGTAGTTAATAAAGTACTACGTTTAGTAAAACAACGAAGAAAAGCTAGAATTTATGTAGATGATGTACATGCTCGAAGTAAAACATTTGAAGAACATCTGCAAATGATTGTTGAAATCTTAGCAGCGATAATGGAAGCTGGAATGAGCTTGAACCCACTGAAAACTAAACTTTTCGAAAATAAAATCGATCACCTCGGTTATACAATCGAAAGAAATCTTATCGGTAAACAACCTGGAAAATTGGAGAAACTAAAGAAATTTAGAGATAAATTTTTCCAGAAGAGGAGAAATGCTGTCGTTTTGCATAATGTGAAAGAAGTTCAGACATTCGTTGGTCTGACAATTTTATACTCGAAATTTATCCCTGAATATCAGAAGGTAATGGAGCCAATAACAAGGCTAACAAATCAAGGAGTGAAATTTGAATGGGGAGATGAGCAAATCGAAGCATTCAACAAAATCTATGAAGAGTACATGAAAGATTTCCATTTGAGAGCCCCTGAAGGAGATAAAGATTTCTGGATAGAAATTAATTATACGAAAGAAACGGTAAACAGCGTATTATACCAAAAAGAGGACGAAGAAGCTCATGTAATTCTTTTCGTCAGCGCAAAGTTAAAACCACATCAACGAAATTATACTCCGATTGAAAAACGAGTGCTAGCAGTAATTACGTGCCTGAAAAAAACGCAAATGTGGATATTAGATCACACGATACATATACCGAAAACATTGAAGGCAAACGTAGAAAAATTACGATCAACAGCTGAATATCACATGAAAGCTGCGTATTGGATTACAATTTTGAACTCGTTTGATATCAAGTATGATATTAAGAAAAATAATACAAAATTTTGGGAATGCCCAAGAGAAGAGCTGACGCTCAGTATAAATTACGCTGATTTGCAAATTTCGAGAGATGAAATCCCTGAAAAACTGAAAAGAGCCTTACAGGATTTGAGTATCTATCAAGATCATGATGATACGATTCGACCATTAAAACGTACGATTACAAAGAACGAAGTACCGGATAAAATTAAATTTAGAGGCCCAAAAGCTGTAAACAGACGTATAGAATATGTAAAGAACATGTATTCGGTAAAAGATAATATTCTATACAAAAAACTCGAAGATATTGAAATACCTTATGTTCCGAGGGCGCTACTAGATGAAATTGTAAATTATCTGCATAGATGGTACTCGCACGTGGGAACAAACAAACTAGCGGTAATCTTCGATAGAACGTATTATTATCCAAATTCAACGGCTGAAATAAGACGAATATTAGCATGGTGCTTACCATGTAAGGCAAATAAAGTATATGGGATACCGAAGTATCCAGACTTTTCGAAAATTGTCGCCGAAGATATTGGAGAAATTGTAGCTATCGACTGTTTTGGCCAGCTACCGAACAACGATGGAGATCCAAAGGCTGTAATCGTGGCAAAAGATGTTTTTTCAAAACGAATCTGGTTGAATAACTCTATGGATCAAACGGCAAAATCCTGTACTGAGCTGCTACTCAGAGTAAAAGAAAATTTAGACAAACATGGGTACAAATTTATAAGAACAACGACGGATAACGGTCCGGCGTTTATTTCACACTTATGGAAAAACACCTGTGAGGAAAACAACATAATTGCGACTCATATAAGTCCTTACAACGCTTCCGCAAACAGTTGTGAGCGCATAATGCGAGAGGTCGCTACTCTGCTCAGGATAGCAATGAATGAGACGCAAGAAATGGATAAAACGTATACCCATGTCGGTTGGCATCACTACATACGAGATGTCGAACGAGCGCTGAACACACAGCCAACGGAATACGGTTTCACACCGTATGAGATATGGGAGATAGCGCAAGATAAACCCGGAGAAGGAATTTTCATTCAGCATGAATTGAACCTGGATAAAATGTACGAAAAACAAAAGCAAAGATTAAAAGAAATTACAGGGTTCATAAGCCTCGAAGAGGCAAGAAAAATGAGAAGTATCCCAAACGAATACTTACTTCTGGAAAAGCAAACAGTAATCGTATCTGTCGATGGTGCGTGTACACGAAACGGTCAAGACGATGCGATCGCTGGGATAGGAATCTGTCTGAAACCAGAAGGAAAAATTAATATAAGTGAGAGATTAGATCCCAAAGAATTAAAAGCTACGAATAATTTCGCTGAATTAATGTCGATCTTGCATACTATGGATTTAATTTTAGAAAAAACAAAACATCGAAAATTATGCATTGAAACTGACAGCAAATATGCAAAAGATACGATCGAAAGGGTTCCCGAATACAAAAATAAAAATTGGAAAAATTTATCGAAAAAAGATGTATGCCATCGAGGCATTCTGCAAAGAATCTACGATTATATTCAAGAATTCGAGGAATTCCAGGTGAGAAAAGTTGAAGGTCATGCATGGGATTATGGCAATGCATGCGCCGATAAGCTCGCGAAAATTGCTGTCTACGGTGATAAAATTGAAGAATTAATCAAAGAAGAACCCCAAAATCGTAGAGAAAAAATGCGAGGTTACATTAGAATGAAAAATAAAGAAAAATTCGCCAAAATGGAAAAACAACACAACGAAAGCGATAATATTTTGAAAAAAGTAAAAATTGGTGATTTGGTCATGATCCAAATGCACAAAGACAGTGTAGGCGAAAAATTTAGAGCGAAAAAATTATTCCCGAAACGAAAAGGTCCCTACGTAATCGAATCAAAAATCAATGATAATGTGTTTAGGCTGCGAAGATACAAGCAACCTGATGAACCAACAATTTCAATAAATTTGAGACAAATGACTCCGTTTGTCACAAAAGAAGAATTAGAAGAGTTGGAAGAAAGTGTAAACGTAAGAACTCTCGGTGATTACGACACGTTCGCGAAAAGGTTGCAAAACACCAAAGAAAAAGAAAAAATTAAACAAATACGAGATGAAAAATTAAAAGCCTACAATGATGAAGTCGAGCTGTATCGATTATTAAATGAGAATGAAGAATGGGATCGAAAAAGAACACAATTAAAAAGTTGGGAAACCGAAGAAAGCGAACAGAGAATTTGGTTTCAAAAACACGGGTACTGGAAAACCAAATTACAACCCCCCATGGAAATAGACGATAATGTAAAAGACACCCTTACAAAACTCGCAAAATTAAGGCACCTAGCCGAAGAAAAAAGGGCCGAACAAATTGCTGAATTTAAGAAGAGACAAAAGCAATTGGCAAATATAAAAACGGATCCTATAGTAATTCAAATTGACCTGGTAAACCAAAAAGAAAAATGCAAACCAAGTGATGCGAATCTAATTGCCCAATGGCAGCAAATAGCAGATATAATCTCACCCGAAACACTGACTGAGATATTTGTAGATGCGATTACCAAAAAGGCTGATATGCCAGTTGAAAGAAAAATGGTTTATGGGATTGTAGCCCGAAAACTAATAACTCCCGCCCAATATTATAGGATTTTTAAATATTGGGATATCAAAATAAACCAAAGAGCGATTGAATATAAATGAAAAAAAAAAAAAAAAAAAAAAATCACTCATCTATAATGTTAATTTGTACCACCGAGTGTCTGAAGTTTGGTCTCGCCCTGGCGTACCCGCAGACCGAGTGATTGTTCAGATTAGCGAAAACCCGACTACGAGAAAAACAATTTTGAAAAATGAAAAGTATTAATTTTGAGAAATAAGTATTCGGAGTCACCGAGCACCTGATGATTGGTCTCGCCTTGGCGTACCCGCAGGTCGAGTGATTACTTCGAATGCTGGAAAGACAAAATACCAAATTAGGAATCGTTGTGAAACAAAACAAAATCTATAAATACACGAAAATAGGTTACAATGGAAAGTGACTGGAAAACCTATGAAGAGGGAAGGTATTTTGCTTGTTCACTGAATACTCGGTGCTTGGTCTCGCTAAAATTTCGATTGGGGCAAGTTAGATCTTATTTAATCCAACTTATTTGAACAGCGTAACCGATCACATGTAACAGAAAGAAAATCGTGCACGATATTGATTTTTGAGTATAAAAACGTTAACGATACCGAATACGTAAGGTGATTGGGAAAATTTGATCTTTTATTCTGATCAAATTAAAAAGCGTAACCGATTCCTTGAAAAAGTTAACTCAGGGAAATTGGGTGCGTTTGATCTGTTGTTTTGGATCAAAAGCACAAGAAGCGAAAACGATACCCCGAAATAGGTAGTTGATAGTGAAATTTGATCTGTTTATGTTGCGATCAAATTAATACAAACGTAACCGATACCTTAAAGAAAATTACCCCCATATTAGGATTCGATCTTTTGATTTGAGATCGAATTGGAAAGCGAAAAACGATACCCCATTGTAAATAGAAAACCCCCCCCCCCCTAAAGATAAGTGATAGGATGCATTAGTTACTTGTATATGTATTCTGTGAGCAAAAGCTCACCTTGTTGTAAAAGTTTTCTTCGTCCTGATCAAGTATTGGGCAAAAGTTACATAAAGTTTGTTGTTTCTCTGCTGAAAATGTATGCTTATTCGTCTATATAACCTGTAAAAAGAGTAGAGGAAAGCGAAATCAAGGGAAAGAAGAAAACTGTATGAGAAAGAAAGAGATTCCAGATTAGCTGGCTTACCTGTTATTAAGAATGAAAATTGCCAGGAATCTGAGAGTTGCTAAAAAGTTACCATTTTTGAGAATTCTTTATCTTTTATCTTGAATGTTTCAATGTCTTGTTTGTTTTGATCGTATGTAAAAATGTTTGCCTGTGAATAGAAAAGTAAATGTATGAAGTGTTCTAGAATAAGTTATAAATTAAAAAATAGGCAAAGTTATCATACCTGTTGAAAGTGAAACGTGAATCCTGTTTGTGTGGTGAAATATTAGTGTTTTATGTTCAAATTTAAATAGAATTTAAGAAATAAACTGCACCATGAAAACGTAAACAAACAATCACTGTGTTGATAAAATTTGCATATGTAAATAAACGGTTTTTTGAAGATGCAAATTTGAAAACGGATATGTATTTTTGAGAGACGTTTCCCGAAAACCCCTTACCCTCCAGTAAATCCCAAAATAGAGAAATAAAGAGATAAAAAGGGAAAATTTTTGGAGAATAAATTTACAGGAGAAAATGTAAATTTTTCGGAGATATCCAGATGGACGGCGATGTGTTGGTCACCTGCCTCGGAGAGAATCAAGATTTTCCCCTCGCCAGCTGCGGGGCACCCCTCCGTCCGCACTCTTCTCGCCTCGTGACGTTTGAAAAAACCTCACTCGACGAGGGGGCAATGAAGCATGACGGAATTGCGCCGCCGCAGATCGCGTCAATCATGAAGACTCGGCGGATTTTTGGATCATCGTCGTGCCGCACTTGGAGATCGTCGACGTCACGTCGTGGGCGTGGTTCTTTGTTCGATTCGGAGATCGAACGTATTTTAGTTTTAAGATTGTATTTTTAGTATGTAATTTATCGTCTTGTTGAGTGTACGTCAAATATAGATATTCGTGAACATGTGTCTCTGAGTTTTCATTTCCCTTAAGGTTTAGCCAATTAGCCTCTCTCCGCTGACTATCCCTCCCGTTTATCGCGATTTGAGTGTCTCACTATTCCCTTATATTTCAAAACAATGAAAAAAAAAGAAAATTTTGTTAAAACCTGGCTGTAGTACGTATTTTAGCACCACTCACCATGAACTGTTTTTTTTTCGAAATGAACCATGAAATTGAAACTTATCTCCATTCATAACAAAAAAGCTTTCGAATTCGAAACACGTTCGAAAGTTCAAAACAATCTAAATCTAAACCAAAACATAAGTGTTCATGAATAAATCAATATCGAATCAGTGCTATGTCTGTAATTTCCGCGTTTTAATTTAATTTATTTCTTAATCAATCTGTCGTTCTTTCTATTCCTACTTGCCCCTTCTTATTTAAGTTTTTATTTTCTAAAGTATTTTTTGATCTAAATTTAATCAGTGATACAGTGTTTGCTATGAATTCGTTGGACAGTAACACTTCTATCGATCCATATGCTCCTGAAAGCTTAAGGTAACTTATTATTAGTTATGAAACCTTTATCTACATTGTGATTACTCAATGTTATCAATCAATAATATCTTATTTACAGTGGAAAGTTACTACGTTATGCTAGTCAAAACTCTCTAGATGAAAGTTCTCAGAAACAAGTCTCAAAAAACAAACCCAAAGAGAGACCTCCATACGAAAATGATCATCATTCGCGAAAAGCCTTGCAGTTTCTCAATAAAATGCGAATGTAAGTATCCTCAAGGTAAAATCTACAACGTACATATGATCTTGAATTAATTATTATATTCGATTATGCAGCGACAAGGTCTTATGTGATGTGGTTCTGGTTGCCGAAGATACTCAAATTCATGCACATCGAACAGTTCTGGCCGGATGTAGTTCCTATTTTTATGCAATGTTTACTAAATTCGAAGAAAGAAAACATGACCGTGTTGCTTTAAAGGATATAGATGGATTAGCGCTGGAATTATTAATCGAATATGTTTATACTGGTAAAATTCACGTTACCGAAGATAACGTCCAGGTAAAATTTTTCGAATGAAGGAACATTCTTTGGTATTATTATAGTGCTCTAATGTATGTGTTTTTCTAGTCCTTGTTACCTGCTGCAAATCTACTGCAATTAACTTACGTTAGAGACGCCTGCTGCGAATTTTTAGAAAGCCAGTTACATCCTTCTAACTGTCTTGGTATACGAGCGTTTGCCGATTTACACGGCTGTTTAAACTTACTGGCACAATCTGACGAATATGTTGAACACCACTTTTCGTATGTATTGTTTGCATAGTATGAATTATGGCATACGTTTTGATTTGCAATATGTTTAACATGTGTACGATTTTTTCACCGTAGAGAGGTCGTAGAAGGAGAAGAGTTTCTATCGTTATCAATAAAACAAGTTATTCAATTGGTTCAAAACGATAAACTGATCGTTCGAACTGAAGAAGAAGTAAAATTCTCATATTATTCGTAAAATTAGTATTTTCAATTTGAAATATTCATTTTATTATGTTTTTTTGCTGTCTAGGTATTCGAATGTGTTATCAATTGGGTTAAACATGACGAAGATAGTAGAAAAGCTCATCTTCCTACGTTAATGGAACATGTCCGATTACCCCTCACTAGTAGAGAATACTTATTGCAAAGAGTCGATCATGAACCTCTTCTACGTGCTGACTTACAATGTTAGTGGTCTTCGAATTATCGAGTTTGAGAATAAAAATATTGGTATAATTTGAAATTTTAACGTTGCAGGTAAGGACTTCATCATCGAAGCTTTAAAATACCACTTGACGAAACCTGAACAACAAACAACCGTGAAAACTGTTCGAACGACTCCCAGAGAGGCTAATAAACATAAAGTACTCGATAAATTTCGTAAAACTAATCCGATTAATTTTACCAATAAATAATTCGTGGTATTTTCTTAGTCTCTGTTAGTAGTCGGAGGTCAAGCACCGAAAGCCATCAGAAGCGTAGAATGTTACGATCTGAAAGAACAAAAATGGTTTATTCCTGCTGATATACCGAACAGACGTTGCAGAGCTGGGTTGGTTCTTTTGGGATCGAAAGTCTACGCCGTTGGTGGATTTAATGGATCGCAAAGAGTGAAAAGCGTCGATGTTTATGATATTCAAACTAATACTTGGAGTTCTGGAGTCGATATGACTGCTAGAAGGTCAACATTAGGAGTCGCTGTCCTCGATAACAAAATTTACGCAGTAAGAGTACAAAAATGGCTTCATCTAGGTGAATTTTAACTGCAAAATTTATATTCGATGGTATTTGGCAGGTTGGTGGATTCGATGGAGTGAATGGATTAGAAACAGCTGAAGTATTCGATCCGAAAACTCAGCAATGGAGTACGATTTCACCGATGTCAACTAGACGAAGTAGCGTTGGTGTTGCTGTGTTGAATAATCTGCTATATGCTGTTAGTTGTGAAATTGAATATTAATCTTACTTTTTTCAATTCTGAAAATTGATGATTGATTATTTCTATTCGTAGGTTGGAGGATACGATGGTATTTCTCGGCAATGTCTCAGCACCGTCGAATGCTTTTGTCCAGAAACGAATGCCTGGCTTCCAGTGGCTGAAATGTCATGTAAACGAAGCGGAGCTGGTGTTGGTGTTATGGATGGTGTATTATATGCTGTCGGAGGTCACGATGGACCTACCGTTCGAAACACTGTAGAAATATTTAACCCTGCTGTTGGACATTGGAAAACTATTGCTGATATGTCTCTGTGCAGACGAAACGCTGGTGAGTTTTATTAAATTTAAAATCAAAAACGTAAAAATTCGTTATTTATTCTCATTCTTATTGATTTTTTTTTTTTACCAGGTGTCGTTTCGTATAATGGATTTTTATACGTTGTGGGAGGTGACGATGGCACAACGAATTTGTCTTCCATAGAAGTATACTGCGCTAGTACAAATACGTGGAAACTGCTGCCAAAATCCATGAGTATTGGTAGAAGTTATGCGGGTGTGACGTTGATAGATAAACCGCCCAATTTATTATTATGAGAATACGACCCGAGACTAGAAACTTGGAGTACGCTTGCAATTCTCATGATCGACACGATTTTGAAAAATCGTCGATCGGCAGGTCGTTCTAGTCTCATTTAAACTGTATACCGGTGGCATTACGTATCAAAAGTATTTTTACGTTTTTTCCAAGTATTGTACAACGAATGTTCCAAATATTGGAAATATTTTGATGGAGTATCATGACTGATGAATTATTGTGATGTGTGGTGAGTAACGTTGGAACTCAACGTATTATTTAACCATTATTTTATTATTGATTTAGAGTCTATCGCTGTTGTGTTGTTACTCGAGTATTCTTATGCTGAAAATTCTAACCGATTCGACATCATAGTATGAAGCAATTAAAATTGCTGTAAAATCGGCGCTTGAAGTTTTTGTGATGGCTGTTCCTTCTCTTGTTGCGAAGTAAAATCTAGTTTAATGTTATCGGTTGAATATTCCATTAGGTTTGAATCTTAATCGTGTATATTTTTCAATTGAATCGGTGAACCATTCCAAATAATTTAAAGCTTCTTATATTTTTTATCGCTAATAAAATTTTTATACAATTATTTTTTTCAATTTTAAATCTAAAACTGTAATGTTTCGTTTGATTGCATTTATTCACGAAAATTCAATTTGAAACGTTGATTGAATGATACCTAACTGGCGAATATGGCGTAAAATTTCAGTCTTTATTTATTCAACACGTAGGTATTTGCGTACCAACTCGTGTACAAAATATTTATAGCAATATTGTTACCGATGAGTTGTTCTTTCTTCCTTGTTAAACAAATACGTTTTATATTCGCGTATGTTCTCGACTAATCTGGCGATGGTACTTTGTTATCGCTCAAAAGTGTAAGCACTGTTAAAAATTATGGCACGAGCTTTTGCACCGATCAACTTGAGAAAGAAACGAATCCATAAAGCTTGCGGTAAAGTCTGAAATTTTTTTACGCTTGATTTAAAAGTATCGTATGCATAGTTGTTAAGTTTTTCATGATAAAAAATTCAAATCAGGAAAGTACAATTATGTATTTGATTATGGAAGTTCCATGAAAGGAACTGTGTAATTATGTACCGGAAAACATCCAGACAATACGA
This sequence comes from Pseudococcus jackbeardsleyi, assembly GCA_038380155.1. NCBI lineage: Eukaryota > Metazoa > Arthropoda > Insecta > Hemiptera > Pseudococcidae > Pseudococcus > Pseudococcus jackbeardsleyi. Next base: position 50,412,492 of record CM076242.1, read on the forward strand.
GATTTCGTTTAAAATTAGAATCATCCGATAAAATATTCGGGTTGATGGATCTACGTTTTTAATTAGAATAGGTTTCCATGCTTGAATTTTTTAGGTGCAAGTATTTTGCAGAAAAAAGTTACTTACTTTTAACCCTTTCAGGCACAAAGAAAATCTGTTGCATGCAATTTTAGAATTTTCGTTGCATTATGTGACCCGAAATCGAAATCGTAATTGAAATTATTTAATTTCCGAAAATTGTAATTTCAGAATTACAAAATTATTTTTTGAAAAAGAAAAGTTTGGGAAAAATTTTTTAATTTTTTTAATATAGAAAATTTATTGTAAAATTACCCAATATGAAAACAAAACGTAAAAAATTCATTTCAACTTGAGTTTCGCGCATGATACCAGCTATCAAGATCATATACGATTTCAGTTTGTAAATTTTTTCAAAAATTATATTTTTTTCTTGCATCGAAATTTGGATTCCTAGGTGCTAAAAAATAAAAAAAATGATCTTTCTAAATCACAGACAGCAAATAAAAAAATTTTACCTTCGGTATTATTTCGACGTAGAAATCTATAGCATTGAATGTAATTTTTCTCCTGAATATCAACTGAATCGTTTTAAAAAAATCCAAGTTGACTATTTTTTCAAAAAAAGATTGTTTTTTAAGTACCAATGAAATGTGTTTTGTTGTTGATATTTTAGAAAACCTTACTTTACGCTGATTTCCGGAGCGAAATTTTGGTGAAAACTAAAAATATTGTGCATTTTTTACATTGATTTTTTCAGCTTATGACAGTGTGAAAATTTTAAATTGGTTCATGCTTTGTCACAATTTTAAAATTCCTATCTTTTTCCAGAAAAATTTCAATTTCCAACGATTCTCCTACTTCTCATCTACTGTAGAAAATTTGAAACATCTCACATGATACCTTGATAACTAAATTTCTGCCCAAATGAGGCTCTTTTCATGTTTTTACCTTACTTATTCAATTTTTCAAAATCAAAATTCTAAAATGTGAAACTGAATTGGATAAATTTTTAAAAATTTGGCGAAATTTTTTCAGAACCTGACCAAAAATTAGAAGAGGAAGACAATATTGAGAAGTTTGGAATTTTTTTATCGTAAAAAATTAAAGACTATAAGACAACTTGCAATGTTTTAGATTTTAATTTCATAAATCTCCCAACCAACCCAGATCATTATGAACACCAGGGAAAATTATTTCGCAATCAATTTTTTCGAGAGATGGAGGCGGTGGCTAGGAAATTGTGTATTGATCTAGACCTCGAATTCATCAATTGGTGAATATTCGGAAAAAATTTATGAAAAAAATTGTTTTTGATTTTTTACTCATTTCAAAAAGTGAAAAAAAAATCTCGAAGGTATTTTTTAAATGAAAATATCCGTATTCTGTAGATACTTACACGAACTATTTTCAATTTTAATTCAATTTTGAAACATTATAATATTATTCAGATTTGAAGATCAAGTAAGGAAGAGAATGTGAAGTCAGGAAAAATAAAAAATGTAATTCTAGCGAGTCGTCTTGAGATCTAAACATAACTTCCTTGCTGTCCAAGATTTATAAACTTTAATAGAAGCAATTTTTTTCTCTTTTTTTTTTCAACATTTTCAGTTTGTGCTAATTTTTATTCGGCCAAAATTGGAATAAATCTCAATTTGTACAAGGTTGGTGGGAGGGGGCTGAGGGATGGGGATGATATCAGAAATTGATATATTCCTTCTTAGATTCCACTTCCATTTCAAAAAATCCTTATTTCAGTGGCAGAAGGGGGATTTTCATTTCATAAACTTCACGTTTGTGTTCTGTTTTTTCATTTCCCAACATATTATGCCATTATGCCCCTTCGTGAGAAAATTAAAAAAAATTGGCATCGAAATTGCACGTTCTCTTCATTCAAGTATATTAAAATCTCTGACCTATAAAATTTTATGTATCCTCCCTTTGAGGGAATTCTGAAACCGCCCATGCCTCTTTCGAATGATTTTTTTACATCAATCATTTGGAAATTTCGACCTCGACGAAGCGTTGAATCAAACTATGAAAATAGAATGGTTAATTATCAATTATTATTCGTACCATGGCGAAGGAATTTCTATTGTCGCATCTTAGCAAACAACTTCAAATATTTTAGTGGCAATTTTTATGCACATGCTGTGTGAATAACTGGTCACATCCGATTTTAAATTTGAACAGAGGTGAATGTGAATATGGAAAGATATTTCGGCGAAAGCATTCATCTTCAACTTTTTTCAGTTGATAGGTAATAAAAATACCTAACTACGCACATTATTTTGGAATATTTTTTCAAAAATTAGGTGTATCGTTTCGGAGAGGACGTCGAGATGTAAGGACTGAAACTGACAAAAACTAAAAATTTGACTTTAAAATACCCTTATTAGCCTCTTTCATTATTCAAAATTTCAAAATAGATGAATTCGAGTAAAAAGAACATGCTCGAAAGAGCACATCAAGCTACATGATTAAGCGAATTTTCAAACATGCCCTGCAAGTTGTAAAACTCGCGATTAATGTATTTACACATCGTCGTCGCAAACACAAAATCATCAGCATTTCAATAGATTTCATGTCTCATTAGTTTCGATGAAAATGTCACCATTGACGAGTAAATAACTACAGACTCAACAGGCATAATCAACGATTTATTCACCAAGCTTCTTCATCTAGGCTGAAAAAGTTGTAGGAAATTCGACGAATACAGCTACAAAATCTAATATTCAAACCTAATTCATACTGGAAATAAGCATTCAGTGCACAAAAAAACCGAAGGATGAATTATTACAGTTGCCTCATTAACCATTCTATTCGTTTTGCTCGAATAGCGCGAACATATCATCATTTTCATTTTGAAACTTCACTTCGGTTACCGGTGTCATAGAAAAGAGCTGCGCATGCGCAATTCATAATGCGTGTCGTACTTGTAGGTGTATATCGCGGTTTAGCTGGCAACCTGCGTTTTCATAATCAAATATTCGTTTTGATATGAGTGTGAAACCGCGCGCGAAATAAGATGTTTTTTCCTTTTATTGTCAAAATTTTATGTAATTAGGTATTTTTTAATACATCCCGATTCAAGTGGACGAGCTGCTGTAAAGGTAAGATTCATTTCGTACGATTTATTTTACTACATAATGAATTAGGTTCTAATTTTCGAACCTGTTCGTTTGCTGAACACTGATAAGATTGTGATAAGATTTACACCGGGTCTTTTTACCTATAATAATGCTTTTTTGTCGTAATTTTTCTTCTATTATGCGCCGTTTGAAAAGGAAGGGATAAATTTCAGTATTCGTAATTTACAACCCATTGTTCTTATTCCTCTGTCGGGTTGATTTCTGCTTTCCATGCATTCGTGTCGTGTTCGACCAACCGCCTACGGTGTCGTAAAATCAACACGTTCTATATTTAACTTTTTCGACACATGTTACCTTTTGAATTTTGGTTAAATTTCACATTGATTCCGTTTGAAAAAACTCGATTTCATTATGATTTTTCATCATCGTGCGATATTCTCGCTTTGTTTCGGCGATTTCGCCAAGTTTTCTGGTTTTATCAACGTGTTATCATTATCAATCAGAATATGTACCTATTTATTAGTTAATTTTGATTGGTCATGGTCATGAATACGAAAAAATCATTATGGAAATTAGTAGGAAGCAAAGTTTGCAATTTTTAATTTTTTTTCAATTTTATTACTTCGATTGATAATCGGTTTTTTTGAAATAATGTGATTGGAAATTAGGAAATTATACTTCTGCTATAAAATTCTTATCAAGAAACTTGTTTTTTGCCATTAATTGTAGTTACCGGTGGTTTAAGGAAATGAAAAGTTCCATTATCCGTGAAATAAGGAAAAGAAAACTTAAAAACTGTGAGAATTCAGTGATAAAAAATTATCTGTAAAATATTCGCATATAATCCTGGAAAAATAATGATAATAGTGACACTGAAAGTCTGAAACTAACACTGCGAAGTTTCTATAGATAAAAGTTTTAATACGCTACCGGTTTTTATAAAGTGACCATTTAAATAATGTGAAAATTTAATTGATAACAATTTATTTTCCTCGCAACATTCCACGCCACCGAGTTGATCATTTGAGAAATGAATTTAATTCACAATGTGTTGGTAATTTAGTACCATCTACCACGTTGAAACATTGTGTATACCTAGTTTTTGTCGGTTGTTTTTCTTTCTCTCGTCGTTAACTGTTCGAGTTTGTTTTTATTTAGGATTCATATTCGTGTTTTGAAGTATATTATCACGATAAAATGTAAATAAACTCGAAATGATATGGATTACATTTTCGCGTTGGAGAATTTTAATGTGACGATTTTTTTGCCCGATGACATTTATGTTCACAAGTCAATTAACATGTTTCGCAATTGGTTCTTGCTTTGGTGCCATTATTTGAGGTTTGCTTGTGTGTGAAATTCGTAATCGTAGCAGGCAACGAAGAGATAATCTTGTTTGGATTAAGTTTTCTAAATGGGATCAACGAACGACACCAGACTGGGCTAAATGTCAAAACTGTCCAGTGGGTTTCAATCTGATGTATGAAATTTTATCGTCGGTGATCCAAACCTACTCAGTGTTGTTTCCAAAATATTAAAGATTGGACGTGGGCTGTTGGACAAATTTTACAGTATACAATCTTTGAATTTGGCATTTTGTCATCACATGTTTGAGGTCGATTTGCAAAACTGATTCAGAAGTTTCTGAGGTTGAGAGATTTTGACTCTCTGGGCAGCCTAGCTACAGCTTTTTTAGTGAAAAAATTTTCAAAAAATTGAGGTAGAATGATTGGTTCGAGCCTAAATTACGTTTATAAATATTTCAAGTTGAATGTTATGCTGCATTTTCATTTCATTATCCACTGGTTTCCATTGCAGTCTATCTGTATCATCTATTGAAAAATCAAAATTCTTATAAAAAATAAGAGAATTTTAAATTGATTTTGAGGTATTGGGATCGTTGTATTCAAAAGTGGTAAAGGATGGAATTCTTTTTGTAAATATTAAAATGAGCCAAAAATTATAATCGATTTTTGAAAAAAAATAATTTTCCTTAAAATCTGAATAAGTACATATGTTAGGTACCCAATTGGGGAAGATGTTGTGGCTAAATTATGGAAACAGTTCCTGTTTTGGACAAAATGCATCTGCATGCAATGAATGATTATTTAAAATGGTAATGAACTAATGATCCCATCATTTTAGACATCCAAATAGTCCTCTTTTCGGAGACTTGATCTTTTTTTTGGTCATTGGTCTCTTATTTTTCCTCAAAAAGTTCCTCAAGACCCTTTTTTGAATTTTTTTTCTTTAATTCACTCCTAGTGAAATATCTTTCGAGAATATTATTGATAATTTTTCGTTCTCTCTCGGTATTCAATTATTTGAAATTCACAGTCGATTTTTGTTCAAATTTTCCAAGCCTGTTTTCTTAGATTAAGTCAAGAATGATGGGAGGAGGGGGTAAAATATGGAAAATATAGACTGAAAGGAAGTAAGGAGACTACTTACTCCCTGAAAGCATAATTACATCTTCAAAATGAAAAAATTGAGTTGAGTGGAGAGAATTTGTAAATAATGATGGTTCTTTTCTGTTTTAATCAAGAAAAACTTTCATTTCTAGTCAAAAAAAAAGAGGAAAAATGACATTTTGAGTCCTCAACCCCCAAAAAATTTGTAAAGGTAGGAATGGAATGGAATTATATGTTTTGATCTTTCTGTACTTACCCTTTTGATAATCATATCTGCGTTTCTTCTTTGAAGAGGGGGAGGAAGGAGGGTAATTCAACTAATTACTATGAAATGTTTTAATTTACAATTTTTTATAAAAATTAGATGAAAATTCGAATAAGTAAATTTATTTCATATTCAATAAAAATCTAGCAGATTTTTCAATTTTTCAAATTTTTCCAAATTTTTTCTCGATAATTTATAGGAGTTGGCAGGAATAGGAGAATCAATTTCAAAAAATTAACTTGTGTTTCAACTTAGCGATTTATATGCTTGAAATTTTTTGCTCGTTTTAAATTGTACTGGAATGTGGAAAGGGTGAATAAAAAGAAAGGCGATGAAAAAAATCGATTTTTATAATTTTTTGAAGTACCTATTTCTATGGATGAGTTCAAATGTTTTATTTTAATGATAGGTATTGATGAGAAAAGGAAGAAAATAGAGCTGTCATAAATTCACAAAATATCTTCATTTTTTAACGAATTGTATTCTACACTTTTTTATTTTTTAAAATAGGTACTCGTTGGATATTTGTTGAGAGAAGAGAGGAGGGGTATTTCGAATATAATTTTCAACTAATTGTTGGATATTTGCCATAAAATTCTTCAATTTTTTTTAGCTACCTAAGATAAAAATTGAAACCTTGAGTTAGTCATGTTCGATTTAATTACACCTGAATTTTCTCGAAAAATTTGGTAGTTAATCATTTTTAGTAATTTTCTGGTGAAATGAGGTTCTTCAAGTCCCCTTTTTTAACGATATCCAGTAAAAATTATTTATAATTTTTAAAAATTTCTTACCGATACAATTTTCTTTTAAACAAGTTCACTTACGTTCAATCTGTTCTCCATTTGCGATAAAAAAGTGTTTTTTTTTTAAATTCTCAAGGTGAGCTTTTTTCCTTTTAAATCATTCAAGAAACCTAACATCTCAAAACCATTTTGAAATTACACCATTACATTTATGATTTAAACCTTGAGAACCCCTGATCTGAGGAAAAGAAGTTCAAGAAAGGGTTAAAATTTCTCAACTTTTGGAACCCTTGAATCAGAATATGATTTGAAATGGGATGGTAATTTTTTCTGAAGGGAGAGAGAGGTCCAATTGAAGTCATATTGCAAAATTTGTATATTGGCTCATGTCAAATCATTTAAAATTTTCAGAGTTCGATTTCTATGCTATTTCCATTCCAAAATATGAAAAAAAAACTACGCCAATAAAAAACAGTACCTATACAATTTTGAATCCCCTACTGTCGTTTTATAAATGAGAAAAATATCGCGAATGAAGAGGAAAAATAATATTCGAAACAAACAACGACGATATTATCTTCTGAAACGTAAAAATATAGGGGAATAGTACCTCATGCTAGCTCATACCTCATACACGAATGTTTACGTTTTTAAAAATTTTCTGACATTTATACTTAAGAAGATGTATTACTTTTGTTGTGCCATTGAAAATTTGAAATAGAAAAAAAATCGCATTCATGTCGCTACTTTTTCAAAAAACAATACCGCTCTGGTATAAAAAAAGCAAAAAATTCCTATGTGAATTTTAATACGCACTCGTAACGAATTCTTTTTTATCTAACACGAACGTATTGTAAAATTTTATGTTGGCGATAAACTCGAGTTTTTTTCTAAATCAAAATGTACTCGTATTCGTATTAGCTCGGCAATCAGTCTGGGAAAAATATCCCAACACCGGAGCTTATTTGTATTTAATAAAAAATCAACGTATAGTTTTTCAAAACCTGGACCCCGCCTGAACCGTCGACCGCAGATGAAAAATTGAAAATCTTTTCATATTGGTAACCGTCGCTCGGTTTTGCAGATACCTGGTTATGAATTTTTCATAAACCTCATCTCCACTTATGATTTGTTTCGTGCAATGAATTAAAATGCTGGTGTCCGGCAATAACTTCCTGTTTGCTTTTTCCACCTCTAATACGACGTTGGGAAACGTCAAGAGAGTGTTATTTAGTACCGGAGAAGGTGCGAATGTACCTCGGCAGCTCGTTTTATACTTTAGAAAATGATAAAGTCACGAATGATTTCACATTAGCGAAGCATACCCTGCTGAATAAATATTCGAAAGAAATTCAGCAGAACTTGCGGATTCTGCCGACGATTCGAATCCGAATTGAAATTTAAATCGAAATCGTTTTTATCGCAAGAATAAGGAAAATGAACGTTACTGCGATGTTGGCAATTACAAAAGCATTTCCATCAAATAGAATCCCCGCCCATCAGCTGAAATCAAAAGTAAACATTTTCATCGCAAAATGAATCTTTCTAAGAAAGTAGTACTTTGTTGTTGCTGTAAATTTATGAGCTTCGGTTGAAACTCCTTCGAGGACTCGAGAGTTCGAGGTAAAAACAATGATTTGCATTTCGAGAATAAAATGATAATCCGACTCGGAATTCACTATTTACATTTTACGTCGATGGAGAATTTAATTAAAAATATCACTCGGAGTGGTGTAAAAAAAAATACGTCTTATTTGCAATTGGGAATTTATTATCGTCGTTTGAATAAATATAGCTATGGTTTTGCGAAGATTCGGTTCGATTTTATTACAAAATATGGATTCGTTTTGGTCGAATTTTCCGATTGAGAAAGTGTGAAATTGTTTTATGAAACGGTCGTATTTCAGAATTTTGGAAATACGAAATCTTAAAATGCCAGTACGTTATAATATTGAAAAATTAGTCTTTTTCTTCCCCTCCGAAGGGAAGGGGGACCAGACTTCAAGGTTTATTAGTCTATTCTTGCACGATATTTTTGTAATAGTTTATTCGGAACAATCTGTAATTTTGGATTTTCTGTTTAGTGAAAAATATGCTGACGAGAGAAATAGAAATAGTTCAAAATTAAAGTAAATAGAAAAAAATACAAAAAATGTAATTTCTCTGTTCAATTTATTTGAATTTTGTATAGGATTTTTTAAAATCAAAAATTAGATACTTCCTGCGGAAAATGAAAATTTCACCCAATGAAAACAAAAAGATTATAATTTGGTATCTACCATTTTCAATTTTCTAAATCGATTCTTGGTGTCTACTGGCATGAAAAATAACAAAATGCAGAAACTAGCAATAATTATAAATTTTACCAGCTAGGAAACCCAAAAATAACAAAAATTTCAATTATTTTATTTACTGACTTCAAAAAAGCGAAAAATTTTCAACTTATTTTCTCCTTGAATTTTTGAACCAAAAATATTAAAATGGACGTTCTTTTTAAGAAAAATTTAAAGCTGAAAAAATGACATCAAAATGAGATTAAAACTCCGGAAAATAGCATTAGGTAATTTTCATTTTTTATATAATTATGTAATGCGACCAATTTTTAGCCTTCTGTGAATTTTTCAATCTTGATGAAAAACATTTTTTTGAGAAAGAAAAATGAATCAAAACCCATAGCAAAAGATTTGGAAAATTGCTTTCGAATTTTTTTATGAACAAGAATGATGATGGGAGGAGAAGGAGGGGAATGGAGAAAACGACCATAAAATTGCATAAAATCACTAAAGCTGCAAGTATTCTTAAAACTTATTATTTTCATACAAATTGTAAGTCAAGACTTGCTAAATATTAATCAAATTGATTTTGTTCTCTTGAAAAATTTGATGAAAAATTATCCAAAATATGTACTTAACTACTTACCTACTTAGATGTTGAAAAACATGTTCAATTTATTTCAAATTTCATCATCACCGACTACAATAATTTATAAATACGTAATGAAATTAATGCTTAAATTAACGACTAATTAATTAAATTAGAAAATATAAGTGAATGTTTTGTAAACAGCCGCTGAAAAAAGTTCTCAAAAGCTGGCTCAAAAATTTTTAAAAAGTGCATGAGAACATTATCAATGAAAATTTCATGATATTCTTCTTATTATCAAATTTTCATTAAAATTGAAAATTGTGTTTTTAAGATTTGCTCAACTCTCACTTTTTAAAAATTTTTGGTCAACTTTTGAGAACTTTTATATGGAAGCATGAAAAAGGTGATAATATTTCATTGAAAATTGGCTTAAAATAACATGAGAATAGTAATTATATCGGTATTTCAATTTTCAATTAATTCTTGCAACATCTTGGCGTAATTTTAAAAATTTTCAAAGCATTTTGAACACCTTTATAAACAAATACAAAACATTTTTCGAGGGAGTTGAGTTGTTTTTACTTCAATTTTTACCTGTTTTTTTTTTTTCAAAAATTTCAACGATATTCCAATTCTTTTTTGGTATTTAGAATATTTTTGTGTTCTTTATGATTTTTTCCTAATTTCAATCATTTTCTACTGAAAAAAATTTGCTCTCTGAACTTGCAGTTTTTAGATGACAATTGAACAGTTTTTATATTTACTTATCTAGTAATTTAAAAAATGCAAAAATATAAGTTTACTTACGTGTTGCGATAAATTTAATGAAAAAAAAATGCAGGTATCCACATTTTTAACAAAAATGTAAGAGTATCAAAAAATTCATCACTTGATTTTTTTTTTAAATTTATTATCTGAATTTTTTTAAATTTAAAAAAATACAAATTTTGGTCCAATTGAGAAGCAAATTTCCCCTAAGTAATACTAAAGTGGCATTTTTTGTTAGAAAATTTTCTGAAAGTTTCAATTTTCTGTTAAAAAATTCAATTTAGTCAAAATTTTTCAAATTTAGTTTTTCTCCTTTAATTTGAGTCTTTCCTGTCTTCAATTTTACAATTTTCGTTCGAATTTCATCACTCACTTCAAGGTAAATCTGCATATTACTCTTATTCCTGGAACAGTCATCAGAGACAAATAAAATTGTGTATTTTGTCATTTTGAAATGTTTTGATTTTGATGTCACGTCGGTTTCGGTTTTGGTTCTGTTTTTTTGGCTTTGGTTTTTTTTTATATGTATGAAATAGAATGGGTATAAAAATTCGTGAAATGACATTAAAATAAAATCAAAGAAGTGAGAACCACGTCATCATCAATTCAATAATATCAAGTATTCAAATAATAACTATTTTCTACGACAGCCGGTAATCAAAATGGAATGAATTTTTTTCCAAATTTTTAAACTCCTCCAGAATTTTAAAATTCAACCTCACCCATAAAATAGCAAAAAAAAAAGTCCAGGAAGACCAAAACCAAAACGAATTTCGATTCGATTATGGTTTTAGTTTTTCGAACGTATTGATTTTGATTTCTCTGATTTTTTTCGTTCCTTCTCAGTTTTACTTTTGAATTTTGATTTTGCTTCCAGTGATTATCCTGGGCCTTTTTTTTCTTTGAAATATTATTTTAAACTCATCAAGCTCATTTTCCCAGACCCCATAAAATTTTTTCAACTTCCCTTCATCCCTTCCTCATCCTTGGCAATTTTTCTCGACTCATATAAAAAAAATTTGAGTAATAAATTCTCCGGAACCATTCTGATTCATAATATTTTCGCAATTTCAAAATTCACTTGCAATTAATCAACAAAACTTATCGAATAATTAATATCGTATGTTTATTTGGTATTACAAATTGATAATCCGAATGACGTCATTGCATTCGTCGGGGTTTCCTTTCTATGATAAAAAAAAAAGATAATGGGATTTCAACCGAATTTCTAGTGCATTACGACTCATAATATGTCAAATTGAAGTATCTTAATCCTATTCGTAAAAATCAACGCAAATTCAACCATTTTATTAGTTTATTGTCTTTTTAAAAGCTTTTTTATCGCATTTTCGGCGAATATGATTTCAAATTCAAAGAATACTTGCGGAATCGATGATGTAAAACTTGCAACTTGTTCTGAGCATAAACTACGTACAATATAATGGATTATACGAAATACGAACTCGGTTATTTTTACGAGATTCGCCAAGGGGTCATGGAGATTACTTTGTTCGTTAGTCGACGTATCTAACTATCTACTTGCAACAATATAACCACCATAGTATGACCGTGAATATAACGACAATACTGTGTTAATTAAAACAACTAAGAGGATATTAAGTTTCGTCGCTAATCAACCCATCAATCATCCGATATAAAGTAGGGATCGATTTTATCACCCACGTGTGGAATTTTTTTATCGCAGAAAAAAGCTCTCGAGTGCCATTGAAGAAAAAAAATATTTCCACGTACTCGAACCTAATCTAATATCTAATAAGGTGAAATAAGCGACGATTGTTTGGCGAATTAGGTAATGTTTGGGTATACGATGGCTGCGTAGTTCGGGTACACGAGTGTGAGTAAACCTGTAACCCATTTTCATGACATGTTTACGAGATGATTTAAAGTACGAGGAAAATGATTTCATCTTTTTTCGAACTTCGGAGTATGAAAACTGATGCAGACGAGGTGCTAATGTAAATATTACCTTAAATATTTATTAACCGCGTTATCTAATCTCGGCGAGATATTAAACGGTTTACTTGATTTACTTTATGCTCGAAAGTGATTTCGTGTCGTGAGGGGATTGGAAAGTCGAGCTTTTCGAGTACCATTTTGGCACATGGTTGACGTCGAAATGACGTCGTATTATGAAAAAAATGAATTTCAATCGGTCGCAGATTGAACGTTGTCAAGTGTCCGGCGCGAATGTTTATTTGTGCACGTGGACGATGCGTGAGGATTTTGCACAGTGTCGCGAATTGCATAAAATCTCGAAACGCGAGGCTTTGGAACGAGAGAATGAAGGTGCTCCTGCAGATGTATTGATATGTGACGTGAATGACGTTCCGGTTCGATTAGTTGTCATTGCAATGGTGTAAGTTCCAAATGGTTGAATGTTTCGGATGAATTAACGTGTGTGTTTGGTGACGAAGTTGAAATGTCTGTCTGTGGGTCATTGCCAAGAACGTAATTCAGGCAGGAGGAGGGGGAGGGGAATGAAAAATTTGCCGATTCATTTTTTCGAGATAGATAAAATTACCGACTTATTATGTTTAAAAAGACAAATTGGCTGATTATTCGTACTGAAATTAAAAAACAAAAATTGTGTTTTTTTTGTGTTACTTTTTTATTTTAAAAAAAAGTTATTTTGAGATTTTTTCAAAAATTTTTCCCATTAGAAAAATCGATTTTTTTGAAAATTTTATTTGAGACTGCCAGTATGTGTTATGAATGTTATGATAAATGAGTAGGATAAATTTTTCCGTTTCAAAACATTCAGTTGTCTGGTTAAGTAGAATTCATGCCATTATTTTGAGATTAAACTGCAGAAATTTATCGAGCCCAAGAACTAAGCGAGGGTAAAAATTTAAGAGAAAAAAGTCATCCAATAAGAGTTGAAAGTTTTGAATTTTTTATTAATTTTTCAGTATTAAAGGAAAGAGAAATCCTCAACCTGTATTTTTTTATTTTTAGGCTTTGGTATGTCCAAGCAAAGGGGGCTAAGTCTTGAAAAAATTAATGAGTTTTAGTTTTGGAAAAAAATAAGTATTTTTTAAATTATTTGTTGTTTGAAAAAATTCCATTCATTTGAAATACCTTACCTGAAAATTTCGTGTTTTCGATTTTTCTTTACGAAATTTTGTGTTTTTAAGCCACGAAGGATTAAAAATTGATTTTATTCAAAATTTTGTGTTTTTTTCTCATTTCGTGCTTTTTTGTGCCAAACTTCTGCAAAATTTATCAATTTTTTGAGAATTTTTGTGAAAAATTTGACAAATTTCATTTTAAATTGACCTAATATTTTCAAAATTTTCCCGTTTTTATAACAAAATTTACCCATCTTTATAACAAAATTTGCCCATTTTCTGAAAAAATTTCCAATTCATTGAATATGACCACAAATTTTTATTTTTTGAAAAAATATGGACGATGGGTAGATTTCCTCCTCCCCTCTATGGTTTTGTTTCTGGTCATTGCGAAAAGTTGTCAAGTTGTTGCGTAATTTTGGTACTTCGAATGTTATCACTTCGAAAAGTGAAAAAAAAACATGATTTATTACGGTGTTGAGATTCGTCTTACATATGGTCGATATGTCATTGAAATGAGTTACTCTTTAGGTGTTTGAAGCCAAAAAACTCGTGATGACGTAAAATTTATACTAAAACGTGTGATTTCTTACGTTTTCATTCTCCATTTTGGGTTTGTCGGGTATCTAGTGAAAATTTTTTTGAATCGAGTGCGGCGCGGCGCATAAGTTTAAATCCCCCCTCTCAACTTATGAATTCATTTTGAACTATTCCTAAAATTTTTCCTGATTTTCGTCAATGCAAAGATTTTTTCTTATTTTACTAATTTAGATATCAAAAGTACCTATTTACATTTTTTATTCTTCGAAATTCTCATTGAAGATTGTCTTTCTTCATCTATTTTATTCAGAGATTCAGAATTAGGATGAATTGGAAAAAAAATACAACTTCCAAATTTTATAATTTTTAAAATTTTGTACGATTTGATTTTAACCTTACTCATGGAAAATTTCAACCCTTTCGATACTAGGGATTTGAGCTTGAGCTTTGTATAGTTCCTCAAAGTTGGGTACCTAATTTTTAAACCAGAAAATGTCTAATTTCTGAGAACAATTTTTATTTTACAACTAATTTTCTCAAGATTTCAATATTTTTTTTTTTTAATTTTCATCGAAATTCAGCTATTTCTTGTACATTTTTACGATAATTTGGAATATCTTACGTCATAACAGTTTACAACATTGAAAATCTTGGAAGATTTTTCACATTATTTTATTGAATTTTTAAAATAACTATACTTACCTCTCTAATCTTGAACAATTTATTTGATGCCTTTAATTCATGTCCATAGCCATGTTTCTTGAATTTTTCAGACTTTTATAAAATTTGAATCACAAATTCTTTTATCACCTTTTTCCATAATTTTTAACCAATTTTCATAATGCATTTTAAGAATTGTATAAAATGTTTTGGAAATCAAAAAATATGTGAAAAGGTCGTTTTTTTAAAAAATTTTACTTTTAAAAAAAATTATGTTCATTTTTTGTCTCCGGAGACACACTTACCCCCCCCTCCCCCATTCTTTTCAGAATTTGTGAAATCAGACAATATCCATTTGTGATCCTGCCGGAAAGAAGGGACCATGTGTAAAAAAATCTATGTCTGTTTTTTCATATTTTTTGTTCAAATTACAATAATTATGTAAAAAAAAAACACACATTGAGTTTTTTACACCGGGTCCTTTCTTTCCGTCAGGTTCATATATTCTGGAAAAATTGGCAAAATGAGAAAATATTTTGAATAAAAATCAAGAATAAAAAATACCTTTTCTGTTTTTTTTTTTCATTTATTGAGCTATTCAAGATGAAAATTTTTCACGATTACTAAAGAATGTTTGAATAGATACCTAGGTACCTACTAAACTTGGAAACTTGGATTTTGAGTTTTTTTAAAAAGAAATTTAAAAAAATTTCAGTCATGTCAGAAAAACATGTTTCATGGCATCGCTATTATACCAAAAATATTGAATTTTTAAAAATTTGTTACCAGAATGTTAGTTTACTTCAACCTCAGTTCAAGAAGTATCGACTGGAAACCCATCAAAAGGAATAAATATTACCTAAAATTATAATTTTCTCGGCGTATTTAAGGGGCAATTTTGAAACCTGCGTCACTTTTATGATCCAGCAACTTAGCTCGTCGAACGCGTTACGAGCATAATTGGATCAAACTTGTATCTAAAAACTTCTCTCTGCATACTCTTATCGTCTTACCCATACTTTATAAGGTAATTAACCCTTTAAAAACTTATATACTTAGTAAGGGGTTAATCGACGTTGGTTATGATTAATAATCAACTTGGGGAAAGAAAATACCTTGAAATAAAAAGCCATCATCAGCAACGCAACGTCACATTTAATTAAAACCTTTTGTGGTACCTACGAGATTACGATGAAATATTTTTTTTACTTTGTTGGCCTATGCTGGTCTGTGGAAAAATAAGGGATCTCGGTGGAATTAAGCGTACGTTTTGTAGGAATTTCGAAACCACACATTGATTCGACGTATATACGGTGAAATAAAGTTTGACCACACTGGAGTGCGAAGTGATTGATGTCACATGTTTTACAAAAAGAGTGCTATGTAGTCGAAGAGGGAAAAAAAATCAAAGCCAATGGTTTTCTGGTAAATTTAATTCAGAGGGTGCGTTTTTGTATCATACATTGTGGAAATTACAACTCGAGGTAGAATGATTTGACCTTTTTTTTTCATCTGTACTTTTGATTTATGACTCATATTATTCGATCGTGTGTGTGGCGTTATTAGGTAAATTAATGACGTTATTCGAAATCATTAATTTTTTTCTCCCTGGTCGCATTACAGAAGGTGTAATCCAATGAGCAACGAGTCGTTTGAGATTTTTTGAGGGGAAAAATTTTTCAAGGCTGGAAAAGCCATAATGACGCGTATTACGATTTTTCCTCGTATTATCGTGAGGGATTTAATAAATTGATGTATTAGTTTGGTATTATAAAGTCATCGACGAGTACTAACGCGATAAGTTTTCGCCGATAAAAAGTCCACGTGCTTTTTAGCTTTTACTTTTGAATAATATTGACGTCATTGTCTGATTGACGTAGCGTTTTCAAGTTTTTTAAAGCTGTTTTTTATCTTCGCACGGTATTTTTGACGACGAAGGCGACGAAATTTACGTCTAGGTGGTGAGATATCAAAACGCCATCTTCGTCTTCGATCTAGAGCATATCGATGGTTATTATTTCGTAATGTCGAAAGATATGCAAATTCTACAGCTACGTTTCGAATTGATTTTTAAACATTTGAAAAGTAAATTGTATTTTTTTGATGGATTTGGTTTTTTTTCCTTACTATTATTATTTTGAAGTTCGCGACGCGACTGAACGGTGTAAATGATGTTGGTGGGCAAGGAAACGAGATTGCAAATCTTTTGTCTATAGAAGATTCGCGCTATGGTAAATATTTACCGTCGTCGAATACGTCTATATAATGAAAATTACATCGGTGAATTGATAAAAAGGTCTTATTGGTTGGAAAACGTTCCTGTTTTCGTTTCTTAGTCGTAATTACTGCCAACGAAGATTTAACGGCGATTTAATTAAACGAATGCTTCGAATTCGTTGTCAAAATTAGTATTTCCAGCTACGGGGTTCTAATTTTGCGTACGTTCTGAATGGAAGCAGATGATTTGTTTGTCTGTCTTTTTCGCTCTCGTTGGGTCTGATTCGTTCTCTTTTATATCATCTTATTATCTGGCCTTTTTAACTATTCGAGCCAAGATTTTCAGATAAACCTCTTTCATGTTTATCCATAAATCTTTATATTTCGTCGTATTTTCCCATTTTGGTCTTTTTGAAGTATTTGGGGGTTTGGTGGTTGAATAGTTTCGGTGTGGGAAATGAATTGCATCTTTGCACGTGTATTTGTCAATACGATTTACGAGATTATTTAGATGAGTTATTTGATCGTACGACCCTGTCAGGATTTTTTCTTCTGTATACCTGTTTTTTTAGAAAAAAATTCAAAGTAGTAATGAAAAGAAAAAGGTTTTAGAGAAAAATTGAAATTTAGTAAGGAATGGTTTTGAGAACGATTAAAAATTCGAACTAAAAGCACTGAATTTTTGAACGAAATCACATGCTATACTTTTTTTTCATTTTTTTGGGCTTCATTCGACTTTGTATGGAGGAGATCGGAAAGGGAAGGACAAATTCAAGAATTAGTTTGGTATTTGAACAGTGTTCCAAAAAACATCATAAAAAATATATCATCGATAATTTTTTGTTTTTACATTTAAATTTTGACCAAAACTACTTCCCTTTGGAAAAATGTGAATAATTTTCATTATTTCCAAAAAATTTCCCTTTCTACTATCTCATTTTGAATTTTTGAATCGGTGAAAAGTCGCTGATAAAAAATATCGTCAGAATTACTGCACAGGGAAAATCATTAAAATTCTTCGAATTTTAATGGATTTTGCTGATTTTTTGAAGGAATTTCAGTGATTTTTCAACAAATTCTCAAAAATCTTACTGATTTTCCTGTGAATTTTAGAAGTTTTCAAATGATTTTCAAGTAAATTTTCATTGATTTTCGAAAGAATTTTCATTGATTTTTTTTTTAGTAATTTTCACTGATTTTCCTGTGATTTTTGATTTTTGATTGATTTTTCAGTGAATTTTCCCTGATTTTTCTGCGAATTTACCATTAATTTGTTGGTCCCTATCCTTTCTCACTCCCATGGTTTTCATTGAAAAAATTAATTAATGACAAATTTGAATTCAAATAATTTAGAAACTGTAAAACAGTAAGAAAATTTTTCGATTAAAAGTTGAAAAATTTTGGACATTTTTTGCACGCCTGGTAAAATTACCTACATGTTTTTGCAATTGCATGGCGGTGTGGCGATTTTTTTTTTCATTTTCCACTGTAAAAATTTTCATTGATGTTTTAAAGAATTTTAATTGACTTTTTAGTGATTTTCACTGATTTTCCAGTGAAAGTGAATTTTTATCGATTTTTCTGCGAATTTACTATTAATTTTTTTGGTCCCACATCCTTTTCCCCTCCCATGGATTTGACTAAAAAAAGTAATGAATGGCAAATTTATTTGAAATCAGAAAATTTAGAAACTGTAAAACAGTAAGAACATTTTTTGATTAAGTTTTAAAATTTTGGAAATGTTTTGCGTGGGGTTGTGTTGCATTATGGTTACGTTTCTGTTGCGGTATAATTGTGTTTTTGTCACATAATGCTTACGTTTCTGTGGTGGTGTCTTTTTTTCTTTTACCGAAAAATTTCTGTTATTGTTGGGTTTCTATTATGTTTTCGTTAAATTTCTATTACGTTATTTTGGGTTTCTGTTACGTTATTTTACGAGTTTGTTACGTTATGTTTCTGTTCCGTTATTTTTGGAGCTCTGTTACGTTATTGTTTGGGTTTCTGTTACGTTATCGTTTGAGTTTCTGTTACGTTATTCTTTGGGCTTCTGTTACGTTATTTTTGGGGTTTCTGTTACGTTTTTTGTAAGATTTTTGTTACGTTTATGTCAAATTTCTGTTACGTTTTTTGTTAGGTTTCTGTTACATTATTCTTTGGGTTTCTGTTACGTTATTTTTGGGGTTTCTGTTACGTTTTTTGTAAGATTTTTGTTACGTTTTTGTCAAATTTCTGTTACGTTTTTTGTTAGGTTTCTGTTACGTTATTTTTGGGTTTCTTATGTGTTTCTGTTAAGTTTCTGTTACGTTTTTGTTAGAGTTTCTTTTACGTTATTCTTCCGTTTCTCTAATCTCATCGTTCAATTTATTTTCTCCGTTTGTTGTTGAATTTATGCTTTTCCTACAGTTTATTTCATTTATTTTCATATACTTATCTTGAAAAATCAAAATACTTATTGTGTAACATTTTCTTTGAAGGATTTTCGCGAAGTGTACACAACAGGAAATATACTCGGAAAAATTAATTTGAATTTCAAGATTCCTTATCAAGTTATCGTCAAGATTGGTTTGAGCCATACGAAAATCTCGCCACCAAACCTTACTTCAACACTTGTCCCACCAGACAAACCTATCAAAATCGACAAATTACAAAATTAAAGCCCGAATCGACGTAGCAATGTACAATAGCGAGTTGTCAAACGGCAAGAAGCGTAGAAACACCATCTTAACAATATCCAACTTCGACTCCCCCGAGATGAGTAAGCTCAAACTTTTCACAAATATTCGTTAAGAAACATTGTAAAAGTAGAATTTAAAACGACGAAGTAATTGGGGCAGGATTTTTGAAAGCTTAGAAATTTTCTGTTGATGATTCAACTCGTGAATATTTTCACGCAGAGGGGGGTTTTTTAATTTCAAGACTCGAATCGTAATTAAGATAATGTGCTGAAGCTCTTGGAAAAGATTTCGGTTTAATTATATCATCGTAGAAATGATCGCATCACTGGACATGCTACAACAATCAAGTTAGCCGAGTTTCCTCATCGATGGCTCATTTTCTCTAGAGCCGATTTGTTCGGATGTTGAAAAATACCCACACTCGAATAATATTTCAAGATTTTCGATGTAAAATTTGGTACGAGAAGGCCGCGTTACCGTTGAGTGATTTTAATAAGCGTTAATAACTTACTCGGTATAATTATATAATCTCGTTGAGTGCTTATAATTAAGTTAAATTTTAATTTTAATGAAAATATAGAGTAAGTGCGCCAAGTGCGACTGAAAAATTAATACCATAATACCCGAGGTACTTTTGAGTTTTTGGCTTAAGCGTCAGCCAGAAAAAGTACCAAACCATGTTCCGAAATCACATTACTTTAAAGTTTGAACGAAAGCAGCTGAAATGCCGAGTTAATCGGATTAAAGGGACGTAAATACATTGTAAATTTTACGAAACTTATTCGATATAGCATTAATCGAAACGTTTGATTCGCTTTCACTCTGAAAAGTTTTTTTCCTTTTTTTTTTGCTCTACCCGAAAAACCGACAAATACGCCATTGTTTTTTAACGTGGCGGAAACGAAAGTTGAAAAATTTCCAGCAGGAAATGCGGTACAGGTGTTGAAATGTGTCTGAGCTTGTTACAATTCCGGTGACAGATTTTTACCTTGTTCGAATGTGACAAAAGTTACCGAGCTGGGTGTTTTAAAGTTTTATTCAAATGGGTAAAAGTTAGTCGCCGTGACAATGCGAGTTAAAATGCATCGGTTTTAATGAAATTTAAACGTGAAAAAAACCTTCATCGGGTTCCCCCCCAGCTCCGAATCGAATAGGTGTATAGCAAATGAAACGGTAAAGATTTATGTGACATGAATGTATACGCACTAGCAGGAAAATACCTATTTTCGTGTAAATTTATACTGATGTTTCGTTTTACTGGTTCGAATAGCTCGTAATGTACGATATGTAGCAGGTGCATGACCGACTTATGGAGTAATAAAATCCGGACTATTTGAGATTTATGTTTCAAAGGAAACGCACCGCGTAGAGCTTTTGCATCCCCTCGATCTCGCCCCATTCCGCTTTGTTTTTACCAGTCTCGCGATTTGTTTCAGATTATTAATCGGGTAGTTCATTTTGAAATTTAACGCTAAAAACAAGTCGAAAAATTATTACTCATTATGGGCATCTGGAGGAGCTAAGCTTATGGCCATACTCGTGCTCGCGGTGTTGTTTTTATGCGAAATAAATGGTACAAGAAAATAGCTTTATTGTAATATAATGAGCTTTATTTAAGACTCTAAATCGCGCCCGGTTTAACGACAGAGTATTAAAAATTGCTGCGGAGGTTTTTAAAATAGCTCTTTTGTTGAGTGTACAGCGATATCGGTGCGGTAATTTTTCAAAATTGCTCGTGTACGGTTGGCGTAGGGTTTTAGAATCCATTCGATGGCGCGATCGGTGAAATTTGAAGGAGCAGGGAGCTTTTTAAAATTAATTCGAATCTTGGTTTATTGATTGGATGGAGTACAAGTTGCATATTTAATTAGTTCGAAGTGAATGAATAATAGAGTAGATTGTAGCAACTTTTGTGATGAAAGGTTGACTTTTGTTTTACGCTGGCTGACAATGTTTTCTTCGAGTTTTGATATGTACGGTGTTGCGAAAACAATGCTCGGTGTAGTCAAATA
This sequence comes from Pseudococcus jackbeardsleyi, assembly GCA_038380155.1. NCBI lineage: Eukaryota > Metazoa > Arthropoda > Insecta > Hemiptera > Pseudococcidae > Pseudococcus > Pseudococcus jackbeardsleyi. The sequence continues at coordinate 50,433,850 of CM076242.1, forward strand.
TTTAATTGTTGGGTGAATTTTCCGCGAGGAGTTTCTGATGACCTTTTTTTTTGTTGTTGAAAAATAGAGTCGTTCAAGTGGTAAATCAAATTCTAATTCGAAAATTTGGTACGACGACGCGAATTTTAAATCAATGTGCGAATTCTTGATTGATGATTTTTTTTTCTTCCAATTTCACTATCAAAGGAGCTGCATAGACAATTAGACATGTACTAAAATAGAAAAATTCTTTTGGAAAACGTAAAATTTAATGGTATTCAATTTCAAAACTAAACAAATTTTATTAAATTTCCATGATTTTTTCTCAACATCGAAATTGAAATTGAAGGAGCCAAATGCCGAGGCGAACCGAAAATAAGATCATTAATAATGAAACATTCCTCTTGAAATAGGATTTTCCACCATTTTTTCTACTCAAATTTTTTAAATTGAAAGTGTAATTTTATGACTATTGGGAGGAGACGATCTACTCTCGTTTAAGTTTCAAGGAACTCGATTTTTTTTTCATTCCAACGAGGAAACGTCCAGCAAATCTTTGAAATTTTCTGAGGTACATACTCTCTCATCTACAAATCGATAAAAAATTAGAATTGTTGCATTGTTATAAATCAGTGAGACAATTTCACCGAAAACAAATAGTGAAAACATTTATGGAAAATTAAAATGTTTGAAAATTCCTAAAAGTCATTGAAATTCTTTGGAAAATTAGCAAAAATCTGCTAAAAATCAAATAGTTTTGTTAATTTTTTGTTCTGTGCTGCAATTCTGGCATTTTGACAATTTATCAATGACTTTTCAGTTTTCTCTGATTCAAAATGAGTAAGTATCTAACCTATTAGATTGAAAAATTTTATTTCTTCTTACATCACTTTTTTGATCAAAGTTGGTCCCAAAAAATACTTTTTTCGAGAATTTTTCTGTGATGCCCAAACCATAAATCAGAATAGTACGGTAGTATTATTAATCCATGGTCTGATTATGACCGAAACATGTTGTGCAAGAATCCTCCCCCTCGCCCTAGTTCTAATTTCCACGAAATCTAAATTTCTTCTGAAAGAGCATAATAAAAAATCTTCCGTGCAGTTTAATTTTCCACTTCTGAATTAAACTGATAATTTCTAGCGAATTTTTGAAAATGATATGTAGGTAATTGAAACGTTTTGGAAAATCAGTCAAACTCATTAATTTTTTTCTAATTGATACTCTCACCAATTCTAAGATGATTTTTTTGGAAAATTTGAGTCTCATGTATTTAGGATTTGAATTTACCTTTTTTTTCTCAATTGCGTAGCTCTGTTGTTTTTATAGGTATTCATGTTTTTGGAGGCATCACTTGCATTTATGAATAGATAGTTTTTTTTTTCAATTTGAAACTTAAAATTGATTGGAAGGAACGTAACTCTAATTTTTTAAAAAATTCCATCAAAATAAATTCTTATCTAATAGTAGAAAAAATCATTTCGATCCAATTTTGAGGTATTTAAAGAGAGTGATTTGGTCAAAAGTGAGAAACCTTCAAAATCGTTGTCTTCAATTTTTTTAACTCTGTGGCTAATGCTAATACTATGATCTCACCTGTTCATTCTCAAAAAATTAAAATTCGAGATAATCATAGAAATAAAATTAAAAAATTCAAATTATCGCTTCACTTTTACAAATTTAAGTGTAATAGAATTTAGGAATAAGACGCGTAACCAGGGCAATATAAAAAATTATTCATGGGCAATTGAGGTGGTTCCTATTTTCCTGCGGACACTGACCAATTGCGTTGGAAAAAATTTTGATTTTCCAACACGTGTTTCAAATCTTGCGAAAAAATGAACCCTTATTTCATATCAACTAATGAACATTTCATTTTATTTTTTGTTTCAGGTGAGTTGAAGATTTTCATCTTTGTAGAATAAGAAACAATTATGAGTGAGTAAGTAAGTCGTTTTCCATGAATCTCGGAAAAATTTATTTCATTAATCATTGAATGAAGCAAACCTTCATCTTCAATACTTTCAAAAATTCGTCATAATTAAAATTATTGTTGAAATTGTAAATTATTCAAATATGCAAGTAAATCATTCGAAAATAAAGTGCACAGCTGCCAAATTTTTCAGATTCTTCAGTTTACTTCAATCGTTCTGAACATTTAAATGATTTTTTTTTTTCAAATTGAGAAAAATGTAAAAAGTCATTTCGTTGGAGGCCACAAATCGACTAGAAAATATATGAAATATGAGTTTTGGGAGCGAAGTAAAGTAGAAAGCAAAGTTTTCCAGCAATTTATTTCAAATAAAAAACTTCTTTTCAAAAATTTGTCGAATAAGTATAGAAAATTTTACGCGAACAACTCAAAAATTTAATTTTAGCAAATTTTTTACATGTGCATTTCAAAGATCACTACTTTGATTAAACTTGAGCGAATTTGATGCGTCTTCTTTTAAGAATGTTAATTTTAAGGTCATCTTGAGGAATATGACTACTCCTTCTCTCTCTTCCTCTGTAAAAATTCTAAAATTTTGAGTTTTTGAATTTTGTCAATTTTAGCCTTTGTAATTTTGATGTTCAGCAAAAGTCTCTAATACTCGATGTTTCCCTCTTCAAATAATGACATAGATAATTGAAGTTTCATTTAGAAAAATCAGCTTCAAGTCAAAAAAATTATAATGTATTTCATGATTTTTTTTGAAAAATTTTCGTTTTGAATTAAAAAATGAAAAAAGTTGTATTTTGAGTCACAAAAATTCTAAAAATTCCACTTACTTACCTAAGTAAAAAATTTTCTGTTTTTGGTTGCTCCTATTTTTGGCATAATTATCTAATTCGCCCGATTTTTACGTGTAATTTTTTTTTCAAATTTTTAATCAATAAAATTGATAGAATTCTCCTAGAAATGAAAAATTGCATGTTCAATCAAAAAATTAGCCTATTTCAAGTTAAAAAATTTGTAAAATCTGCGATTTTTTCGAAAAAATTCCTATATAATTTTGCATCAAGTCGAAATTAATTGTAAAAAATTCTAGGGTCAATTTTTTTACTTTTTTGATTTTCTACTCTTTCTCTCATCTTGTAAAAATAAATATTTAACTTTATTTCTTTCTTGTCCATTGCCTTCAATTTTCATCATTTTTCGTTCCCTTTTGATCAAAAATTACGTAAAAATTATTCATCCATAAAGATTAATTTCGAATTTAATATACATCTTCTTCAAGCCCAATCTCGTTTTGAAATTAATTTAGTCAAAACTTCGACAATATTCTCAACTTTTCACATAAAATTCTCAATTTTTTGTCTCCTCGGATGAGAAAAAAATTCAATAATAAAAGCTGCACAAGTGGAAATTTTCTATAAATGTAAAACGAACTGAACATCGAAAGTTTATAACGTTATGTTTGTTGGAAATATCTCACGTTTTGGAAACACGAGACGAGAATCGAAAGGGTGGAAAAAAGAGAAAAGAAAAAAAGGGATGTTTATACGATAAAAAGCACAAGTCGCATGTGTTGTCGGAACATTCACACGAATAGACGAAAACCTCGCAATATACCTAACGAGAAATACTTGTAGGGAATTTTTCTATGTAGTAATGTGAAATTTAAACGCGATTTGATGTATGGTTTTGAAATCAGACATGGAATAGTATTTTCACCGAAAGGGAACTTGACGGTTATACAGATGCGCGTTCGACTTCGTGGAACTAAATCATTTAGTTGAATTGATGAGATCGACGATGATCTGTGTGTATGATTATCGGCGTTTCCTTCAGGTTCATTGTATATTGACACGTGCTTAAAAGAATTTTATTTTGAGGCCAACATGTTTGCAAATGTTCGGTTTACCAATTTTACGTACGTATTAATTATGACGTGAATTTTTTTGGGGAAAAATTACGAGCGACTTGATGCGGGTTTAGGTTTGAAAATTTTTATAGCATTTTGTTGGCACGTGCGACCTATTAAAAAATACACGACGATATTTCGCGACAATGGTGCACATTCGAGTTCAATTCCGAGTAGAATTATGTAGCTCATTAAGACGAATATAAAAAATAGTTTCGTCGAAACAATGGATTACTGGTGGTTGTGCATACGGTGGCTCTATGGAATAAGTTTGGTTAGGAATTTGCTGCAAAATGCAGGACGACGAGGGCGTTGAAAATTGATATTTTCGAGTAAGTAAACAATATTTTGAGCAGATTCGAATGCTGCTTGGTTTGTTTACCGGTATAAACTATAATGGGATAAATTTGATGGTTGATTTAGTGTATCCCGTGTAAATGTTTGCCTTTTTGCATTGTTCTAACTGGCTCGCTGATAAGACAAATAAACTCGATAGTTTTCCGCTGGCGTGGCTTGGAATAAGAAAAATCCCGCCAGATTTACATTATATTTCGGTGCTCGACGCGATGAAAAAGCTTTCGAAAGCTGCTTATTCTTTATCGGTTATTTTTTTGCTTTGAAAGATTTCCACGCGAAATTTACATTCGCTGTTTTTCGCGATTTGTCGCAAATTAATGCGTTTTTCTTGTATAGGAGCGTGAAAAACGTGTTGTTATGCGTGGTTTGTATACGAATTTAAGTGGAAATTTCTGCAGCAATCTGAATCCTTGCGATTATTCCAATGTCTCCTCGTTCGTGTTGTTGAAATTTTTACGCAATTTCCTGCCGAAATAGTTTTCCTTTTGTCGTGACGCACAGATGGAATTCATAAGACGTGAAATGCCAAACAATTCATAATCGTTTCGATGTGTAGACGTAGACGGTAAAAATGGCCGAAAATTTTCTTAATTTTCCGACTGGAAAAATCGTTTTTATAACGGAATGCCGGGTAATTCGATAATGAAATATTTTTTCGAGTAGAGAAAATCTCGACAGCTGGACTGCCTGCTCGTTTTATAGAATTCCGTTTATTTCGACAATCTGGAGTTGTATCGGAAAGAGCCTTGGGCTGTGCGAAGGTTGTTCGAATTTTGATTCGGATTGTTTGGGAAAGCTTGAGAGAGGTTGAGAATTGAATGGTGGGTCGTTGCGATACGTGGAAAATATTAGAAGTAGAGGTTTGAGGGGGAGGGTGTTTTTCATTTTTTTAATTCGCGTTTCATCGCTTTGAAAGTGCGAAAGTTTCTACACGCGATGTTTGCATGGTTTTAAATCGGATTAGGCTGTTTTCCATTAATTTTTTGTAGCTACAAGTGTTGAAATTTTCGAACACGGATTATTATTTTTTGAACTTTTTTTAGTATTCGTGGATGGTTTTGAAGTATGCTTGAGTTTTAACGGAAAAGGGTACCCCCGGATAAGATAGGCGAATCGGCCTAAGACCTACTTTTTGAAATTGACCCCCGAACATTATTAAGGACCCCAAAAAATGATTTTAGGAAATTTTTTCAACTCCCCAACTCACCCCCCTTTACCCCCATCCCCCAAAATAGCGAATTTTCGTTGAAAAATCGTATCTCCGGACCTAATGGACCAAAAATTCTGAAATTTATGTGGTGTATACAGGGAGTGGTGACTAATATTTGAGAATTTTTTCAGATTTTTTTTTGCACTGCCTTCTAGCCAAAATTCCACTTTGAAACTTTAAAATCGCCATAATTCTGAAACTAAAAGATCTGCTTTTTTTTCATTTCGGTACAAATATAGTCCTACCATGGTACAATATCATGATATTTTTTTCAGATTTTTCGAGTTGGTAGAACAGACCTAAAAATGCGATTTACTGCTTAAAAAGACCGATTTCGCCATTCACGCAACGAAAAATTTTGAAATTATTTATGTGGTGTATACAGGGAGTGGTGACCAATTTTTAGGAATTTTTTCGGAATTTTTTTTTGCAGTGCATTCTAGCCAAAACCTCACCCTCAAACTTTGAAAATTGCTCGAATTCCAAAATTAACGGGCAAACGTTTGTTCTACTTTTTTAAAATGACCATCGGACATAATTAAAAACACCAAAAAGTCTTGGGTGCAGTGCATCTCCTACCTTTCACTGCAATCCCCCCCCCATATTGGGTTTCGTCTAGAAATCTCATCTTGGTACCTAATGAACCAAAAATTCTGAAATTTACGTGGTGTATACAGGGAGTGGTGACCAATTTTTGAGAATTTTTTTCAGATTTTTTTTTTGCAATGCCTTCTAGCCAAAACGCACTCTCTAACTTTGAAATTGTTCAAAGGTCTAGCTGGATAAGGGTTGAATTCAACGCTGGGTTAAATTTTCGTTCTTACCTTCCCAGATGGTATCCCTTGATGTAAAAAAAATCTTGAACACTTCTGGACTCTCTCCTTTCCATTTTGGTGTTGAGAACATTAAAAATAATATCGAATTTGTATTTAGCTGGTCGAAATACCTCAATAAAAGTTCTTTTCGCGATTGTTTTACTTGAAGCCTTGAAATCGGCTATTTCTGTCATAAAAAATCAGTGAAAAATGATTTTGAAGATTTTAAAAAAAAAATTCTGATGCATTCTAGCCCAAAACCCATCCTCAAACTATGAAATCGGTCCAATTCCAACTAAAAAATTTATAAATTCTTTTTTTTTTAGCACATACACAACCCTACCTTGATAGGTACAATATTCTTCATAGTTTTCTATTTTTTATTTCCCAGCTCACAGAAAAAAAAAAATGCACTGTTGTTCAAAAAATTATCGTTTTGTCATTTATTCAAGTACAAATTCATATGACAATTTTAAATATACGCAAAAAAAACCGCAGCTAATCATCGTCATCGCTTTCATCAGGAATCACTGGGTTCACTTCTTCAAAGTCGAATAATCGAGTCAGGATTTCCGCGGGTTTGAGAATGTTTGATAAAAATCTTGCATAAGATAAATAGCAAACGATCGCGGCTACATGCGAACACGAACCTACAGTACGTCGGCCATTTTTACAAGTGCAGCAATATCGCTTTACTCCCTCAATACTGTTTGAGTAGGGATGGAATTTTCAAAAAACAAATGTCTAATGTCTAACTTCCAACACTCATTAAGTTTGATATAGTCACTCAACATTTCTTAAAAATGATTCGAAAATTTCTCACGAACTTTGTACAGAAATGGAAGTTTTGGGAAATTCATTCAAAAAAGTTGCCAAAGTTTGAGGGTGAGGGTTTGGCTAAAATGCATTGCAAAAAAAACTGAAAAAGTTCTCGAAAATTGGTTACCACTCACTACATACAGCACATGAATTTCAGAATTTTTGGTTTCGCGAATGACGAAATGGGTATTGGGTATTTATGTATATAGTAACTCGCATTTTTTGATCTGTTATACCAACTCTAAAAATCTGAAAATATATTACCTATATTGTACCATGGTAAGACTATATTTGTGCCAAAAAGAAAAAGAATTATGGCGATTTTAAAGTTTCAAAGCGAGGTTTTGGCTAGAAGGCATTGCAAAAAAAAATCTGAAAAAAATTCTCAAAAATTGGTCACTACTCCCTGTATACACCACGTAAATTTCAGAATTTTTGGTTCATTAGGTACCAAGATGAGATTTCTAGACGAAACCCAATATGGGGGGGGGGATTGCAGTGAAAGGTAGGAGATGCACTGCACCCAAGACTTTTTGGTGTTTTTAATTATGTCCGATGCGATGGTCAATTGGTCATTTTAAAAAAGTAGAACAAACGTTTTCCCGTTAATTTTGGAATTCGAGCAATTTTCAAAGTTTGAGGGTGAGGTTTTGGCTAGAATGCACTGCAAAAAAAAATTCCGAAAAAATTCCTAAAAATTGGTCACCACTCCCTGTATACACCACATAAATAATTTCAAAATTTTTCGTTGCGTGAATGGCGAAATCGGTCTTTTTAAGCAGTAAATCGCATTTTTAGGTCTGTTCTACCAACTCGAAAAATCTGAAAAAAATATCATGATATTGTACCATGGTAGGACTATATTTGTACCGAAATGAAAAAAAAGCAGATCTTTTAGTTTCAGAATTATGGCGATTTTAAAGTTTCAAAGTGGAATTTTGGCTAGAAGGCAGTGCAAAAAAAATCTGAAAAAATTCTCAAATATTAGTCACCACTCCCTGTATACACCACATAAATTTCAGAATTTTTGGTCCATTAGGTCCGGAGATACGATTTTTCAACGAAAATTCGCTATTTTGGGGGGTGGGGGTAAAGGGGGGTGAGTTGGGGAGTTGAAAAAATTTCCTAAAATCATTTTTTGGGGTCCTTAATAATGTTCGGGGGTCAATTTCAAAAAGTAGGTCTTAGGCCGATTCGCCTATCTTATCCGGGGGTACCCTTTCAAAATATTGCTTCACTTTTTGGAGGAGGGGAAGTCTAATGAAATTTTTTGCGGAATTCATGCATGATTTTTATTGAATTTATGCAGAATATTTGAGTTTATAGAGAACTGTTGTAGAATTCATGCAGAAATTTTGTAAAATTCATAGAGAATTTGAGTAGAATTCGCGGAAGATCTTTTGCAGAATTTCTGCAGAATTCATGCAAAATTTTTGTAGAATTTATGCAGCATTTTTGTAGAATTCATGAAGAATTTTAGTAAAATTCACGTAGAATTTTTTGCAGAATTCACGCCAACTTTTTGTAGAATTCTTGCAAAATTCTTGTAGTATTCATACAGAATTTTAGTAAAGTTCATGCAATATTTTCGTAGAATTCATGCAGAATTTTTGTAAAATTCATGCAGAAATCTTGTAGAATTCATGGAGAATTTTAGTAAAATTCACGCAGGATTTTTTGCAGAATTTTTGCGGAATTCATTCAGCCATTTTGTAGAATATAGGCAGCGTTTTCTGCAGAATTTCTGTAAAAATTTCTGCTGTTTTTTTTTTTTTTTGCAGAATTCATGCAGAATTTTTGTAGAATTCATATAGGTACTGAATTTCTGTAGAATTCCTGCAGGATTTTTTGCAGAATTCATGTATCATTTTTGTAGAATTCATGCAGAAATCTTGTTGAATTCATGGAGGTGTTTTACAGAATTTTTGTAGAAACTATAAACTATGCACGATAATTGTAAAATTCATGCCGCATTTTTATAGATTTCATGCATTATTTTTTTTACAGAATTTCTGCAGAAATTCTGAAGATTTCGTGCAGAAATTTTCTAGAATTTATACAGAATTTTAGTAGAATTCCTGGAGTATTTTTTGCAGATTCCCTGCAGCATTTTTGTAGAATTTTTACTGCATTTTTTTTTGCAAAATTCATGTAGGAATTTTGTAGAATTCTTACCTACTGAATTTTTATAGATTTCACGCAGAACTTTTTACAAAATTCATGCGGTATTTTCTTAAAATTGTGCAAAAAATTTTGTAATACATGCCGAAATTTTTTGCAGAATTCTTGTAGAACTGTAGAATTTACGAAGAATTTTTTTTCAATTTTTGCAGAATTTCAGTAGGATTTGCACAGTATTTTTTGTGGAATTCATACATACAACATTTTTGTAGTTTTCATGCAGCTGCATTTCTGTATACTTAATGTTTTTTTGTCTTTATTAAACTCAAATTTCTCACTGAAGTACCTCAAAATTGAGCCTTTTTTGGAATCCCAACGAATAATTTCTGATGGAATTTTTTGAATCATTTCTGATGAAGTTTTGTGAACAATTTCTGATTAAATTTACTGAATAATTTCTGGTGAAATTTTCTGAACAATTTCTGATGAAGTTTTGTGAAAAATCACTGATGAAATTTTCTGAACAATTTCTGATTAAATTTACTGAATAATTTCTGGTGAAATTTTCTGAACAATTTCTGATGAAGTTTTGTGAAAAATCACTGATGAAATTTTCTGAACAATTTCTGATGAAATTTTCTGAACAATTTCTGATTAAATTTACTGAATAATTTCTGGTGAAATTTTCTGAACAATTTCTGATGAAGTTTTGTGAAAAATCACTGATGAAATTTTCTGAACAATTTCTGATTAAATTTACTAAATAATTTCCGGTGAAATTTTCTGAACAATTTCTGATGACATTTTCTGATGAACAATTTCTGATAAAGTTTTGTGAACAATGACTGATGAAATTTTCTGAACAATTTCCGATTAAATTTACTAAATAATTTCCGGTAAAATTTTCTGAACAATTTTTGATGACATTTTCTGAACAATTTCTGATGACTTTTCTGGACAATTTCTGATGAAATTTTCTGAAAAAATTCTTGTAGAATCCTTGTAGCATTTTTTTTCAATTTTTGCAAAATTCATACAGAAAATGCATTTTTTGACATTTTTAGAGTGAAAAATCTCCTTGGTGAGTTTTTTTTGGGGGGGGGGGGCGCTCGAACCTTGTGAGTCTTCCTACATATCTATTAGATGCTTCTATGAAACTCAATAATGACAAAAAATAAATAAAGACGAAACCCCCTCCACCCATTCAATGCTTTAGCCAAGAAAAAAAAATTGCTCAATTTACGTGGAATAATCGAAAAAAATTCTTAGATCATTTTCATAAGAAATGCTGCCAAAGCGCCATTTGTTCTCTTCATTTCTTCGCTATAAAATCAACGCTCATTAATTATTTAATTTTCTCGGAATAAGTGAAACAGAAAACCTTACTCTCGTAAAAAAAAAAAAAGTAAACAAAATGCAAATCGAATTTCTAGCAGTTTCCTTCTTTCTGATGACTATTTCTCGATAAATTTTATTGTCTAGTTCGAAGTGTTCCACATAACACACGAACACACCTTTTGAACAAATTCGTCATACGATGATTAATATTTCGTAGAATTTTGATTTTGAATATTTTGCATAATTAACATTTTTGGTTAAAATTTGCTTCCATATAAGTCGAAGGCCAGACTTCCCGGTCATCTATAATTTAAGCTAATCGATTGCAGAGAAATCAGGTCATTGGCATTCGACATGACATCATGCTTACGGTTGTTGTTTTTTTCGGTGTGCATAATGCACTGGCCATTTACGTCCACGCAGACTTCCAAGTATCGCGATGGTATGAGCGAAAACGCATCAAATTGCGAATTTGCGAATGTACTGAAACGTGATCGAGCCAGCGTATCATTGAGATAGTGGTCACATCTGTTTTGCTTCGAGTGTTTATCAATAAATTTGTAAGGAAAAGCAGCTCGCCGGAATAAGTACGTGTTAATTTTGTTGATGTTTGGCCGAGCACAGAATTGGAATTCGTATTCAACGAGGTGGTCTCGGCTTATACGTAAATGATTCAAAAAAGGTATTGAAATCGGTGGCACGGCTTTGAATAATAATTGTAAAATATTCGACTTTGAGCGGACGTTCGAGTCCGGAATCGAACACGTACCCGGAGCTGAACTTTGATTGGATTATGGGCAAAAATGGTGGAAAAAAAAACGTGTCTGTGATTTCTGCATTAAAGCGAAAATCAATTCGGGTAGACGAAGAACGATATTCCCACGAATTATCGTTGTTCGCGATTCGTGGAAGTTTCAAGCGATCGTAAAATTCGCGGTATTGCGCAATTATCAGATAATTGATAATTGAAACTTTTCAAAACGAAGATTACCTATGTATGTGAATTGGCATTGTGATGTTTTTCTGGCATATGATCTTTGTCTGTGAGCTTATAAGCTGCGTATAGCGAATTACTGCGCGATGAGATGATAAAGGCTTCCGACTGATTATCATGTTCGTCTTATCTGTGCCATTTACCGCCACTCGGATGTCGTATTCGTCTACGTTTTTATATCGACGTTTAATCAGTTTGGTAAAATTGACCGACTCTGGTTTTATCGTCGGAGTTTATTGCAATTTGTGACGGTATAATTGCTTTATAAATTATAATTTGTATTTTTTCTTATTGGAAATTTAATTACAAAATGTAAAATTATCGAAAATTCGGTGGCGTCTCGATGTCTGCGACGAAATAACGTAGGTATCGTGAGATTGCAACATTTCGTCGATTTCTTCTTTTTCTAATTTTTGAATCGAGATCCTGAGAGAACGTCGTAGTTTTTCTTCATATCTATCTAGACAATACAAATTCTGTATGCTGTTTCATTGCAGATAAAAATCATCGACTGTGGTTATCTCATTTTTAATGATAAATTATCATCGCCAGTTTTTATTTATCGTATTGATTGATTACATGAAATCGACTTCGGTCTTGTATCGATTTGACTTGTTTCTTCGAAGTTGCAATTTTCCAAACGAGAAATCTTTCCAGTTCCGAATAAAACGTCGGTTTTCCAACTTATCTGCACCATTAGTTTCATTTCGTTTTATCGCGAAATCAGATTACATGGAAAAATGAATTTTGTTTTTATACAGAAAGTAGAGATCCTACACAACAAAAGCGAGTTTTTCCCAACTTTCTTCTCTCTTGGGCTTTTTTCTCGTGTAATAATTTTTTCCCGGTGGTTTATTACTTTATTTTTTGTAATTTTATGAAATTACGATGTGACTTATTTCTCAATCTGGTACATTTTCCTGGCTTCCTTTTGTGTCTTGTGAGCTGGAATAATACGAGAACGGCGGAGGTTAATTAAATTTAGGGTAAAAATTTCCCGATTGAGAAAGTTGCTCTTTTTTTTGATACATTAGGAACGGGTTCTTTGAAATTTTGGCACGTTTTGTTTTGAAGAAATGAAAAATTAGGTATGAGAAGTGAATGTGGAATTGAGATTTTGAAAGTGTCTAATTTTTGGGGTGATGTATGGAATTTTTTGTTTGGAAAATTAATGATTTGAATAATTTGCAAATTGTTTTCATTGGAAAAAATCAAGAAAAGGGGGTGAAAATAAAATTACGATGAGTTTATAAAATTCTAGATGCATTCCCCTTCTTCTACCTTTTTCGATTTTTCGAAATGAATCATTTCAAAAATGGATTTGAGGGATCAAAAAATATCGTTTAAATGCAAAATTCAAATTTTGAGGAAATTTTTGATTTCGGTATCACTTTTTGAAGAGTCAAGATCAGTTTTGATTTTCAGGTACAAAATGAGAGCCAGTGCTGGAAAAGAATGCAGAGTTTGGCTCCCTCGTCGTGTATCGTGTGTATTTCAGTTTGAAATTCGATCCAAATTTTTAAAGCTTGGGAAAAATTCAGAATTTGGCAAAATTGTAAGAAATTTTGAATTAGAAAACATCAAGTACCTGGTACTTCAAATATATTTTTTATAATGTACGAAAATTTAATTTTTCGACTTTTTTCGTTGTAGATATTTATTTTGCAGAATTCTGTACAATTTTGGCTATTTCTTCATTATCTTTTTTCGAAAATGAAAAAAAAATTGTTGGGGGAACTTCATAACCTTCTAAATATAGCTTATTCCCTCTTCGAAAATGCATTTTTTTGAACAAAAAACGTACAGGGTGTTTCGTAAGTGATGCAATTTTTCTAATTCAATGATGAGTAGTTTTTTTGAGCAAAAATTCTTATCTATTATGTGCTGATCTTTGAATTCTAGGAGGTTATAATATTCTCTATCAAGCATTTTTTTCAATTTTTTCTATTCTTATTTGTATTTTTTTTGACCATAGTTCGTAGAAAATTGTGGTTTGCGTTTTCTTGGGTAAAATGATCTTTCTTTTTCAATGACACAAGCATCTTGTACCTATTTTTAATGTTTTTTAACCCTATATAGACCACCAGTGCCAAAAACGGCACTACAATGCATTTTTCGAAAAAAAAACCACCTGGTGCCAAAAACGGCACTAAATGTATTTCCTTAACATTGTAGTGCCGTTTTTGGCACGAGGTGGTTTTTTTTCTTAAAAAAGCATTGTAGTGCCGTTTTTGGCACCAGGTGGTTTTTTTTTGGTGGTCTACCTAGGGTTAACTATATGATCGTTGATCAAATTGAAAAAAAAGTAAGAGGTTGAAAAAAATAGGTATCTATGCCATTAGACTCAGAATTTATCGTCTTCAAAGACCTATAATACGATACCTAACTCAAGATACATATTCGATGATTTTTTGGGAGGAGGGGGAAGGGGAGGGAGAGGAGAAGTGAAAGCATATGTGCTGAAAAATTGTGACAGTGATGTCGAAAAATCAAATTGAGGATTTTCAAATCCCTGACTTGAACCGTTTTAGCTCTCAAGTCAGCTTCAACATTATAAAATTTAAATTTCGTCAAAATCATTTAATAATTTTGAAATTTGAAAAACCGAAAGAAAATTTGTGTTCAAATTTTATTTAAAAAAATTGAACGTGTAAAAAAAATGCATTATTTTTCATTAGTTGTATCCTCACATTTTTCACCAACGAATAACGAAAAAATACATTATTTTTTCTTTCTTTTTGGCAATTTAACTTACTTATGCGATTTTTGTGTGGATAAAAATAGCTATTTTTTGAGTAATTTCTAATCTGAATTGGAAAAAAACAATTGATATTTTATCTGTCGAAAAAATAGTATTCTGAATGTCTTCAGAAAAAATAAGAAAACCATTGATTTTTTTGTTTTTTTAGATTGGTCAATGGTCATAATACGATCAACTATAGAGGTAAAAATAAAACCAAAAAATGGAAGTTAGTAAATTTTTTTTGGAAAATTTTGAACCCATTGAGCATATAGTTTTCAACTTCAGCCTCCCTTGATGGCCTCTTTTTTCACTCATGGATTCTGCATCTAAAATTTTGAAATAATCTGTTTTAAAATTACTCAAAAATTTTTTTCTTACTGACAAGAGATCTCCTCTGGTCTGACACGCCGGGAAAAAATCCAGGTAGTAAAGTATCATATGAAATTTCTACAGCCAAAAATTCAGTTCCCCTTAAATTTGATTTGAGAGCGTTATTGGGGTTTGAAATCCGAAAAATTGCCTAATACATCGAATAAATTACAAAAATCTACATGAATAACTCGCCTAAATTCGACATTTGAACTACTCTCGATATAAGTCATCTCAGAGAGTAATTCGTTGTTATAGAATTCTTCTCCTAAGTATCGCTTGGGGCAAGTTACTCAGATTTTTGTTATTATTTTTCGGGGTACTGAGCAATTTTTCAAAATTCAAGCCAATTTTTGTGACTAAAATTTTGACTGTGGAAGTTTCTTTCCGTGCTGTCTATTGCATTGGTCGAAAAAAAAAAGATTTTTGGCATGGAGTAGTACTTCTGTGAATGTAAATTTTGGTCAATTTTTGGAAAATTTGGCCAACAAAATTGATTCTGAGATGACTGTTTTCATCATCAGTTTTTGGAACTTGAATCACAAATGATCTGAAATTTCATTTTTCATAATTTGAAAAATCTATATACTTAATGTAAAAATGGGCCCATGATTTTCTAATCAGAGATGAAAGAACTTTGTTTTCTTTTTGCTTTCAAGATAAGACAAAAGTGCCATTTCATTTTGTATTTTTTTCTTCCCAAATAAAACCAAACCCGTAGCACCAATAATCTAAAAATTTTCCTCGCATTTGCAAAAATTGATCCTAAAATCGTATCGAAACGAAACAAACCGTATGCCCAAAATTTGAAATCCAATTTTTATCCACTTCACTGCCTACATAAATACGAAATCGATAAAAAATAAATGAACCAAACGCTGATTCACTTTCGTAAGCAAAAACCTCACACCCCTGCTCGGAAAACTCATCGCCACACGTGGCAAATTTATTCATGGAGACATCTTGAGTCGAACGCAGATTAGAAAAAAAAAATTGTCGACTCGTTGATACGAAATTGCGGTGAATAAACGTAGCCTTATAAAGTTTATATGGCTTAGCATGAAAAAACCGAACAATATCCTCAATCAAAAGTGATTTGAAACAAATTGTACGAGAACGTAAATGTAGCACACGATATTGCATCACTATTGGCTTACGTACATACGTAAAAAAAAAGGATAACACCAATACCAATCAATGTTTTTTCAAAGTAATAAAAATCTTATTAAAGATCTCACATACGATTTAGTTTTCAGATAGGCGGATATGGACCAAAATAATATGAAAAAGAAAAGAAAAGGCTGAAGAAATTACATTATGAAACGCCTACATACCTAATTCAAGTGAAGCTTTATACAATATGCGTACATTCTGCGGTCTTTCTATTCCTTTTTCAATTTTTCTCCTTCTTTTCGAATCCAAAACGTCTGAAAACGGTCGAGGGAAAAAAAGTACCTATATTTTTCTCGTTCATTTAGTCGTAATAGTTTGTGAAGAGACTCGATGTTAAGCGAATTTCATCTTTAACACAAGATAAATTACGGATTTAAGCTCGAAAGAGTTTCGTATGTTGTTCAAGCTGGCGCTGAGTGTGGATGGGGCTCGAAGAGGGGAAAGGTCTTATAGGTATACTTCGTCGAATCCAAAATTTACTTTTATAGTTGTAAAAATTCCATTCAACTTGGTACGAGAAAGTTATTCGAAACGTTTTTCCTGAAAAAGAAAAATCTCCGTCTCTGTACATTTAATGGTAGGTCATTTGACAATAAGATTTATAATGTTGGGTCCTGCAGCGGCTACAGTGTAATATGACACTGTAAAATGACTCTTATGTAATAAAAATGACTCGCCTTAGAGCGAATAAAAGACGAGTAGCCTATGAAGAGGCTTTATAATCCAGTGAAGTTTAATACTCTCGCAGACATGTTGATTTTGGGTTAACTTTTTAAACATCAATTGACACGGAGTCGAATTTTGTTTACTCGTCAGCTTTGTCATTTCAAATGTAGCACGCTCGTGTGAGCTTTGTAAGTTCTAAAGTGTTTTTGCAAAGCGAGCTTATGTATGGTACCTTTTCCAAAACCCATTGCAAGTTTTTCGATTAGCTTTACAAGTTTCACGCGAATGTCGAAACTCATCTTGCGATTTCATCTTTTCTATGGTAGCGAAAGATTACCATGAGCGTATGGAATGGTTGAGCACGATACATTGTATAGATACGAAATTGTATACACGTCGATGAGCCATAAAGAGACGACGTTAATTAATGAGATATAATTTTCGGTAATATTTTAATCCGTTGTAATTAACGTTGAAGATTTATACGAACCGTCGTGTTTTGCCAACGTTGGAGAAAAAAATTAGGGAAAAAAGGAGTGATTTATTGGCCAAAAAATTAGCATTCGAATATCTCCAACTGGTTTGATCTAGCTAAGGTGTGCGCTACTTTTACCACTGATGCGAATCTACGGGACGATTTTCCAAACCCCTGAAAAAATTTCTAGTTTAAAAATTGGCTTGGAGTACAATTCATTAGCATGCAGTTGTCCTTGACAAGGTAATGAATTAAGAAAAGCCTTGCCTCGTCCAATCGCACAACAATTGTTAACTACTAACCTTTAAAGTTGTTGTTTATATGGCGGAATTTTTAATTCTGCAACATTTTGGTGAACTTGCGTCGACCTGTAATGACCACATTCCTGGTGTACAACGCCTTTTATTTTTTTCGTGCTGAGCTTCGGTGCGCCGGCCGAGAAGAATTTATGCGCCATGTTACGCCACCGCAGCGATGATTAATGCGAAATTTTTCGCTTCGCAGAACCGGTACAGGTTTTTAGATTGAAAAATGTGCCACGGAGTGTCGATCGGTTGGAAAATACTAGACGTTGGGTTTGTAGAGTAGACTGGGTGGAAGTTGGATGTGAGAAGTCATTTGGATTTTTTTGTGGAGGACGATGGTGTGAATTTTTTTGGCCGGAGGGATTGAGATGGTCTTGTGTGAATGGGTTTAATTGATTTTTTTTTGGCGAATTAGAGGTTTTTTTGATTTTTTAGATGATTAATTTTATCGGCACGTGTGAATTTTAAGTTGTTTTGGTTGATTTTTCATCACAGCTTCGGTTATTTTGTTGATAAATTTCTGGAAATAGTTGTTAGGTCAATGCCAACTTCAGGTGTTTGGAGTAGATAGGGTTATGTTTCGAATTGGCTCCTTCTTGTTTCTATTTGTATTGAGAAGTTTTCGAAGTCCTTTTTTAAAAACTTTTTCGCTGTTGAACAAAAATTGAAAGTCAAAATTTCCTTCAACTAGTAAAAAGTCATTTCAAAAATGTGTTGTAATGGTTTTTAGTGTAGAATCTTTTTTTGCTGGAATTAATCTATGATATGGGGGAAGGGGGACCAAATTTTTAGCCTTAAATCGAAACTGTTTTTTGGGGTGTGACAATGTGTGCGAATTGATCTTTTTTGAGACACGTGTAACAACGATTTTTGGGAAACGTTGTGTCTAAATTTTGAGTGTTACTGTTTCTTGGACACATTGTGCAATTTTTTTGATGAAATATGGCCAAGTTGTTTTTTTTTTAGAGGAATGTGTCTGAATTAGTTTTTTTTTGGGACACTTTGATTCACAAATTGATGTATTTTGATGCTGAAGGTAAAAATTTCTAATTGAGGACCAGAATTTGGAAGCCAAAACTTCTAGATCATAGACTAAAAAAAAAAAAACGGGAAATTTTTAGTGAAATGAATGAAGGTCAAATGAGAATTTTGTCTTTTTTTCTGCTGACAAATTTCATTTTTAGCTGAAAAAATTGATTCTTGGTGAGATTTGCTGAAATCATAATCAATTTTTTTGTTTTTATCTAGAAAAAGTTTTTGTTGTCATATTGCTCGAAAAAATCAGAGATCCAAAGGAAGGACGATCTGATTCCTCTGGCTTCTGCTCCAACATTTTTGATTCAAGTTCCTCTTGGCTCTAAAGCTTTTTAGAGAGTGCTCCTGGCTCTGCCTCTAGATTCAAAAAGATCGTTCAGCAGGGGCCTTCTCTCTCCGGCTTTGACTCCAGGACTTCTAAAAAATTCCTCTGGCTCCGAGATTTTCATGAAAGTTTTTCCAGCGTCGACTCCAGCTCCGAAAAAATCATCCGGAGGGGCCCCTTCCTTCTAGCTCTGCTCCGGATCCCTGGAAAAAATTTTACAAAATGCCATTTTGAGTCGTTAAAACTATTAATGAAAATTTTTCTTGTGGGAAAGGAAATGAGGATTTTGAGGGTATTTCGAGTTACAATTTTTAAGAAAATTGATGTAAATTCAAGTACCTAAGTACTTACCTATGTATTTTTGAAAGTCGGAAATAAGTATATAATCGCCTTCAAAAGTTCGAAGTGATCCCTCATACATCGGTTGTCAAGACAAATTTTCAATTTTTTTTTGCAATCTAAATCCGTTAAAGTGATAATAATTATTGGTATTTCATGAAAAACTTTGAAAAAAATCACGACAAAACTATTTTGAAAATGAATTTGGCACAGTCCACCAGAATTATTAATAGCAAGTTAAATTTCTAAAAAAAAAAAGTTTAATTGAACCAACTTTGTTTTTTTGGGTTTTCTGGAAAGTTTTGTTTTTACACAAGAGTCTGGTTTTTATTTGACACCTCAGATATTCAATATTTCAGAATTTTTTATTCATTTGGATTTTTTCTTGAAAGAATTGCAAGTCAATTGTATTCAACGAAGGAAATGAAAATTATCTAAGAAAAAAATTGAATTTTTGACTCAAACTTAATCGTGATGAATTCTCAAAATTTATTTTTTCAGCGTTTATTTTCAAATTTCAAAGTTTTGAGAATTGAAGGTGAAGGGTGGGAAGGATCGACTATTCGTACATTTTCAGGTTTTGTTTTTCATTTTCATTTTTATAAGAAGGACTGAAGACATGCCTTTGTTTGAAAAATTGTTCTGGTGATAAGGGAACGAGGGAAGGATTGATGAAAAAAAATGGAGATACTGCGATTCAAACTTTTCATTTTATTTATCTATTTTTTTCAAAAATTTCCAAAATTATTGTTGTATAAAATTACTCACTTTGAACAATCTGCATAATTTTTTGATTTTTTTTTTTGAGGATCTAACGGAGTTTGTTGGAGTGATACCTTAATAAGTGGCAAAAGGAATTCAAATTGCCACAAAATTTCCAAAAAAAAATGGCATTCCTCACAAATTTTTATTCTTTGAAAGTGTGCCTGTGCTAATATTTGTTGGTAAGAGGAGAGGAGGGAATGTAAAATATAATTTTCGACGAATTCGTAGATTTATCACACCATTTTTTCAATTTTTTAAAGCTTTGAAAAAATTGAAAACGTGAATTATGCTTGCTTTTAGACAGATTCAGTAATCTTCGGTATGAATATTTTTGGGTTTCATTCCAAAAAAATCGATCGTTTTAGATGCTGAAAAATGACTAAATTTTCTTATCGATGATTTCAAAAATTATCTGATGATACGAACCAGAGTAAAAGTGTGATAGATAGCGATGTTTTGAAAATTATCTACAAAGTACTTCTTCTTACGCAGATAAACGATTCTATGTCTTCGGTTGCCTTATGAAAAATCAATAATAAAATAATCAATTCGCGAACGATTTATCTTAATCGCGATTCGGATACGAGAAAGATGAGAGGCGAACTTAATCGATTTTTATTATGTATTTAATAAAGCAATATCGGTATATTAACCTTCTCAGGGCATTTAACGTAAGTACGTATCATTACATGACTCACATTCATTCAGATTAATATTACGAAATTCACGCAGCCGAAATTATTAACCGGATTTGTTCTTTGAATTTGATTCGGACGTGTGGAGAATTCGCTGTTGGATATTCTTTCAAATTCGACGAGCTTTCCAATTAAGAGTAGTATTGAAAAATTCTACTCAGTGCTTCGTACGAATTCATTAAAAGTTTTCTGTATTTATGAACTGAAATTCGAATTATTATACCGCTCTATATTATCAAGTTCTGTATTCGCTTTTATGAGTAAAAATACGAGTTTTCTAAAAATAGGATGAAATTGGAAAATGCCGGATTTTGTAAGAGTTTGGTTCTCGAGCGAGCATGTCTAAAGAATGAATGTGTTACAGAATTGCCTCTATAAATACTTTATTGTAATTTCGAAAAGTTTATGAAATTTGCCTGTTTCGTGGCCTATCTAATGAAGAAAATACGTGATCACGGATTGATTAAATTGAATTGCGTTTAATTTTTTCTCAGTTTGAAGAGTGTAGAATATTCGTTTGGTTCTCGGATAAATGTAGTACGAAGTAGATTATTTTAGTTGATGATCATCTTTGGAAAATTAATAAAGAGAGGAGAAGACACGAATAATTTTTTGAAAATTTAATTTACTTGATTTATGAATTTTTTATACCGCATAAAATATTTTGCGTCAATACCTATTGAATTTTTGGTTAAAAAAAAGGAAAAATTAATTTTCGATTCGATTCAATTTTTTATATTCTGAGAAACCCTGAAAAGCTTAGAATGTCTTTAAATTTCATCAAACGAGATTATTATCAACGATATGAGAGAAACTTCACACCTCACTAATTTTTTTTCAGCCTGTAGTCTGTACTGATTCGTATCTATTTGATTAGTCTGTGTAGAAAGGAAGGAGAGAAGGCAGTAGCTATACTTTGGTAAGGGTTAAATTATACCGTTTAATGATCTTCATAATTGTTTTTGGATTTTATCCAAAATATTGTTAGATTCTCAGCCATTTTGGTAGAAAAGTAGGAAAATTTCAAGTTTGGTCTCTACGCTTTTCTTCCTCTATTTAAAAAATGAAAAATATGAACGAAATCTAGGCACAAAAAATTATCTGCGTACCTTGACTTACGTGTTCCTATTTTTTTTTTTTTTTTTTTTTCAAAAAATTATACCTCGCTGTTTATTATTTTTTAGCAGATGTTACTTAACCCGGGTTTAATGACATTAGGTAGGTATTTCATACTTGCGTTGGTTATGTACGAAGCGTGTATTATGTATGTGTCTTATCTATGAAAACAATGCTCAACTGCTCATGTATTGGATCTGAAACTCGAAAAAAGAGTTCATTGAAACGTAGACAATGAAGTTCGTTAACGGATTAGTCAGATGCATATTGCAGCTGAACTTATCATCAATTGTGTAAATGAAAATAGTGTATACCGTAATTAATTAATTAGAGGCGAACCAAATTTTTTTTCTCATGTTTCCTTCATCCACAATTATTTTTTCGAAAACAAATTACCCTTCGAACTGAAAGATGGTATTAGATTTCGACAGTTTCTTCTGAAAATGTAAAAATGTCTTTGAGTAATCCAAATTTCAACAGTTGAAAAATTTTGTATGCAGAAAAGGCTTGAATTATTATCAGTTATCACAAAATTGTTCAAAATGTTAGAATAGGTAGTTGTTCAGTTTCATCATATTTTATAAGTATGAAAAATTTTGTGAAAGTAGAATGCGCTGATAAGAAATTATCTGAATTTTTTTTTTAAAATTTCGAAATTTGAAAAAAAAATTAATGAAAAAATATTTTTTTAAATTTTGATACAATCACAATAAAGTTGTCTAAATCAATGGTAAAAAAATGTCCAACTAAACTCTGAAATTTTAAAAAAATAATTTTCAAGAATAATCACTTTTTGTTAAAAAAAAAATACAAGTTTTATAAGTGTATCACTTTTATTCGATAGATATTATGAGTTTTTCTATAATTCCGCCAAAATTATTCCAAAAGATTCCCAGAGTTTGCAAAAATTATTCGAAATGCAGATTTTATCGGTTAGACTGGATTACGAGAGTTTTGTACCTGTAAATTGAGAAAATTGCATGATGATGAACCTGTGAAATACATTTTGTGCAAGCTTGTTGTGAAATTATAATAAATATTCAGAGTATTCATATTTCAGAACCTGTCTTTGCGTACAACAAAAATTGAAATAATAAAAAACGATTTTTGAATGTTTTTACAAATTTTGATGAAATAAAATTGCATAAAATATCAATAAAAAGTTTCAAATTGGTAATAAATTGTTTAAAATTCGAAAAAAGTTTTTCAAAATTTTTACAAAATCCATTAAAATGAAATGAAAATTGATAAAACTTTGATAAATTCATTTAAAATCTAAAATATTATGAAAATTTTTCCAGAAAATCAAAATTTCCAAACAAATTGTTGAAAAGTTGAAATTCAAAAATAGACTAAACATCAATAAAATCGGTTCACATTTATGAAGTTTTTGAAAATTGAAAAATTAAAATTTTCATATACTTATTTACTGTCAAAAAAGTCTTTGAATCTTATTGAAAATGGAGTAATTAGAATTTGAACATTACTAAAATTTTATAAGAAATGTGCATTTCTTCTGTGGAGCAAAATATCTATTGTCCAATTTAATGATTTTTGAAAATTTTTTAATTGATTTTTCCCACACTGAGAAATTTTGACCTATTTTAAAAATTTTCAAGAATCTCAATCATGTTTGTGCTTTTTAAAAATTATTCTATAATCTTTTTCTATAATTTATTAATGTTTTTTAAATATTATTTTTTAAAAAAATCACCAAACATATTTTTGAATTACTTCATTAAATTTTTCTAGAATTAAAGAAATCGATATGCTCCTTCCAATAATTATAATGCCATTCAACAGTTTCCGTTGATGGAAGTTCGTCTCATGTCCAGGAAATGGCCGAAATTATAAATATAAAGTGGGAGAAGGGGAAGGAAAGAAGTGATCGTGCTCGATGATTGTCTCTTCTGGAAAACTTGAAAATATGGGAGAATTTTATACATTTGAAAAAAATTAGGAATTTGGAAATTTTTACTCCAGTCCCGGAAAATCTCTCCCGTCGTCTCCCTTCTTTTAACAAGTTTTATGCATTTTAAAGCCGAAAAAAATATTATTATTTTTTCATGTTCATGGGAGCTCAATTGCGAATTTCTGATTAAAGTAAGTAGGTTATGTAAAGATATCCAAAAATCTTGAAAATTGGCCTCGTAAACCTGGAAAAATCTAAAAACATGGAAGAAATCGTAGGAAACTTTAGAAAATAGAAATAATTTCTGTGATTTCATTGCAGGGAGTAAAGATTTTCAACTTTTTTTTCTTGAATTTTTCAGTTGAAGGATAAAAAGTGGATTTTTTGGGCAAATTTAAAATGAAAAAAATGGCAAAAAAAATCGAAAAAATATCAATAATATTCATTTTTTAGATCCAGTAGACACCAAAAAGAAAGAAGAAAATTAATTTTCGAAAAATATCAGCAGCCATCAGTCTCATAAGGTTGGAAATGTCTCATCAAAAATGTTCAGAAAGGTGTTCTTTCTCTGCAAGAGTTGATTGTTTCAAAAAAATCACTATTCACTTCCCCTCTGGCGATCAACTTTCAAAATTATGCCAATTATTAAATTTTTCTTCCCCTAGTTTTCATTTTTTTTTTTTTTTGTTGAATTCCTGACATTACCATATCAAGTATTATTTTTTTTGAGAAAATTTTGGATACATTTGTGCTAGTGTTCTCATATGTAGCTATCATTTCAATAATTAAATGTATAATAATAAATATGATGAAGTTATTAAAGAACAAACAAACTTATCTATCAATTGTGGAATATATGCTTCGAGAAAATTCAATATCAAGACCCATCAAATAATTTATGAATTATGACACTGGTACTTTACATTTCACAGATATTACAATCATGACAAACATCTTCAAACATAGGTACAATATCGATTTGTTGATAAATATTAAATCTAAATCGTCCAATCATTATTTTCGGAAATTTCCACACCTCGTTTAGGTGTAAAAAACAAACCATTGTCGTACTTCAGACCACACCGCAATTGGGTTTATTTACAAAGTACTTGCTGTATCATAACAATGGTCTGAAAACATGACTCGAATTAACGACCTGTAGGTCACTAGTTCATCAATATGTGACATATTGTACGAGTCGGCACCAGACGTAGGGTTGTTATTTCATGTAATAGCAGGCCATAGGCACGTTTTACGTGAAAACTACATAATTAATGAAATAATTCGACCGTAAACAGCAGCAGCAGATTTGAGGTGGGAATATTTCTTATAATTGATTGAAATTATTCCAGGTTCGCATAGAAGCGATTATAGATGAATAAACCGGGTATTAATTTCAGAAGGGTGAAAATAAACATAGGATTCCTTTTGATGGAAAAATCAACAGATTTTATCAACATCATAGTCGAGGGATGAATTTCAAATTGAATTATACTGCCGGAAATCTTTGACCGACCATCGATATCGTGGTTTTGAAAAATTTCACATTTCACCCTCGAGGATTATGAAGTTATCTCTCCATAACACAAGGGTTTATCGTAATAATATGCTTTGAGCACGTATTATGGTAAACAAACGTCAAAGTAGATTCAAAACGCGCCGATTTATTCGGTATAAATTCGAGACAAATTACCCCCATATCTTCGCAACCTGTCGCATTACGATACGATCGGTTTTGGAAAATTATCTCAACAGCTTAAATGAACGGCTCTTCAAATACGGCTACTTTTATCTAATAAAGCGTACGCGAGTTTGAAACGATGGCGCCGATAATAATAATTGTCAGCTATTAATTAAGCGCATAATTGCAATTCCAGACGTTGGTACAGCGTCTGTTTCAATCAAAATTAATTGTTCTTCGTTAAAATTGTTCACGTTTTTAAATATAAATGTCTGCCATGCCCATTTTATAGTATACCAAGCGATTTCATTATTATAGAGTGATGCGTTAGCGTTGGCATCGTTACCATTATACCAAGTCTGTATTTATTTTTATCCGCATATGGGTGAATTAAATTAACAGGATTAGTCGGTGCATCGAGCGGAGTCTATTCGAGAAAAATAATTTCAGCTTGTTTTTCATTTTCGAGTTTCAGTTGCGAGTGTTGTAAGAATGGATAAGAATTGTGTTTTTGAGAAGGAGATTTGCAGGGCCGGCGAGAGGAAATGCGGGCCCGGTACCAAGCTTTTTTACAGGCCCCCTTTTCTTCAGTCCATTTTTTTCATTTCTCAAATAAACTTGAGCAATGATCGGAAGTAACATTTGGAAACAAGAAAGATGAATTTTTCCATTCTTTACATCATGTCAAAATTGAATGAAAATTTTGAAAATAGAGAATATGCTACAGCCCGAGCGACGCAAGGGCGGAAATTTTTGGTAAAATTTTGAAAAAACCGAAATTTTCGCTTCAGTAGGTGATTTTTTCGCTCATTTTTCACGTCATTTCAAAACAGTAATTTTTCAAGGAGCTTTCAGTCAAAATTATTGATTTCTTGAACAAATTAAGAATTTTGCAAGTGGAAAAAAAGATTTTCAACTGAAAAGTCAGTGAAAAATTATCAATTTTTAAAATAATGATTGAAATATCGACTGCCCAAGCGAAGCGAGGGAGAAAATTTTTCAAAATAGGTACTGCACTTTTTTACACTTTTGTAGGTAGTTGAACAATCTCCTTCAAAGGGCCCCGCATGCAAGTGCCTCCTAAAATGCGGGCCCGGTACAAATGTACCCCCTGTACCCCCCTCTCGCGGGGCTTGGAGATTTGTTGGGATGTACATAAGTTTTAAAGAACAACTTTCTTGAAGGATGAAAAGGGAATGCAAGATGAAGATACGGAGACCTCGCGAGGAAAAATTCTGGCAACTTTTTCGAAAATCACCCAAAATGCAAAAACGAATACATTTTCGGAATCCTCTCGTCGAGACGAATCGAATGGTTTTTTACGAATAAATTTGGAGCATTAGAACGAAAGTTGACTTTTTTTCCGGTGCGGCTGATTTATGGATGGTCGGCGCCGCAGAAAAATGCCCGTAACTCGGCCAAAAATTGCTCAAAATGCAAAAACTAATACATTTTCGGAATCCTCTCGTCATGAACAAACGAATGGTTTTTTTACCATCCCATTTCGAGCATTTGGACGGGAGATAGATTTTTGCTGCCTGGATAGTTGATGAAGAAAAACGCCCGTAACTCGGCCAAAAATTGATCAAAGTGCAAAAACTAAGAGATTTTTGGAATCCTCTCGTCATGAACAAACGAATGGTTTTTTTACCATCCCATTTCGAGCATTTGGGTGGAAATTGGATTTTGGCTGTGAAGGGTAGATTTTTGGGGGAGACCTCGCGAGGAAAAATTCTGGCAACTTTTTCGAAAATCACCCAAAATTCAAAAACTAATACATTTTTGGAATCCTCTCGTCAAGCACTGAAGAATGGTTTTTTCATCATTCAATTTCGAGCATTTGGGTGAGAGATATTGATTTGCGCGGATTGTAGATTGAGAAAAATGCTAGTTATTCGGCCGAAAATATCTCAAAATGCAAACAGTAATACATTTTCGGAATCCTCTATTCAAGCACTGTAGAATGGTTTTTTCATCATTCTATTTCGAGCATTTGGGTGGAAGTTGGATTTTGGCTGTGAAGGGTAGATTTATGGGAGAGACGGATAAAGGTGATCTTTCATGGCTGGTTCGTTGATGAATTGAAGTAGAAGTTCTTTGAGAATTCAAACTTATTAATCTGAAAGCCAGAAAAAATATCCCAATCGAATTATTTGATCAATTTGTGCCATCAGCCCATTTGGTTTCGAAATTTGTTTTTTCAAACAGAAATTCGACATCATTTCGAGGTTCAAAAACCTAAAGATTTCGAATTATTGGAAAATCAGTAAAAATTCGCTGATGAAATAGTCAAAATGAAGTCATTGTGAAAATTAATGAAAAATTATTGATTCAATAATTGATGAATTTTCAATTTTGAATCAGTAATTTTTTTCATAATTACCTATTTGGTGAGCGAAAAAATTACTGATTCAAAAATGAAAATTCACTAACTGAATCAGTAATTTTTCAGTGATTCTTTAGTAAATTGATTCTAACTATTTCTTCAGTCAATTTTCACAGATTCAAATTAAGAGAGTAATAATTAAATTCTCAAAATTTCACTTTAAGTAGAGATACCTTTGCTTGTTACTACATACAAAAAAGTAATTAAAAAATCATGTTTTTTTCGATTATGATTTTTTTGACCATGTTGCACCCCATTTCAGAATCCAAAAAAATAATATGTGATGCATGACCACTAATTGGGGGAAGCGATAATTCCAAAAGGGGTGGGGGTAGGGGAGTCAAAAATTTTTTTTGAATGTTTTTAGACCATAAATAACCTTTTGAGCTCATTTTGACCAATTTTGAGTCAAGGGCCGTTTTTGACCCTTATTGGGAAAGGCTCTTTTTCACCCATTTTATCAGTTTTTAAACAATAATCAAAATGTCTAAATCCAAATTGCACAATATTCCATCAATTTTTTAAATATTTTTGATGTTTTTTTTGAATTCTGAAGCAATTTTAATCTCTAACTTCTTTTGAATAAAAGTCATTATGACTTTTCCATCATTTTTAGATCTTTTTCGATTGTTTTTTGTAATATTTGAAACATATTCCCTTACTAATTTTGATTTAAAATTTCCAACAAAATTCAGTTATTTTTCTTCACTTCAATGAAAAATACAAAACGAAAAAAATTCAGAATATCTGATTTTTTAAAATTCCTAATGAAGTAGAAAATGGAGCTAAAGAGCTTCAAATTTTAAACAGTTTCGAAATCTGAGATTCTAATTGACTTGAAATTTTCGAAAAATTCAAAGCATTTGTTAAGAACAGAAGAAAATGGAAAATATTTTTCCTCTTCTTTTAAAATGAAATAATTCTGAAGAATTTTAACCCTCCCATTTTACTTCACATTGCCCTTATCCTCTCCTATTCATTCCCCCTTCTCTCCGTTGCCTTCACTTCTTCAGTAATTTTTCTCGCTGTTTCTCTAAAAACGACTAGAACGACCATTTTTCCATCGCAATTCCACCGTTTCTTATCGTTTCCTCGAAAGACAACAGAAACGACAATTTTCTAACATACTGAAATCATGATTTTTACTCTAATCTTTATTATTTTTGAAAAACGACTAAAAACGAATATTTTTAGGTATATTGGTAGCGTCGTTTCCTGTCGTTTCTTTAAAAAAACGACGAAATTATCGTTCCAAGTCGTTTCTCAACAAAATGACGGTACATTGATTAATTGGACAATTTCTTTTTTCTACTTCACTAAAAACAACGAGAATGGCCATTTTTTCCATCGCAAATGTCAGAATTGCAGCAGAGGAAAAATCAGCAATTTTTTTAGTTTTTAGCGGATTTTTGCTGATTTTTTAAAATCAATTTCATTGATCTTTCAGGAAAATTTCGAGATTTCACTATCTTTTTTGTGGATTTTCATTGTTTACTGCTGTTCAGTAATTTTCGATAATTTTCGCCACTTTATGAATGAAAGAGAAAAAAGAAATAGATGGTAGGAGGGAGGAGGGGGAAATGTTTACTTCTATCCGGTTGAAAATTCAAACAAAACACGATCTCTGATTCAATTCAAATCAGGTCTTGATTGTTTTCATTGGACCATTATTACTCCTCCAAGTACTGGTGCTAATTAATTTTTTCAAATCAATTTTTTTTTTCAAAATAATAATTTTTCAACTTTTTTATTATCTCTCATTTTCTTGCTTCTCGCGCCGGTCTAATTTCATTTAAGGACATATGGCTCAAGGCGTTTGCTTCCATTTTTCTCTGTCTCTCGCGATTATTTTCCATTTCATTTTCCGGCTATTTCCCTAATGAATTTGTACAAAATTTTCGCATTTTTCAAAACTCATACACCTAGTTTGAGCCATCGCAACCCGGACGACACGATGTAAATATGAATAACGAACCTTGGCAAAGAGATTTTTAAGGCTTCATTCGAGTTGACACTTTGACGTGCCGCGAGAAGCTGACACAAGGAAAACAAAACGAACTGGCACGGTTATCTTTGTCTGAAATTATAAACGGTATCGTACCAGAGCGAAAAACTTGCCATCGTTAAGGTTCATAAATTACAATAACACACCCATCGGTGGACATTATCTCCGAAAGACATCATTGGTGAATTTTGGTTTAATTGCGTCGTAGGACCTGTTTATGTGCAGGTACTTTGGCTTACATTGGGTTTCCATTTATGAAATGCATAAGTAACGGAAAACCCGTCGCTGGATGACGTCACAAAGCGCATTAGCATGTCTTCGATATACTCTATTCGAAGTTTAGAGAAATTTTCCTCGAACGAATTCGTACAGTCATATTAATGCTTTTGTAGTGTCATGTCATCGATGAACATATAACGTCGATTTGTTAATTAATTCGTGTGTATTTTACGTTGATTTGTTTAGATTATTCGATCATCGGGTCTAGAAGAGTTTCCAAGCTGGAGTCGTCAGGCATCAGACATGTCCCATCGCCGCCTGTGCTTTGGAGACCTCGACGGCCTTTAGGTAAGAATGTGATAATGATAAAGTTGTATTTTACTTTAGAGTTAGATGGAATGATACCCCGAGCAGTGGTAAAATTTTTATCATTAGGATGCATGTTTTTGTTTTTATCAAAATGATAAATATTGCTCAATGTTTCTCGCATGTTTGACCGGAGATCGTCTAAACGGCGTCGTACCATTAATTAAAGTTTTTTGCTAATAAGTCGAATACGAAGAGAAACACGTGAATACGAGATTAACTGCATGGTAATGTCATCTTGAGAGTAAATACGCGGCGATTTTGTTGGCCGCATCGCGATAGTATGCGAAAGAATCGTAAATGTAAATTTGATTTACGATATTGTGCGGATTCGATAAACCATCGCAGTGATTCCCAAACTCAAATGGTCGATTCAATGACAACGGTCGTCAGTTTAGGTGCGGAGGGGAGAGAAACGAGGTAAAAAAAATGATAATTAGTTTTAGTTCATAAATTCGCCATAGAACGTGGCTCAGCTAGGTACGTTTCGAATCATTAAAATACAATACGAATAATTGGAATTTGCATTGTTAAAGTGACCTTGAAAATTATTCGAAATTTTCCAACTTTTCTTATCAATTTTTATCGGATTTTTTTTCCCCGGCGTAGTCGATTCGATTATTTGGATTGGTTCAGTTCATCTTTTCGTTGCGAAGTATTAATATTTCGCCTATTGTTTTAAAGCTGGCAGAAAACTAATTTTAATATTTAATTGGTATTATAAATTTTGTCGAAAGTTGATGCGAAGTTGAAAACGTGCTTTAATCAATTTCTTATTCGACGAATTGTACGTATTTAGATCTAAAAGATCTACCTTCGTGGAAATAGTAAAAGTGAATTTTCCGAGTATAAGTTCTTTAAAGCTTTTTAAATTATGGATGAGGAGGTGTGTTTAATAAATGGTACTTCTTTTGTGTATAATTTGTTACGAATTTGGATAGCTTTATGGTAAAATTTATTGCTGAGGGGGTTAAGAATGCCATATGCTTTCGAGTGTTTTGCATGAGTCAGTACAATGCTGGGGGATAGAGAATAATTGGGAATTAAGTAATTCTTATTCCAGGTATTAGACTGAGAATATTTAGTTAATGTTTTGTAACTTGTTCGTTATAACGTTTTATCTGCTAATTCAAGTTCCAGAGAAAATGAGGGATATGGTCGATTAAAAGTAGTCGTTTTTTAGAAAAGAGATTATTAACTAGGTACTTCTTAGTTTTTCGTTTTTCTTAATTCAGTTTTGTAAAAGTTGGTATGTATTCAGATGATTTATAATATTTGAGTTCATGAAAAGAAAAATAAGTTTTCTGTTTCATCGGAAATAATGAGTTGAAATTTTGAATATTCATGATTTTTAAATATAAAATGATTAATAAAATGATTCTTCAATATTTGTAAAAGAAAAATGCTATAGCCCTACGTAGATATGTTTGATTGAAATCTAGAGCTGAATTGTTGGATATCTTTAAAGTTTTTGCATTGAAAAATTATTTAAAAAATTTATCTTAGAGAAAAATTTAAAAAAAAATTAAGGAAACAAAAATTATAAATATTGAACAAGAAAAAACCAAAGAAAAATCATTCCATCGTGAAATATGCTAATTTTCTAGGGAGGAGGGGGTGGTAAAATTTCATTCAAATTTTAAAAAACTCCTCCTGTCCCCATGTCGACTTTTTTCTTTCTATTTTTTCAACTAGAGTATTTTGAAATTAATAGTTTTTCGATTGAACTGGGTTTGTTTCAAAAGTGAGGCTGAACAAAATAGATGGATGGCCTCCCTTCGTTTTTTAGGTTTAGGAACAAAGTTGCATGAATTTTTAATTGGAAAAATCGTACGTTTGAGTCTTAGGCTCGAATGTTAAATCATACTTAGGAAGTTGAGAAAAATCGTTTTAAAAAGTTCTTTATAATTACCTTGAAACATTAAGTTTGCCTTAATTTTCAAGGCATAATTTAACATTCGGGCGTAATTTCTAAAAGTTGCGTTTGTTTTCATTTTTAGAAAATTTGGGAAGTTTTGTATTTCTTGTTGAAAAAATTTAGAAAAAATGAACATTCAAGTCAGAAAAATTGGAAGATTTTGAGAATTGTATGGAAAAAGTTACAGAAGCCGGAAATTTTTTAGTTTTGATCTCTTCTCCTCCCCCTCATCTCCTTCATGAGAGTCTGGATAGAGATATCTATTAATTACTTTTGGAATTGGAAGTCAAAAATCGGTTTTTGAATCAAGGTTCTCCCCTGTATCTGCCCTTCTGAAAAACCTAAAATTACCTAAAATCAGTGTCAACTCAAAAACCAATTTTTGACACCTACAGGTGGCCTTGCAAAAACGAACCATATTTACAGCTGCTCAAGTTAGCAAGTTGATTTCTCTGTAAAAAGTAAAACAGCTTTCTCATCTGAAATCTTTGGAACTCGGACTAGCTGAATGGGAGGGTACGCAATTTCATAATTATTTTGTTTTTTCGGTCGAAAAAATTCAGGTTAGGTTTGAAAATTTCCAAAAATTATTCCTTTTTTTTTTGGAAAATTTTCGTTTAAATGAGAAAAATGTGGAAAACTGTTGAAAAGTTTCATTCCGATTTGAAATTTTTAATTTTTTGTCTCTATGAGTCGATTCCGGCTCGTTCCATGTTTGAAACGCGGTTACCAACATAGGTAGATGGAATATGAGCCAAGGAATACATTATTGTCTGGAAATCTCGCTTTGAGCATTTTGATTTTGATTTTATAACAAAAGAAATTTTTCCATATTATCAAAAGTTATTAAAAATTAACAATTAAATTCAGCAAATTGAATTGGCAGTGGAAGTTTCTTTACGTAATGTTTCTTTATATTATCTACTAAGTTTGGATGGTCATTTTATCTGGGAAAAAAAGTTTAGAAATGAAAATTGTTTAAAATTCAGTACCAAAAAAGAAAATAAAAATAACAAAATTGTGCCAGTTATAAATTTGGTTTTTAAAAAACATTTCTCAATTTAAATATGGAGAAATTTTCTGAAGTGAACTAGAAAATTATTCGTAATCAACCAGTAAATTATCGTAATCAACAAGTAAATTACTGTAATTAATTAACCAGTAAATTACTGTAATTTTCTAGGAAATTACCGTAATTAATCAGTAATTTACCGAAATAAACCAGGAAATTACCGCAATCAACCAGTACATTATCGTAATTTTCCAGGAAATTATCGTAATTTACCAGTAATTTACCGAAATGAACCAGGAAATTACCGTAATTTACCAGTAATTTACCAAAATGAACCAGGAAATTACCATAATTAACCAGTGAATTACCGCAATTACCGAGGAGGGATGGGGGATCCGTAAATTTTGTGGCCATAATGATGAAGCCCCAAAAAATTGAAGCTCAAAAAATTTTGATTTTTTTCAATTTTTACGGGGAAATTTTTTGAGCTTGAATTTTTTTTGGCTCACGACATGTCACGTTTCGACCATGATTATGACGTTAAGAAATTTAAAGACCCCTCCTCTCTCGGTAATTACGGTAATTTACTGGTAATTTCAAATGTTCGGTTTTTTTTTGTTTTTCAATTTACTAATACTTTGAAAAATCCTACTTCTCAATAATTTCTGAATTCGCCTATCAAAATTTATTTCTGGCCCCTTCTTCATTTCAATACTTTTAAGAATCTCAAGATTGAATCCAACTTCTTTTCAATTTTACTTTCAGTTATTTTCTAAAAATCACTCATTCAAATGAATCTTTCACGTGCACAAAAACGAAAAAAAAAACGATGCAAACTCACCTGGTATTTTTCCTTTATTCACTTAGGGCAATGTCCTCTACCCCTCCGCTCGTTTCTCTTTATTCCTCTAGTCAACTTTATACGCACAATACACACCTATGAATCGGCAACACAAACACATCGATCAACCAAAATCAACATTCGTAATTTCCTATTATAGCTAGTTTTGTAAACTAATAACAATGGAAAATTAATTCTTTTGGATAGTTTCTCCACTCTTTTCGACATCGTCAGTCTAAAAAATGAATCAACATCGATCGATTTATATTCATGCTTACATCAAAACTCCTCGAAGCTCTTCCTGATGAAAAAAAATAATTGATTTTTTTTTCCAATTTTGACACAGCTAAGTCGAAAATTCGAGTACCGGATGTGTTTACGTCGCATTATATTTTAATTCAATTACGTAATAGTTCGTTGTAAAGAGACGAGGTGAACTGTGATAAATAAAATTTGAGGACAAAAACCTCAATTCGATGTATTGGGGGGAACAAGGGGAACCCGAGAAGAAAACAAAATAGGCAGAGACGACGTGGCAGTATGTTTACAAAATCAGAATTTATCTCGAGATAATTTCCGTCTATGCAAAGTGCACACGTGTCACGTGAACTTGTTATTACTGGCAGCACATTATCAACTCTTTGAATTACTGTGTTATTGCGAGAAAAAAAAGGCTATTCGATGGAAAGCTTTAAAGCTGCGTTTTTAACGCCTCTGGTAATAAAAAATTTACTCGTGCGGGGTTGAATGAAAATCGACTTCTTGGAAATCAAAGTTGAATTTTATTATAAGGCCGGTGGTGTTGAAAATCTGGTCAAATTTTCATCGACGATTATTTCTCTTTAATTTTATGCTAATCGTTCCGCGAATTTTTTTTTCAAGCTTTGAAATTTTTAATAAAGTTTATGATCTGTTTATCTGCTACAATTCTATAATTCGAATTAAAACATATGGCTCGTTTGGATGTTAATTTTCGACCATCGTTTGGTTTCAACTGCGTAGGTAATTTATTTGGTAGACAGAGGAAAAAAAAACGATCATTATAGCAACATGGTGAAAATTACGTCATCAATGTAGTTTACAATGTTAACCTACTTTCTTCGTTTTTCATTTAGTTCGTAATTAAAGGGAGAAAAAATTTTTAAGTACGGGCCAAACGAGTCAAAAACTGGTAAATCTTTAAAACGAGTAAAATATCTGCGTCGAAAAATTCTTATACAATGGAAATATTTTTTAATGAATTTGGAAACGAGTTTGAATCGGTTATTTACTCTGAATACGTTAAATTTAGCGAAACGAATTTTCGTTGGAGATTTTTCACACGTGTATTTATTGGTAATTTATCTGCATATTTTTTTGGTGAAAAGAAAACCTACCAAGGCGATAATTTATAAGACGAAGCAAAATCAGCGGTTAACGTTCCGCTTGAAAACTTTCCATTCGGAGAGTAAACATTTGAAACGGACTTTCAAACGCGACGACGGTCGAATCCGAAGAGAAAAAAAACAACGAGGTGTTTTTTATGAATGAGTATAATGACGTAAAGGAAGCTCGCGATATCGAAATGCATACGAATGTGGGGAAAGGTGCGTGGGAGTGTACGTAAAATAATCAAAGGGCAATACTAATGTGGTCTTTTTACCCGGGCCCGTCATTAAATCTCGTAATCACGCCGCAGAAACGTGGTTTTCGCCGGAGTCTCGAGAGTCTGGACGTATAACGGAAATACGAACAGGTTTGCATGTGCGGAACCCTACCTCAATATATTTTTCAAAGTCCATTTCCATTCTGATATTTTGCATGGCCGATGTAGAATTATGATTAATGCGATGGGCCGGACGGTGATGATTTTACTAGAAACTGACTTATTAATGGGTTACGCTCGCGCGACTACAATTTATTCTACGACTGAAAATTTTCGTCTGTGTGATTCGGCGAGTAAATATTTGCCTCGAATTTGTTTTCAACTCGAGATCCGAGATTTTGTCTAATTCGTAGATACTAAATTGCCCATTGAGAATAAGAGACTCTCGAAGAGAATTTTTTATGATGTGTACTCGGGGTCTTCGGGGTGGGAAAAAATTTCTAAAGTGACCTCGTTTTTTTCTCACTCTGAGAGTGTACTCGTGATAATTTCACGTTCGCGTCATTCAAAGTCAAACTCGACGTGATTCCACGTGTTATTCATTTTACTCCCATGTGCATTTTTTTCTTTACTTTCGTGTAAGAAAAATACGATGGTGTGAAAAGATGAAGATACTCGTGAAATGAGGTTGCTTATTACGTGCACGTTTGATTTAAACAAATCACCTAAAGGTTGGACTTGTGTTTTTTTCCATTACTTTGGTGTAAGAGATGTGTAGTGGAGAGGTGGAGAGAAGGAGGGTATTGAAGCTGTCAAATATTGGCTTGAATTGTACGTTGGTACCTTGTACGGATGTAAAACGTTTATTTTGGTGGTTATTAATGACTTTTGGTATTGTTTAGTGGAAGATATAGCGGTGTTTGATTTTACAGAAAAAATGATATTTTTGGATTTAAGAAATGGGTATTTTGTTGGTTGGATTATTGGTCGAATCTTCGAAAAAATTCAGATAATTGGTTTGAAAAAAATAGTAGAGTGGTCTAAAATCGTAAAGCAGACTTTACATTTTTGTAAAAATAGAAAAATTTAACATCTGTACATTCCAAAATGAGCAAAATATGGTCGATTACCCGGATGGCGGATACTGGTATCCGGAATCGAATATCTTGACGAACTGTCGAATCTTTTATGGAAATGATCTTATGTTATGCGATAATGAACAGATAGTAAACCTTTTATCAGTTTTACGTAAAACCTAAAAAGATAATTTTTCAATTTCCTCAGATTATAATCACTTAATCAGTTTCTGAAAATTCCTCCAAATCATAAATTTTTATTAAAAATGTGAACGTACTCTATTAAAAAAATCTTAATTCTAGTGAAATTTTCACCTTATAAAATGAATTTTTTTGAAATGGTCATAACGTCATAACTTGGGCAACTTTTTTTCTCATTGAACTGATTTGAAAAAATTAAATTTTATCTTACCATGAAAAATGTGCAAAAATTGGTCCATTTCAATTTCTTTTGTCGGTTCGCCCCTGGGTCTGAGAAAAAGCATGCTGAATTAATTTTTCAATAAAGACAGATTAGGTACCTACTGGCAAGAATTTTAATGATTTTACTTACTGCAAAAAACAAGAATTTTTAGCCTTTCCTATTTTTTTTTTTTTGAATTTTTAAATGAAAGGATAAAAAACGGTTCTTTTTTTTAGGAAATTCAAAGGTAAAAAAAATTCATGAAAATGGCAAGAAAAATCAAAAAATTGCAAGACTTCATTTTTCAGATCTAGTAGACCCCTTGGGTACAAAGAGTCCAAAAATTCGAGAAAATACAAGTCTTTTAAGCGAACCTTGACTTTTCAAAATAATGATGAAAATTCAACAAAAATTTTTATTCTTTTTAGGTGGTTGAGATGGAGGGGGAGTATATTCAATTGGAAAATTTATATTTTTTTAGCTCGAAAAGGTCTGAAAAAGTACCGATTTTTATTTTTACGATTTCATGGACACCTTTCTAAGGGACTTTTTGTCCATTTTTCAGAAAGCATGGATATCATTTTCATTTTTAAAAAATGAGGACATTTTGTCCCAAGTCCAAAAAAATCAACAGATCAACACAAATATCAATTTTTAAAAAAATACTTGAGATGGGACTTTTGTGAATGTTTTTCAAAAAAAAAGAAGCTTAAAAATGTGGACTGTATAGTCTGTTTTTTAAATAACTAAATATGTAATATGTACCTCATTTTTCAAAAAAAAAAAAAATAAATGAATATCCACTTATCTACATTGTATGACAACTGTGCAAACAAATTACCTAAGGAATTTCAGAAAAATGTTTACACAGTATCAGCTGCAATGGTTTAATGAATCCTCTTTTTGATTTGTCTTTTTTTTTGTTTCTGTTGCTAAGAAAACAAAGTAGGTAGCGAAGAAAAAAATGCCAATGATAACTTTTTTTTGATAAAAATTTATTTCAATTGAATTTTTTGCAGGTACTCATGGGCACATTTTTTTCTCAAAAATCATATGGACACGTGTCTTTTTTTCGAAAAAACTGCAAATATTGAAAAAAATGAAGCATAAGTCCATTTTGTTAAAAAACGAGGGCAATGTGTCACAAAATTTCCTTTTTTTTCAAATATTGGGACAGAAATTCAATTTATTTCCAAAAAAAGAAATGGATATTGGGTTCATTTTTTGGAAAAACTCATTTGTTCACTTCGTTTTTCGAAGGAAAATTACGAATTTCAAAAAATATGGGCAACTGTCCACTTTTTCCCACAAAATATGGAAATATAACAGCAAAATCATAGTCACTTGACCATTTTTTTAAAAATTTGAACAATGTGAATTATTCTAAGGAACGAAGACAGGTAGAACAAGTGTCCATTTTTCAAAATTTATTAGAAAATTGGACATCAGACATCACGCCCGTTATCAATCTTGACCTCAAAATTGGTATGTTTTAGATTTTATTGAATTTATCAACTAAAAATTCATTTTTCTATATTTCTAAGTGTAATGTGACTCTGCCGGAAAAAAGGGATCATGTGTAAAAAAAAATCGCTGTCTTTTTTTACGTTTTTCGTCCTAATAACACCGAATCTGAAGCACACGCATAAAAAAAAAGACTTCGATTTACACATGGTCCCTTCTTTACGGCAGGGTCATATATTTTCAAAAAAAAATTGAGCTCGCCCATTTAAAGCTTATAGCTATAAAAAAATCCATCAATCTGTCTTCGCAAATCCACTCCTGTAATCTGTAAAAATAATACAGTTTCGTTAATTTCCAAAAAACACAACTTATACTTTTCCAACAGTCTAGCCCATTTCCATTTCGCGAGTAATTCTTTGCCAATAGTCTGAATTCGCACATCGAGTCGCCGCAAAAATGTAGGTAAGAACATTCTACATCCATCCAATCCTACTGAACAAGTTTTAGCAAATTCTCCGGCAACACGTACTGTTGATCGAATCACAATACCTATGTTTCGCTCGTGTCACGAACGAGATTCCATAAAACGTTTAAAACAATCAAATTCCTTTACCCATCTCTCATAAATAACGAATTCCACAAAGCCATAATATTCCAGTATCGTTTTCTCGCATTCTCACACAATCGATAAAAATTATACGAAAAAAATCGCCCACAACTTGAAAAAACCCATTCGAAAAGAAAATCAACGCACGGTTTCATTCAGTAATAAAATTTTCTCGCTTTTAATTACTCATCTAATAAAAAAAAGATCACCAATCGAGAGTTCGAAAAGCCCATGTAAATTTCTACATCGAAAGCAGCATAAATTAGCAATTATAACGAAATCGTTAATTGTTTGCATACGCCCAAGTCTTTTTTTATCGGTAAGCGATCAACCGGTGCGTAAATTTCAATTTATATGGCGTAATTTTTCTTATTAACCCTTAATGTTGAAACGGTGTCGTTTTACAAAAGCTCTCATTAAGGTGATATTTTTAAAACTTCTTTCTAAAATTGAATAATTCCTTCACCCCCTCACAGTCGCTATTAAAAGCTTCGATAAAATTAGACGCTATAATTTAAATTAGTTCCTCGAATACGTTTCATTCGAGGGAGAAAAAAATCGTCATCGTAATAACCGAGGGAAAATATATTGTTGACATTATTTCACCGAAAAAAAAAAGGGTTTTCAAATTTTAATCAAATTACAACCTTTTCCTCGGAATTTTCCAAAAAGGAAGAAAATTGAAAACACCGCCGAACGTGTTTCGTAAATAATAAATTTTCGTCAAAAAAAAATTTAAAAAGCTAGAAACGTTTTGAAATTGTTGATAAAACGAGCGAAGAAAACCCAAGTACTGTTTATGGAGTATTTTCGTTATAACCTTCGAGGTAAAAGAAATACTTACCTGCGTCGAATTGTCGAGTCGGTGAAAATAATAAAATGAAAATGAAAACTAACGAATTTAATTAACGAAAAATATCCTACACTATTGTATTTTCAAATTGGGTAAAATTCAATTTGTTGGGGAAAAAAAACTCGTTAATTACCTTTGATGTTTTCAACGTGAAAAATATTTCGAACGCGAATTTTTAGGCTGAAGTGTTTGGGGAGAAAAAACTGGCTCGGAAAGTTGTCAAAATGACACTACGAGGGGTGGATTCGTACCAGCGTGAAACGAACGAAACTTCTTGATTGTTTTGAAAAGCGTCTTACAAATGAATTCCTTTGATTGTGAGTAGATTTCTTGTTGTTTTATCTGCTTTCTAAATAAACTGCTTTAATTTATTATTCTCAGCGAGTTCCACCTTTGATAAGCCAACATCTGCCGAACCATTCAAAAGATAAATAACTAAGCGATAAAATTTTAATTAAAATTTCGCACTTGCGATTTTTTCCGTTTAATTTAGAGCCGTCGTCTGATGAATTACATCATTGGGAAATTTCGAATGCGAAGGAATAACCAAGTTTGGGTATTTTCGAGGGGGTGGAATTGCCGAATCTCATGGTAACGTATTTCATCGGCGATTAGATGGTAATTTTTGGGCCGGTTTTGGGCGAAATGATTCGATAGTGAGATAAAGTTTTTAAAATGGTATTGAAAGGTATTAGCATAATATTGGAATTCGGTCTGCTTCGGTTTTTGGTTACCGGATACGAGCTGTAGATGAATTACGTAATAAATCCAGTCCACATACCTATGATGGTAGTTCTATATAATCGAGTCGGCGATTCTTTAGAGAAAAAATCAGCCACGTTGGAGGAATAATGTGTCGAGGGGGAAGTATGAAATGGGTAATTGATACGAATTTAAATTGAAATTGAATGAAAAAAATGACGAGATGGCATAGATGAAGAATTAATATAACGGTATGACTCGTGAATGATATAATGTGAAATCATGTTGCGGTGTAAACCAACAATTCATGTTATAACGGCGTAGTAATATCAATTCAACAGGAAGGTAGTGGTAACGGTAAGATTACACATTATGACGTTTTTGCTTAGATGAAGCGAAGGTGAATGGAGACGTTGAATTGAAGAAAGATACTGAATGAAACGATTTATCGATTGATGTGTAATATTCGTGTCAAATGTCGGTTTAATTCCATCTCTGGTGACTGAGCAGAGTGGTTGATCGAGAAAATTTCCCTCCCTCGTTCCCCTTATCCTTTTTTTGTTTTATGTTGTTGATTGCGGAACGAGAAAAAAGTAATGAGGCAAAATTGAAATCTCTGTTTTTTTGGATAAAAATTTAGCCCTAATGACGTAGTAATACTGCCGAGTTGAATATTTGATTTTTTAATTTCAATATTAATTTCAAAAAATGCTAAAATATTGAAATGTAAAACGTCAAAAATCGTATTTTTTAAAGCATTTTTATAGTTTTGTCTTTTTTGCCCCAAAAAATCCCCAAAAAGCAAAATTTTACCAAAAAATTTCTAAAATAAAATGAGCTTGTTTTTTTGTAAAAAATTTACGAATTTTTAAATGGAAAACATTGCAATAATTTTGTGCACCAATTATTCTTGGGTGGAAAAAAACTGCACCACTTTTGTGCACTAATTCTTCAATGGAAAAAGTTCAACCAATTTTTTGCACCAATTTTTTTGAATAGAGAAAATTGAACCAATTTTTCAATGGAAAAAATTGTACCAGTTTTTCAATGGAAAAAGTTTTCGTTTTAAAAATTCAATTGGAGTAAAAATTAGAAGTACTACGTACTACCTACCTAACTGAAAAAAATGAAAAAGTGAGGATGATAACGAAGAATTATAGAAGGCAGTACCGACCTTTTTTTTTTTTTTTTGAAAACCTATAAAATGTACAAAGCGGTCTAGTTTTTTGCTTTTTCCTACGTGATTTTCGAAGAATTTTTACCAATAAAAAAAACATACCTATGTATTTGATTATATTTCAACATTTTAATGAACAATTCTTTTTGTTCTTTTTTGTTTCAGGTGAGTTACGAAAAGAATGCTCATGGTTGGAATAAGTACCTATAGATAATAAATAATTTGAGTAAGTATTTTTTTCATTTTTTTTTTTTTTGAGAAAATTTTACATTATTTCAATAATTAATTATTGAATGAAGTACGGGTATCTAATATAATTTTTCGAGGTTTTTTTATTGAACCTTTTTAAAATTACTATTTGTGAATTTTTAAAGAGTAAAATTCAGTAGAATATTTTCAGCTAGGTACTTGCTTGTTTTAATCTACTCAAAATTTTAGAAAAAATGAAAAATTCCAATGGCTGAGAAGTTTTGAAATAAATTTTCATGTTTTTTTTTTTAATTTCTCAAATTCTTTAATGTTCTAAAGAAGTCCTCAGTTCATTTTCTTTGCTCCTTCCCCCTTCATTTTCTCTTCCTCTTGTATGTAATTCATTTTTTCTCAACATCAGATATAAAGTTTAGCAAATAAGTGATTCATTTTTTTTTTTTTTGAAAAATCTGGACTTCATTGGAAGCATATTTTCTTACAATTTGAAGGAAAATTCCATTATTTTGAGAGAGAGAGATTCGAGAAACAGAAAATTTTAGATAGTACGATTTCCCTCATTTTATGACTAATTGACTATAAACGAATAACGAATGTTCTCAATGAAAAGATTAACACCATTTGCTTTCTTCTGTAAAAAAAAAACCTTGTTTCTAACCTAATTTTTTGAACAAAAGTCAAAAACTGCAATTTCGTCACTGAGTGACTGAAAAGAGAACTTTACCAGCTTCTGAGGTACACTGCCCATGATTTAATTTTTCCCTTTTCTCAATG
The DNA here is from genome assembly GCA_038380155.1 of Pseudococcus jackbeardsleyi. Classification (NCBI taxonomy): domain Eukaryota; kingdom Metazoa; phylum Arthropoda; class Insecta; order Hemiptera; family Pseudococcidae; genus Pseudococcus; species Pseudococcus jackbeardsleyi. The sequence goes on from CM076242.1 coordinate 50,476,525, forward strand.
GAGAAGCCATGTCGTTTCCGTAGAAAATAAATTTGAAACAATTTATTTTCAATTATATAAATTTTCGAATATGAGATATTTCATTTTTTCAATATTTTTTGAACAATCAGCTTTTCAACTCAAATTTTGTAATTCAGAAAATTGCAGGTGAAGGGTGAAGAGGATGTCAAAAAAGTTATCCAATCATTTCTAAAAATCTAGTAAAAATTATATCAGGATTTGACTTAACTCATTTATTATGACAAAATTTCCCTGGCAATTTATTGCTCTAATCTTCGAACATTTTTATGCCCACTTGACATTTTTCATGATTTTTTTTCGTTAGTTTCTTTTTAACGTAAATGTCTGCTTTGAAGTTTAATCACGATTTGAGAAAATTCCATTATTATTTCTACTTCATTTTTGTATATTTTTTTCATTTTTCAATGGAAATGGGTTCCTAAAATTTGCAACTTGAATACCATTCGGTAATTTCTTTAAAAGTAATGTTAATTGTTATCATTCAATGACTCAACGTTCCTTCTCAAAAATTGGTCCATAAATTTCAACTCGCCGAAAAAAATTTCTTTCCTCTTTGGCAGTCTTTGGTCAACCATGCAGATGTCAGAAAATGAATACGATCGATTATTTATTTGAATGGCCAAAAAATCAAACGTATCGCGGTATCAATTTTAACGACAGTGACGAACTGACGAGTGACACAATTTACCATCCATGTGCTTCGATTCGACTTGGTGAATAATAATTCACGTATGAAGGTTACCGTACGTAGCCTAAGTGAATTCTATGTACTTCGACGTAATGATAAATAGTACGTACATAATATTACATTTTACGGCGCAATGGCAGTGGTACTAATTACCAAGTTGTGCTCTTCCCTCGATGAATTTCGTTGCATTGTTTATCTATTCGAGCATAAGTATAAACATGTGGTGGTGAACTTTGTATGAAAGATGACGATTTGTTCGATGATAATGTTCAGCAGTGCTGGTGGGTGAGTTCAAACTATCGACTGTGTGATCCCACGCCAGTGCCATATCAATCGTCATGCGAGGAAATGGGTTTTTATATTTGTGATGGCCGGATCTAGTGGGACATGGAATTTAAATTTTGAATATTTAATTATCACGTGGTCTGAATAAGATTTATGGGGATTAGGAAGAGGTACGAAGTTTCGGATTGTTGCCACCTCCGTTTCCTGTGGTAGAGTATAAGTTTTGAAAATTATCGAGGTGTTTTAGATCTTTTTAGGAAATTCTGTGGGATAATTATAATCTCAAGTTGATTGGTTGAGATTGACTTGAGAAGGCTTCAAATTTTCAAATTTGGAAATTTTTCGAATTATTCAAATTTTTAGAAATTTTTAATGATTCGATGTACTTACTTGCAATTGTTTTTTTGTTCAAGTTTATTAAAAGTTTGTACTTTTTTCCAAGGGCGAATTTTAAAAAATTTTCCTCGTGGCTTCACTAATTTTTGAAAAACTGACTCTTGATTTTTTCAAAAATTTTTCTCAAATTGAAAAAAAATTCGTCGCAATTTTTGGAAGAATTTTCTTTTGAATCTAAAAAAATTCCTTCCTTTAAAAAAATCTCTTAATTTAAAAAAAATTCCCTACAAATTAAAAAAAAATCTTTTATAAAAATTCTTTTGGAAAAACATCTTGACAATTTAAACAATTTTTTCCCCATGAAATTCATTCAGTCACTTCCTTATTAAGTATCAACTATTCGATATTAAACGATACGCTTTCTTTCTACAATCACTCCGCAGTAAATTGCCCAATCGTGATTTTCATTACAATCGAATTTTATTATTTTTTACGCGTATTAAAAAATTGCATCCGCCCGCAAAATTAGCTCCATTATACGATAAGACTTTCACTATTTGCAGACTAAAAAATAGAGATCGGATATCGCGTAGATACGCAGTTTAGGTGAAACCACACTCCGCTTCCACTCGTTCATAATTTTTTTCTGCAAAAAGCTGATATTACCAACTTGAAGTCTGATTACATCAGCGTTTAGTAATGATTAATTTTTTTGTAGACGTCGTTATTCAATGCGACCATGAACTTGTATGTTTGCGTTATCAAAAGTGGTAGTTGTTGTATTTGTATATGGCCAATAAACATAATAGTGGTTACTAAGCGTAGATACACCTAGTGATACCTATATTATGAAAGAATATTTTTCAAACATCGAATTTCTAAGGTGGAAAATGAATTACGACGTTGAAAAAAAAATTCTCGGAAAATAGATTATTTTTTGGACACCCTGTGGTAAATACATTTGTGGTGATAATCGAGTAAAAATTTGATCCTCCGATGTGTATTTTTTTTTTGTAAATTAATGTATTTATTTATGGGCAAAGATGACGATTTTTAATGTTTTTGGCCCCGACTGACGCACGAATTGCTGGAAAATGCAAACTAGTTCCGCAGGAAGTCTGTATCTTTTGGTTTGTTTATGTTACGATAAATTTATCTTCATTAAAAATTCATTAATAAATTGTCCTTCTTGTATTTGCGAACATGGCCGAGTTAAATTACTACCTTTGTGAATAAAAAATTGAAACGTAATATAAATTGAGGTATTAATTTGTTGACCATTTCTAATAGCTCCAAATTATTACGTTTCAATGTCATGTGTACGAAATATAGATTCTATAACCTATACAAATAATCCTTACGTTATTTCCATTCGTTTCTATAGCTTTTGAATGGAGGAAAAAAAAACAATTCAAAAGTTGTTTTCGACTCGAGTTTAAAGAAACTTTAATAATGATAGCTTGGAGTTCGTGTGGGTGACACGAGAGAACGGTTAGCCTAATTCTGAAAACAACACGTTAAGTTGAGAAAAAGTTTAAATGCTAAAGATTGAAATTATCTCGCCAAGAATATAGGACCTTATAACGAAAACAATTTCATGGAGAATAGAGAGCAAGTAGGAAGGGTAACTACCTTTTTATCGTATTTCCCCTAAGTACAAAAGCATTAAGTATGCGAAACGAAGGCGACCCCGAGGAAAAGGAAAAACATTAATTGTGGCGAATGTTTTTGTTTTTCTGCGGTACTTAGAGACATTGTGAGCTCGAGAAGTATAATGTGGTAAAAAATTTTACGATTCTGAATTAGTCGTACTTTTTTAAAATAATTTTTATCACTTAGCTAATGATTCGAGCGTTTTTAAATGTAAATTACTTACGTGATTGTATGGAAATTGGCGAATTATAAGCGAAAATTTAATTAGTCGAAGTGAGTAATTGTGCGACTTTTTTGTAGTATAATGATGGGGGAAACAATGAGAAGTCATTTTTTATTCGAAATTTTGGGTATTTGAAAGCTGATTTGGGTTTTTAATCGGTTGATTTTTTTTGCAGTTTAAATGGATAGATTGTGTGCCACGTGTTTAATAAAGTGTGGTTTTTTTGAAGAAAATATTTTTGATTGCGTTTTTTTTTTTTATCGATTGGAATTAAGATAGTATTTTGTTTTTGTATAAATTTTGATGCTGATGAATACTTACTGGGGTGAGATGGATATCAGTTATAGACCAAGCCTGCCGAAAATGGAAGGTACACTGTACTTACTGTAATTCAAAGAATTTCATTTTTTACTCTATTACGTAATTCCAAAATTTCAGTGTCAATATTTTTTATGCTGTTATCACATCTTTATCACATGTCACACTGTGATTGATGTCACAAACATGAATTTCTCTGACGCAGAAAAGATTAATTTTTGATACCAAAGCGATATTTTGACACCCAGTGATATTTTTGACACCAAAATAGACACCAGAAGTAACATTTCGACACAGAAAGTGACATTTTGATACCAAAAGTGACATTATTTGACATCAATCTGACATTTTAAAAAAAACACTAGAAGTAACATTGTGACACACAAGTGACATTTTGACATCAAAAATGACATCTTGTCACTAATTTGACATTTTGACTCCTAAAAAAACAACAGAAGTAATATTGTGACCCAAAAAGTAACATTTTGTCATAAAAAGTTACATTTTGACACCAAAAGCAACATTTTGTTGTGAAAAGTTACATTTTGACACCAAAGCAACATTTTGTTATAAAAAGATACATTTTGACACCAAAAGAACTTAACACGATATTTTGACACTGAAAGTGACGTTTTGACATCAAAAGTGATATTTTGACACTAAAAGTGACATTGTGACACCAAAAGTGACATTTTGTCATAATAAGTTACATTTTGACATCAAAAGTAACGAAATATAAGTGACGAGGTATTTTGGCACTGAAAGTGACGTTTTGACATCGAAAGTTATATTTTGACATTGAAAGTGATATTTTGACATCGAAAGTGTCATTTTGACACTGAAAGTAACATTTTGCACCAAAAGTAACAAGATATTTTGACAATGAAAGTGGCGTTTTGACATCGAAAGTGACATTTTGACATTGAAAGTAGGTAACATATTGTCATAAAAAGTTACATTTTGACACCAAAAGTAACGAGATATGTATTTTGACTTTGAGAGTGACGTTTTGACATCGAAAGTGATATTTTGACATCAAAAGTGCTATGTTGACGCTGAAAGTAACGTTATGACAGGTAAGTTAAATTTTGCAGTGACAAAATTTGAGAGAAGTGACATACCTAAAATTTTACATGTGACACAGAAGTGAAATATGGCACCAAGGTGTTCTTTTTGACCAAAACATGTCACTTTTTGTGTATGTCACAACTTGACGTTTGTGTCACTTGTCATACTTTTTGTGTAATATGTCAGACTTTTTGTGTCATATGTCAGACTTTTTTGTTACATGACTTTTCATGTTTTTTTAAAAAAAAATGTTACATCACATTGTGTCACGAATTACATCTGTGCCTTGTCATCTGTTTAATATCAACCGTCACTTTTTGTATCGCATCAGTTTTCTCGTATTATTTCCAGTGTTTTGTTCTTTTGTTTTATTTTTGTTCCTCACACCACGTTTTTTGTCATTTCCCTCTTCATGTGTCACTACTGTCATTTCGCCATTTTTGTGTACCTTGTCACACATTTTTGAGAAAAAAATGAAAATTATTCTTTAATTTTTATTACATCCCTTCAATTCTCCAATCGTCTCATCGTCTCATATCTGGTTGTCTATTAATGTCAATTTCAATCGATACCGAAATTGTGGAAATCATATTAAAATTATATTCTAATTTTACTCTACAGTTTCGATTTCAACTTTTTTACGTCTATAAAAAAAAACCATCTTGCAACTGATCAATTTCAAGTTGAACTTCAAACCGAATTCGAAAATAACAATAAAAGCATATTTTTACGATTACATCCGGTCTGCGGAGAAAGGGAATACGAACCATAAAGATTATTGCTTTTGAAAATCTAATTTTTATCGCGTGTTTATCGTCGCCGACGACATTATTACATCCTGAACTAAAACAAACCTACCATTTGTAAAATTTGCATGCATTTGCGATATTAAAACCTAACGGGGTGGATTGCCTTTAAATATTACAGACATCATATCGATATCGTATTCGACGAATCGTTCGTTGCTGTAGATTTCTTGGGCAATCCGACGTTTCAGCGGATAAATAATTAAAAAAGAAATAAAGGACGGACGTCGAGACAGCAAAATTGATCGAACGTGGCCAGTTATCTGTTTAGCATTTTTATCTGTGAGAAAATTTTGCGATGATAGAGCGAACATCGCGTTAAATAAAATTCATTTTGAAACGTCCAGTATGAAAAAAAAAAAAAAAAAAAACCGTCCACGAGGGTAGATTACAATCTTAGCTGAGGAGGAAAACCTTGGAATGACATTTTGTTGCAAAATAGCGAAATGTATACATTGTAGGAGCTCAGAATTGAAATATTTTCATACGATATCGATCAACGATCAATCATAGGTGAATATTTTGTCGAATCTTGGCATATAATCGGTTCGGTATTCAACTTGGGCACAATAAGAGGAACACTTTGAATAGACCCAGGTATGAGATACTGGTAAACTGAAATGAAAAGCTTTCGATATCAATGAATTATGAAATGAGAAAAGTTTCCAATGAAATTGAACTCTACGAACGCTACATTGGTGAAAATTATATCTTCCTCGTCGAACTATGGAGTTCGTTGACACTTCGATACATTTCCAAACACATTATCAACTTGCAAGTGGAATTTAATTTTCGTAACGTTGAATTTTCGAGCGTGAAAATTTTTTCAATTCGCGTTTCTGGCTTCTGGTTTGATTTATACCTACGACAATTGCAGCCATTTCGACTCCGGTGAAAGCTCTTTCGCGATCGCTTCGCCGAGCAAAACGTAACGGTACAGAAGTGGCATAAACGGCGCGCAATATGCAACTTTAGTCACCACTGTTTATTCGTAAACGCAGTGGAGATTTCACCGTCTTCTTTTTCAACCTGCCCCCACTATATTTTTATCAATGTCAGCGAGGCGAAGGGAGCGTTCAACGTGAATCAGCCTTGTAAGTAAACTTAAGTTGAAAACCAGTCTGAGTCTGCCGAAGTGCCGTTCATTATCGGTTAATTATTTCGTCTGTATGAAATTTTCTTTCATCTAATAGACGTTTTTTTCTCTCATTTCCTACGTGTGTATGGTGTACTGTGTTGATTCAATTTTTTTCTCCATTTCGTCACGTGATTTTTTTTTCAAAATATTCGACCCAGAAATTTTTTTCGGTGCTCGGCTCGTATGAATTTTTGATCAATTTTTTAAATTCGTGGTGCGACGATCGAAGTTGTTCGTAATTTCGGATTGTTGTGTTCGCGAAAGTTACAAATCGTTTGGAAAGTTCATCTTAGTAAATAATGACAAATGCATACTTTTCGTTGGCCTTCATTTATCAAATGCATTCAACGGTATTTGAAAAGAGGTAATGGATTTTATTCTGTTGATGTGTTCTGTACGGTCTATGACGATGTGTGTTAACTGTGAGCTTTGTACAACTGCGTATAACGTCGTTTGGTCATTTCATTGTTACGAAATAAACGTAATTAATTCGATAAAAAAGATTTCGTGACTCGCGAAAATATGCATCGTAAAACCAGCACGCAACAAGTTTGTAAAATGTGAAAAAAAAAACTTATCGAAAGCGAGCTAACTGATGGGGTTTTCCTCGTTGGAGCAGTTCAAAGTAAAGTAAAATTGAAAGGGATTTGAAAATGGAAAATTCCGAAATTACGATGGTCGAGGAGGAAAACGTGTGGGAGGGGTTGTTTTCGAGTCGATTTGATGAGTTTTTGTAAACAGGGCTTATTATGGGTTGGAAGATTTCTTGAAAATAATATTGATCGATTTTGAAGGACACGAGTACCCATGATTTTGAAATTTGATCAAAATGATGAGGGATTTTCATCACGAGGACGACGAGTACGTTTTTTTAATGGTTTTCTTTCAAAAAAGGTAAATATGAGAGTGAATGATTTAGTGAAATTCTCGATCAATTTTTGGAATTTTTTTTATATTCTGATGAAGTGACGATGATTATGGAAAAAAGTCACATTTTCATTCAGTGAAAATTATTGAAAATCACTAGAAAATTATCAATATTGCAAAAAACTGAAATGAAACAGTGAAAAAAATTGTAGAAAATCAGGGAAAATTCACTAAAATGTTGGTAAAATTGCTAAAATTTAATTAAAAAATCAAGTGATTTTTTTTAATTAGTGAAAATCCACTGAAAGATGCGAATCAAAGAATTTTGCTGACTTTCTCCATTCTGACCATTTATCAGTGACTTTTCACTGATTTAAAATGAAAGAACACGATTTCAATAAAATCTATCTTGAGATCTTTTTTTTAGAACGCTTTTTGAATATTCGCGCCAAATTTATTATCTTTTTCAATTAATGGATTGTCTTTGATGTTTCAATCAATATCAAGATCATAATGAAGCCTTCAATATTCAACTTGTTTCGTGTAAACAGGGCCTAAATTATATTTTGTTCAATTATTCAATCAAAATATAATATTTTGCAATGATTCAAATACAGTGGCGTGGCCAGAGGGGTCCAGGGGGTCCGGACCCCCCCCCCATGAGGTCAAAAATTCACGTGAAAAAAACGTCTTTTTAAGATATTAAAAATAAATTTTTCTCAAAGCTTCGCCTTCGCTTCGCTCGGGCATAAAAATCTCAATTATTTATTGAATTATTTGCAATGATTATGCGAAAAAAGGCTCCATCTTAGTATTTTAAGTCTCCATATCCACTTTCTGCCTTCCCAAAGAAAGCTTCTGACACTATTGCTTGAAGTTTCTGGTTATTATTTTCCTTTTTTAAGGTCAAAATGATCATTTTGAAAGTTGCTTATTCCAAAATTACACCTTTATCGAAGTTTTTTCTCTAAATATTTTATGCAAATCGTGATTTATTGATAAATTTATGAATGAAAGTGTTTTAAATTATGAATTTACTGTTCCCATAAGCTAATTTTTTTGGGGGGAGGGGGGGTGAGGGGAATGGCGAAAAGTGAACTAAAAATTTCTCGAAAAAATTTGGAAGTGTGGACCCCCCCCCCCCCATGAGAAATTTCTGGCTACGCCACTGTTCAAATATTTAGATTCATTAAAAATTTTGATTTTTGTCGAAGCATGCTGAGGTCCCTTTAGCATAAATCTGTATTATAGTTTTGCATCCAGCTTAAAATGATTTTTTTCTCGAAGTCTGTCTAATGATAAGATGACTGGCGTAGGAATTCAAGTTATCATTAATTCAGATTTTTTAGAAGTCTCGATCATACTGTTCTGGGGCCCCTCGAATTTGTATGAAAATTTCGTTCTAATTTTTCACAAAAATTTTCAAGGAGTGGTCGAGTGATTGGCTGACATGCATCAAAATTGATCAAGACTGATTTTTGGCCAAATTCCAAAAAGTCACATTTGTTGCTGTATCTGAAATACTTGCTCAGATTTTTCAAAATACTTTTTCATCAAAATTTTACTGGAACCTGAGTTTTTACGTTTTGCAAATTTCTCCAATTTTAGAGAATTTTTTTTGAATGAATATCTTTAATTTGATTACTTGGAATACCAATTTTTAGTAAATTTTAGAAATTTTTTCTGTTTTTTGCAGGTTTTATTAAATTTGGTTAATTTGATTGATTTCTGTTAAATTTACAAAATTTTGAGTTTACGTTTTATTGATTTTTATCTTTTAACAGCCTTGTTGTCAAAATTTTATTCAAGTATTTTAGAGAATTTTAGATGATTGGGTATAATTTTATTGATTTTTGGAAGTTTCTTGAATTTCAGTGAATTTTTCATGGTTTCGCCGAATTTTGCTAATCTTAGTGAGTTCCAAAAATTTATAATGAATTTCACTAAATTATTCGAAGTTCATAAATTTTCCCGATTCTAGTGAATTTTACGTTCCTACTTCCTATTACAACGTATAAGACATTTTCCATTGGTTTTCAGTAAATTTTTGCATAATTCGCCAACACAACTGAATTCAACTTAGTAATTTTAGTGAAATTTTTTTGATGTTAGTTAATTTCACTGAATTTTTCGGAATCCACAAGTTTGACAATTTTTCCTGATATTTGTGAATCTTGCTCATTTTAGTGAATTTCACTGATTTTGATAAATTTTATTGATTTGTTCTAGTTTTTCTAATGTTAATGAATTTCACTAGTTTTAGTGAAAGCTACTAATTTTGTAGCAAGTATATTTCAATGGTTCAGTCTGATTGTTGAAGAAATTTATTGATTTTTTAGTGATATTTTAGTGAAATTTTATGTTTTTTTTTTTTTTTTTTTAATAAAATATAACTCATTATGCTTAATGACATTTACTTACCAATTTTTAAAAAAAATGATTTAATGTTTTTTACTGATTTTTTTTTTTTTAAATGAATTTGACTGAATTTAGTGACTGACTGATTAATGACTCCGGCTAATTTTTTGTGACTTCGACTAGTTTTTAGTGAAATGGGCTAATTTTTAGTGAAATTTTCCAAAAAAATTGGCAAATTTATTGATTTTTGACAAATTTTTCTAATTCTGGTTATCTGTTCAATTTTAGTAAATTTCGCTGGTTTTCGTTAATTTTAGCGATTTTCCACAGTTTTCTTAGAAAACTTTATTCTTACCAAAATACTTTTCAAGCCTTCTTTTCCATAAATTGGCATGAAAATTAAGCACCAAAATATAAAATTTTTTAATCGTCAGATCAAATGATGAATGAATTGGAGTTAATACGGAACCCCCTCAGGCACCTCTTATAAAATCATTCTCCAAAAATAGATCGTTGAATAGATTTCGAACAATTTTTTAAAAAATCCTTGAAATATTCTCATTCCAAAACATCACAATCTCATTTCGTTTGAAAATTTCCCGCCAAATTCTCGCGTTTTTTTCATTGGCTCATCGGACGCGATTATCTAACTGGCGCCAGAATCGAGCGTCGACCATATGTGTTTTTTATGACGTTAAAGCATCGATGTATACGGTTAATTCGTGATAAGGATTTTTTTGTTCGGCTAAATGTGCGTTTTTTATACTTTTTTTTTGTTAAGACGCAAATTGTATAGGTTTGTCGACTTATTGCGTTCAAAAAAACGTTAATTTTTACGTGCTTTGAGGCACTCTCGTACACGTTGGTTAATTTACATACTTAATTACCGGGTGAACATTGACCAATAAACTGTTTTGCATGATAATAATGTCAATGCACGTTTAAATTATTGGTATGAGAAGGTTGGCATTTTTTTTCCTCGTCCAAATTTTTTTTGAACGAAATATAACTAGGGGTGGGGGGAAGGAGGTATACGTTACACTGTGTACAATGTTACGTGTGTTTCGAAATCGTTACTTTATTATCACGTCGTATACTTCCGAAAGTTTTAATCATAATGATGTCGTTATCGTAAGAGGCTCGTAAGTTGTTATCGAATTGTCGAGTCGAGTTCTCCTTGAAAAAATTTTTAGAAAAAAGTTACAATTTTTTAGAGAACGTATTCGATTAGGGAAAATTTTCCACTCATTTAACACAAGAGTACATGAGAAAATCGGGTGATTATTGTTTAACCGTTTGATTAGTGAAATAATCGAGTTGATATGACGTAACATTAATGTATGATCATTTGATAACCAATAAGTACTTCTGGCTGAAAGGTTATCACGTCCAAATTTACCATGATGATGAGTCGTTTTAGGATATGATAGTTTTTACTCGTCTTATTCTTCTCCATGTCGTACTTTTGGGTTAGCACACGTTTCTATAGGAACGAGGAAGTGTTTCCGAGTTCTTGGGATTGTTTTTGTTTGACAAGCGAGAAAATCGGCCAAATTTTATCGTCCAAAACGAGCCGATTTGTTGAAGAGTAATCAAGTTCTGGTTGCGCTTTGAATTTTAAGCATTTTGGTAACTTTACACAAGTTTGTGGATTTAACCGGAGCGAGATTCCTTTCAACGAGCTTGAAAATGAAAGAATATTCTAGCACCAGCGAAGGGTTTTAGTCCAAGTCGAAATACCTCGAATCTCATTATTGTACCGTGATAAACGTATGTACATATATTACCTACGTATGTCGGTAAAACGGAGCCTTTTTTGGTGTGTAAATTAAACATCTCCTTTCCTCTTTGCCACTTTACCTGACCCGTTCGAGGTATCCGGGAAACTGTACTTTTCGTCGAAGTGAAAATTCAAAGATAACGCGAGTATGGGAGTTTTGTAATAAGTATTCAAATTTACTTATGTGCGAATTACTAAATAACTCCGAAGAATTTGCATATACTTTCAAAGGAAAATTGTTTCCTTTTTCGGTATTCTGATGTGGGTTCGTGTTGGAAGTTTTTTTGCTGGAGTTTTGGATGGAATTGAAGCATCGTGGGTGGATTGGTGAGGGAACTCGATTCGGTGAACTAATTTTTGGAAATTATAATTTTTACGTGGCCTGAAAATAAGGACCTTGAATTTTCCAACTAAAGAATTTCAGAAGTTGAATTTTCTCATTTTTTTCAGCAAATTTGATCCACTGAAATGAATTTTTGCGAGATAATAAGTTTTCGAAAAATTTTTATGTGAATGGCTAAAATTATGTAAATAGAATATTTCGGTGAAATTTTTTTCTTAAAAAATTGAAAATAAATATGAGTAAAGCTGGATTGTGATAGAATGGGAGAAAAAGTGAGAGAAGGAGAAAAAGGACAGAATGTTCAGTTGTTTGTTTAAAATTAAAAAATGTCGCAAATTTTACAAAATGTTGGAAATTTTAATAACATTGAAAATTTTTAAAGAAAACTTGTTTGTAAAAAAATGAAATAAAATATCAATGTTGTTACAATTTTTTTAAGTTTTGGAGAATTATGAGAATTTTACTTTTCATTTTAAACTCTGAAATTTTTCCATCTCTTATCTGAGTTAGCCAAAATTTTTCTAAAAAAAATTTAAAAGATTTTAAAGCAATGTTCCAATTTTCTAAACCTAGAAAATTTACAGTAAAATTTTTGATTAGTCACTTTTTTGGTAGTGATGTTTATTTTATTACTGATCTGAACTTTCTGAAGAAGTGAAAAAGTTCAGATTTTTTCATGTTGATAATTTTTATAACTTCAATTTTTCGCAAAAATCGGACAGTTTGGTTAATTAGAATGAATTCGGCAGATCATTTGGTCTAAGTTGATGCATTCTGCCTCAGGTTACCGATTTTCAGCTTTTTTCATTGATAAGATCGAATTTTCATATTTTGCAGGACAGTGAGGCACTTATCGAATTTGGAACTTTCAAAAATTCACCAAAATTCTAGAAATGCTCTTTGGAGCCTAAAACTTTTAATAGGAGGGTCTTTTATGAAGTACTTTTGGATAATTTTTGTTTCCGCTCAAAAATTCACTCTGAGTTGGGATGTACCTCTGTTGATAGTAGCAAAGAAGCCAAAAAATGGTTGCTTTTTTGCAGAAAGCTAAAATAAATTTTAAACATTTTTTTATTTTTTTGAATTTTTTAATGAATTTATTAAAAAATTCCAGAAAAAATAGTTCTCCTTTTTTGAGAAAATTTTAAGCAAGAAAAATTTGTATGAAAATTTGCTATAAGTAATTTACATTCTATTAGATCTATTATACACAGTGCAAGAATTGAAATCACCTTGTTCCACGTAAAAATTATTAATTTTAAAAGAAAGTAACAAAAATGAAAATCATTTTGAAATATCTTGCAAAATCACCTCATATGTTTATTTTTTGTTGGATTTTTTTTTTACATAGAAAATGCTCTTAAAATTACACTAAATGGGGCTAAATATGACTTAGATTTTAATAATGAGAATAGGAGTATCTAAGGAATTGAAATTTGGTAGAATTTTGTACTAGAATACCTTAGACATGGTATAGAGGATTATACAATGGATGCAATGCACTGTAAGGATGAGCTGGATGCAGAGGAGACAGAGGATTAGCCGGATGAGCCGGATGCAAAGGCGACAGCGGATTGGCCGGAAGAGCCGGATGTAAAAGAGAATACCTATAAGCTGGATGAGTCTTGTACAAATTGTACAAAGTCCACGGATGCGCAGCAGTGGCAGCAGCTGGATATTTATAATAAGGATATAAGTAAGGATTGACCAAAGGAGGGATTAATGTGGTTGTCGAAATGGAAGATTTGGGGATAATCGACACAGAAGCAGGTTTTGGTTCTGGGGCCTTTGTAGTTGGAGTAGGTGCGCTGGTCAGTGGAGTTGGCTCGGGTTGTTGATTTGAGTCAATTTCGGGTGCCAGGGGAATTTCATCTGTAGATGTGAGAGGAGATTCTGAGGGTAGAGGTGATAAAAGAGCTTTGGACAGATCGGCAGCTGCTGAAGGTTCGTTTGATTTATGGACAACGGCTCTGAATCCATTTTGGTCGTCGGCGGTGTATTCGACTCGTCTTACGCTGCCGTCCGGTTCGACCAGGGCGTATTCGCCGTGAACGACGTCTCCTTCGCGGATTTCGTTCTGCGATTTCACGTCTCCGGTTTCTGGATTGTTGACGTGGTATTCAAAAGCGTATTGGGCTGGTTGCTCGTCGACGCTTTTGTCTGGCAGGGCTTGACTGGCGATCAACGGTAGTATGAGGAGCAGTATGAGCTAAAGACAGAAGTGATGTTGGATTAATGATGAAATTCAGTTTTGAATAATATAATTCTTTTTTGCCCATCTCAAAAAAAAATTCTAGGGTAATTTGAAATTTTCAAAGTTGAATTCAAAGTGATTAGAGTGGTGGAAAAAATCTGAAAAAAATTCAAGGTACTTTCCTCTGGTACGTCCATTCCAACTTTCAAAAAAAATCGGTTGAAAACTTGCTGCGATAGAATTTTTAATGTTCAACTCAGAAATCACATATTTTGGGGTCCCTGCCTTCTCAGAAGAGATGAAAATTCGCTTATGGCTCTAAAAACATCATCTACTGAGACAAATCGAATGGCATAAAAATTTTGATGAAGTTCTACCTGAGGCCAAATGACCATCTTAGTTTTTACTAAACTGGAGCATTCAGCAAAGAATTTGAAAAATTGACTTGAAAACTGTAGCATGCCCTTCAGTACTGTAGAAATGGTTTCAGACAAAAAGTTGAAATTTCGCTTTCAAAATTTTGCATTTTTCAACTTGGGAATGATTTTTGGAGCTTTTTGGGGCGTGAAATGGCACTCAATTCAACTGTTTCAGAGTTTTGGTGAAATTTTCTACTTATCTAAAAGGAAATGAAAATCGATTTTTGTATACACTTGAATCGGTCAAATTTAGGTTAAAATTTGCTCATTTCATTTTATGAAATAATTTCATCAAAAATGAGTTATTTTTCACTGATTTTTCTGTTAAATTGGGAAGTGTCCGAGAAATATTTTTATTCAAATTTATTTCACTGAATGAAATAAGCAAGAATTTGACCCTAGACTCAGAAGTCAAAATATATTTCAATACTTGGGGCAATTGTTGAGATATTTTCTCTCGGGGCTTACGTTAGCTGAAAAATCTTGTGTTGAAAAATGTTTTTGTGGGGAATTTTTTTTTTGTAATTTGTACTGTTTTGTGGATTTTTTAGCGTAAAAAATTGTAGAATTTTGAAACAGAGGATTGCATTTCTATGAAAAATTTCATTTTATTGAAAATAACCTACAGAAAGTAAATTGTTTGTTTTTAAATTCGCGATATTTTTCTCGAGACGATTCGACCTTATTTGATTTTTTGTGCAGGATTTAATAAAATGCCAACAATTGTAGCTAAAGAGCTCAGCCCCAAAGCATTCGAGAGACAATAGATGATAGTTTTTTATGCGTTTTGAGTCAGTTCACTGAGGGACACGATTAGGGAGAGGCCTCCATTTCCTAATTGAGAGCTGATGTCATTTTCTTAAAATCAAGTTCAATTTTTCATGACCTGTCTCCAAAAAAGTGTAATTTGTGGGTGATTGAAGGATCTACAAAAAAAATGATATGGAGAAAAATTGTGGAGAATTAAATTTCCTTTCTGTTTAGCGCAGTAAAATTTTTTCTAGAAATCAATATTTTTGCGATATTCCCAAACAAAAGTTGAAAATTGAAATCATCAAATCTCAATTTTTGAATTCATGTGCGAATATTGTGAAAATATCGACTAGAAAAATTTTTCACAAAAGCCAACTTTTGTTCATTTCTCATAAATTTTGTAACATTTGATGCCAAAAATTACCACACTTTTTTGTTTTTTCACGATTTTTTTGGCGGATCTATCAGTTTGAAAATTTTGTCTCACAAATGCCTACTCAAAAAGATATTACATCCCATAATACAAAAAATTCAATTTACTTACCTTTCGAGTGCAATCCATGGCATACATTTTATTCACCACAGTATCAATATCTTCCCAAACTATATCTTCTCTAAACCAAAATAATACGCGACGAACTCGTAGTTACGAAAAAACAGCAACCAAACTGCCTTAGTACATGACCAAATACGCGAACCTCCTGTTGAACGTTGAAACTATGATGCTTTGAAAATGATCGTCGAATCTTTTATACATAGATATATAACCGTATTAAGGACTTATTTACGACCATGAGAGTACGATTCTTCATTACACAATTCACAGACATCCAATATATTTTGGAAGAAGGTTTTTGGGTGAATTGAAGATGGGCAAAGAGAGAGAGGTAGAAAAATAACAAAGTATCAATCTTTCCGGTAGCTAGTTATGGGATGCACGTATGCTATGACAATGTACAAATTACCAAGAGTGATAGCTTCGTAGCTGTTTACCAAAATAGAAATAAAAAATCATTAATTAATCAGAAGGTGTGTAATGATTGAAATATTTCATTAGCCGACTCTGCGGATCTGGCGATATTTGTGTGGAAAATTCACGCCTAAGAAATTTTTTTATACCAAGGTCGAGACATTGACGAGCTCTCAAGGGTTAAGGATTAATTACTCTCTATCTTGCAAGTGTTTGGCGAATAAAATTTTTTTATCGGCGATATTTCACTCATCAACTGGGTACCTACATTGAATATCAATAAGATGTCTAAGAGACAAATTAATTTTACGTGTTAACGAGTCTATAGTCCATACATCAAAATGAATATTGCATAACGCAGGTAGGTCGTGTGTAGGTGAAAATTAAATTTGTTAATATGGCAAGTGTATTTTTTTGCATTTCCAAACAGTATTTCTTGAAAAATTTGAGTTTTCTATGATCTTTTATTTAAAAATAGTTGTTTCCTCAATCAATTCAATTTGTCGGGAAAAATCAATAATTTTTGACTGAAAAATCACTGATTTGAAATTTGATCCCCCCTCAAATTCTCCACCCCAAACTTCATCAATTTCGGGGTGCGCCCACAATAGATGCAGAACGCAAACAGAAGTTGAAAGGGGAAAAAAGGGAAAGTCGAAAAATTGAATCAGTTCTTGAAAAATATCAAACAAGTCATTTTATCAAAAAAACTGAAAAAATCTACGACTAAGAAAGACTTGAACAGTCAAAAAAATATCTAAAATTTGCTGAAAAATCAGTATCTAAAATTCTTTTGAAAACCATCGAAAATTCGCTGAAATTCGAAGAATTTTGCTGATTTTTTTTGTGCTGCAATTCTGACTTTTTCTATTACTTTTCACTAATTCGAAATAAGAGAGATGCCGGAAGATTTTTCAGAATTGAATTTGATCATTTTATCATGAATGGAAGGGCTTTGAAATAGACAATACGCTTTACCGGACAAATGTCTGGTAAAATTTGGGGGTAGGTGGTTGGTGATGTTGAGTATAACTTATGGTGAAAATAAATGAAAGTTGAAAAATTCGCAAAAAAAAAGATGAAAAAATTATTAGGGGACATCTGATTTTCAATTTTCAATGTAGAATTTTCAATTCTTATTCTTCCGTCTTCCTTCTCCCATCTTCTATAATTTTCAATATTGGATTTTCAATATTCAATATTGAATTTTCAATTTTCAGGTCCTCGAAAAAATTTTTGGGAGACCTCATTTCAGAAATCATAATTTAACTCCAAATCACAATTTTTCAATCCGCCACTAAAATTTCCTACCAAATAGAAATGTTTCAAAAATTTTGGCCTCGCTGAGCTTGGCCTGCTCATATTTCTACTAAATTTCCCAGGGGAAAAATTTGAGACTTGAGCAAGTCTAACTCTTTACATTTGTGACTGCTCATTAGGTTAATTAATTCAACCTCTGTAAAAAAAAATCCAGTATTTTGATACTCGTATTGCTTTTTTGCTCTCATTGGTGATGAGGTGGTGGCTAAAATTTAAAAAAATGTTCGGTAATGTTGTAACCGCCTGCATGCATCTGCGGAGGGGAGGATTTTCTGAGATATTATGAATATTTTCGCACCCTTATAGTTTAATTTTCTTGAAAATGAAAATGCAAGTACTTGAAAATTTTGATTTCTCCAATTTTCAAATTCTTGAGCATAAATTTTGGAGAAACCCCATTTTTTGAAATAAGAAATGATTAAAAAATAATAAAAAACATATCCCTTCATCGTACAATTTTAACGAAACGTGCCATATTTTTCTAATATCGATGCAAAATTAATACTCCTACTTGTAGGGACACAATGTGAAAATACTCGTAAATTTCCCCAAAATTATTACGAAAAAAAATTCACGTAAACAAAATCATCATGGAAAATTTTTAAAAGGAAAAAAAGGCTAGCACGAAATTCTTTTTTTTGTCCATTCAAGAAAAAAAATAGATTACTCTTCAAAACCAAACCCTCCGAAGGGATATACCCATCAAACAAGTCAAACCATAGGCATCCGTGGTTATGAAATATGGTTCTCCGTGAAAACCTACATGTAGTAAAATTAATAACAAAAATGACCCATTTTGACGAATTCTATGTACTAAATACTGGTAAAATATTCATCATAGCGAATAAATAAAAAAATCAACAATGCCCCCCTGTACTCCTCCTATCACCTGAACGTAAAATTATACACGAAAAAAACTATAGCTGAAAAGGGCAAAAAAAAGCTTTCGAAAAAGTCGAACTACGAGGTTCGAAAAAAAGGTACCAGGGGTGGGAGGGAAAATCCCTCTGGAGAATACCGTAGCGGAAATATTGCGTAAAAAAAATTAATAAATATAATGTACGGTTGCGGTGTACGAAATTGAAAAGCTCTCGAAGTATTCGGGCACGTACCTTTATCTACGTATAGGTCTCGGTATGTATGGAACGAGGTACGAACGACCTTGGAAAATGAAAATAAGGCTAGAAAAATAGAAAAAAGGAAGCCAGAATTGCGTGCTCGGCCCATTTTCAAGATGACTAAATCAACATCACGTGTGAAAAATACCGCACGAGGCGTGTGGAAATTATTGTTGGCGTATGTCGAGTCGACTTGATTGGAGGGTCTGAAATATGGCGCCGGTGCGGTGGTAAAGATATATGTGGAATTTGCGTCCGTTCGGATACGAAAGGTATCGTACCTGAGCTAAGATAATTTCAGATGGTGCGATGAACTCGGGGGCTGCGAATTTATACGATTACGAGACCGTGAGGTGAAAATGGACATAGCTAATTAAAACGATTTAACTCGGTGTCGAGACGAGAAACAGGTAAAGAGGTGATGTTGCGAGATGGATCCCTGGGAAATGAGATAACAGATGGCGATCGAGAATAAAATTCAATTTTTATACCAGTTATGTTAATGAGCTCGTAGGCGCCGCATTGGAGCCAACCATCGACCGGAGTTTTTTCTTCGAGCTTCGAGGTGTGGAAAATTCAACCCAGGTGCCTTCAGGGGGGTAGTTTTTACACCGGCCGAAGGGGACAAAATGGCGTATTTGGTATTACGCGTCGTATTATGATGTAGAATTGCTCGCGTGTGTTTGACGATCATCTTTGGTTCGAGGAAAAAAAACAGATAAAACCGGTCGTCGGCTCGAGATGTTTATGCGTCACAATGCAAGAGTACCGGAAGGAAACGCGAATTCCAGAGATATTCCAGGCTCGTGGGCGTTGAAATGGGTACGATGATGCGTTTAGACTCGCGATGTACTTACAAGTACCAGATGTATGGATTTTTGCTGCATTCGATGTCTCGGTGTATCATTCCGATACCATTTATTGATAATGTGAGTACCACTCGGACGACCTTTACTTGGCCGCGAAACCGGTTCGATTTAGCGAATTTTTACACTAACGTCGTAACGGGTTTGTTGCTAGTTGAAATTTTCATCCGAATGCCGCGCCGCTAGATTTACATAACAGCTGAATCATAATGAACTCGAAAGTGAGTGTTTTTTTTTCATCATCTTCGAGGAAAGCATCCGTGGAGCATGGATGAATGGAATTGTGAAATCGGTACCCGGATTGCGAATTTTTTATCCAGAAGTGGCGGAGAAAGGAGGGGTTTGGAGTTTTTGGGGAATTTGATCGATATTTTGTTGATAGGAGAATTTGAGATTTTGGGGTTGAAAATTGACGTGGTTTATTCGGAGATATGAAAAATTTCAGTATTTTTTCAATTTTGAGTACAAAAGTGGTCATTTTTAGCTTCTTTTGAATTTTTTGATTTTTAGATGTGAATAAACGAACATGAATGCATCTACTTTAAATTTAAATTTTCAACACACCCCCCCCCCCTTCTCAGAAAGATTATGAGACTCTCTCTCATTTTGAATTGTGAAAAGTCACTAATAAATTTTCAGGATTACAGCATAAAAAAAATCAGCAAAATTATTTGATTTTCAACAAATTTGCGAAGATTTTTTTAAAGCGAATTTCACTGATTTTTGAGCTCATTTGAGGTACCTATTTTACTAATTTTTTTCATTTATTTTTTTCAATTTTCCAATAAATTTTCACGGATTTTCCAGTGAATTTTTCTGATTTTCTTTTGCAATTTTTTTCTGTTGTGAAATTTTTTCATTGATTATTATTGTTTGCTGAAATTTTGACATTTTTCCAGTGATTTTCGATAATTTTCATTGATTCGTGAATGATAAAGTACTAGGGAAAAAATTTCCCATCATATTTTCAAAATATTGTTGAACGAAAAATGGTGGGAAAAACGTCGTTTAAAAGTTGCTGTTTTGGACCGAAGAGGAAGTAGGAGGCAACTCGGGATTTCCCGTCCATCAATTACAAAACTGTAGATTTGAGATGGAAAATCTGTGCAAAAAATGACTTTTTTGGGTAGGGGGGAGGGGGGAGAAGAAGGGTTCCGTAATGAAGTGTAAAAAGCATGAAAAAAAATTTCAAGAGGAAAAAATGGAAAAATATATTTTTAGTCAAAATTTTGTACTTACAGTGTCTATTTCGTTTTGCTTATAGAAAGTTCTTTTGAAGTCAAAAATTCTGATTTGAGTACTCTTGAGAATGAAATTTTTTGTTTTTTATGCATAATTTTTCACTTGAAAAATATTTTTTTAAAACAGCTTGTACTTATTTTGGAAAAAATCTTCAAAGATTATGTTATGAGTTTTACAATTCTACGAATAATATTCTCATGAAACAAGTTTTGCTTGTTTTGAGAACTTTTCTTAGAAATCATAATTATTTTCTATTTGAAATCCGATTCTTGAAAATTTTGGTAGTGCATAATCGGTTTACCCCCTTCCTGCCTCCTTGGGATAAAATCATGTCTGCGTTACTTATGGAATTATAAATGAATAGTTTTGAAAATGAGTTCAAAATGTGTATATTTATTTCAAAATTTGTACCAAGTTGTCATTCAGTCACAGAATTTTTTCAAAATAATGTCAAGTGTATCGTAATTATTTTGGAAATTCTAAAAATTATTCGTATGTTAAATTTATTGTACTTGAAGTCCAAATAATGCTTAATTTAAAACAATGAAGTGTGAATTTAAGTAACCAGAATTAATTTTTTTTTGATTGAAAAATATTTCTTTCATTTTATCAAATTTTTATACATTTTGAACAATTTTACTGGCTTATAGTCCATTTTTGTAATTGTTCAAAATTTCAATTTTTTCGAAAATTTTTCGTAATTTTTTTGATATTTATGAAATTTTTTACCTGTGGCTTTTTCACGTCTTTCAAAGTAATCCAACGATTTTTTTTCAATGTCATTATATCCTTTCACTCGTCTAATTCAAATTTTCAACCATCAATATTCATTTTTGAATTTTTGGCGGATTTTCAAAAATTTACCTTATCAAAATTTGTTTGGTTTCCAAATTCATTCATGCAAACAAAAAAAAATTGAAAATTCGCCAAAAATCGAACCCACAAGAAAGATGGATAGTTGAAATTTGGTCTTGAATTTTTTCTTCAGTTGCATAATCGTAATCAAATTCCTTTTTGGAATTAAAGGAGGAAAAGGTGTAAATCTTTTTCTTTGCTATGTATAAATGATTTAAAAAGTTGGTATCAGAAATCAGCAACCTCTGGATTTCTAAAGCTTCCCCTTTTCTTCTCTTTTTGTCTTACAGATTTCAAGTTCAAAGGTATATTGTCATCAAACAAAGTAGTGAAGTTCAACTTTTTAGGTTCAGTTGTTGATAATTCTGGCGAATTTTCAAAGTTTCATTTTGTGTCTTTGAATAGCTCAGTGTTATGAAATTTTTGAATATTTGCCAAGTATTGTAGAATTAAATTTGAAAATTTTTGGTGGGTTGAGATACCCATTGTAGGGCTTTTAGATGTGTTTCTTAAATTTATAGAAATTTAAACCGGATACATTTTTGAGCAGTGAAGATCAATAATTGATTAGAAAAATTATGAAATAAAATTGTGTAATTTCAGGTGATTTTGATAATTATGTGAAAAAAATTGGAAAGACAGGATAAATTTTGGAATTGAGAGGATCAATCGATAAAACCAAAAATCTGTAATTTTTAGGTACCTATTTTTGATAATTTAGATGGAAAAATATTTCAAAATGGTAAAAATATTGAATTAAGGTAACATACCAGTTTTGGATCAGGCTACCAATTACGGATCATTTTTTTGAGGCGCTCTACGTCGTTCCGAAATGGTCACCAAGGATTGATACCAACATAATCGTGTAGTCTGAAGTCTTACCTTTCAGAAAATATGTAAACTTTGCATTTTTCGTGTTATCAAACCGCTTGTAGATTCATTTGAAAAAAGTGAGTCACATTTTTAGTTGAAATTTCGTATTTTTTGCAATGGCGATTGTTAAAAAGTGTAATTAGAGTTATTGATATTTAGTTTTTGATGCGGTTGCTGATTATTTCATGTTCAGGGAAGTACTATCGACACATTTTTCGCGTGATCAACCCGTTTTGCGAATTTTGAGTGTCATTTGCCAAGCATCGAAGAAAACGTAAATTGGCACCAAAAAAGTTGGATTTCTTCACCAAAATTGTCTGTTCCGAGATTTTCGTCGTGTTTTTATATATTGGGTGATTAACATTATTAAATCCGCGCAATGAAATTCCAAAGTGAAAGTGATCCGTAATTGGTTTGATCCATAATTGGTAGAAAAATTTTCAATTTTCAATTGCGGATCAAAAATTTTCCTACCAATTACGGATCGATCCACAATTGGTAGTTTTTCAACTTCGGTTTTTTAACAATTTTTTGATGAAAATCTTTGAAGGCCATCTTTGTAATGTTAAAAATACAGTCAGAGTGAAAAAAAATTGCATAACTTAAATTTTATTTGATGATCCGTAATTGGTAGAACCCCCTAAAAAGGCGTATTTTTCTGGGTCCCTTCAAGCCTGCTTGAAATCGTTTTTTTCGAAATTCAACCGCGCTAGTTTGTAGAAGAGAGGTCAACGTTTATTTTTAAAAAAAAATCACCAAAATTGGTTCATAAATAACGTCAGGGCATGAATTTAAGAAAAAGTGATCCAAAACTGGTATGTTACCTTATAACTTTTTTCCTTTCATGAAACTGCCACTTCACCCATCGTATTCTTCATGAAATTTTTTAGGTAAATTTTACTGATTCCATCTGCAATTTTTCTGGAAGAAGGGGGAGATTCTCCCTTACTTTTGCAAAAAATTATATTTTTAAGCAATTTTCATCCGAAATTTCCTATTTGAACTGATTTAGCGACACCTTGCTCCATTTTTCGCTAAAAAAATACACCGAAGTCGTTCAAAAGACAACGCAGGTACAACTAAACGATTCGCTGCTCTCTCTGGGGAGAAATTCGATTAATTGATTTGTATGTATGGTTGCGGGATCCCCGGGTACTGTAGGCATAGGGTAAGGTTAAATTGAAATTTATAGATGGGTTGGATTTTTATGTTACACTGGTCCCTACCTCGTTCAGTACCAGCATTCAATTCGTATCGTACATCCACAAAGTATACGACCTTCGGTTATAATAGATTCGCTTGAATGGTACGGATAAAATTTAATAATAAAAAATTACCCGCTGACAATCAAACAATTGGCTATTAATTTGAAACGAAAACACGCGCCGCGGTAATTTATTTTACACGAAAATTCCGACCGATGTGTGAGAAAAAAAAAGAATAGACCGATGTACGTAGAAATTCTATAGCCCATATACATATTACATACGTTTATTTAATCGTTACCGTATTATAGTTTGAATATAGTGCGATGATTCACGAGAGAAATTTTATTACATTAATTTATCCTTCGTTTGAATATTTTTCCAAATGGTAATTCCGAAAAAATACCCATTATTGAAATCCGCTCGATCAATTTTCCTGCATCGAAAGTTGAATTTTGAATTGGATTTTCAAAGCGTCGTGAGAATCGCCCAGGTGTAGAACTGGTTTTAAGTGGTTAGACCGCATTTATCTCAAAGGACAGGAAATATGGAAAATTAATTTGAAAAGGTGTCTCGGCATCTGGTATGGTGGTTCGAGTCATAATACGCGTCCAGTTGCGTCTCGATCGTCTCGATGTTGAGAAACCAGACTCAGATACCGAATTCGCTTTCGTTCGATTCTCGAATTTATCATCCGAAAGAAATTATTTGGTAGATGTTTAAAACAAGCCAAGGCTTTGCGGTCGAGAGCCATACGATTTATCAGCACCGTAGACGAATAAATCTGACACGCTGTAGATTTTCAAATATAGCAACATATGCGCCCCAAATATCTCGTGGGAGATTGAAATTTGAAAAATGGTTCATGTAGGCGATTTCACGATAGCGAGTCGACGATGATTAGGGACATTTTGTGTGGTTTTTTTCAATAGCTCGCGAAGGAATTGTAAATTTCGTTGGCTGCTGATGCCGTTGCGAGAAATCGTTCGAATGTAGGTTGATCCTCGTGTTCGGGTGAAATTTTTCCAACTATTTTATTACCGATTGAAATGGAACCGATGTGTAATTTATTACGATTTTATGTACTTTCCGCTCGGCTTGGAAAATTCACGAAGATAATTTAATTCATGTTTTTATTTTCAGGTGAGTTGCTTGATTCAATATGATTCACAGACGAGTATCCGATTATAGAATTTACCCGAGTGAGTATTCAATTTCCGATAATTAAAATCGAGAAAATTTCGATATTTGGTCATAGATCGAAATACCATTTTAACCTTGCGAATAATTTTAAATAGAAATTTCCTGGGATGTTTGCAAGTTCTCGAAAAAAAACCCTTAATGTGGAAATGACGCGACGTCACAGAAAAAATAATTTTTATTGGTGAACTGTTGAATTTCGGGGGAAATTCACAGCTGTGCTAGTTCTATGTATCTGGCTCGCGGTACAATATGTGTTAAAAAATAATTTGCAGTTGGTATAAATGAATGGGAAATCCATTAAATTTGTAGTACGTAAACATTAGAACAGATATAATCATTTTAGGTCTATTTAAAATAACGCCACGATGCGTTCAGCGAATGGAATTTTTAGAATGAAAAGAGTCGAAAAATTGAACTATTGTTTAAAAAATTACCAAATTAATGCTGGTAAATGCATCTCAAAGGTATATAACAATAAAGGCAATGTCGGTTTTGAAATTTTTTCCCCATAAATGTGTAATATTCTCTAGAGATTGAGTGAGACTCCTACCTACATACGTGAAAAATGCTGTATAAAGCTAATGTTCGGAAGCTGTTGAATTTAAAGCCTTATATTTCTTTACTTCGAATAGGGGATTTTCTCGTATAAACGCGTATAGAGGGTTTCTTTCTTTTTTTTCCTTTTGCCTGGGTCTTGTGCTTGGATGTACATATAGAATATGAAGTGAACTTTTTTCTTTTATTGGACGAATAGAACGAGAAAGGCTCAGAAATATATAGTTTTTTAATACTAAATTTTTAAATTGAAAAATAAAAGTTTCCTGTTTTCGAACGACTCTTTATTTGAGCCGTTTGTTTCGCTACAGCGTCGCCTGGTACGCTGCGAAGCTCGTAATTTTTTCCACGGAAAGATCGAATCGACCTCGAAGCATGAAATGTAAAAGTACGTATGCGTAAGTGGCTTTTAATTTATTCGTAGAAGTTTTTTCCGAGACGAGGATTGTCGTATTTTGTGTTTCTGAGACGGAATCGAAGAAATGGGGAAATGTAGCGAAGGAAGGCAATTTTTTTTCCGAAATCGTGGTTGTGAAAAGTTGCATTCGAGTTGTATTCGTCTTATTTTTTTCATCCGGTATAAAGTATCAATTTTATTGGGTAATTTCGAGAACAAGTTGGGAAAATATTGGGGTGATTTTGAGAATTTTTGAGACTTATTTGAAGAAATGACGACGTTTAATTTGGAAAATTTCGAGGTTAAAATATCGGAGTATCGTTAGACACTGTTATTGGATAAAATCTAAAGTTTTAGAATTATGAAAAGAAAGTTTTGAGACTGAATTTGAATAGTCGACATTAAATTTGGAATTTGATTAGATGAAGTATGAAAATTTTTGAGGCCATTTTTCGATAATTGAGACTGAACCTGGAAAGAGTTTTTGGGTCTCAAATTTTCATTCAAACGTAAACGAAATTTTGAAAATAATTATTCACGAATCCATTATTAAAAAAATTGAAACGTTTTGAAGCTGTATTTAGAAAGTTCTGAAACCGTACTGGTAGAATTTGAGACTAAATTTCAAAAAATTAGATGTCTGGATCGTTTTTGGCCAAGCTTGAAAACACAAAACTTTTGAGATTACGTTGATTAGTTTTGCGATTCAATTACAATAAAATTGAAGTTAGATCTGATCATTTTGATGATTTGAGAACTGAATTCGTAAGTTTTGAAATTACCTGCAGAACATTTTGAGACTACATGTAGAACCTTTTGAGACTAGTCATGATTTTTAAATGTCATGTCGAGCCTCTAAATTTGTGACCCTGTCGGATAGAAGGTACCTTGTGTGAAAAAAAAATTGATGTCTTTTTTTCATGTGTCTAGTCCAGATTTGGTGTAATTTGGACCAAAAACGTGAAAAATGAGACATTGATTTTTTTTTTGCACAAACGGTCCTTTCTTTTCGGCAGGGTCGCACATTTAATTTTGAGACTACATTTATTCGAGAAATTTCAACTTTAATGAACATATCTCGAAAATCAATTTGTGTTTTTTTTGACATCTTTGAAAAAATGTTGGAACTCTTAGACTTTTAAACTAAATCTGGAACGTTTTGAAACAAATTTCAGAAAATCTCGTGTTCAAGTAAAGAAAACTGAATTTTTTGATTTTGGAAATTTTGAACCTACGTTTGATCAGTTTTACGATTTGAGAAATCTTGAGACTAGGTAGTTGAATAATTGAGACTTGAGACATTCAAACTATACATTTAAAGCATTTTTGAGGGAAAAAATTTAAACGGTTCGAAACCAAAAATTGAATCACTGAGACCGGTAAATGAATTGAGATTCATTTTGAAATATTTTCGGATGTTCCTGCAAGACTACATTTATTCTCCCAGTTGAATAAAATTTTGAAACAAAATTTGCAATTAATGTTTTGAGACTACATACACTTAGGTAAGTATACAAAACATATTTTGACAAAATTGAGTGTTTTAAAAGAACATAATTATTATGATTTGATTTTTTCTGAAAAGTTTAACAAAATTTTTCCCAAACATGTAAAAAATTTTGAGACCAGATTTGCATAGATTTGAGATTTTATCCAGAACATTTTGAGATTTTGAAACATTTTTAGACCAAAAGTTTCCAAAAATTTGAAATGATGAATGGAAAAGAATGATACATCACGGTTAGACAATTTTCCGACAGAATTTTGTGGAAAATTTTTGTGAGACTAAATTCAGAATGTTTTGAAACTATATTTAGAATGTTTTGAGACTAGGTCATAGGCGCACCCAAGGGGGGGCCAGGGGGCCCGGCCCCCCCTTAAGCTCGGAAAAAATAATTTTTTGATTCAAAAATGAGAAAAAAGTCAATTTTTTTGCTCTTCAAAGTATATTTTTTCAAAAAATTTTCGCCCTCGCTTCGCTCGGGCACTATTTTAATACTTTTATTTCAAAACTTGACAATTTTTGATTGATTTTTCAGTCAAAAATCACCAAATTCTCAATAAATTCTCTGTTTGTCAGAAAAAATTGATGATTTTTGATTAAAATATCAGTGAAAAATGACTCAATTTGAAATTTGACCCCCTCCCCATTTTTTCTCAAATTCTGAGCCCCCCCCCCCTTTAACAAATTTCTGGGTGCGCCTATGGACTAGGTTCAGAATGTTTTGAGACTAAATTCAGAATGTTTTGAGACTAAATTCTAAATGTCTTAGGACTGAATCCTGAACGTTTTGGGACTAAATTCAGAATATTTTGAGACTATATTTAGAATGTTTTGAGACTAGGTTCAGAATGTTATGAGACTAAATTCAGAATGTTTTGAGACTAAATTCTAAATGTTTTAGGACTGAATCCTGAACGTTTTGGGACTAAATTCAGAATATTTTGGGGCTAAATTCGAAACGTTTTGAGACTAAATTCAGAACGTTCTGAGGCTAAATTTGCAACTTTTTTAGATGTTTGAAAATTTTGTGATGAAATAAGAAAAACTTCGTGATAAGGTTACTACTTTTCAAGAATTAATCAAGTATGGAGGTTATAGGTATACTTGAAGAAAATTTTAGACAGAATTTCGAGAGAAATTTTTTCAGCACAACGTTCAGAACGTTTTGGGACAAAATCTGAAACTCCTTGAAACAAGATTTTTAAAAATTTCAAAATAAATTTTGAAAAAAAAAATTTCAAAAAGTTTGACCATTTTGAAAGATTTTGAGACTACATTCTTCAAATTTGAAGAGCAATTTAAAAATATTTTTGCTTTTTGAAAAATTTACGGCCAAATTTGGAAAACAATTTGAAATCTTATTGGCATATCCAGTTCTAAACATTATTTTCAACAATATGTGAAAAATGTCTACACTTTTGTTAAATTTTTCAACAAAATATGGAAAATTTTAGGACAATTTTTCAAAAAAATCATCTTAACCCTTTTTTACATGAAAAATCAATTTTTTCGTTATTTTTACGCTTGTGTTGGAGTGGGCAGGGGGTATTAAACATGCGTGCGAAATTCGTTTAGTTCGTAATTAGGTTCATATTGTAAAATAAGGTAATTTTTTCAGCAGATCGGATTAGATTACACGAAACCTCGTACACTCGTAACTTATCCTTGATCGTTGCAAACTACTACGACATTGTTAGGTTATAAACACTGCTCATACGGAAGGTGTAATGCACATGTATGTATACGGCTGTGTACACATTACACACATACGTATGATAAAGAATAATAATCGTCGAATTCATATCGCAACATTAACTAAGTAGAGAAGGTACAAATAGGTACCTAATCGTCGCACCGCATACAAAAATTACAGTACGTTCACACAACCGTACCGCAAAAGTACGATGTACTGTAACAAAGCTACAAAGACGTAAAACCTAAAACCCATAATACTGTGAATAATTGTGAATTGCGCCGCACAAAAAAGCTCCGCTACATGAAAGAGAGATAAAGAAATGAACATTTCGTTACAGTATCGTTGTATACGTATAATATCGTAAATTTATATAAGAATAAAACGTATAATTGCGGAAGTTTGTACCCATGTGTGTGTTGGTTTTAGTAGTAAGTAGAATAACTATACACGGTATGAATGAAAGAACACAGGGTTGAAGGTGAAGCGAGGGTGAGCAGGGACAAAAAGAAGAACCACGATGTTTGATTATTAAAGTAAAGTCGACGTGAACGGATTGGAAATACGTGGTGTAATATAGCTGCGTTATAATGGCGCCTTGTGGTTGGAAATTCAAACGTTATACGTATATACGGGACGATTTAAATGGAAGGATTCGGGGAGTTCGTTAGTGAGAATTTGTTTTTTACGTAGTAAAATGAGCTGCGGAGTTTTCCTCTGTATACGTATATGGGAAAGTATTGATTGGACGGAGGAAATAGACGGCTACATGTGTATTTTTATTGTGTAAAGAACTCGTGCCAGTTGGAAATGTGCGAGGGGTCGGGGTCGAGCAAGGGCTCACTTTGAGTAGGAAGTTTCGTCTCTTTTTTTTTCGCACGCGGATATTAATAACTATTTGCACGTTGGTGAAAAATGTAGCCTCGGTGGCGTTAAAAATGCGTGACTGTGTGAATATTTTCGTAGTGGGTGGGTTTTGGAGGGAATTTGAGTATGAATGAAATTTAGGATCTGGTGCCAATTCGGTTGGGGCATAGGTTTGGTTTGATTGTGATGCTGAAAAAAAGTGAAAATTGGAGAAGAGAGGGAGAGAGTGATTTTGATGAAAAATTTCGAAAAAAGGGTTCAAAAGTACATTTTTGCAGAGAGCTCATATTTTTTTTTTAAATTTAATCTGCCTGAGATCTGCAATGCATTGAAGATTTTCAAGAAATGAAAAAATATTACACAAAGTCTAATATTTTCAAAAACACCCATCAAATCAAATTATTTTCAAAAATTCGACTAATAACCTTTGAAAAAATGTACAAAGTTTTGAAAGACTGGTCCATTTTTCGAAAAATTGAAAAATACAAATCTAAAAATTGAAAAATCAGTTTGAAAAGTAATTAAAATTTTGTACAATTACCTATTCAATTATTTAGGGAAATTTAGTCGATTTTGATACCAATTAGGTAAGTTGTTTTAATTTCATATTCGATTTTGAAAAATTTATTTTGGTGAGTATTGGAAACCAGAAAAAATGTGCTCTTTTGTTGAAATTCCTTTTTTTCCATTATTTGTTAACCTGGAAATAGAAACCACCCTCAAGGATAAAAATTTGGTTTTTGAGCTGATACTGATTTTGGACCTTTCACAAGAAGTAAATTCAAGAGAGACTTCAACTCGAAAACCAACTTTCGACTCCCAGGCTCACATTTTTGTCTTTTTTGTCAATTTAGTGAGTGATATTCTAATAATTGAAGAAATGCCTTGAAAATTTTGTTTTGAATTTTCTGGGCTAGGCACACATTTGTGTCATCTTTTTCTCCAATTCTATTGACATTTTTAATTGTGAAAAAAATCTTTTCAAAAGAGAATCAGTTTTGAGAACCACTGAAAATCGAATTCATGATGTGGTTCAATTTTCATCAAAAATGGAAGAATTTCCCAGTCATGATTATGTTTTTTTTTTTTTTTTTGGATCCTATAAACGATGACATAAAAAGAGCAATGGAGAATTTAGAGAAGTGAAAGATGATTTTGACTTTTTGAATGACATTTTATTCGAAGTTGGAGTAATCATGTTTCACCTTCTGAAATTAATGTTGATTTTTTTTCGAGTTTTGAATCATTTTTAAAAAATTCTTGAAATTGAGTAAATTTTTTCCAAACGAACTCAATTCTCTATCAATAGTTATTTTTCTTGATTTTTTTTTTCTATTCTAGATTCATCTATTTCTCCTCTTCTTTACCTCTTATCACTGCATTGGTGGAAATACATATTTTTTTCAATTCATGAAAAAATTAAAAATTTTTGGTTGAAATCCAAATGAGAAGGTAGGGAAAGGGAGGAAGAGGAGATTCATCTCGGGTTCGATTTTATCGAAGAAAAAGTATTGTCTTCAAAATTCCAACTTGACCTTACCTAACAGTCGTTAGACAATAATAATCAATTTTTTAGATTGTACATACTTATGCGTGGTTCTCTGTACCTATGTAACATAATCGTATTCGTAATTTTCATTCTGACGATTTTAGATCTTCAGATCTCCATATTGATCTTTTTGGTGATTTTTGATGGTCCGTTTTGATTTCATAGCTGAGGTTTTGATCAGAAATTCTTATCGGTGTCAATTTTTTTTTTTAGAGTATAAAATTAATTTTCTAAAAGCTCCATTTTTCAAAATTTTCTAATCCAAATTTTTAGAAAATTAATTTTTTCATTGTTGAGGAAAGCGTAGCTTTCCCCTTTCTTAATGACTAAATAATGAAAATGGAAACTATTGAAAAATTGATTAGTCTTTATTGAAAAAGAAGAAATGAAAATTTGAGAAAAAATTCTAAAATTGAACAAAATGATCTTAAAATATAATTGAGAAGTTCATCTGAATAAAGATGTTAGGCGAGAATTACAGTTTTTGAGGCAAATAAAATTAAAGATTTAGAAATAAGCTTAAATTTCCTTGATTTTTTAATTGAAATTTTTGAGAAAATGCATTTCCAATTTTTTTCGAGAACTTCATGTACCTTTAATTTGATAAAAAGGTTCCCATAGCCAAAAGGCATTTCCTCGGACGAATTCCTCAATTTTGTTTTCTGATTTGTCCAGAATAAATGCTTATTTTCTCTGTATTGAGGGGGGAGGAGGCGTAATCTTCTCATCTCCAAATCGTCTTCTTACTAAAATGCTTATACTATTTTCTGCATTATTTTCCAAACATCCCCACATCCCCAGAATGAACAGGCGGGCAGATGAGGAGGGATTTGGTCCAAATCCCAAATTTTGGCCATTTGACAAATTTTCGAAAAATAAACACAAATCGATCATTATTTCGGTACGCTACGTCGTATTAGGTATTTATATTGAAAAATTGAGGAAAAAAATTGTTTACAGCGGAACCATGGAAAGTCGGTCGTGGTCTCGGTATTTACGTAAAAATACGTGCTTACACGTTTAGCCCTTCGCAAAAACGAATAATTTGCTAAAAGAGGAGGTTCGATATTGGCGGACATAAATCACGACGCGAGCGAGGCGTAAAGTTGTTTCGACAGTTTGGAATATTTTTCTTAAAACGCGTTAATACTTACGACGAAGTGGAAAGAAGTGATCCACACGTTTAAAACGAATATTTGTATACGACATGATACAATGTTGTAAAAAAAAATTGAGGGTAAAGTGAGATGAATGATCGGTACAAATTTTAGATACCCCTTGGGTCAATGAATCGGAAATAAAGAGTTTGAATTTGAATTTGTTTTATCTTCATAGTATGATAATGTAATCGGCCATGTAGATTGAAATATGGCGATAGGTCACCGATGACACGACCATATCGAGATGGTATTACATAAATTGAGAAAATTTTATTGGCCGAGAGATAATTTGCGTTAATTGAACGTAAAGGTCGATTCGATGAGGGTAAAATGTCATCTCAGTGGACTAAATTTTTCACATACGAACGAAAGTCGAGTTAGGATTAAAAACGCCCCGAAAAAGAGAACATTTTGTTGTCTGTTTTCGGCTAGAGAAAGGAAGGGAAAAAACAAACGTAAGCCATCACGAGTCCGGGTATATTTTTAGAAGAGATGACGCTCCAAGAAGAGAAAATGCATTAAAATAGATATATAGGAGAAATTAGGGTTAGAAAATTTCGCCATACGTGTACACGTACGTAGCACTACATTGTAAGTACCCATCTCGTTAGACTGTTTAGCATGGAAATGCACAGCAGTGAAATTTACTCTGGCAGAATCATTGTTCTCATGGTTGCCGGAAATTACAACCATGTTCAGCGTGCTCTTGTCGTCTTAATGCTCGAGAATTTAATTAGTAGCGCTTTTTTATGGCTTTGTATCGTTTATGGTAATTTTATTTTAGATAAACATCCGAAAAAGAGCAATGTATGGATGTGACGCTATGGGATGGGTCGTCTTTTAAAGGAGGCTTAGGCTTTCTTTATCTTGGTTTTTTTTTTTCGGTCGATGATTAGATCCGATGCTCTTGGCGGATGTTGAACAGTTGTGTGTGTTTTACATACGTATGATGATGATGTAACCAAGAAGGCGTACGAAATACGTATTCAGAGATACGATGAACGAGGTTGTTTGGAAATTTCATACGTACGTACTACGTAGGTACCCACGTTTTTTGTTGCGGCGCCAGAATGTGATAATTGAAGAAAAGAGGAGTGTGTTCAAAGATTATCTTTTTTTTATCTTGAATTTTTTCTTTGTGTTTTTGAACAGAAAAGTTTGAGATTTGGTCTGAAAGTTTCATTGCTTTGGGTCATTTTAGTGGCTCGTTTATAGCCCTTGAAATTTCGAGTATGGTTAAAATTGTGATGAATAGAAAAGGTGAACTTTGTGGAATAATTTTGAAAAAAAGTGTCGTGTGAACTGGTTCTAAAATTCCAAGAACTGGTTTAATCGAGTAAAATTGGTCGTAAATTTTTTTCACAGATAAACGAGGCTTTTTATCGATTTTTTAAACGAGTGCCAAATTCGGTGAACGAGCGTAGCGAATTGATTGCGAATTGATTAAGAGGTTGTTGGCTCGAAATGAAGAAGAAGAATAGGAAATTGGCCAAAGATACGAAAAAAAAAGTGATTTTGAATTTTTTTCGTGGAGGAGAAATTTTTAGGGGAGAGGAGGTGTGTGGAGGGCATTGATGACCTATCAAAGTCCAAATTTTCAAAATATTGTTTTCTGTAATTTCTGTATTACCATTTTTTTTTTTTAATAATTTTGTCAAGAAAATTTCTAATTTAGATGTTATTTTGTCTTTTTATTCAAAAATATTGAGATTTGATAGAAGTGGAGCTCTGAGCAGCAAACCGATTCGATAAATTTTCCGGAACCGATTATTTCTGGTATGAATAAATTAACATTGGTTAATTTTCATTGAGACTTCGACAAAAAATTGGACTTGAGAAAAATTGAATATAATTCAGTCTGATTTTTGAAGTAGTTCGTCGACAGCGTTGATTTTAAACTCGAAAAAAATGCACGTGGGATTTTCGTGGAATATCGAATGTGGCGAATTCAGTCAATTAATTTCTTCCTCTTTAATTGATAGGTTGATTTCGAGAAATTTTTCGTGATTTTTCGAGCTCTCGGTAAAGGAAAATGGATCCATAACGTCAAAAAATGATCTCATGGGTTATTTTGGCAAGTTGATGAAATCTTCACTTCGTCATCGTGTTGTACAAATTGTTCCAAAAAAACGTCATCGTTTATGATTTTCGTGTAATCGTCATATCAAAGAAATTGCGAGCCATGAAATTTTTAAAGTTTGATTACAGAAGAAATTTGTTTGAGAAAAAAGAAAATTTTACATTGATGAGCCTTGATTTGGTCACCACCCTTAAGGGTTGAAAATTGGTTTTTGAGTTGACTCTGATTTTGTGCCTTTCAGAAGGAGTAGAATCAAATGGGGAACCTCAACTCAGAAACCAATTTTTGACCCCTAAAAGTGATTTCTGTTTCGAGGCTCACATATGTAGATTTTTCTATTTTTTTGACCGGGTCCATAAAATTTATTTTTTGCAAGGAGTTACTTTTAGAGTACACATAATCAAAAAAATAAAATAAAAATTGAGCAAAATTAAGCACGTACATTTCGTCGATCGCGTATTTAATCCAATGTATAATCAAAGGTCATATAATCAGACTTACAATTACGATTACTTAATGTTAAGACTCTCGCTGACGTCACGAAAATTCCACAGTGAAAAGTGCGATATTTGCTCACAGTGTAATAAAAAAATCACGCCGCGTGCTTGGTTTTTGGGAACTCGACACATGCATAACTCATTTCATGACGATGAGCTCATCTGTGTGAAATTCAGAGTTATCGGATCCGACGCGGCTGGCGAATTGACGCATCCAGGAAAAAAGAGGTCGCTTTTTTAAAACAACAGTGACGTAATTCGAACTGAAATTTCGAGCTGAAAAGTTTAATTTGCGGAAGAAAAAAATGATGATTATTCGGAGTAGGATACTCGCATCGGAATTGGTTCGGGAAAAAAGAATCGTAGGCTAGATGATGGTTTTTTCCGTCAGAATAAAAATCACGTCCGTTGATTAGAATTGAGCATAGTGCGATGCGGTGACTGTTTATTTTACAGCGACGCCGCTCCGTCCTTGTTGAAATATTACGACGTTGAATAGCGGCCAAATTACTGGAAGAATCATTCATACGGTTTGATTTTTTTTTGATGAATGTAATTAGTACTTTGTCGGATTTCCCGCGCTTTTTGCCACCATATTGGTCCTTGGGTTGAGCGCCACGAGCGTGCGGGTTGGATCGAGGCGACGTGAAGATTTTTTTCCCGTTTTGATTTACTGATGCCGATTGGGTTGTGCATTATTTAAGAAATTGTATGCAATTATAACGAAATAGCTGCTTCGGTATTGGCAATATTGTCTGATAATGTAATCGTTGGCGTGTGTAGCAATTGCGAATGGGTTTTTGTAAATTGCGAATGTAAGAGGTTGTTTGGAAAAATCGTATCTTTGCCAAGTACAAATTGTGGATGGTGGATGAGTTGGTGCTTTTTGTTATGAACTGATGATGGCCTGTGACTGTGATAAAGATGAAGAGCCATATGCAAGTTATTAAAAATCAAAGAAAATAATTGCATTCTTTCTTGGTGTTTTATTTTCTCATATTTTGAAGATACGTACGATGAGAAACTGGGAATTTTGATACCAGCTGCAGAATGTTTTGAGACTAACTTCAAAAATTCTGAGACTACATTTTGAAAAACCTTGAGATGAAGGACATATTGTGAAATTTTGAGACTGCATTTGAAAAAATTCAGGGAATCATTTTGAAAATTTCTGAGACTACATTCTAAAAATTTTCAACTTTTGAGACTACATTTTGAAAAATTTTTGTTGAGCAAATTTGCAAGACTAATAATACCTGCGGTTGAAATAAGGAGCCACTTTGAAAAGATTTTTGAGACCAAATTTCGGAAAATTCAAGACTACATTCCATTCTAAGAACAAATTTTGGAATGAATTCGAATACAATTGAACATTATTTGAATAATCTGACAAGAGTCTACATTTTGAGACTACATTTGCCACATTTTGAGATCATGCTTGTAAGATTTTAGAGCTATACTCAAATAACTGAATCTGAATTTGGAATATTTTGGAACTGAAAGGTTTCTAGACCAAGTTTTGTCGACTACTTTTGGTCAATTTTATAATTTGTGAATTTTGAGATGTTTTGAGACCTTTTTTGAAATGTTCTGAAACAATTTTTAAAATGAATGCTGAAAGTTGCATCTAGATAGTTGTAAGACTAACTTTGGAGAAGTTTCAGCTTGAATTTTTGTGAAAGAATCTGTATACTTTTCAAAATATTGTCGGAATGTGAAACTATGGAATTGAAATTTGAAACGTTCTGAGACTAAAAGTGGAAAAATATTAGATCTGAATAAAGTATTAAAGGAAAAAACCTGTATGCTGAGATTTTATTCAAAACATTTTCAGACGTCATTTGAAACGTTCTGAGACTCCATTTGGAACATTCTAAAACCAAAATTACATGTTTGAACTTCATTTAGGACATTTTGAGACTACATTTGGAACATTCTGATCCTTTATTTGGAACGTTCTAGGACTATTCGGAACATTTCCAGACTTCATTTGATACTTTCTGAATTCTGAGACTTTCATTTGGAACATTCTGAAACTTTATTTAATTGGAACATTCTAAAACCATAATTGAAACAATTTTAAACATGATTTGGAATTTTCTGAGACTACATTTGAAACGTTTGGAGACTCTATTTGGAACGTTCTGAAACTTTAATTGAAACATTTTTGAACTGAATTCGGAACATTCCGAGACTACATTCGGAACGTTCTGAAACTTTATTTAGAACATTCTAAAACTATAATTGGAACAATTTGGAACATTTGGAGACTAAATTCGAAACGTTCTTGAAACATTTTTGAACTTAATGGAACATTCTGAGATTGTTCTGAGACTACAGTAGGAACATTCTGAGACTTAATTTGGAACATTTAGAGCCTACATGTGGAACGTTCTAAGACTTTAATTGGAACATTTTTGAACTGAATTCGGGACATTCTGAGACTACATTTGGAACGTTCTGAAACTTTATTTAGAACATTCTAAAACTATAAATGGAACATTTTTGAACTTAATTTGGAACATTCCGATTTCCGAGCCTACATTTGGAACGTTCTGAAACTTTATTTGGAACATTCTAAAACTATAAATGGAACATTTTTGAACTTGATTTGGAACATTCCGATTTCCGAGCCTACATTTGAAGCCTCCGTCTAAAAAACAACCATAGTCCATTTTCACGAAAAAATTTTTATCACAGTTTCTGAAATAAAATTTCACGAGAAAACCGATAGTGTTATTCATTTCGAATTTCAAAAAAGACATTCACCCTTTTCCTGTGTTTCTAAATTAATAGTTTTCGAGCTTTTTGTTTAAAAAACAACCATAGTCCATCAGGTTGACGCTGATTGGTTGTAAATAACCAATCAGAATCAAGCTGGTGGACTGTAAACAAAAAGCTCGAAAACTTCGAAGACTTCTTGTGATTAAAATTGCATGGGAAAATTTTCAATTTCCATTTTTGAGAACTGCAGGAAAATTTGAACGGTCAAACTTGCACTATAGTCCCTTAATCCACATTTTGAAATTAAATAACATTCGCCGAACCTAATTTTTAGTCGTAGAAATGTTATGAGCATATGATTTCGCTCTCTGGTAAAATTTCATTTATGGACTATGGTTGTTTTTTAGACGGAGGCTTCATTTGGAACGTTCTGAGACCAACTTATATTTGAATACTATGAAACTCAATTTGGAACATTCTGAAGCTTTAGTTATTGATCATTTTTGAGCTTCATTTGGGGCATTCTGAGACTTCATTTGAAACATTTTGAGGTTTCATTTGAAGCTTTCTGAGATCTCATTTGGAACATTACGGATTTCATTTTGAACATTTGTATGTTTCTGTTGGGACATTCTGAGACTAGATTTGGAATATTGTCAGACTTTGTTTGGAACATTCT
Organism: Pseudococcus jackbeardsleyi; assembly: GCA_038380155.1. Taxonomy (NCBI): domain Eukaryota; kingdom Metazoa; phylum Arthropoda; class Insecta; order Hemiptera; family Pseudococcidae; genus Pseudococcus; species Pseudococcus jackbeardsleyi. The sequence goes on from CM076242.1 coordinate 50,515,132, forward strand.
AAGACTCCATTCGAAACGTTTTGAGGCCAAATCCAAAAAATTTCAAGACGATTCAATACTCAATTGAAATTGTATACTTACGTGCTAAAATTTTTACTAGCAGATTTTGAAAATTCCATAACTACATTTTTTTTTGTATCAGACCTTTGAGTAAAGACTGAAACTTGAGAAAACTAAAATTTGTGTTTTTCAATTGCCTTCACTTTCCGCACAATTTCACTTATCGACAAATCCGCCTTCAAAATCGAATTCAACCTCACCTCAATTTAATCTTCACGCCGTTCATTCATCTCCCATAGGTACGAAAATAGCTCGCAAAACCACGCATCGTTCACTCAAAGGTGAAACGCAGCAGAGGGCGAAAAAGGGGGCCGTATAAAAGAACCACGGTGCTTTGAAATAATTCACCGAGCGGTAAATTAGAAAAATATTTACCCGACGTCGGTGTAATTAACTTTGTTGCCGAATATGCTGGTACTATGTATATCCGCAACGTTCGTACGTATATTGCGAATTAGGTTGGGTTTTTATTCTCCGCGTTGATGAACGACGTAGGTTCGAGCCGAGGCTTCAATCGTTCCAAATTTATTTCTTTACGTTTTTTGGCAGCTCGCATCGTGGCATCGGCGTGCACCATGATTACAGAAAGATGGTCGTAGGTGCGAAACGAGCACGAGAAGTACCTAAAACCGGAACAGAATAAGTGGTTGTGATAGAACGACGATGGAATTCCTTTCCGTCACATTTAGATTAAACGTAAACATTCCGTTATTAAATGGCGTTTTCGTTTCGTCTTTGGCATTGTGTGGCGCTGTTGGCGCGAATACTTATCTAACGAATGAAGAAGAGAGAAAAAAACCGACACCTTGAACGTTGTTATATTTTTTTCGATAGGTTAGACTCGCAATTGCCATATCTCTGAAGCTTATGTGTGTTACGTACATCTATGGAAAGAACCCAGACGCCGACGACAGATTCATTTTCCTGTTGTAATCGTTCTTTCGTATGAAAAAAAGTAATCAAGTGGAAACGGACGAGTGGCATATCGCGTGTAATTTTATTTCACGTTCGACGTATCTCACGATCAAGGGACAAGATTGTATCGAAAATGTCATCGCCAAATACATTTCCAATGGTCTTCGTTTTTGAACTCATGTGTGCCAATTCAGCTCGAATAATACGACTTTGCGACATGCGACAGGTGACCAAATTGTCTGCGAATTTCATCCGGTCGTACAGCCAGAGTCGTAAAATTTGGCGCCGCCGTCTTGCTGCGCCACTTCATAGCCCCCTTTCGAGACAGATTTAAATTTATCATTGGCTCGGTGCCATTTGCGCCTTGCGGTAGAATGGCTCCGTCGACAAGAGACCAAGACTTACTGCAATCTCAGCATTTCTGTTGTCAGATTTTGATGCAGCTGTGGGATGCTGGCTGGAGGATGATGCGGCATAGGTCCATGACTAAAGACACCAGACTGCCATGTCAGAAAAAATTATTAATGTGAGTAAATCAGTTTGGCTCGAGTATTCCCAGATCCCAGAACATTCAACGAATACAAAATTCCAACTTAGAAAACGCTACGTATTCAAATGTCTGACTAATCTCAAACGTCCTGCGATAAATGATTGTGTTTCCGTTCAATTCTCACCGCAGCTGCAGCCCGAACCATTGAAATACGTAGGTATTTCATTAGTTGAAAGTGTACCCGGAATGGCTATTGTTTTCTCGCGAAGTATTTTCTGTATGTACCTTTTTTCCTCGAAAAAAACCAAATGAATTTACGACTAGAGTTATGTTCGAGCAGTTATCGTACAATTTACGATGATAAATTTTTGCCTATGTTCGCGAATGCGGCGAACAATGTTCATGTAGGCGGATGAAAGAATTTGATGAATATTTTAAGTTATGGCCATGTTATCTCGTTTCCAAGAATTCTGTATTTTTCGCCGTCTAATCGTGAACGATTGTGTAATGGATGGATACAGAACTAGGGGTTCGTAGGGTTATAATCCGTAGAAAGTGATGTTTATTTGGATTTTTCATTGGTTGAGTAATTAGCTACCTGCAGATTAAAATGTGTGAGCTGAGAAAGGTATTATTCTGGCAGAATTTCGGCGAAAACATTCAATTTTGAGTTGTGAAAATGAGTTTTAAATGGAATACTTGAAATAAACAAAGGCCTTTTCAACAGAAATGGAAAAAAATTTGTTTGTGGAATTATAAAAATTGAAAAAACTCGAATTTATAGTGAAAAATTCAGAAATGAGTTGAAGAATTGAGAAAAAAATGAGGTTAAAGGGATTTTTGAGCAAATCTTTACCAAGACATAATTATTGTAAGTTGCTAAAAAAAATAAAGGCTGAATAAAAAATTGAAAATAATGATGATTTATTGAAAGAAATGGGGAAAAAATCATAATGAACTTTTGAAAAATCTTGTAAATTAAAAAAAAATCACGTTGAACGTAAAAAATATTAAAAACCTATTTTTTCGCTAAAAAAAATTGAAAAATTGATTGAAAAACTGAAATATTTTGATAATTTTAATTTTTTAGTGCCAATTTTTTTCGATTCACCTTAAAGATATTCTCAAAAAATATTGAAAAATTCCATTGCTGATTTTTCAAGGTTGAACATTTCAATGACATTGAAAAAAATTATTAGGTTTACCTGTCTGACTGAAAAGAGAATGTCGAATTCTGGGATTATTGAGTAAAGAGGGGGCGAGAGGAGGCTAAAAATTGTGCAATTTTCAGCTTGGGTTGGTAAATCGATTTTTTCAATCAAAATGCTATTTTCGTCAAATATTTCAATTCAAATTGCATAAATAATAATTCTTGAATTTTTTTAAAACAAGTTTCTCTGTTGAAATTTTTTTGACTGATTGCAGTGAGCGAGGTCTTTAACAGGTCTCATGAAAAATGAAAAGCCATAAAGAAATCGGGACTGTTGATAAGCTGTTTAAAAACAAATTAAATTGGCAAATTGATCCGAAAAATTGATAATTTTTTGATATAGATTGAAATTTTTCTGTTATTCATTTTGATTTCTTTGACTATTTTTTGGATTGATAGAGATGTATCGTTTATTTTCTAGAAACATCAAAAACGTCGTAAAAATAGCATGAAAAAATTTTAAATTTGCTGTCAAAAATTTATACGATGAGACTTCTTGTTGAAGAGTACATAAAAGGATAAGCTACCTGTTTATAAAAATATTAGAAAATTCGAATTTTTGGAACGATTTTTCTCATATGAAATCCATTCTTATAGGTTTAATTTGGGTGATCGAAATTGATTTTATGGTCTTGTTGAGAAATTGAAAGATTTTTATACGTTTCGATTCTAGAAATTTTTTCAATTTTTTTGACTCAAAATGTTAATTTTTTTCAATGAAAAAAAGCATAATTTTTGAGAAATTTTCAAGTGAAAACCAACTTTTTTAAATAACAAGACAACTTGCCCACTTATTTTTTATTTTTTAATCAATCAAGGTATGTATTTTAACAGTGAATCAATGCAGGGCGCAGGGCCAGAGTGTAAGAGAGCAGAAGGTCCAACTCTTCTTCAATTTGGATTTCATTTTTACTTGAAAATTTTTTTAAATATTGAATTTTTTTCAAGTTTCAGGTTCTGAGTTCTGAGTTGGAGAAAATGGAAAATTTTCTTTTAAAAAAATTTTTTTCGAAAATTTTCGATTTTTTAGCAAAGCTGCCGAGTGGCGAATGGAGTTGCAACCTTTTAGAATATTTTTAAAGGAATGATTTTTATAAAATTTTTGAGATTTTGACAATGGAAAATGAATTCATTGTTGTAATATGTAGTAATTTTCATAATTTTCGTCAAAATTTTCGTGTTTTTTTAAATTTTTATTAGGTTCAAATATTTTAAATTTTGTAACTTTTACGAATGTTTTTTCGTTTTTTTCCTATCTTGCCTTTATTTTTTCTCTGTAAATTTGTATGAATGTCAATCTTACTAGGCACTCGTTTGATTTCATCATTTTCTCTTTCGTCTGCCTTCTAAATTATTTTAAAAAACACGAAATCGTTGAAAAGAATATTTTTTGCAGAAATCTCTTTCCCAGAATTTCTCTTAATCCTTCAACTATTGAAATTGGTTTTCTACCTCCATGAAATATGGTCAAAATATAACGTAAATATGACAACGTCGTAACCTTAAAACTTTATCGACAAGTTATGTTTGTTATTATGTAAATGGACAACGTTCTCGTAGAATTCCTTGCGCACGCATATATCTTATCAGCAAAACGGTTTGGTTAATTTCTCGCCTCTGAGTCTAAATTATTCATTAATGAAGTAAAAACTGTGCTACGTGATGAAGTTAAATCACCTGTGTCCTAGTAATTAATAGGTCGAGTGTTTGAAGATCACTCTTCTGAAACATTTTTCTCAGAAATGTCGAATCTCATTACCTAAATTCTCCTCTCACCGACTCATTATCACACCCACAAACTTAGGTGTAAAATTACTTATGCTTGGATATCTTTTGAGTACCTTTTCGATACACTGATCGACTTTCACTATTTCCTATTCTTATGCAGCTCGACTGCATTATCAAGACTGCTCGGCACAGATGAAGGGAAAGAATAGGTCTAAAAGTCAACTCGTTCGCTTCGGTTGGACAAAAGATACAGCAACTATTACGGGGTCGTGTCGAATAAATAATACGAACTAATCAATATAGAGAACTTGGTAATTCGGCCAAATTGTTGTACTTGTACATAATTGTCTGTTAAAGAGAGAGAACCGGGTCAATGGTATTAAAGGTTATGTAAGCATAAAACACGTCGTTGGTATACTCGAACACAGCGGACTATGGCCATTTGTTATTTTTTTCTCGGTTTCCACTCGGAATAATTATGTTGACTTTGTAAGGGTTCTTTTTTAAACGAATCGTCGTGTTTCCGGTTACGTAGGTAGGTACAGTTTGAAGAAATTTTTCATTTTTGATGCAACTTGTGATAGAATATTCATGGAATGGGATACTTTCATAATTGGTGAAGATTTGGTAACCAGGAAGAAGGGGGAGGGTAATTTGTATGCAGTTGGCTGAAGGCGATTGGGATTATTTTGAGATATTGATCAAAGGCTAGATTGAGAAATGGGCGAATTGGCCAGTTTTTGTTCCAGGATGATTAATAAGTTTAGATTATCGAGATGGGTTCATCTTGGACCAAATGTGACGATACGAGGAATATTTCTGGTGTTTTTACTCTCTAATCGAGGTTCCTAGTCTGATCTGGTTGTTTACGTTTTGCCAACAGGTTCAGGGGTTCCAAGAATGGTGCTTGGGTATAAAATTTGATATTTTATGACTAAATCTGTGGCCATTGAAAGTTAATAAGATGATATTAGACTTGCTCCTGGTCAAAATTGGGATTTCAAAAATTTTTTAAAAAATTGTAATTGTGAAAAATTTGGAGAGAATTTCAATTAAAAATTTTTTTGAAAGAATTGGAGAATGGAAAATTTTGAAAAAATAGATTTGGAAATAAATTATTTCAAAGTTGAAAATATTTTTAAGGTGAGGAAAAATAATCCAACTTGATTTTTTAAAAAAAATTCAGAATTGGAAAAAATTTAAAAATTTATAAGTTGAAAAAATTTTTAATCAAAATTCTAAATTTTAACAATTGGCAAAGAAATTCGAGAACATTCCAGGTTGGCCACAATTTTGAAAACGTTTGTGGGGAAATTTTTTGAAAATTCAAATTAGAAAAGTTGAAAAAAATAAATTCAAAACTGAAAAAATTGAAGTTGAAAAAAAATTTGAAAACATTGAAGTTTGAAGTTGGAAGAAACTTTGACAAAATTCAGTGTGAAAATTTTCTAAAAAGTTCAAATTGTGAAAGTCTGAGAAAATTTGAAGTTGCAGCGAAATTTAGGGAGAAGGAAGAAACTGAAAAACATTGAAAACGATTTTGAGAACATTCAGAGTTGGAAGAAACTTCGATAAAATTAAGTGAGAAAATATTGAAAACATTTCGAAGTGAGAAATTTTTAGATATTACAAAAGTATAGTGAAGAAAAATTGAAAAAAATTCAAATTAAAAATTTAAGAAAAAAATCTAAATTGGGAAAAATTTTGAAAAAATTTAAATAAAATTCAAAAATTAAATTTGAAAATGATTTTTAAAAAATTTTGGAGAAAATTTAAAATTCTTGGACTTGCAATGCACCGCCCGATACAAAATCATCTTTCAATTTTGGTGTAAAGTTGATTTTGTGTGGAAAATCTCACCTTTAGCACTGCTAATTAGAAGCTAATAGTATTTTAGTTCGATATTATGGACCACTGGAGTTCTCCGCATAACTTTTTAACTCTATATTCGAGTAGATCAATTTTTTGCGTCTTATCTCTGCCATAGTCGTTGAATATCTTTATGCAGGTACGATTCTGGTACAGGAAAGGTGTACATTAGCGTTAACGATCACCTCTGGCCATTCGACTGCAGATTCGGTGAACATTATAAAAATGTCTGATCGCACAGCTGATCTATCCAGCTGTGTGAGATATACTCATTCGTTGATTATTACGAATGACGGTTCATTTTGATGAAGCTGAAGGTCGTTCCGAGATATTAACCGAATTATTCGCAACGGTGAAATATTCCACGCACTTCGGTTCAAATACCAGATAGAAATTGTACCGTTAGCCTACCAATCGTGCTGATCCATTTGATCAAAAATTCAATTCGAACTGGCTCCATGAATTCGATAATCAATCCTACGTCGTATAAAGCCAAATTCATCTCTCGCGGGTCGTCAACTTCAAAAACAAGTATAAAAATTAAGACAGTATCTTTTTTCAAATATCTCGTATTAAATCAACAACCGAGAGATATAGAAAGAGGAAAAAAATGATGAAAATCTACTCAACCTAACAGCGGGAACTTGTTTACTTTATATTCTTCAATTATCAAACAAAAGGCTGCAAAATTACGAGCACAAACCCACGAAATCTTCGAGCAACAGGTGCTACATCCGATGAATGTTTATTTTTAAAGGTTTAAATGGGAAAAAAAAGACGTTCTCGTTGAATTTTTTTCTGTTCGTGATACGTGATGAGGCAGATTGGGATTATTTTAAAATAGATAGGTATACAGGTCCGTTGTGATGATGAAATGGTTGATTGATAGGTGGATAAGAGTACGAGGTGTATTGATTTACGCTTCGGGTAGATTTTCCTGTAGGTAATTCCAGATTACTCGTAGCGATTGAATGTTTCCGCTGAAATATTTTCTCATCTTGAAGGGTCAGTGATATGAGCGTATGAATTTAATACTCGCAGAGGAATAAAGGCCGGAATTATTCGTTTATAAAGAAAATATTCGCAAGATGAAACCACGGTGATTTATGTGGGAAATATACGAAGATTGGAGAAGAAAGAAAACACCGAAACTTTTGTGAAGGGATTTTTTGAATATTAATATGGCTGGGGTTTGATAAGAAAAGGCCGATGGCAGAGCTTGAATTATACATCAGGTTTATTTTTCTCGAGGTTCGTAATTGAATGGAGAGAAATAGCCAAATATCGTATTTTTGAGGTATAATGGGAAGAAGAGGGGTGGGGGGAGATTAGAAGGTTTACAATTCCCATGGAGGAATTTGCATGAAGAACTAAGAACTAAGATCTAGATTTTTAAGGTGTTCGAAGAGGATGAAAATTTTGCATTTAAAATTCAGAAAATTATGGTGAAAAGATGGGGAGGGGAAGTAAAACTAAGAAAATTCGAAATATTGTTTTTGGGATTTTCTGATGTTTCAGATTTTTAAAATTTGTTTGACTTGAGCTCAAAGTGTGGTAAAAAGTAGGTTTTTTGAAAAAAAAAAAAAAATACTAAAGATACTCTTTTATTTTTTTGGGCGGGGGAGGGGGGGAGGAGATGGCTTCAAACTTGACAGTGAGCTGTCCAAGTCTCCAGATAGGTTTTTTGAGCTCAGTTCAAGTATAATGAGAACCAAAATTCTTCTCTTTTATTTACGATTTGATGAAATTCTCTGACTACATTTACGATTTAAATTGAAACGAAGTGAGAAATCTGCAGTAAAAAATTTTACCTGAAGGTAATTGACGAGAAAAATTTTGCAAAATTGAGTGCTCAAAAAATCCACAAAAACTTGCTGAAAAATTGGAAAATTTTCTATTTTTTCTACAGGCATCTACGGAGTTTTCACTGAATTAGGAAAAGAAAACTGGAAAAGAAAGTTGGAATTTATTTTTATAGGACCAAAGTTTTCTAGAAAATTTGGATCCTCAGTATCAAAGAATTAGAATATTTCAAAAATAAATTCAGTACCTATCACGAAATTTTGGCCAAAAATTTATCGATACAAAAATAATTCTTAATTTTTTGTTTATTCGAAAAAATCAATTTTTAATATCAGTTTTTCAGAAGCAGATTCAAACGAAAATTTTGGGGAAAGGGATTTCAAATTTGGGACGAATTTGAGATGAATTTTTATCCCAAATTTTTTTTTCGAATTTTCGAGCCTGAGAACCTGAGATGAACCTGGAATGAACTTGAGATGAAATTTAATCCCAATATTTATCTTAAGCTGGTTGTCCAAATTTTAAGCTTGGGATGAACCCGGGATGAATAATTTCTATCTAGTTACTCAAAGTTTTTTCGAATTTGTAAGGCTGGAATGAATTTTCATTCTAATATTTTTTTCAGATGTTCGAGCCTCATCGGATTGAATTTTCATCCCAAGATTAAGATTTTGATAAAAACGCAAGTTTCTGGTTTTCCATTTTCGTGCAAACCTCAAACTTTGAAAAAAAATCACGATTTTTCTAGCGTTGAATATTCAATTTTAATACTTAAAAAAATTATTTTCCGTGATTTTCAGATGATTTTTTCAACTTTTAAAATGGTTTTTGTAAAAATTTCTAGTGCTTTTCGATAATTTTATTTAATTTTTACGATAATTCAAATGAGTTGGAAGTTTTTTGAGACAATTATTCATTTTGACAAATGAAGAAATTCACTAATTTTTCTCATTTGTTTTTAAATTATTTCGAATAATCTTCAAGTATGTGAATTTGGCTATGAAATTTAGAATCAATTTTGATAATTTTTGGGCTTCTTTCGTAATATTTTACAACGTTTAAAATTTTATTTCCGTTATTGCCAATAATTTTTTTATTCCAATTTACAACAAATATATACTTTCCATTGACCTACTCTCATCACCCAACCTTCTCCCTTGAAAAAAATTAGCCTCTAAACCCACTGCATTATTTCAATGTCAAATTAAACTTAATCAACACTGCATTTTTTCACCATTACTCAGTCAAAATATCAGCAATAAAGAAACCCCGCTCAAAAAAATATTGGAAAATTATCTCATTCTTATCTCTGTACTTGGATAGACGAATTACGTACGCGAAATTTTTTTCCTTCTTCGTGAAAATTTAAAGCGTGACTATCGTCGATAATTTACCAGACACGACTCCATGACCGATAACTACGTAGGTTGGTATTAATCTTGAAAATTATGAGAGCATACCAAGTACTACGATAAAATTTGCAAATTGCAATCATTCGTTGTAATACATTGTATGATCACACGATTAAAGTTTTATTGCTTCCCATAAGCATAATGGGATGCGAAAATACATACCTAGACCTACGTATGCTGTACATAGATAGAGTTATAATGTATATGTACATGCACGTTTCGAATTAAGGTCACCATTCGTCAAGAAGTACATACCTGTGATTCGTTTCAACTGCAGCCAAAATGTTCGAGTACGTAGACAAATGATAAGAAGAGAAAGACTTGGGAACTAATTAGCACAAATTTTACGTCAGGTCGATTACCTTTATTACCGCATCCGGCTGCAGATCGTAAAAAAAGAATAGACGTGCTGCGTATTCTCTTTATCTTGCATCCGAATGACGTTCCAGGGTTTTATTTTTCTATGCTCGTCTAGTTTAATGACTTTATGCATCTAGGTATCTTCGGAGTAACTGTTAATAGGTATATTTTTTCAATTGATTGGTGAATGCCGACGGTTGTAGATCCGAGGTGCAGGTATTCCGAGATCTGGAGGGGGAAGGGGGAAGGGGAATTCATTGAAAAAAAGCAAGAAGGCTAAAAATTTACGTGGAAAAGCATCAAATACGTAGCTCGTAGATTTGCGAATTCGTATGAGATTGTGAAAATATTTTCATCTTTATGTTTCCTTTAATTTTGGTGAAAATTTTCTTGGAATTTTCATTTTTTTCGTCTTGAAAATTTTAAAGTTCAACTAAGTTCCAGTTTTCGTAATATTTCAGGTGTGTTTGTTTCATTTTTTCGTGATTCAAGTTTTCTCGATTATGGAAATATTTTGACTTTGAAATTTTTTGTTTCAATTTTCCGAATTTTTCTAAAAATTTTTCCGCTTCAGAAATTTTCTGGTTCACATTTTCGTAGTTTTTGAAGTCATTTTTTCAAATTCAAAAATTTTCAAAATATTTTTAATGGAGGATTTTTTATTACTTAATGTTTTTTACTTGGTTTTTGGTTTGAATTTATTAGAATTTTCGTTTTTCATTTTCTTCTGCTTCAAAATTTTTTTAAGGTAAATTTTACTCAACCCTTTTTTACTTAACCTACTCAAAAAAATTTCATGCTTCAATTTTCATAATTTTTAAAGTTATTTCATTCCTTTTTTTCTTGATTCAAATTTTCAAGAATTATAATTTTTTTCAACTTTGAATTTTGTTTTGGTTTTGGTTTTTCAAAATTTTAGGCACCTGATTTTTTTCTCTTCTATGGATTCTCAAGTTCAAATTTCTTATTTCCTTTAAAAATTGTTCATTTACAACTTTAAAAAAAAAAAATCAAATTATTTTTGTATTTGTGATGCATTTTGCGATAAAGGAGCTTAGGTTGGAAAAATTTTGTATTGCAGGAAAGCTAGAAAAATTGAAATCGAATGATGAAATCAAAAAATTTTGTCATGAAAAGATTAGATTTTTATGGAAAATTAGTAGGTATTTAGCTTAGTTCTAAAGTCTAAACTCATCAAAATGAAATTGAATCTCGATTTAATGGATTTGTTCGTTCTGAACGATTCTTAAAAATGAATGGAAGCAATTTTAATGCAAGATTTTGGGGAGTTTTTCTTGAAACTATAGTTTTTTGTTGTCGAACTTTGAAGACGAATTGCGAACTCTCTTTTTTTTCAATTTTGAAGTTTAGAATTTCCAAATTTTTTACATTTTCTCCTACTTTGAGAATTTTTAAATTCAAACCTTAATTTTCGCAGATTTTTTCAAATTTCTTTGAAAATTGAATTTTTTAAATTCTTCTTTTCATGTTCAAAACTTTTTCCAATTTTGATGCATTCTGAAAAAAAAAACTACATATTTGAATGTCTTGCTTTGTTGAAAAAAGTTCTGGATTTTTGAAATCTTTTTTTTACCTTTGAAAAAAAAAATGAAATGAATGAAGGGTGGAAAAAAAATTAAAATTTTTGAATTGGTATGAAAATTACGTACTCTAGAAAATTATGAAAATTTGAACTTGGAAATTCTCAAATATAGGTAATTTAAAAATAATTGTTTCTGAGTAAACTTATTTAAGAAAAAAAGTAATATAATTTGAGAAAAATTCATCTTGAAAAATTTTCAACGACGAAAAAATTGAAATTTCAGGAAAATTGAATCGAAAACAAATCAAGATAATTTTTTTTTGAGACTGAAAATGGGGAATTTTTTTGATATTTTCGAATTCCATCGCTGATGCATTTTACCTGTAAACTTAACCACCGGTATAATTTAAGTGGAGCTTCGATTTGGAATTGTCGTTTGGCTAAAATAACTCTCGGTAAAATTTTCCATACGTAGATTTTGCGGTTTACGTTAATTAACGACAGTTTTGAATATCGTCCAAATTGAATTTCATTGCGTGCTAATTCATTGTTGGTCCAGAAAGCTCTTTGTGGATATGGTTAAGAGAGACGCCGAATAGTTTTAAAATACTAGCGTATAATTCTTAATAGGTTCGAAATTACCGTATTACGAACCCGCCGAAGCTTTCAAAGACTGGTATTAATTTTATGTGCGTGTAGACGTCGAGTCGGTCTGGTGTAGAGAAAATTTTACTGTTCGGGGATATTATAGGTAGTACTTGGGCTGGGGATCTGGGATGTGTTCGGAAGAAGAAGGAAGAGAGGTAGAAGTGTGTAGTATACGAGCAGCGAAAATGGGCATCTTCTTTCATACAAGTTAAATCGGATCATCGGATAAATGTTTCAGTTCTTTAGATAGTACGTTGAATTTTCCACATAATCATTATATTACGTACGGACTATAAGTTCGGCTCGTTATTAAATCGCAAAACTTTCCCATTTCGTAGCGACAAGTGTTCGTTATTTCCACACTAGTCGTTTTACTTTTACCATCAATGTATCCGATGTGAACAGTGTAGTGAAGCTCAGTCGATAGAATAGCCCAAAAACGATGTGTGTAGTCGGGTTTGTGTATCTTCGTACTCGAAAATTGAAGCTTTTCCGCATAATACGCAGCAGACATGGTATGGCATTGGATTAGTGATTGAAGATAATGCAGATAAAAAGTAAAACGTGCGAATAATCGGTTTTCTGTTGCTGGAGTACCTGTAATTTTCAACTTGATGAGGGTGAATTTTATTGAAAGGTAATGAATTGTGCTTGTTTTTTTCTTGGAATTTTTTTCTCATTTATTGACGTTTCATATTTTATCATTGGTTGGGTTAATTAATTATTATTGTTGGTTGTAAAATAATTTGTGGTTTGTGTGCACATTCGTTTGTTTTGTTTTGCGTTACATTGTACACATGTTGTGTGTTGAGTTGGCTGAAAGCTGTGTTTTTTTAAAACGTAAATTGATTATCAATCTTGGAAAATTTATTGTGTGTTGGAGAAAAATTATCGTATGGAGTATCTGAAATATAGGTGATTGTGGAAGTTGTGCGTTTTGAAGTTGAAAATGAAAAGTCGTATGAAATTTTGTGTTGAACGGTTATCGCATTTTTTGTCGATTTATCTCGTATTTTTGAAATTGAGTAAGTCGTTAGTGTTTATCTTTACGGGTTTGGTGGTATCGTTTCAGGGGCTTTTTGTTGTGGAGTAATTTGGTGTGTTATTACAGTGTTTTTTTTGGTGGAAAATCGATTATTGAAAATTACCCATTTTCTGGGTCCCATTTAAGCACACTGACTATGTTTTCCAGATCACCTGAAAAATTTCATCAATTGATAATTATTTTGAAAATTTCATTCGATTGTTTTTAATTGATTTTTACGTGATTTCCTATGATGGTGGAATATTTTTCAAAATCGATTACTTTCTTGCTTTCGTTTGTAGAAATCAGTTTTTGAATATTTTTGAAAGTAATTTTCTCAAAAATTTTCTTCGTGAAATTATGAAATATTTTTACATCATTTTTAAATATTTATAAAATTGATTCATTTCTCGATTATTTAATGCATCGAAAATAACTTTTATGATTTATAATGATCAAGAAATTTTGATTTTTTTCAAACATCGATCTGTTATTATTACTGCTTTTGATTTGGATTGTTGATGTTTTTCAAATTGAAGATGATCATCAATTTTTAAATGTTTATTCCTGGATTTTAAATAAGCGATCTTTTGAAAAAAAAAAAAAGCATTGGTGACTGTTGAATAATCGATGTGTTATCATTATCAATTTTGGAAAAAATTATGGTCACAGTATGGAGGAAAAAAATCATTCAATTCAAGAAAATCAATCTACACCAGATTCCGAAACAATCAATATTCTATGTACTCCAAAACAATCGATCATCAATTTTGATATTATCGATTTCAAAAAACATTGCTGAAGAGTTTTGAAAACATTGAAATTTCGTGGTTTACTCTCATTAGAAAAAAAACACACTCTACTTCCGATTTCTATAGAACATCGAAAGAACTTCGATTTCGTGTATCGATTACTCATTAAATTTTTTCAATATCAACACGAGTACCAATGAAATATTTTTCGAAACTCGTTTTCAATATTTTTTGAATTTATTTGATTATCAAATTTTTCAAAAATATCTGTGGTTCTCAAAATTCATTATTGATGATTTTCAAAATCGATTATCGATAGCTTTCGAAATTTACTATCGATATTTTCTCGAAATCGATTATCGATGGTACTTGAAATTGATTATCGATAGTTCTCGAAATTTACTACCGATATTTCTCGAAGTTTACTATCGATATTTTCTCGAAATCGATTATCGATGGTACTTGAAATTGATTATCGATATTTCTCGAAATTTACTATCGATATTTCTCGAAATCGATTATCGATGGTACTTGAAATTGATTATCGATAGTTCTCAAAATTTACTATCGATATTTCTCGAGATCGATTATCGATGGTATTTAAAATTGATTATCGATAATTCTTGAAATCGACTGTCGATATTTCTCAAAGTTAGTATCGATATTTTCTCGAAATCGATTATCGATGGTACTTGAAATTGATTATCGATAGTTCTCAAAATTTACTATCGATATTTCTCGAAAATTATTACCGATGGTATTTAAAATTGATTATCGATAATTCTTGAAATCGACTGTCGATATTTCTCGAAATTTACTATCGATATTTCTCGAAGTTAGTATCGATATCTCTCGAGATCGATTATCGATCTCGAGATTAATGACCGCCGATTTTTTAGATCGATTATCGTTGGTTTTTGAAAACGAATATCGATAACTTTCAAAATCGAATCTCAATAATTTTCAAGACCGATTATCTCTATCCATAGGTACAGTTCTCGAAATCGATCATCGTCTATTTTCTTGATAATCGATAAATCTCATAATAGTCCATCGATAATTTTCAAAATCGATGATCGATGGTTCTCGAAATTTTCCACAATGCATTGTTTTGGCCGATGAATTCAAACTTGATGAAATTAAATCTATGATTTTTTCCATCGTATCTTCTTAATTTGCCGAACTAGTGGTAGCGGTAAAAAAAAATTGAAATATGCCACTCGAGAGAATAAAGCATGCTTTATGATGTGATGTTGGTCTTGTATCGAAGTACAAACACTATTAAAAGTCATTTCCCATTAATAAATTGGAAAACGACACGAGATACGTTTAAAAAAAAGTGTTAGCGAGCTTTGTAAGCACGATTACATCGCATGAACGCTGAAAATATCCACATAGATTGACCTTCTGTTCAAAATTTCAGAAATTCGATTTGTCGACGAACTCGTTTCAGTACATAAAACTAAACTTTCGGTAGTTCATGTTATTTTTTTTCAATTTTTGTGATCTGTGATCTTGATTGATCTGCAAGAATTTCTCATTGAGAAAAACTATTCTGAAAACAGGAAACTCGATCTTGAATCGAATGATTTGAATTTTCAAAAAATCTCTCCTCGATTTTAAACTATTACAAAAACATCGATTCGTGATCTATCCCACGTTCGAATACCGTATCCTGACGTACATATACCTATCTCACATCTACATTATACAGCATGCTGATTGAATAGAAAATTATGCAGACGAACGACGTCGAAACCTGATTTATGTGCCATACACGTTTTTATTTCGTTGTTGATGTTTTTTTCTTCTACTATACGAATGCGGTACGCGATGACGTTATAAATTTTATCAGTCTTGCGTACTTGAACTTCAATGATACTGTCGTCAAACGGAAATCAAATATGTATCCAAAAGATAATGAAAGCCAGCAGGGTGCAGAAGGGGGTTTATAAACGCGTATATTTCCCTACATACTGATACGTCATTTTAAATTGGTCATAGTGTAGGAAATTTGGTTCCGATAAAAATTCACTCTTCAAATGAAATGGCACATACAAATATTTCCTCGCGATGTAGATTGGATTCGTCAAAAGCACGTGTTTGGCAAAATTCTCAACTACGTTGGGTTTCGATTTTCCAAGTATAAGGAGCCTTACGGCTTACATTAGCTCAAGAATGGAGGAGTTGGAATTTCAGTATGAGGTGAATATCAGACCTACCTACGATATACGTGTTGTGTTTGGAAGCTTTCGTATTATCGCACGTGCTTTTCAGTAACGTGCTTTCGATATGTGAGAGATTCGTCTTCTGTGTGCCGAGATTCATGTAGATTTTGGCTTATTTCTTCAAATAATGCTGTCGCGTTATAATGTAATTAATATTTTAATTCGATGGCGTGAGGTAATTAAATATCAGAAAATGTAGGTGCGAGGAATGTTTTGGAATGTAATTCAAGATTGTGGCTTTTTTTTCATGATTATTGATGATGAAAAATTTCACTGGAAATTTTACCTAAAAAAAGTTATTTCAAAAGGTCCAACAGTGCTGCAGGCACTGCTTTTGGTCTGTTTTTTGTCAGGGATGTCAAAATTTTATGTTTGATTTTTTTTCTTTTTTTTTTTCTATTCGAATTTGAAATCTTGAATTTTGATTCTTATTCTCTCCTCTTTTGAGATTTGGAAATTTCTTCTCCAGCAATTTTTTCAATTGAATTTTTTCATGAAATTCGCATTTTTTTTAACAAAATGACGGATAAAACATTTCTCTGGGAATTCTGCCCAAAAAAAAGTGATTACCAAGGGAAAGTCTTGTTTTTTTTGGTCAACGATGGCGAAATTTATAATGTCCTGTTTTTTCTCATTTTTTTAGAATTTTGATATTTCTTCCCCCAATTTTTTTCACCGAATTTGCATTTTGGGGTGAGGAGGGGAACTATGATGAAGAAAAATTTTTTGAGAATCTGAAAATCCAGATTTTATATCAATAACGTCGAAATTTATAGTTCTGTTTTTTTTTTCAATCCAGTTTTGAAATTTTCAATTAATTCTCTTACTTCTGATAGAATTTTGGAATTTTTGCCTGAACATTTTACATATGAAATGAGTTTTTTCATTTGATAAAAAATTGTGATTTTTTGTACCCCCCTCCCCATCCTCACAAAAAAAAATTCCCAAAAATTTCATCGTTCATTAATTTTGGGAGTTTTTTTGGCATCGATCTGGAAGCTATATCTTGACCATTTGAATTATTCAACATTTTCAAACCATTTTGCTCTGGAAATTGCACCCAAAAAAGTCATTATCAATCAAGGGCTAAGTATATCAGACTGCAAGTCCTGCTTTTGTTCTGTATTTTTTTTTTGAAGTGAAAACTTCTATGGTGGGGGTCTAAAATTTTCGACGCGTTACGCTAAATACACGGTTGCCAACCACCAATTATTCAGAAAATAAAAAAAGTCAACAAAATAAAAAATTTAAGTCATTAAAAAATATTTTTAAAAACAAAAAGTCAAAAAGAAAAATGTTGGCAGCACTGCTTTACCTTTTAAAAGTCATAAAAAAATGTCACTCTTCAAGTTTGAAGTAAAAACTTCTATGGAGGGGGTCTATTATTTTCGACGTGTTACGCTAAATACATGGTTGCCAACCACCAATTATTCAGGAAATAAAAAAGTCAACGAAATAAAAAATTAAAGTCATTAAAAAATGTTTATAAAAAGTCAAAAAGAAAAATGTTGGCAGCACTGCTTTACCTTTTAAAAGTCATAAAAAAATGTCACCCTTCAAGTGCGATAAAAAGTCAAAAAAACTTTTTTAGACTTTTTTTTATGAAGTAAGTAATCTAAAAGTAAGTTATAAAAGGTCAAAAATAAAAATGTTGGCAGCATTGCTTTATCTTTTAAAAGTCATTAAAAAATGTCACTCGCTAAGTGTGACAAAAAGTCAAAAAGTAATCTTTAAAACACTAGTGAATTGTTCAAACTTGGGAAAAATATGTGGTGAAGCAAGGAATAAATTGGGTAGAGGTTCAGCGAGCAGCCCGAGCGAAGCGAGGGCGCGAGCTGTGTGTGTGTTGAATTTAACGGCTTAAGCAGAGCGAGCAGCCCGAGCGAAGCGAGGGCGCGAGCCAAGGATTGGGGTTGTACTTGCAGAGCGGCCCAGGGGGCGAAGCCCCCTATTTTCAGCTTTTCCATGTTGGTAATTTTACAATCTACACAATTTTCAATCATTTTGGGATCCAAGCTAACATTTTAAAATAAATTTGTTCTTATTTTGATTTCAATCATTTTTTTATAATCCATATGTCCTAATCTTTGTCTTCAATGCTAGACCATACATTTAGATTTTTCCAAAAATGGCATGCGACCTATGAAAATGGGATAAAATTTCGTCAAAAATTCAAAAATGTCATCCAAAACCATTTTTGAGCAACTTTCGGAAATTTGGAGCTCCAAAATAGGGTCAATTTGGGTGTTTTCAAATAACTGGTGTGTGACCTATAAAAGAAGGGTAGAATTTCACCAGAAAAACAGAAATGTCATCTAAAATTATTTTTCAGCAACTTTTGAAAATTTTGAACCTCAAATTCTGTACTTATCTACTAATGTAGGTGAACTTAATGAGACACATTTTAAAAATCATCAGGCAACCCATAATTATGGGTGAAAATTTCTTAGGAAAATCAACCATCATGAACAAAACTTTTTCAAATGTTCTATTTTTCATTTGATATGTATTACACATTTTCTTCGTTCAATTTTGTCATCTAAGAGGAAAATATTTTATAACTGAAAATTTCTGAAGTCGAAAGTTGTTCAGAAACGGTGTTGGATGACATTTTTGGTTTTGTTCTCAAAGCCGAAATATATTGTTCTTGTATTCTAAATTTTTGACTCATTTATTCTCCATTCGTTTGATCAATATTGCATATGTATAGTGACCTATCTATTTTGTAAGAACCTCCATCACCTTTTTCTTCGTCTATCTAATGAGGTTTAATTATCTTTTATCTATCATTTATTCAGAGTAACATTTCTGTTTTAAAAATTTTTTTTATAATCGCCCACCTGTTTTCATTGATATAAAAATACAAGAAAGCAACCACTGATTTAAATATCAACACTTCATACCCAAGTTTTCACTTCTGAGGTACGTCCCGTGACGCACCCATTTTTTTTTTTTTTTTTTGGTCAATAATGTCAAGATTTTATGTCTTTATGTCTTGCATTTTTCCTTTTTTTAAATCTAATTTCAAACGTTGTAATTTATACTCCTCCTTTCTTAGAATTTTGAAATTTCGAGCCAAGTAAAAATATTTTCATTCGGATTTTTTTTAGAGAAAAACCTGATGGGTTAAGAATTGCTTTAAAAATATGCCCAAAAAAGGTCATTATCAAAGGGTCTATTAGTCCTGCAAGTCCTGTTTTATTGGGTGTCGAAATTTAATGTTCTATTTTTCTCCTTTTTTTAGAATTTTGGGACTTCTTCCCTAAACATTAAATTTTTTTTTTCAAATTTATATTTTTTTGAGGAGAACTTTAATGAATCAAAAATTATTCTGGAAATTGTGTCCGAAAAAAGTCAGTATCAATATGTCCATTGTCCAACAGTCTTGCAATATCAAAATTAACGCTCTGCCTTTTTTTCTTTAAAAAAAAAACTGAAATTTTGCATTCTTTCAAAATTTTTAAGATTTTTTCCTAAATATTTTTTCACTTGAATTTTTCCCTAATGAAAAAAATCTAAAAAAGAAATTTCTACCCCCCCCCCCCTTCCCAAAATATGCAAAAATTTTGAAAAATAAATTTTCACCTCTCCTTTCTCAAAAATTGCGAGTATTTGGAAAATGTTGTACTTTTCCATCATGATTTTTTTTTAGACATCTTGATTATTATTTCTTTTTAAAAATTTCATCATCGATTGATTCTGACGAATTTTCAATTAGTTTTTCGGTATCGATCTGTCAACTGTCTCCAGACGGCAGACACTCAAATTACCCAACATTTTGAAACCGTTTGAACTGAAAAAAAAAAACCTCAATCTCAATAGCCCAGCCCTCTAAAGTCTATACTCATTCTATAAAGTTACCGATGATTACATGTACTCTTTATCATTAGGGATTGTATCAAGAGGGTACTTGATAGATGAAAATTTTTCAAGTAGTGACGTTATACACGTAGTAATACGTTATAATCGCGACTATGTGGGCTGATTGAGTCGTACAAGGTACACATTAGGTACACTTTGTACGTAGTACGTACATACCCATAGATTACATATCTATGTCGATGATTTCATTGAGGATGGCTTTCGGAATTCGATTAATGAAGATCGGAAATCGTACTGACGTTGGAAGGAAGCAGATTATGTCATATGGACGTCCTGCGTAGGTTCGCCATGTACACCGTGCTGGGTACGAAATTAATTGGACGAACGAGTTGGCTTTTCTCGCAGCCATCGTGTGTAGTCATCGTGTAGTCGGATAATTGATATCGGCAACGTGAGTAACGATGATATCGTTCCAGTAGAGATACGGAATTTCGAGACCGAGAGCGCGATTTATTGAAAATTTATGTGTGGAGGGGCCCAGTACGTACGAAAAAGTGAGCTAAATTGGATGTAGCTTGTGCTCGTTGCCTCGGTTTGTACAAAGAAATCGGACGTGGTTTTTTCCGATCCGAGAATCGACGACGGTGGTCACGTTTTAACACGTACGTGGTAATTTTCCTTCTTAGTAGTCGAAATTTTCCTTTGATGTGGATGCAGTGGCCGAATTCTGGGATATTTTCGGAGACGCGGGTGATCTTTTTTCAAAGAGTGAGTCGAGAGTGTAACGAAAGTGTAATTTGTAACGTTGTGATTATTTCAATGATGCAGTTTTGCCGGTTGAATTGGTTCGGGTTCGGGTTCTGGTTTTGGCGTAGTGAAGTGAGAAATTTTGGAGATGATTTTGAGTCGAATTTTTTTGATGTTGCGGTGAGTTGTGCATTGATGTCTCTCGTCAGGTGTTTTTGAATTTGAGTCGTACTGAAGCATTTTAGAGGATCAGGTGGAGGTATGTAATGGAGTTCATTCCTTCAGTAGACTCAAAATGATGAGCTGTGAAATTTCTAATTTTTGTTAAATCACATTGAAATAATATTGAGGTCCTCCAAAAAACGTACAAAAATCCAATTGTACGCAAAGAAACACCAAAATAGCCATCAACTCAACAAAAAACCGATACATATTTGATAAAATGAGTCTATTTTTTGGACTTGAACAAATTTTTTTAAAGGTTGAAAAAACTTTTTAAAAAATTGATCAATTTTAGAAGAAATGATTCAAAATGCTCGAAGTTTTGTCTAAAATTGACTTGCTCTTGAAAGTTGAAAACTTAGCTTGAAAATGTATGCAGTTTTTTCCTTTTCTGAAACTGAAAAAGGTAATTTACGAAAATTCCAAATCCAAATTTGAAAAATTTGGGGCTAAAAGAAAAGAAAAATTGTGAAAAATTAAAATCAAAATTTGAAAAAATTGAAAATTCAATTTTTGAATTTCCAGGACTTATGATATTGTCTCAGCTTATTTAACGCATTGGGTACAATTTAGCAAACTATTGTATCAAATTTTCAACCCTAATTTGACAGAATTCATGAATTTTAGTCCTAGTACCGTCAATTTAATTTGATATTATTTTTGTTGTTTGAAAATGGATGAAATGAGGGAGAAAAGTAAACAATTTTATTCAAAGAATTTCACAAAAAAAAGGAGGCTCACAAATTTTTACACTGAGGCTAGCACTCAATCTGGCCAGATTCTATTCATAATTCTCTGTAATTTTCTTTAATTTTTTTTCATCCCTTAAATTTTGAGGAGGTTATTAAGTTCAATACCAAACCGATTTTTCAGAAAATTTATGTATGAATGCCAATTGAGTGAATTGATTTTTTTTTGAATTTTCTGTAAAATCGTGTTTCATTATTTTTTGGGTACCTTTATTCGTAATTCTTTTTTTTTTTTCAGAAAGAAATTGAAATAACAAGAATCACCCCCCCCCCCCTCAATGTCCAACTGTCTTCAAATCCTGCACTTGTGCTGCAATTTTTTTTATCAAACTTCGAAATTCGTTATTAATCTCTTCTTCCTTTTTATATATTGCCTACTTCACTTGAAATTTTTTCAATTGGATTTTTTTCTTGATGAGAGTAATGTATGATCCTCCTCACAAAAAATCGTGATACTCGATTAATTTGTAAGATATGTTTGAAAAATGCCGACATTTGTTTTTCTATAAGTAATAAAAAGCTCTGTTAAAATTTTTCTACTTCTGAAAAAAATTCCCATTTTCTATAAAAAGAAGTACCACTTACAGAACAAAAATAAGTCATGAAAACAGTCATAATTATTCGAAATATCAATTCAGTTGACAAACTTGTTCAATTTTCTCGAAAAAGCCCCTTTTTTTGGAGAATTTAACCTTTGACAGTGCAAACATTTTTTTTCTCTTGTATTCAAATTCATGGTGTCGAAATTTCGAATAATTCAAAAAATATTTTCATCCAATCTACAGACTGTATAAATTGAAAAATATTTTATAATTTATTAATTTTTGAAACCGGTTTGGTCAAACTGATTGCCAATGGTCCCTCAAAAATTGAAGGAATGACAAAAGTTTCGGTTTCAGGTTTTTTTGTATCATGATTTTATATGAAAACCTAATTTTTTTGAAACATCCAGGTAGAAAAAATTAGCTGAATTGATCAGTGATGACCTGATGACGCAAAAAAATTGTCGGAAGAATATGTAAAACATTTGAAAAAAAAAAACACAATTATTGGTCTCATAATTATTTTTATGCTTCTGAGAATTGAGAAACGGAAAAGCTTCAATTTTCAAGAAATACTCTCTCATTTTGTTTTGATGAAAACAGTTGAAAAGTCATCGGAAAAAGTCGCAATTGCTGCAAAGGAAAAATCTGCAAAATTCTTTGATTTTCAGTGAATTTTTCCTGATTTATCATAGAACTTCATTAATTTTTCAGCAAATTTTAGATATTGTGCTTACTTTTCAATAAATTTTTACTGCATAATTTTCCAGCAATGTGTACTTATTTCTCACTGTTTCATTTCTGAGAAATTTTTTTCGCTGATTTATTACTGTGCTGCAATTCTGATTGTTTTCCTGCGATTTTCGATATTTCTCACTGATTCATAAATGAAAGAATAATTGGATGACTGGTTCGAAACTATTGAACCGGTTTCAAAAACGTATGTTTTGAAATAAAATCTAAATTTTTACTATTTGTGGAGTAAATTAAAATATCCTCTCCATTGAATTTTTGAGAAAAAATACGTTAATTTTTTTCAACGAAACTGGGATATCATTATCGGTATTATGCCAACTTTGTACTTTCTTTTCAGTCATTTTCTTCTCCTTTTTCTTCCCATTCATCCTAATGAATAAAAAATGCATTCAACCAAAAATACTGTTTTCTCAATTCGAATGACAAAATATATTGAATTTTTCGAAGATAAAACGAAACAAAACCTAAATAATTTTTCAAAGGTTTCGGTTTCGATATTGGATTTTACTTTTTATCCCATTAAATCGAGGTTTTTCGTCGTAAGGGATTAGTTTTTCAATGGTTTCATTTCCTTTGGGCTTTTAATTCGAAATGATACCTTTGAATTGGGCGAAAAATGCATTGATCGAATTGCCTATTCGTATTTTAATTAAACCAATCGTGGTAATGGTTTATACCGCATTGGGTGACGGTTACGGCGTGGGTATGACTACATGGTACCTACCTATATCGATTAAGCAATTCGCACAGCGCGGAATTTCGTATCGGTGTAAGGTTTCGACGGTTTAGAAGTAATATCGGCGGCGAATTGACGGATTTTCGAACTCGTTAAAATATTTACTAGCGTTGGAGAACGCGTAAAAAGAGCAATTATTTCGAATATATATAGAATTATCTACTTGGGTAGCTGGGTGTTGGGTAATTCAAAGGGGTCGTAATGAAATACGACGATGATGTTGGAGAATTCGTGTTTTACGGGAGTCTTTGGGTATAAGTAGAGCTATTTAGAGGTATTTGAAGAGGGCACGGCAAAGGTGCAGAAATAAAGATATGGAGGGTATTTTGTATAGGTGTATGCGAAATATTTGGCTTGAGCATTGGCGCCGTATCTCGATATTAATGGTTTTTGGTATTTGTTTTTGTGTTCGATAATAGGATTGCACGCTAGAGTAAATAGTTTGAATCTAATCGGAGCTAACTTGAGCGGAAATGTTGGCGGTAATGATGACTCTAGAATGACGGCCGAAACGTACCCGAGTGTTCCGCCAAGTACGGCAGCCCCGGATACAGTAGAGATGGTTAAACTTTGTGGTCAGGGACAGCATCAGCAGTCGCCGCAACTGCCGAATAATTGCTCGGATGACGTGTTCTGTCAGCAATACTATTATAATCCGGAATACGCCAAAATGGAAGCTTGGCTCGACGAGCATCCTGATTTTGCGCATGATTATTTCATCAGGTAAGCAGCTTTTTGTACGTAATTGGGAAATTTGGCAGATTCTTGATTTTTTTTGGTGTTTTTTGGTGCAGGAAAGCTACTCGTCAAGTTGTCGATGCCTGGTTGGTATCTCATGCTGCTCCTTCGTCGTTGAGCTCGAATTCGTCGCAGGATATCGGCTCTCCTACGTATCCGAATACGAATTATACGTCGACCAAGTCGTCATCCGGTGCTACGACGCCGGTGAGGAAGATATCGGCTCACGAATTCGAGAGAGGAGGATTACTGAAGCCAATTGTCACCACGATCGATGGTACTCCTACATTCCTATCGGTTAGTCCGACCAGAGAAGGTATTGCTTCGGAGAATAACGCGACTCAGTCGTGTGCTACTCAGAGCCGGTCTAGACGGAGATCGCGGAATGAACTGAAACATTTGGATGAGAAAGAATTAATATTCGAACTCGTGAGTATTTTTGAAGTAATAAAAGCAGTGGTAGGAATGATTGTGAGGTCTGACAATGAAGCTGTCTGTAATTTTAAGCTCGTAATCAGGGTATTCAGAAATGAAGAAACCGGTTACCTCGGAGAATTCGATGCAAAATGAACAAAAATTGAGGAAATTCAAACGAAATAGGTATTTTGGGAACCAATGTAGTAGTAGAAAGAGGGGGTTGGCTCGAAATTTTAGTTTAGGAATTGTGAAACCGGTTTCGCCAAAAAAAGTGATGTAAAATGAACACAAATTGAGGAAATTCAAACGAAATAGGAATTTTGGGAACCAATGTAGTAGTAGAAAGAGGGGTTTGGGTTCAAAATTCTAGGTTAGGAATTGAGAGACCGGTTTCGTCAAAAAAAATGATGCAAAATGAAAAAAAAAGAGGAAATTTAAAAGAATTAGGAATTCCGAGAACCAGTTTGATAGTAGAAGAAGGGTTTGGTTCAAAAATTGAGAAACCGGTTTTGTTGAAAAAATTTGTTGTAAAATGAACGAACATTGTAGAAATTTAAACCAAGTGGAAGTTTTTAAACCAGTTCAGTAGGAGGAGGAGGGATCTGAGGTTGAGATTGCATCATTTTTTGGTCCATGAAGTGAGAAACCGGTTGTGTCAAAAAATTCTATTCAAAATAAACAAAAATTAAGGAAATTCCAACAACATTGAAATTTTTGAAACCGGTTTAGTAGAAGAATGAGGAGTTTGAGGCCAAAATAGCGTAATTTTTGGTTCAGGAATTGAGAAACCGGTTTAGTCAAAAATCGATGCTAAAGGAACAAATTTTGAGGAAATTCACACAAGGTTGAAATTTTTGAAACCGGTTCAGTAGAAGAATGAGGAGTTTAAGGCCAAAATAGTGTAATTTTTGGTTCAGGAATTAAGAAACCGGTTTAGTCAAAAAAATGGTGTTAAAAGAACAAACTGAGGAAATTCGCAGTCACACAAGGTTGAAATTTTTGAAACCGGTTCAGTCGAAAAAAGAGGGTTTTGGTGCCGAAATTGTGTAATTTTTTGGTCCAGGAATTGAGAAACCGTTCGAGTTTTGAAACCTGTTTTTTCTGCCACTGAAATGACAAAAATATAATGAAGATTAGGTTTGGAGGGGGGGGGGGAATTCTCGAAATTATCTCATGAATTGATGCAAAGTCTAGAAAATAATATTTGTTTTTTGATTTAGAAATTTTATTGAGCACCTTGAGCAAAATAAATTTTATAAGAAATTTTTTTATCATTTTTCAAAATTTTATTATTTTTTGGAACATTATCGAATCATTACTCAGGGACAAAGAGATGATTTTCAATCCTTTGTAATATTTTAGGTTCGTTCGAGCGCTTTATAAGATATGAAAAAAAGATATGAAATTCATAATTTTCAGAAAGTCTCAGGGTGCATCTCCACTAACAAGGGCTACCCATTACTATTCACTTTATGTACGTAAAATTTCATTACCATTTTTTCGATGATATTTTGTTGCAGAATTTTTTTATTGTCGATAAAATTATTGTTTAAACATTTAGAAATTAATACACGAAACTACACCTTTCAATTTTTATCAATTTTACTGTAAAAGATGTGAAGGTTTAGAAAAATAATGATAGGTAACCATTTATTTTTACACCATTGGCATTTGGTGAGAACGCACCTTTGGTTACGTAAACAAAAAAATTATGAATTTCATATCTTTTTTTCATATCTTATAAAGCGCTCGAACGAACCTTTTATTTGAAACTTTTTATCATAATTTTGTGCATATTTTTTTAGGAATTATTGCCAACTAGTTCAAAATTCCCAAACCGGTTTTTAAAATTTTTATTTCGTTTAAATTACTGCATTGTGTTGCCTCAATTTTTTAAAAAATTATTGATAACTGGTTCAAAATTTTAAAACCGGTTCCAAAATTCTTAAACCGGTTTTAAACTTTTTAAACCAGTTTTAAAAATTTGTATCTCATTTGAATCACTTTATTGTGTTGCTTCTGTCTTGCAAAATCGAATAATAATATGAAATCAAATTTTTCTATGAAACCGGTTTTTTAATTCCTGAAAATTTTTTGTAAAAATTTATAGAAATGAGGAAACTTACCTTCATTTTATCCTTCCATTCTTCAAAGTATCCAAAATTTTGACCAATTTTTATTTCAAGGATCTAAAAATTTTGGAAATTTTACTCTTAGTTTCTAAATGTTTAATGAAAATTCGAATTTTGAAGAAAAAAAATAGAAAAGTGCTCTTTTAGGCATTCTGTAAAATTTTTGATTTTTATGAAATAATTATCGGGATGACTGGAAAATCATTCAAACGAAGATCTAAAATTTTAGACTTTAATACTGGAAAACGTCAACATGGGAAATTGACCAGAGAATCTCGACAAAATGAGATTTTCACCGAAGTCTATAGATTACACACTTTTATTCTTCAACCCATCAAAATGAGTGATTTCCATGTTTGCTTTTTCTGTTCCAGGTCAAAGATATATGTAACGAATTAGACGTACGTTCCTTATGTCATAAAATTTTACAAAACGTGAGCACGCTGCTGCACGCAGACCGTAGCTCGCTATTTCTAGTCCAAGGAGACCGTAGCGCTGTGCCGGCTCCTGAAAATTCTAAATGTAAGTCCGCCAGTATTATAAACACCACCGCTACCAGCGTCATCCCCAACAATAACTCCAGCAGCCTAACCAACGACGACGAAGATTCGTCGAAAAACGAAAACGGTCGCATTCAACCGGTCGGTTGTCTAAGCATAGAGAAAAATTCGCCGACTCCTACGACCGTCCATAACGATATCGTACCAAATTCGACGCCGCCGCTCAACATCATCTCGCCAAGTACCGGCTCGGTGGTGGTTGGATCGCCCATTGGGTCCACCAACACCGGTTCCATTGATCTTCCATTCAAAAGTGAAACTTTCTGTACGTCGTCGACGCATTTACGAACACCCAGTAGCGGATCTCATGGCTGCCATTCCAAATGCTTAGTTTCTAAACTATTCGACGTATGTTCTCAGTCCACGCTGCAAGAAATGGAGAAAAAGAAAGAGATCAGGATACCGTGGGGTACTGGTATCGTGGGGTTCGTGGCGGAAAGCGGAGAGCCGGTTAATATACCCGATGCGTATAAAGTAAGCGAATTTTTCCAGAGTTTGGAGGGTGTTTGATTTTTGTAAATTGCTGATGTAATCATTTTTCGTAGGACGCGCGGTTTAATCATGATATCGATGTTCGTACTGGATATAAAACCAAATCTTTGTTATGTATGCCGATTAAAGACTGTAATGGCGAAGTGATTGGTGTAGCTCAGGTATGTTCTAAAGTGAAATTTATGGATAATTTTTAGAAAAAGTGAAGATTGATTAATTTATACCTGTTTTTTTTTTCTAATTACAGGTTATTAACAAAAAAGGAGATGGCTGTTTTACCGTCAACGACGAAAAAATATTCGCTAGTTACCTTCAGTTTTGCGGTATTGGTTTGCGAAATGCTCAGCTTTACGAAAAAAGTCAATTAGAAGTTAAGCGTAATCAGGTAAGTGTCCAGAATTTGATCAAAAGTTGATTATTGGCAACGTCGCGTCGTGTCACATGGTTATATGCGCTCGTTTAAAGCAGGGTTGTACCGAATCACGCCTTTTTTGATTCGAATCACGAATCACGAATCATCGATGTGATTCGAATAAATTACGAATCACGAATCATGTTCAAAAAAATGATTCGAATCATGATTCGAATCATTTTCCTAAAAAGTGATTCGTGATTCGAATCATTTTTCGAATCATTTAATGTATTCAAAAACGTCACTTTTTGGCTTAAAAACGGCATATTATCGTTTTTGGATATTTTTTCAACATTAAATTCAGTTTTCAAAACCAAAATTCGGCCATTTTTTGTGTATTTTTACGTCTACCAGCAAAATATCCGAAAATTCACGCCAAAAAATGCGCGAAAGTGAGCAAAACAGCAAAACAAAAGAAATTTCAAAAAAATAAAATGATTCGTGATATGATCGAAAAGTTTCGAAATGATTCGAATCACGAATCACGAATCATAGGAATGATTCGAACAAAGCACGAATCACGAATCATTTGCTTTTAGATGATTCGAATCATGATTCGAATCATAAAATAAGTGATTCGAATCATGATTCGAATCAAAAATGATTCGAATCAGTACAACCCTGGTTTAAAGTCTTCATGTCTTGAGGTTGGCCGAACTGCTTTATTCTAAATTGCAAAATTTCCAATTTTTTTTAAAAAGAGGACATCATTGCAGCAGAAACTTGGCTACGAATTTTTTGGGAGGGGTGGGGGGAGGTAAAACGTGGGTGATTACAGTTAAAATGTGGGGGGGGGGATGAATTGAGTAAGAAAAAAAAATGAAAAATATGGCTTGATATTCGAAAGGTGATTCTAAAAATACAGAGTTATTTCACCTGGTGAAGAAGTTATTTTCGATCAATTGAAGTAAGAACAAAATTTTTTTGAAAAATATTTCTGAAAAAACGAAAAATGTCATTTTTTGGCATTTTAAAATTCGTTTTCATTTATTTGAAAAAAGCAGTAATTGTTCTTTTGTCAAGCCAGTGTCGTTTTTCTCATTGAGAGGAGGGGAGTAGCCTATTTTTCAAGGAAAATTATGTAAAATAACATGAAAATTGGTAGGAGTTTCATCAGTTGTTGAAAATATTGGAAAAAATTATTTGATTTTTATGAAAAATTTGTTTTGTGTTATTTTTTAAAATTATTCTAAGTAGGTAAATTTGACGTACCTTGACAATATTTTCAAGACTTGAAAGTGAATTTTTCGATATTTTTGTTATGGAAATTTTTTATATTTTTTGAACAATTTGGACGATGCTTTGATTATTTTTTCGCCGTTTCCATTTTTTAATACTTTTTCCTGAATTTTGGAGGAAGTTGAAAATTTTTAGATTCGTTGCTTTTCTCCCTCCATTTTCGGATGATTTTTTTTTACATCGTTTACGGTCAAGATTTATTCGATCAATAAATTATTGCTCATTGATCAGTATTGAAAAGGAAAACAAACTGTAGATGTAGAAATTAAAAGCAGTCTGCTAGAAAATCGATTTCAATTTGTAAAATTTACACATTTCTCCCAAAATTA
Organism: Pseudococcus jackbeardsleyi; assembly: GCA_038380155.1. Lineage (NCBI taxonomy): Eukaryota > Metazoa > Arthropoda > Insecta > Hemiptera > Pseudococcidae > Pseudococcus > Pseudococcus jackbeardsleyi. The sequence goes on from CM076242.1 coordinate 50,545,067, forward strand.
ATTTTCCGCTTATTTCTGGAATTCTGTTTATTTTGAGGGGGAAAAGATTTCTCAAGTTATTCTTTTCTCATAACTTGAATTTTTTTCATAAAAATGGATCAATTCAGTGGCGTAGCCAATTAAGGGCGATTCCATGGCCGGCCATGGTCTTTAAAAAATATGGTATAATGGGAGAAAAGTGTCAAAAATTGGGGAAAATGGTCTATTTTAGACATCAAAAATTCAATTTTAACGTATACAAATTTTCGCTTCGCTTCTGGGCTTGAACATAATTATCAATCGATCTCAATTTTAATGAACGTTCTGAGAGAAGCCTGCGAAAAAATGCTTATTTTTGTACCTCTAATCTAAGTCCTGTGTCCATTTTACATCGTTGTGTTAGTCTTTTTATTACACACCCCCTACCTCAGACTCGGTTATACGTACACTACGAAAAAATACTTGCTATGTTTCAAAACGACCACAGAAAATTTGACATAATTTGTTCTTGCCCCCCCCCCTTGACGAAATCCTGGCTACGCCACTGGATCAATTTAAGTTTAATTTTTATAATTTTAAAAATATTTTCGGATTGTTTGAATAATTTTAACAAATAATGTCAAAAATTTTTGTACGTACTTACTTTTTTAAAACCATTTTAACGTGAACAAATTTTATTGCGTTCTAGGTTCACAAATTTTCTCATCATGGTAATAAATTTTGATGAAATTTTTCAAAAAAAAAAAGGCAGGTTAAAACTTCATGACTGACTGATATGATTTTTATAAAATTTGCAAATGGCCTGCACCGCTACAAACTAATTCCAAAAAATGTATCAAAATCTATCTATTAAATTTTTTTAAAAATCGAATTGATCCTCATAAAATTTATTGGTGCGAGTCATAATTTAGTTGACAGTAATCTTTCAAAAAATTGAAAGAGTAAGAAATTTGATTTTGTGAAAATCTAAAATTTTTGATTTGTAATTTTTCAACTCCCTTGAAAAGGGCTATGAAGGGTGTCCATTTCAAAAATCATTAATTAATATGAAAACTTGAATTGCAAAAAATTTATTTTGGAAAATTCTAGCTTGCTTAATTTTACAGCTGAAGGAATCAAATGTTTTCTAGGAGGCTTTGGCCCTGTATTAAACGTTCTCAACAATTTTGATCAAAATTTAATCTTCATTTAGAAAGGCATCTATACAATTCGTCTACAATTCCGATTTTCCAAGTATTTTTTTAAAAATAACTGAAGTGGTGTCTTTCGAAGCTTTTAATTTTTGATAAAAATAGTAAACAAAGGTGGAAGGCTGTAAATTGAGTCAGTTTTCAATTCCACCCCCCCCCCCCCCAACCGAATCGATTGCCATCATTTTCAAATCGATCCCAAGGCTTTTATTTGGAATTTCTCAAGGTGTTTCAATCAACTTCTACAAATCAAAATTTAATTCTGAGATATGTGCGGCATGTTGTTTCACTGAGCTAAATTTTGGCTCGATTGGAGTAGACGAATTGTGAATAAAAGGTTCTCTCGATAGGCAGATCTGCAAAATATCTACCCAGCAGTATAATCAACTTCATTAATACCTATCAGCCTGCAACTATGTCGCTTTAAAAACATATGCATAAAATTAAAAGTAAAAAAATTGAAATCCGATTCCAATATTTATTCTGACCCAAGACACTATTAACGAACCGGTTTCCATAATTAGAATAAACAAAAAAAAAATAGAAAAAATTGAATAAGTAAATAAATAAAGTCGAACCTTACCCTGAGCGAACGTATTATGCGCAGTGTCTTCAGCGCACCATCTTATTTTCCGCATTGGACGTGACATCAAACGCATAGGTACCGAATAGGAAATGGTTAGTAATTAAATATCGTTTTGTTCGCAGGTACTATTAGATTTAGCCAGGATGATCTTCGAAGAACAAAGTACAATCGAGCATATGGTGTTCAGAATTTTAACGCATACCCAGTCGTTGATCCAGTGCCAAAGAGTACAAGTACGTGGGCCGTTTCGATGGAAAATTTTAAATTAAATACAAAAAAAAAGAAAGGTTTTTAATACGATTGTATTTCGCGTAGGTTTTATTATTACATAAGGCGTCTAAGGGAAGTTTCTCTAGAGTATTTGACTTCGAAGCGAATGATCTGAAAGGTGAAGATAATGATGAACGAACTAGGTAAGTATCGAGGCTGCGTTGTGGGTTTTCGATAACGTCGATTTTGTATAATGGGTTTCTCTTGGTATTTTTTTGCAGTCCTTTTGAAAGTCGGTTTCCTATTAATGTCGGTATCACTGGATACGTAGCTACCACAGGTGAGGTATGTAGAGAACATAGTTGGGTTAAGGTGGTTATTATAGTATAAAATTGAAAATTTAAAAAAAAATTCAATTTCCCGTCATGTACGGTCGTATTGTGATATTTTTTGTACTATGAGTATGAAAAATGACTTACTCGTATATTACGTGAAAATTGATAAAATTTTGAAATCGAATTGTCGATAGATTTCTCGGTAAGGTTTAAAAATAGAATATTGCAAATGATAATTACTCTTGCAGACTGTAAATATTCCGAGTGCTTACGAAGACGACAGATTCGATCCGAAAGTCGACGAAGATATGGGATTTAAACATAAAACCATTTTATGCATGCCGATTAAAAATTCATCCGGGCAGATTATCGGTGTAATTCAAGTAAGAAAATTACAAATGTATTTTTTTATTGGTAGAGATCTCGGTTGATATGATTTCAAGTACACGATTTAATCTATTTTATGTGATCTTGTTCACAGTTGGTAAATAAATTTGACGATTTGCCGTTTACGAAAAATGACGAAAATTTCGTCGAAGCTTTCGCCATTTTTTGCGGAATGGGAATACATAATACTCATATGTAAGTGGACGATTTTTTTCAAGCATGTGTCGAAATATCGTGCAATTAGTCGTAATTTTTTGATTCGTGATTATTTTGGTGGGAAAATAATTGATTGGATTTTTTTTTTTTGCTGTGTAGGTATGAAAAGGCTGTGATAGCAATGGCTAAGCAAAGCGTAACGTTGGAATTATTGAGTTATCATGCTTCGGCTTCGTTGGACGATGCGTTGAGATTAAAAGTAAGACATTATCTACCTTGATTTTGGTGACTGGCGTAATTCATTTCGTACGATGTTCGGTATCTTTAACAAAATCGTCGGGTTATGGCTTCTCTGGCGAAAAGTTAATCTTTGGAAAGCCTTTAGCTTTGTGGTTTAATCTGCAGGTATTAATTTTGGTCGAATTTTTAGGTATGAGGTTTTACATTGATAAGTTCAGGGATGAGGTGCAGATTTGTAAGGGTTCATAGTAATCTAGTTATCCCTCCCGTCTCCTTCTGATCTTTATTTACTCTGGAAAAAATAAAGAAATTATAGTCGATAATCAGTTTTAGAAATTTTAGAAAAGTTGAAGTCTGAGAACTATTGTGAATTTGAAAAAAAAAAGGCTAAAATTAAATTCTCAGGATTCTACATTCAACAGTTTGAAAAATTCGAGAAATTTAAGAGAAGAAAATCTACGAAAAAGCAGAAAACTCCTTTAAATTGAAAAAAAGTAAATTTTGAATGAAAATTAGACGGTTTATTTGATTTCTAACTGAAAAAAAATGGAAGAAATTATCATTTTTGCTTCGTTCGAAAACGAAAAATTTTCTTTCTTGAAGAAAAAAATGCCAGCAATGGGACAATGTTTATTCAAAATGAAAAAAAAAAATTTTCCTTGGAATTACGATTTTTTTCATTTTTGGCGAAATTTTCTCTGATTTTTACCGGTGGTAGAGGGGGAGGGAGGGTCAGAGAGAGTAAGAAATAGCAGTTCCAGCTTGTACCTTTTAAAAAGGGTTGACAATTTTTAAATTTCGGACAAAATTTTTTGAATTTATGTAGTTTTTTTATAGATAATAATTTAGAATTTAAGAATTGAAAGTAAGAAATAGAAAAGGGGAGAAAGATGACAAAAACTTTATTATTTTTTTCACGAAATCGCAAGAAGGAAACGTAAAAAATTTTATAATTTTTTTTCCATTGGGATTGAGATTTATGTTTGAAAAACTTGAAAAATGATAAAATGTTTCTCGGGTCACTTTTTTCTATTCCATTTTTTTTTTTTTTTTTTTGATCGACTATCCAGTACTCTATTTCTAGAAAAATTTAAAAAAATGAATTGCATAAATTTCAAAAGAGTTGAAGAGATAAAAAACAGACCCAGATCCAAACGAAAATTTCAAGAAGGAGAAACATCGAAATCTTCCTCGGCTTTTTTTGAATCGTTTCAAGAAGAGGATTAAAAATACGAATTAATAATAACATTGTCAATATCACAGATTACAAAAAAAAAAAGATTTTTGAAAGGAAAGGGATGTTTAAATTTCGAACGATTCCACTCTACTTTTCTCATGAATTCAAGTTTATGGTATGGTTCCAATAAAAAAAGTTAATGGCATTATTGCAAAAAATTCTTTTTTTTCCTTCATTATTTGATGAAATATTTGGGCTAAAAAATTCACAGCGGGGCTTCATTTACTCCAAAAAAATTCATTTTTTTAAATAATCGATTCTAATGGAAAATTGTACCAAGGATTCAAAAAAGTTGGTTTGAAGGGTTCGTCATACCTCCTAGTGTCCTGAAAAAAGAGCTTTGAACCTCAAAAATTTATGATTTTGGTTTTTTGAATTTTTGGGTAAAGTCTGAAATTTCCTTATTTTGCAAAAAAAATTTAAGAAAACTCATTAGAAGACCCTGTTTTGCCTCCCAAGATCCTCAAAAACAGTTCCAATTCCAAAAATTTGGGACTTTCCAAAAAAATTTGCAAAATCGATTTCTAGATAAAGATGGAAATTTTAATTTTTGGAGCTGAGGTCCATTTGAATGAGGATCCTCAACGAATTTTTTAAATACTTTATTGAAGAATTTTGTCGATGAAGTGAAATATTGGAATTTGGATAAAAGGGAAGATAAAAATGAGAATTTTTCGACTCAGATGAATGTTCTTCGTTTTTTTCGACTGTTTTTTACACTAAAATTAAAAAAAAAAAAAAAGTAGTTATTACTAAGTATTTTTTTTTTAATTTTTAGATTCGAATCTAATTTTTATTTTTCTCGCCAAGTATGAAAAATAGACTTTCTCTCCTTTTCTCTCTCTTCAAATTCGACTTGGATTGCCTTTATGCAGTTCAAATTTTTTTTAAGGCTGTACTTCAGTAGGTAAATGAGTAGGTAAAAACGACGAATTTTTGCGAAAGTTTTGTGGGTCACTGAATGAATGGATTTTTTTCGTTTTTGCTTTATTTTGTTCAGAAAGGCCAAACTTAGAGCGCCACGAAGCTATTTTTTGAATAAATAATTATCTGAATTAATTATATGACTCTGAAATTGGCAAACTTACGTCATTTTCACTTGTTTTCACTCCAACATTACACGTTTGAAGAGCAGTTTACGGGAAAAAAGGCTTCGTGGCGCTCTAAGTTTGGCCTTTCTGAACAAAATAAAGCAAAAACGAAAAAAATCCATTCACTCAGTGACCCACAAAACTTTCGCAAAAATTATACAATTACGTACTGATATCGAGTCTAGAGATAACATCCATGATAGCCAATAATTTTTCAAGTTTGTAATGCTCAATATCGTTCGATTTATCAATTTCAAATCGCTTTATTCGTAAAGTTATTCGCAGTTTTTTTGACATTTATGTATTAATATTTTTGTTTTGTTTCAACAAAACTAACAAAAGTGAACTATAGATGTTTGAAATTCAATTATTTCCGAAAAAAATTGGCCAATTATTATAGTTTTAATGTTTTTTAGCTAATAAACGACATGGTTGTTTACAAAATTAACGAGGTCGCGAGTTTAACTAAAATCTGTAAAAATCTGCAACCATTTGTGTTTGTATTACCTATTTTCTCATATTTTTGGAAGCTGAAGTACAGCCTTAAAAAAAAAGTGGTCTTACTTGTTGCCACAAAAATAAATTCGTTCGAATAATTAATCACTCTGTTGCCAAAAATAGGCAACCTGCTCCCAGATAGATGTAGGTGATCAATTTTTAGCCCAAAATTTTTCATTGTGGCATTTCAGTTTTAATTTTCATTTCCTCGAAAATTTCGTCATAATTTCTATTCTTATCCAAAGAACTGCATAGGTAATTGAACATTTCAAAAACCCGTTGTTCGACTGCACGCGAACCACAAACGAGTACTTATTCGAATTTAAATACTACAACTTTTTTTTTTCTAAACGAAATGCATAACCGTTTCAATGATATTAAATGTGGTCGAACTCGAATCCCGAAGCAGCCGTAGCCGAGCCGACAAATGCTTTTATTACCACAAATAACGTAGCCAGAGAATAAAATAATTATTCTTTTACACAATTATTATCAGTTAACTTTGATGTGGTTTTGATGTCGTATTAAACGTACTGGTAGCTTTTTTCAAAGAGAACGTTTAATTAAAGAATGTCGACTCTCGTGTAATCTTACACCCGGTTAAATAACTCCATCTGCGGTTAACAAGGTTTCGTCTTTAAACCACTTTATTCGTTGATAAAATGTATTTATTCGTTTTTTTCTCTCTTTTTATTTTCCAGAGTATGCGAATACCTTCATCTGCTAAATTTAAATTACACGATTTTTCATTCGACGATAATGATTTAGACGATGACGGTACGTTAAAGGTGAGTTGAATTGATCCGATTGAATAAAATTTACCATTTTAAAGTACTTACCAGTAGATTAATGAACGTTATTTTTCTTTGTTTTTTTTTTTCAATTTTCAGGCTTGTTTACGTATGTTTCTGGACTTGGATTTCATTGAAAGATTTCACATTGATTATGAAGTTTTATGCCGATGGTTGTTGAGTGTGAAGAAAAATTACAGGAACGTGACGTACCATAATTGGCGACACGCCTTCAACGTAGCCCAGACAATGTTTGCTATTATCACAGTAGGTATTTACGACTTACGACGTGTTTCCTTCCCTTCAGCTCATACGACGCATTATCAATTGCTAATGCGTTTAGAAATTACATTCGGCCAATTAAATAATAGTCGACCTTGATTCGGCACACTAATTTTTCAAATTCCGTATTTCTGACGAATTTGAATACCGAAAAGGTGACTCGAGGTGGTTGAATGAGAAATTTTTACCAATAAAAGGGAATTTTCTGGCGGTTGTTGACCTCAAAGGTGACGGCGTCAGACGCCGGTGGGGTTTTGTTATGAACCGATGTAATGTTATTGTTTGGTGTAGAAAATTATTCCTATGTTGGTGTTTTTTTATTTCGAATGTTTTTTTGTAATGTTGTTTATCTGGTGAGGTTTTGCGACGAAGTAATATTTTTTTGTGTTTTATTTAGACGACGCAGTGGTGGAAGATATTCGGCGAAATTGAATGTTTGGGTTTGATGATCGCGTGTTTGTGTCATGACCTCGATCACCGTGGAACTAATAATTCGTTTCAAATCAAGTAAGTGTTGAGTGTTTTTCTGATATGGATGTGTTTTTTGGAGGGGTTGAATACAAAAATTATGCTTCTGGTAGGTAGGTCGGAGAATAATCTGTTGAAATTCAATTTTTCGGCTCCCTAGATCCATTTTTAAGGTCTTTCTTACTCCTGATTCTAAAATTTACTATCTGGAGAGAAAAAAGGGCTCAAAATTGAGAATATTTCGTAACAATTTTCCAATTTCGGTTCCAGCACTACCCTTGGGAGTTAATTTTTATTACATTTAGGGTAAAAATGATTTCAAAAATAGATTCAGGAAACCAGAAAAACATCAATTTTAATATTTCACTAGACAGAATTGAAAAATGATGAATTTTGATCACACTTCACCTTCCTGAGAACGCAGTTTCTCGTTTAGAGTAAAAAAAAAAAATTAAATTTAGGGAATCAAAAACCATTGATTTCGATACTTACATCACTCGATAAAGTTGAAAAATTTGCCATTTCGTTCCTGCCTCCCCATCCTCAGAGGGTTGAATTTTGAGTTGAGGGTGAAAATAAGTGCAGAAATAGATTTAGGAGCTTTGAAAATTCCTTGGCAGTTGTTTTTGTTTTTAAAATAATTTTTCGTATAATGTTTTTCTTGTGTTTTTCTGTTTTGGTTTACTTTTTGTCCTGGATTCAATCCTCTGGGGATTAGAAAAATTTGAAAAAATTCATTTCCGACTTGAGAAACTCTGAGGAATTGAATGGCGTGAACCCAAAAACCCCATCTATTTTTCTGCGTTTTTGGTGAGATTTTAAGGTTTGGGTAATACCATAATTGGCTCACCCTGGGCCTGTATTTAAGTACATGCAACAGAAAAATTGTCACGTTCAGATTTAATTTTTTGTACTGAAGATTGAAATGAAATGAGAATTTTTTTAGTGAAATTTTGATTTTTTCTCATTGAAATTTTCAGTTTTGGACTGTTGGAACAAAATTGTCAAAGTAGATATTATTCAAAGATGACAATTTTTACCTCTTCCAAATTTTATTTTTTGGATTTTTCAATTTTAGAAGTACATAGATGATTTTTTTCGTTATACGGTAATGTTATTCTAAGGGAGAGAGGGGGAGGGGCAAGGAGGGGAGGATATTTGTTTGCCTGCGAAATTGAATTCATTTCCAGAAGCAAAAAATTAGAATTGAGTGTTTTGAAGTATGGAATAGGTAGTGTGATGCGAATATTGAATAATTCGAGTATTCGAATGGTATTTGAATATTGAATTTAAAATTCAGACGAGTAAAAGTATCAAAAATTGTGCAGAAAATTTGAAAATGTGTTTTTCTTATTTTCTTGGACGCTTCAAAAAATAATGAACGTTTTATGACAATGAAATTTGAAATTTAAATTCATGTTTCGTTTTTCTATTCATTTTTTAATACAAAATTCAACTAACCTTGCTAAAATCCAAACAATTTGAATGAAAAAAAAAAAAAAAAAAAAAAAGAGGTCTGCGAATATTCAAGCACCACACTAATTTTTACTTTTTCCCACAAATTCATAGAAATTTTTCATTTTGAAATTTCAATATTTTTTACTGGAACTTGAAGCATGATGAGTAATTGTTTACATAAGTATTCTCTTTTTTCTTTGATTTTTTGAAACATGGGTTAGATTTTAAACTGTTGAGAAAGTGTTATCAGAAAAATTCTCAAAAAGCATTTAAAAATCTCATTTCTTCTTGATTTTATTTTTTTAGACCTTTTAATTTAAAAAAAAAAAAAAAAAAAAAAAAAAAACTAGCAAAATCGTAAAATTTTTTGATGGATATTAATAGAATTTCTTGTCTTGTAGTTACCTTCGTCTTTTGTGAAATACAATCACTTCATGACTTCAAAAATAAAATCTTGGAAAATAATTTGAGTTCTAATTTTTTTTTTATTTTTTTTTTTTGCAGAGCCTCGTCACCGTTGGCACAACTTTATTCCACATCAACGATGGAGCATCACCATTTCGACCAATGCATTATGATCCTAAATAGTCAAGTAAGTTGCATAATTTAAAAAAAAAAATTCAAATTGTAATGTATTAAAATTGTGTAAAAATTTGAAAGTGGCGAGTCAAGAGAATAATTCAATGATTTTTTTCACTCAACAGGGTAACCAAATCTTGGGTAATGTTTCACCCGACGAATATTCTCGTATTGTAAAAGTATTAGAAGATGCAATTCTTTCAACCGACCTCGCTGTATACTTCAGGTAAGAATAATTTCCGTATAAAAAATGAAAAATTTAGCTAATTGATGTAATTTTTTATGAAAAAATTATTTATATTATTGATTTAATTTTAGAAAACGTGGCGCATTTTTCAATTTGGTCAAATCCGAATCATACCAGTGGCATAGGGACGACCATAGGGAACTATTGAGAGGAATGACTATGACTGTTTGTGATTTGGCAGCTATAACGAAACCTTGGCCAATTGAGAAAAGAGTGAGTAAATTTTCAATTTAAAATAAATACCTAATTTCTGAAATAATTGGTTAAAACTTTCATTCAATTTAAAAAAAAATTTTTTAGGTCGCTGAATTAGTTACTACTGAATTTTTTGAGCAAGGTGATATCGAAAGAAATAAATTCAACGTGACACCTATCGTAAGTTTTATTATTTTTTTTACTAATAATTTTTTTTTTGTGTCTGTATTTAAAATTTTAAATTTTTATTTCTCGAAATTTCTCAAACAGGATATAATGAATCGAGAGAAAGAAGATCAATTACCAAATATGCAAGTTGGTTTCATCGATTCAATTTGTTTACCAATTTATCAGGTATTTAAACTAATATTTTTTTAAATTCGAAATTTCGCTTTTGAATATTCGATTATCTAATCCAAAAAATCCTTTTTACAGGCATTTGCAGACTTATCAGATAAATTGGAACCTCTAGTCGAAGGTGTAAAGAAAAACCGAGAACAATGGCTAAACATAGCCGAAGAAAGTACAACCAAAAATCACTGTCAATGTGATAACAACTCTAACGATAATTAAACCACTTCCTCCGTTCTTTTGATTGAAAAAAAATCCACCTCTGCGTCACATCGAGACGTTAGAATTTAGTTGAAAATTGAAATCTACATCGATAATTTATCGCAGTCATATCAGTATTTAAAATTTTCTCCATTACCAAAGAATTTATGTATATAAAAATTTCGCTAACTGAACAAATGATTTTTTACGATAATAACTTTTTTTCTATTTTTAATGCTAGTGACGAATAGCCAAGTTGCGGGTACGATTGTATTTTTTGGTAGTATTGAAATTTTATTTTCGTGGTAGATTTTCCCTCCTTTTTTTTCTTTTGTAAATTTATTGTGATCGGCTTCTTCATAATATTTCGCTAAGTGTAATTTTTTTCCTCCTTTCAAAAATGTAATATTTTTCCATTTTTAATCATAATCGAATGCTTTGTTTTATTTTCGCGAATAGTATTTTTAAACGAAATTTGGTTAACTGTAGTTGTGTCTAGAGCACTTTTTGAGCACTGTTAGTTTATTCTGTAATCTCATTTTATGTCGTAGTCTGGATTGTGTGAATTTTTTGTGTATATATTCGTCGTAGTAGATTGCTACGAACTACGAACGCATATTTGTGTTAAGCTATGTTCCTTTTTAATCAGTGATTAAATTTTATTATTAATGCTATTTATTATTTTTGTTTTTTTCTCTTTCTTGTTTTATTTTTCTCGTGTTTCTTTTTTTTTTTCAAAGAAAACATTCGATTACGTAGGACCAATTCAATTTAGATAGTAATTTTTACAAAGTGAGACGCTATATTTTATAAGGTATCCCTTCCCCCCAAAAAATGTAATGCAAACTTACGTATTATGTGTATTTTTAATTCTAATGTAGATATATATTCGTGTTTTTATTATTTTCAAATTTTCTGTGTAGATATTTAATTTAAAAACTTTTTATCGAATAAAATTACAAAGTACGAAACCTATTTGTGTGGAAATTTTGTTCAAAAGGGATTCTGTGTTTTGAAAGTAGTGGGATGGCTGATTCAGGTTTTTTAAAAAGATTCGAATAATTCTACGTCTGAAATAATTAAAATCTTGGCTTAGGTGTGATATAATTATATTTCGAGGTCGTGAGTTGAATTAAGTTGTTTTTTAAAACATTTTTGCCAATTTTATAATGAAAAATAATTATTATGAGCTTTATACTTTGTGAAAAGGGCAGTAAGGTCGGAAATAAATATCAAATTTGTAATCAGTCTTGCTTCAAAGAGTTGAGAAAAATTTTTATTAGGTAGGATCATGATTTTACTCGTTTTGTAACGAATTAAGCAAATTGAGAGTTTTTGGGACTTTTTTCAGCGATGACGATTAAAAGGCTGTAGAAGAAAATCAGATTCATAATCAACGCCCTTCAATTTGCCAAAATTAACTCTTACTTACCTTGATTTTCAGCTTAAAAATTTTATCAAATTTAGAATTCTTCTCGAAAAACTAGCAAAATTACGTCGAACTGACTTCAAATTTGTTATCAGAAACCTTTAATAAGTAATAATGGGCGCTTCGAATTAATTATATTTTAGCGTAAAAATAACGAAATACGTGGATTTTTTGAAAAAATCTATTTTTACCCCTTTGAACAATTTAGATATGCAACCCATTTGGCATGCAAAGACAGAAAGCCAATTCGGTCGCAATTGACGGTAAAAATCACCATTTTCATTAGGAGAATAGCAACTGTTGAGAGGTCTCTTATTTCCTAATAATAAAAGTTTGCGATTTTTTTTTTGAATTTTTTGATGGGGATGGAGGCGAGTGAGGGGTCTTAAGTCATGTTTTTGGGCACAGGAAATCGACTAGTGAGAATGTTTTCCCCCTACAATGAATAGTTTTCGAGAAAAATTGTGATAAAAATTGAGGTTTTTTAGAAATTTTTGGAGTGAAAAAAAAATGAAATAAAAGTGAAAAAAGATTAATCTAAATTAAAAATTATATTTTGAGTGCTTGAGGAGATAATTTTGAAACAAAAAATTATGATTTATAAAATTTTTATTTTTATAAACGATTGTTTTTAACAGAAATTTGCTGTAGACGAACTCTTGAACTGATTAAGTAGTTTTCAAGGCTGAAAAATTTCATTTGCTTGGACATTTTCAAATCTCAAATTCAAAAATTTCAAAAAAGTAACCCTTACACCTATTACCTACCTTCTCACTCTTAAAATGGTACATGATCTATTTTTTTAGAATTTCTACATCATTCAAGAAAAAGGTAAAATCCTTTCGAATTTTTTAGAGCATGTTTGCATGTTTTTCACGTCAAAATTCATACTCCGGATGTATCTGTTGAGAATCAATCCATATATTCAAAATTTAACATTTTGTTAATTTTCATTTTTCAAAAAAGATTTTCCTAACTATTGTAGAGTGAACAGCAGGTTTACAAAATCGAGAGATCCATTCTTCGGGTCCAAACAGTTATATCCTTTGTACCTACCTTTCACTCTGAAAAAGAAATAATCCAAGAAGCAGCCAATTTCTTTGAAATTTCAGCTATTGAATCAGAGAAATCAAAGAAAATGTTTATTGTTTTTTTTTTGTATATCGTATCAAAATTCATGTTCTAAATGCTTCAATATTACTGTATGAAAATTTGTGACAAAAATCGTGCTGCCATAAACACAATTTTTGTCTTTTGCAACAGAACATTTCAAAAAAAGTGTCCTTACTAATTCTGTTTGGGCATTAATTAAGTATTTGTGTTCCCTTTTAATATTTCGATTTAAAAAAAAAAAATGGTTCAATTTTTTCGATTCATTTTTTTTATACCTATATAGTTTTTTTTTAATTTCTATGAGAAAATTTTTCACAATTCAGTACAAACAAGGAAAAATAAAAGTAAACTGAAATTATTATTGTTATGAAACATGATTTTTTGAAAATACTCGCTGACGACTGAAATATTAGAAAATTGTTCGAATTTCTAATTACACTGAAATCATTTTTTTTTTACAAATCTTTTATTGCAACAAAATTGTAAAAAATTTGCAAAAATTCTGTTTGTTACATAAAATTATTTTTCAATTGAGAAGGTGACAAAATTTCAACAATTTTTTTTTATAAATCCTACTCAAAATCATATTTCTTCCAACTTTTTTGAATGCCTATCTAATGGCTATCTCTACACCTACTACTCTCTAAATTTTTCTTTCATAATCTCATAAGAAAATATATCAGCTCTCATGTAAAAAAAAACACACTAAAAAGCGACTGATACCTGGAAAACCAAAGATCATGTCTTTTGGGATTTTTAAATCTCCAACAGTGGTTCTGAAAATTCATAAAAATTGTGCATTAAAAATGAATTGATACTTGACGATTATTTCACTGTTCAAAATAAAATTATTTTTTCCTCGAAACAAACAAACTTGTCATTATTTTCTTTGAATTTTTAACTGGTTCAATGGGAGAAAAATCCCAGCAGTGACATATTCGAATTTTCAATTTAAAATTCCAATAATTTTTTTTATGAAGCCCTCATTTAGTCATTTTCATATCTCAATCGTTTCATTTTCCGAGTAAAAAAAAATCCAGACACCAATAATTATAATTTTCCAGAAAAAAATCTACGAATTGAAATTAAATGGAAATAATTTCAGATCCTGAAATGTGACTCTTCTCACAAAAACATATTTCCATCCTAATTCCAAACCCTCCCCATCTCTCCAACCCATAAATCCATTTAAAAACCATCTTACGTCACCGGTTACTCTGTCGATGAAAGATTAACACAAATTTCCACGATTCGAACAATTAACCTGGACGGCGAAAAAAACCGTTCGATTCCCGCAGACGGTGCGATTTCGTACAGAAGAAATATAAGATTAGAAATTGGCAAATATTCAAAACCAAACGTTCGTATCGGTGTGCAAATCGTGCAGCCTACCAATCTAAATATAGACCAAGTGTTCTCGCATAACTCGATGGTTAAAAGAATGTGTCAAAATTACACTCGAACAGAAAAAGCAAAATCACACGATACATTTTTTAAAAAATTTATTTAGTGTAAGAGTGGTATAAAAATTTACTCTGGAAAAAAAATATTCTCAAACCGGATGACGTCATTACTGTACATTTAAATGTACCAATTAATTACATAGGTAGATAAATAAAATACAAAAAAAATTCCTTATACAAAACATTAATTAACATTTTCGGTGTTAGTTCCAAAAGATGGCAATTTTTTTTAAAATGGTATTTAAAATCTAGGCACTTTCGAAGCGTTTAAAGCTTGTTCTCTGAAGATATACTAGTGCACTATTTTTTTACTGTACTAAGAGAAAAAAACCACGATGAGGTGTAACATTCGACTTATGAAATTATCGATTTTTTTTTAAAATTAAAAATTAAATTATAATAATAAAAATAAATAAATACAACGTATTCAGATTGTGTGCAAAAGACGTTTTTTTTTTTTCAATAGCGATGAAAGTACTGATCTACTTTTTGTCAATTGGTATCAATTTTTCGGGTGCTCCGAGGGCTGGTAGAGGGGCTTCGACGGTGAGGACTCCGTCCTTGCTCAACGACGATTTGATACTTTCGGGGTTGGTTCCTTTGGGCAACAAGAATTCTCGGTTGTATTCTCTGTATACGGATTTCGTATCTGATTTTTCTTCGTGTTTGGCGTGAACCTGTGGAAATAATGGTTGATTAGAATGGCAGTAGGAGAAAAATGGAGGTGCCATGACCCTTGGAGTACGAACGAGGTAGAGTAATTAAAACGCAACAGTCAAGTGTAACTTCCTATTGCAATTAAAATTCTGTGGAGTTTTGCTTTTCACGGTGTAACACACAATACGTCAAAGTTAAAGCGGCGTTCGTTTGAATAGATCTCTCGGTGGGTACCTATTTTTAAATGATATTTTAATTCCCAGACCGAAACTACCTATTACAACGTGTAATCTTGCGTTACGGTTCGTTTAAACGATAAACGTTTTTAAAAGCTTGGCTCCTCGATGCGCTTCTCCTTTCAAAACATCTTTTCAAGATAAACATCGCTTTAGATGAGCACCGAGCTGAGCTCTTGACGGGATTTGCCTCTTAAGTCTGGAGCACTCGTTAGTAGGTGAATTATGAATCGTGTACGTGAAAAATGAGAGTCTTTAGAAGTTTGGAAATAGAAGAAAGAATATAAGAAATTGAAGCGGATTTAATTGAGAAAAAATTCCAATACCTTGAATTTTTTATTTATCCACGGTGAAATTAATTGGGCCAATTATGAAATGCATCTCTTCTCGTCAATTATTTTCGAATTCACGTGCATCTTTTTTTCTCATTCAATTCTATGGTATGACTCAATCAGGTCGAAATTTTGTAAACCAAGGTCGTAGATTTTTAATAAAAAAGTATTCGACATTGACGAACAGGGAAAAGGTAAATTGTATTTACGAGCGAGTCGTGGTCGACGAGATGAAAACTTTGGGAAATATTCGGGTTTACCTTACGCGTCCCTCATGCTGTACACCTCCGTTGAACACGCAGAACAGCATGTTGCGTTGAAAAATACTCGTATTGCGTAATTTTTGACGCAGCGAAACTAATCCAGAAAGTTTTGGTCGGTATGAGTCATTTTATGACGGAGAGGTCATAGAAGGGGTGTGGATTTCATAAGAGGAAGAAAAAGGGTTGTCTAGAAAAGAGATGAAAATGAGAGTCGTTTTAGGGATAAGGGATTATTTTTTTCATTATTTTTTGCTCGATGTATTGAAATTTTTGGCTTAAGTATTGGGGAAAAAATGAGGAAAAATTTAGAAAAATAAAAGTTCGTCATAGCAGTGGAAATAAAAATTAATTTCGAAAAAAGAACAATGAATTTTAGTGCTTACATCAAAATTAGTTACAGTGACCTACCTAATCTCAATTCCTCCCCCTCTTTCTCCTCCCTCCTTGAATTTATAACCCCAAGAAAAGCTTGAATTAGCACGTACTTATTCAATTTCATGTCACCAAACTCGATTTAAACCACACTGAGCTTCCCACAAAACGATCCAATTATAAGTACCTAACTACCTAAACATTTTTATACCTACGAGTAACTAATAAAGGGTAGAAAATACCCCTTTAATCGCCCTTTCAAAAGAGGGGTTCTTTGCAGATTAACTGGACGAGTTGAATTTCGAAATGAACTGGAGGTAATTAGATGTATTGACCAACATGTTTGAGTCTAGCAGATGAGTTTGCACAAATGAACTGAGTGAGAGGGGGAAAAAAGGAAGAAAAAGAGAAGAAATGTTGGACGAGTTCAGAAGTAAATATTTGATTTTGAAATAGGGAGTTTCGTTTCAGTATTTCGATTAAGAAATCTAAATACGTTTTTGCATTGAAAATTAGATCGTTCTACCACAAGCTTTGGTAAGGTTTGAAATGTTTTTTGTTTTTCAATTTCGAACTAATTTGAATGAGCATAAAATAACGAAATTTTAATTTTTAAAATATGAAGTATTTCAAATAAGGTGAGTACGAACTATGCTTGAATTTTTAGAGGGGTTGGAAATTAGTATTTTTTGACTGAAATGCAGTTTTTTTTTTTTACTTTTCCAAATGAAGTTCAATTTTATTCAAACAACAAGGCAATAATTTTTTTTTTAAAATTCGACTCAAGACCTACCACTTTTTTTAAAGAACCAAAAATGGAATTTTACGAGCATTTGAAAGAAGAGGAAACAAATTATATTCGGTGCCCTTATTCTCATGCTATTCAGGTGAAAATATTAGAAAAATCGTCCACAAATTTTGACAATCAATAATTAATTATTTGAGCATGTCTTGAAAAATATTAAAAACAATTCTCTCAAAGTTGAAAAAATCAGGTCAAAAAGTTGATAAAATTTAGACATCTTAAATATGGATACTTAAAAAAGAATAAAATTGTTGGAATTGATGTCAAAATTGTTTGAAATTTCACAGAAGTTGCATATTTAAAATTTCCAATTGAAATTTTTGGGAAGGGAAGGGAAGGGAAGGGAAGGGAAAGGTAAAATAACAATTTTCAACACAGATTGATTTTTTTCTATTTTTCTGAACTTTCTTTTTTCAATTTGAAATTCTTTCTTTTTTCTCACTTTCTCAAAACAAAGTCGTCATTTTCGAAAATTTTCCTAATTGAGTAGAACTGTAGATTTTACATCATTGGATGTGATGAAAAGGTTGAAAGGGGGAAGGAGGGTGAAAGAGAGAGAGAGACTGCTGTTAGTTTCTTTGATTTGATTTTTGAAAATACATTAAATAAAAATATTGTTCATATCCCTTTGAAGTCTTCTAAATTGATTTTTTTCAAGTTTTTGAAAAATTGATGAGATAATGGTGAAAAAAAAATTTAGAAAAAGACTGAAATGTCAAAAAATTAGGTTTTAAGGTTAATTTTCAAAGAGATCCTACAAATATTTGACACCCATCCGATCACCTCAAAATTAAGCCAACAATTTTATTTGGTTTCTTAAAAACAGATTCTTATCCTTTATAAAGAATTTTTTTCCATATTTTGAGTTATTTTGATGTAGGTACCTACTTAATTTCAAAATTTTTCAACTTGAAAACAAGTTGAGTAGATTTTCGATATTTTTATCAAATTTCACCAACCTTAGGATCATTTTTGATAAAATTTTAAAAATTTGTGTCTTTTTTGAAAAAATATTGGCAACTTGAACATATTTTCAGATTTTTTATTGCATTAGTTTTATTTACTTTGAAATTTTTACTTCATCTTTGGTATACTCAGAAACGAACTAAAGTCTGCATTTTTAGAGACAGAGGGGGTGAAGGAATTTTTGACCCAAAATCAATTTTTTCCTATTTTTTGATCTCGAAAGATGATTTTTTTAAATGAAAAAACCATCACATTTGCAAATTTTAAATTTGTAACACAATTTTTACAACTAAAACAAAATACCTACCTTTGCAATTTTGTTACAGCAAAAGAGGAGGGTCGTTCAGTTTTTAGTCTAAAAAATTTACACTTTTTAAAATGAGTGTTTTTCGTCACAGAAAATTAGATACATATAATAGATCCATCAAAATTTTTCAAAAAATTGGCTTTTTCACTCGTCATCTCATCAGCTGATGATGAGAGACGAAATACAAAATTGAACCGTCCTAGCAGCCAAAATTATGCTAAATTAACAAAATAAACAAAACTTGGCAAAACTTAGCGGTAAAATATTGGTACCTACGTGCAACTGTTGGAATTTGCCAAAACCACGTATGACCCATAAGTTTGTTAATGAAATGACTCGTAAAAGGTGCATTTATATGTTCACTGAAACCGAGACTGACATGATTGATGACAATTTCGCCAAAATCACGGTCAAATGAGCGAGTCTTGGTAGGTAAAAATACCTACATAGTTCAAAATTAACTCATTAGATTGAAATTTTTCGAAAGTAATTTGCAGATTGTGGGATGATTGCTCGTTTATTATTTTCAAAAATTTTCTCTAGTCGATTTTCATTCTCTTAGATCATCAAATTAGATAAAAATGTAAGTTTATGTTTTTCAGCCTAGAAAAATTCAATTTTCATTAATTCATGTTGAAAACTTAAAAGTATATCTGCCATTGAAAGAAAATTTTTTCAAATTAAAAGTTATGGACATTCATGTTCAAAATTCAACATTCTCCATCAAAATCTAAAAATTTAGGTATGAAGCTGAATTTCAAATTTTGATTCATATTTTGATATTAATGACAAATTTGAACTTTAAATTTAAAAATATGATGGACTTTTAGCTCCATATTTTCTTAATCCTCAGCATTTAATTCCTTCATGGTTTTGAATCCGAATCAGTATCATATTAAAAGAAAATTTCGTTCTTTCGGACACTAAAATTATAGAAAATTGATGATTTTTTGGCTTCCAAATCTCCATTTTGAAAATTTTACTGTTTGCTCCTCAAAAATTGGTAAATCAGGTAATTTGGCATATTTCAGGGATTTTTTCGGTAATTTTTCTAATTTTTCAATCAATCTCATCATTCTAGAAAATATTGTCCTCAGATTTTATTTCCTCGACGAAGGTCTTTCGCCAGCTACCAAATCTGGAAGTAGCCTACCAGCCTAAGAGATGAATGAAAAAAACTCGCATTGCCTATTCACCCACATTAACGAAAACCACGTCACAGATAGACCATCATGTAAAACACATGCAAAGAGAGGAACGGAAAGGAATAACCCTCTAGAGCTGTATTCGTACCACACTCTCGCCCACGAAAATACTTTTACCTGGCGTCGCGATGATGTTGTGTTTAAAAATACGTACACACGGTTTCATTGAGTAAACCATGAGATAGGATAGGAGGACACGAGACGTGTAAAAAAATATACCGTAGGCGTGTATCGTGTCGATAAATTGCACGCTCCGCTCTCCTCTCCTCTACCAAAGTACGGGTATAAAACCTGGTTTCTAATGCATTTTTCCGTTGCTTTAATTCGTCTAGTGGTCCGGCGTTTTACCATTTAAGGCGACCAGAGCCTCATGTACGAACAATAGCTCAATGGTCTGCGTAGGTTCACTGCTCACAATTCACACTACATGGCCGAGCAACTAACAGATTAACCTTTTTTTTTCCTCACTTGCGATCGATGATCCGCCACTTTAACCCTTTCGATTTCATAGGTGAAAATTATGCTATCGCGGCAGCTGCAGAGGGTACTCACCAGTAATTTATTATCTACAGTTTTTACGAGGATTTCTTCGGGTTGATATTGGCTCACGTCGAATCGTAATTTGAGCATTTTATTATCTCCATCTTCTTGTATCAGAGGCGAATTAATATTATCTAACCACGTAGTACTTTTCGGTGCTCCTAATGAGTCTGTCGTGCTACTGCTGACTGTGTTTGAAGAACTGTAAAATAAAACAAATAATTGCTTCGATTAGACTAAATAACGATTTGGGTTATCGCAACGTATACAAATATCAATTTGATTGAATAAGTACATTGGACTAAAAAAGCTATTATAAAGAGGACTCTAATTGTACGAGTATAAAAATTATCATTCTACCAGCTATGGTAGGTACTACTGAATTATGTAACTTTTTGATATGTAGATCGATCAGGTCAATCATAAGAGTACTTTTTAATGGCTTATTAGTGGAGATATTTACATTTTTTTTTTACATTACAAATGGTTATATGGGTTCGTCTGTGAATACCTAGTTTCATTATCATCTCATCAACTACCTAAATCAATTTTAGAGATTTGAAATTCAATCATTCTTTGGATAGAGAAAAGCAAATCAATCATCAGTTTCAAGTATACAGAGGGTACTAATATGTGGCAAGAATTCCAATACAAGATGTTTGAAAGCTCCTCTAGTGTTATTTGAGATTTGATCGAGTGAAAGTACTCAAAAAAATATGACACTTGGTTAATGGAGCGAATGATTTATGAGTTTAGACCTATTGACCTTTCAACGTCTTCAATCAAGAGGGTTTTTTTTGAATGAAAATACATTGGAAGAAGGAGAGGGAAGAAAGATTGCTCCTATTTCGATATACCGAGGTATTGAAAAACATTCAGATTGTGGATGATTTGTGATCGAATAAGTCTTGAAAATTTGAATGAAAAAGTCATTAGAGCTCAAAAAATTAGAGGGATGTCTAACCTTGAGATGAAAAAATTTTTTTCTGACGCATTTCGAAATATTTAGTAATTTAAATCTGAAAAATAAGTTATATTCAGAAAAGGTTTGCATTTTGCAAAATTTTAAATACTATGAAGAGGTAAAATTTCTTCAAAAAGGCACTTGAATGACCTCTAAGCTAAAAATGAACACTGGATTCGAACTCAGCATCAATAAAACCCTTGAAATCGACATACATGAAGATATGTTATCATTTTTCAAAAGTTTCCACTTCCCCAGCCCCTACCCCCTCCCCTTATCAATTTTTAGCATTTTGAACTAACGATGAAATATTTTCAATGGAAGCACTCTAATTTTAAAAAATATTCGTTTCTGATCAATTTTGATATTTTTAGAGTTGAAAGAAGGAGTTAAACAAAGAGATGGGGGGGGGGGGGGTAAACATATGAAAATTGATGAAAAATCTTCATATGTATCGATTTCAAAGTTTTTGGATATGCCAAGTTCAAAAATGAAATTATTTTTATAATTCAATGGTCACATTGGCAAGGAAATGACTCTACCAATTTTTTTTTGGTGATGTTTCGCCATTATTTTGAAAATAGTTTCAAAATCGGTTTCATTTATGATCCGATCCCAGAAATTTAGAATTTTTGTTTATTCTGAAGCATAAATTGAATTTATTTGAGTGCGCTTTTCAACGCCTAGGAAATATTTCCAAACAAGTATTTAATTTAGATGACTGCTGTGAGTTGGACCAAACAAGAGATACGGAGACAATTTGCCCAAACCTCTCCTAATTAAGGCGAAAAAATGAATTTTTAACCTGAAAAATTATTTTGGGGTTGGAAACTGTCTAACTGGTGGCCTATTTTCAAGTAAAATTTTGAAATTGCATCGAAAAAATAGGAAAACTTGAATATTGATTATTTCAACCCACTAATTCTGAAAGTGTCCAAGTGCCAATTTGATTTTTTTTTACAGGAAAGCCAAAATACGTATCATGATTTGCATTACGCTTATGGAGTTGGTAAATTTCAATCTCATTTTTTTCAGTTCTGAATTAATTAATTTAAGTTTTTTAAATTTTGATTGATGCAGCTTGCTTCAGAGAACTCAGAATTGTAAAAAACTCAATTTTGAAAAAAATGGCACTTGACACTTTTAGAATTAGTGAGTCGATTTTCCATTTTCTGCACATTCCCGAGCTGACAAGATTTTTTAAGTGGGCCTCAAATGAGAAATGTCCAAGTACCCATTTCCCCAGAAAAAAATCCAAATAAAATTCTAAACGATCTCCCTCTCCCTCCCCTCCTCGTCACTCTATTATTTGTAATGACAGTTTATAGATAGAATATTATTTTCATTTTTATTGAAACTTGAAAAATGTCTTTCTCAAGCACTTTCGACAAAAAATGGATTTATCTCGATTTTGATAAATTCTAAATCATTCTACGAAAAAATTTTGATTTTTGCTTCACAATTTTGGTTTTTAAAAAAATTACCAATTTTTTAGATTTTCCTTGATCATTTTTTGAAAATTATTTTTTGATGGTAAAAATTTTTAAAAAATGTATGTTAATGTTTCGCAAGACATTCCCTTCCCTCCGCCTCACTTGAGTCTTTGAAAAAATGCAAACTCTCTGTAAATGTAATTTTTGTATCTCTTTTCTCTCCTTCAAGTCCAATCTCAATTCGTTCATGCCAAGATTTCAAAATCAACTTTAAAAATATCACCTACATATAAGTAATAAGTAATTCATTTTATTCTGTTTCATGGTTTCCTGAAAAAAAATATCAAGATTCGACTTGAATGGGTTCTTTTGGCTTCAAAATGGCTAAAATTACTGAAAACTCGATTGGAATTAATTTTGGACAATCAAAAATCATCTCCGAACTGAATTCAAAGTTTCTGTCTTGAAATTTACTAATTTTATGAGATAATAAGTTTGCATAAATTTTTCAAAGCTTCAAAAAATTTAAAAATAAATTCCAATGGCTAAAAATTTGACATGCATTTTATATAATTTTTTTTTGAATTTCACTACTTAGATATTTTTTTTCGTAAGCACAAAATTATTTGGTATTGGTTTTCACTTCTCAGAATATTATATCTTCAAAAAAACTCGAGCCATTTTTTTAAATTTTAGACCCACAGAATTGAAAACCATCAAGGACATTGTATCTCATATTGAATTTTTTATTTCAAATCATTCTAATCTTTCGTAGGTTCGTACTCGGAAACTTGGCAACAACGTTCCCATTAAATATACAAAACATATTCAACGAAAAATCTTCTCAACATAGTGCGAATCACGACTCACTACAATCGAATTCCACACATCAATAGATGAGATAAATCTTCCAAATACTTACCCAGACTTCACACAATCATCAGTATACCTCTGGTAATACCTATTTTAATCAACCAACCACGCAATCTCTTCAATTCATGTTCGAAAACACGCATCCGAAGCTGGCCAAAAAAGGTCACCCACCATCCCACCGGCGCGGTAAAAAATTGAATAATTTATCAATCTGGAAGCTCGAAGGAATAGTCAATTAAAAAAAAACCTCCTCGTCGATTAATAATCAGCCGAAGCCATTCGACCAGTTCGTGATTGACTCAACGACATCTGCCGGATCAACATTACGATTGGAATGCTAGCGTGACTAAATTTAATTACATCGACGACGTCAAAGTACAACTTATATAGCTTTTTGGTCTGTACAGGCATAGGCAGGGCGTATGTAATACAGCAACGCGGTTTAAAATCGAATTTACCAGCGCGTAGGTATAGCCCGAATAAATTAGCGAAGGGAAAAAAACACCAGCCAAGGTTTGGTATCGAGGATTATCGACCAAGAGTACCTACAAAAGTAATTAAATAAACTTGACTGGGTATAAGAAATTAAAAAATCGAATGGATAATTTTTTTTCAATTAAACATCGCGAACGAAAATTTCAAAAGTTTGACAGGTCGGTCGTCAAGTAGAGGTCGTCGCTGGTATGTTTACTCAGAATAAATACAAATAATCGTAGGAGCCCTAGATAAGCTCGAGTTTACCAAGTGATAACATTTTTCACTCGTATGTAAGTCGCAGGTGTGATAAAATTATCAACTTGACGCGAACTAAGCACCGATCCGGTATGATTTTTAAATATTCGGCGGTAACTTAGTTGGATGGAATCCAATGGGAATATAAATTATACGATACGTGCCCTAAACCCGACGATCTCATTACCTTTATGTTAACTAAGAGTTTGCGACAGTTCAAATAAAATTCTCGACCTGTATAACCTCTCTTTTCATCTTTCTATTGCCTTATAAAATAACTCGACGTGTATTGAACGTGACCGTGATTATCTAGGAAAAAAATTCCACCATTACGCCAGTGACTTCTTCCACGTGATATGCCTCTTTATGAATGACATTCGTTCAGGGACACGTAGGATCGCTGGAGAGGTCGATAACCTGTGTGAAAAATTTGTGGAGAATTTTTTTGTTTCGTCTTGAGCTCATAATGATCAAAATTTGATGAAGATATGGTCAAATTTAGAATATGAATCTAAAAATTGGAAATTTTTTTAAAGATCTACATATTTTTCAAAGAGTGAAAAATTTGTCAAAAAGGTATCTACCATTTTTTTTTCATTGTTTGAGTCATTTGGAGTAGAAAAATGTCCTCAAACGTCTTTGAGGAGTAAAATTTGACGTTTTTTTTTTCAAATTTTCGGTCTTCATAGAAATTCAGACCTTTCATATTAAAATTTTCAGTTTTAAAAAAAGCCTCTAGATCTAATGAATTTTCATCTAAAAATTTCCCCATCTAGCAATTTTCTGAGACAATTTTTCAGTCAAATCTACTTATAATTTTTCAATCAAACTTGGGTACTTAAAATTTTAAAAGAACCCAATAAAAATTGAAAATGATCTCCCGCCTCAAAAAAAAAAAAAGAAAATCCATTTCCAATTATTGCTTAAAATTTATTTTTAAAAACTTCTAAGAACTATTTTTTTCATCATCTGAGCTATAGAAGGTGAGAAATGTTTCAAGCCTTCGAGAAGCAAAATTTAGTAATTTTTTGCAAATTTGGATTTTTATAGGAATTAAAATGTTATTCACTTTAAAATTTTCATTTTAAAAATGCCCCCAATTCAATGAATTTTCATCTAAAAATTTTTCATCTCGCAATTTTTTGGGAAATGTTTTCAGTTAAATCCGGTTATCCATTTCCAGCTTTTTTACAAGAAATCTCTTCAATTTGGAAAATTTTTTCAATTAAACCTACTTGAATTTTCAAAAAAAAAACCTACTGAAAATAAAAAATGATTCTCCCTTTACCTTCAAGAAAAAAAAAGACAAAAATGGATTTCCAATCATTTTTTCAATATTTATTTCTTTAAAAAGAAACTTCCAAGAACTGAAAATCACAATTTTTTCACCATTCAAGCCATTAAACGTAAGAAATGTCTCAAAAAAACCTCCGAAAAGCAAAGTTTGATTGCAGATAATTTGGGTTTGGGAATTCGGAAATTCAGACTATTCATCTCAAAATTTTCCAATTTGACAATTTTTCTCAACAAATTTTCAGCCAAATTTACCTAAATTTTCAAAAAAATCCATTCGAAATGAATTTTTTTTTTTGAATTTTTAAAGGAGCCTGATAAAAATGAAAAATCATTTCTTCCCCGCCCCAAAAAAATTAAAATTGATTCCCAGTTATTACTTTAAAAAAATTTCTTCAATTTTACCTCATCTCAACCTTCAGAATCTAAAACGAAGATTATAAGAAAGCCAAAAAAATTGACTCCCTTATCAAAAATATTAAGTACGTGTCTGAATAAAAAACCACAAGTACATTTCAACATCGATTTTTTTCACCCTCTACACGACACCTCATTATTGTTTTGTGTACATTAATGGTACGTGCCTCTGTTATCGTCAATAAAAATCTAATAAAGACCTTTACACGATTGCACTCGAACTCGATCCTTCTCGGAACACTCCAAGTCTAAATATAGGTAACTTACATTAAATTTGCATTGAAAATTCCCCACAATAAAATATCTACTTAACTTGACTTAATTTCTCGCCATTCTTCGCACAGTTGGAACTCGAGTACCCGTATTTTTAAAAAGAGAATAAAAAATCATTCCTGCGTCGATCACTTTGTTTACCTACATTGGTATTTGAATAGGAAAAAATAGCTACCTGATTGTTAAAAAATATATATAATAGCGAGCAATTTGACCTGTTTTAACGATTTGTGAAGAAAAAATCCAGCTGTCGTACATATTTGTATTATTTTTCTTGCTTACAAATTCACACTGTGTAGGTATTTTTTTTTTTCGCCAAATGTTTGTGTGTATTTAAGAAGAGTATTGAAGCGTTGAAAAATATCGAATGGACTTTTTTTCGTGGTAATATTTTTACTTACTCGCCAAAAAATCCAAATAATTGCCTTGAAAAAATACGAGAATACTGTAACTGTCGTCGAGTTATTACATTTTTTCTTTTTAAAATTATTTCAAGTAGGTATTCGTTCAATTTATGGAGTTTTTAAATCTCGAGTTCGAAGCAATTACTTTAGTTTAATGTGTTTTCCATTAGCAGAAATTATTTTAACGTAGCCGATGTTCTAATGTTGTACATTGTATTATGCTTAGAAATTCCCTTTCTTTGTATGAATTTGTGTGAGAAACTTTCACGCTCTTGCCTCCTTGGCCTAAAGTTCACCGAAAGCGAGACACAATAGCACATAAAACGGATCAATACCGAAAATTTTGACCTCATAAGAAATGAAACACAGAACCCTATGTTTTTTCAGACAGTTGAATGTTATTCGTATGCACCTGAAGGTGATGTTTTTTCGTTGCACGAGGCAAATTTATGTTTCAAGTTTACGATCCATTAAATACCTGTCTCATGTATAATTTCACCGCGAAAAAATCTCGAATAAGGCAGATAATCACCCCGAAAATTTATCTACTGATCAAATATAATCAAGGTAGGTAAACACTAAATTTTTACAAATGGAAAATTTCAATTTTACATAATTTTAGAAAGATGGGAGGGGGAATTAAACATACAGAAGAGAATTTGAGATGGAAAGTTAATTTTGACAGACTTTGGAAAAATTTTACTTGGGGCGGGGGAGGGGAGATTTCGTAAATTTTTGTTGAAATGCAAAAAAAAAACATGAAACAAATTGGAAAGCATTAGGTGGGGCTTGATAATTTTTGATTTCATGATAAAATGAAATTATAGGTAGAAGAATTTCATTTTTATCGTTTTTTAAAATTTATTTAGCAATTACTCACTATTATAATTTGGAATGAACCCAAGTGGGATTATTGGTGGAACACAAAATTAATTTTCGACTCGTATGAGAAATCGTTCATTAATTTTTTAAGTATAGTTATCCCCAATTTTTCTCAGTTTAGCGAAGAGGAAGAGATCGGGGGATGTCCAAAAACTAACAAAAGTAATCAGATGGAAGGGTAGGGGCAGAAATTGAAAATTTTCAGATAATTTTTTTTAACCTTGAAAAATTGTATTTTTCTTCGGCTAAAGAGGGAGTGAGGAGGGAGGGGAAGATCAGAAATAAATTTAAAATTTGCATTATTCAAGAGACTAGTACTAATTACATATTTTCAAATGCCAAAATGTTCTCAATTTCTTTGATTCAAAATGAAATTTTTTTCTTTAAACCCCAAAAGAGGAGAAGATCAGTTGAAATAAAAAACGCAAGTTTTAATTTTTGGGAAAGCGAAAAATTGTGAATAATTTTCGATTCCGATGATACTTTTCTTTCTAGATGCACAATTTTTCCAGCTCAAAAGACCTTTGATCAGCTTCAAAGGCGACTCTCCTCACTCTGGTGATTCAAGATTTCGTGTAAGTAAAAATTGCCAGTTTTAAAATTTGAAACTATACTCAAATCGTCAAATCGTCAAAAAAGAATTTTTTTAATTTTTTTTTCAAAATTTATCAAATTTTTTCAAAGTTGAAACATTACAAATACATTTTATGATAGCCAAAGAAAAGAGAAAGATCCCTAAAAAAACAAAAAATAAACTTTCAAAAAAAATCATCAATCGATAGATAGAAAAAAAGATAATTTTTGACAAATTGAAGAGAAAATTTCCTGAATTTTCAACTATTTCTGATCTTTATACTAAATCTGTCTCACAATAATCTGGGAAACACTTCGAGGACCGGAACACTTTGGGCAGCATTGACCCCATATTCTGTAGTCTTTTAGAAAAAATTTTCGTTTTGAATCAGAAAGAAAAGAAACACTGCATTTTGAATCTGAATTTAGAAAAAAAATCGATTTCATTCTAGGCAAGGAATTTTTTGTCCCCTTCCCCTCGAAAAATTGTAATGAATGATGAAGCCACACGAACTTTTTTCACTTTTCAGACTAGGTTATTTATTAAATACCTAAATCGAAACCTCTAAACTACAGAAAAAAATCCACAAAAAGACTTTGATAAACATCGATGACACACAAGAACGAATGAATTTCGTCGTAAAACGTCAAAGAAATTTACAACTTTCAAACGAAAAACATGAATTACATTTGACATTTGACATCTAAAATTATCAAAATCCTAAGTCAGTATCGCAAAACCACGAAAGACGAATTTTTCCACAAAATGATAAATTTATATATTTTCATGCCCTTTCCCCAGCCCCCATGCCAGGTTTCCTGTTTTTCTGTTCCCAATTTCACTAAAAGCTCTCAATTTAATATATTTTTCAAAGTTAAATTATAGACTACTTTAGTTCGTAGTACATATTTCGATTCAATTTCAAAACATACCGACGCGACGTGTCTACGTAATTGAAACTAGAGAGATGATATCATAAATTCGTATGTACTGAGCAAACAAAGATGAAAAAATACGTAGCAATAATATGGGCATAATAATATGTATTATATGCACCAGCATTAATTACAAAGCAATGAATAGCTGACGAATTCAAAAAAAAAAAAATACTACTCAAGGAGCTACACGTATGAATATGATGAAGAAAAAGCAAAGGAAAATCTACGCAGCGAGGTTTTCTCGCCAACAATACGTGCTAAAAAACCAAGTCGAATTGCGCCATTTGTTTCTTAAATAGGTAAATATCGCTGAAGCAGCGTCATTAGTATATGTATGTGATTAAATTACAATACGAGTATGATTGGCCGATATAAATACATTTTGATGGTAAAGCAGGAGCAGGACAATATTGAGCTAATTTTAGGTATACTCACAAGTAACTCTCTCCCGAGTGTACTCTAATGACAGCATTAAAATAACACAATAACCATATTTATAGATAAATATTTGATTTTTTATGGTTAAAAAAATTAGGTAGGACTACAAAATATTTACGAAAAAAATTAATACCTAGATATAAAATATGTATTTATAAATATTCGCAATAGATCTACCAAGTAGGTCTAGGTTTCAAATACCTAATTTATAATTTTCTAATAACAGTCTACAGGGTGGATCAAAAAATATACATAGCCTAGATTTTGACGAAAATACATAGTTGAGGGAGTTTATTTCGATCGAGGCTTCTCCCAAAAAAATATTGAGCTTCCAACTCAAACTAGTGCGGATTGCGGAGCGAAAAAATCTCAAAATGAGTTCATTTTTGAAGGAAAAAAAAGTTCATTATTTTTAGGTGTAATACTACATAGTTTGAAACCTTGTTCAACATCTATCCAAATCACTCACTTTAACATTTGAAAATGAAATTTTTTGATGAAATTAGAAAAAAAAAGTTCATTACAGTGCATCCATCAGCATTTTGATTTACATACCTAATTTTTTTCTAATTCTAGTTGTTTATTCAGTGACTTGGAAAAATCAGATTATCATTAAAATAAGTTTGAATTAATTTTAGAATTTTTTTTGTAAAAGGTCTGCCAACTGAGATTTTTTTAATAATTACTTACATACGTGAATCAAAATGCAATAAATTAGCAACACTCATCATAAAAATTGGAAAAAAATTGATGCACTTTTTTAGGGTCTAACACTCAGATAATGGATATGCTCAAAAAATATACTTAAGAGATGAAACAATGTTTCTTATTTAAATTTTCTCTCCATTTTAATTTTTTTTCAAAAATTTTTAATTTTTTCAAAACTCAAGCATAGATTTTTTCAATTTTTTAATATTTTTTCTCAATTTGAAAAAAGTGATGCTTTTTTCCATTTTCTCTCATTTTTTAAAGATACATTATTTTCCTTTTTTTTTTTTTTTTTGGAAAACATAACCTAATTTTATTTTCATTCAATAATTTAGAAAAACAGTGTTGCCAATATTAATTTAAAATTTAAACATTATACTTTTTTCTTTTTCTTCAAATAAAATGTAAGTATTTTGAAAATTTTTACATTAAAATTACACTCAGAGAGACATTGTTGCTAATATTTCAAAGTTGAACCACCAACTTTTTATCAAAATGTCAATGCACTTTCAAAAAAATATTTTTTCACATAAGGTATAAATGTGAACCTGGAGCCTGGATATGGCAACCACTTTTAGGAGACAATTTTTTTTCAAGTTGACACTGATTTTGAGCTTGCCTTTCAGAAAGAATACAATCAAGGGAGCCCAAGGTAGCCTCAGCTCAAAAATCAGTTTTTGACCCCTAAATTCAGGCTCACATATTTTAATTCAAGCAGCCACTGATGCCGACAATAAAAATTTAAGCACTAAATTTAGAACTTTTCAAGAATTTTTACATTTTTTTTAAAGGTCAAAGAAATCCGTATCAAAAAAAATGCCATCAAAGACTAAAAAATAAAGGTTTTTCGCTCGATTCTGAAAGGATTGAATGACGATTTGAATTTCGTAAAATTAAAAATTCCTCAAATTCACAATCAGCAATTTTCCAACTCCCTTGCCCTCCCTCTTGCAGTATGTTTTTGAAGGGTTTTTAGGCTTCGTTTGGGAAGCTTTTATCAATAGAAACTCACTCACACCTTTTTAAAAATTTCTCATCCGGGAGGGGAGGGGTTGAGGGTGGCTCAGTAGGAGAAAAATTGTAAAAAAATAATCCAATTTAGGCAGCTTCAACAAGACCTCATAATAAACACTCCCCCTCCTTGTAGAAGGCAAAAGTGTTATCGAATTTCAATGCCACTGGTTCAAAGAGGTGTGAAGACCAGAAACTCAAATTAAATTTTTTCAGGGGATGATCGAATTTCCAAAAAAATAAAACTACCCAAAAATGACAGAAAATCTAATATTTTTTCAAAAATGACTCCACATTAAAGTAACCTTGCTCCTTCCTCTTTTCCATTTTGGGCTTGTATGCTCAAAATTTCTTGTAGAAGTTTCTCACTTGAAGTAAGAAAGCTGATTCATTTTAGTCAAAAATCTAGGATGTTCAATTTTTCGATCCATTCAAATGGTCCGGGTATTTCCTTCCCCTCCCTCTCTCCCTCCTTCCTTTCTTCCCAAAAAAATACATTCAACGAGTACATGTGTTCATCACTCCAAAAATCTCTATTCTTTGAACCAAAATGACTCAGTCAATCTCGTAATTAACTCTCTAAACACTGTAAATCCCCTTAACACATTAGGCACAAGAAAGCTGAAAGAAAAAGTACACAAACACGCACCAAATTCTTCGGTACTATTTGTTACGTAACCATCGACACGTATATGAGTCATACGGTCATATTTGGCACGCGTTTCTAACCCGTGGGCCGTTAGATTCGCACTTCCAAGCACCATTTCCACCGCTAATCCGTCCGTTTAGGTTTTGGTTCGATCGAACACGCTTTTTATTTCAAATCCCTCGAGCGTTACACTTTTAATATCTGCACCGATCCCTCACCTCGCCCTGATGACCACATCATACTTTATCAGCAAATAGGCCTCGTAGCCTGCTACAAATAAATATAAGGCGGCCGACGAGACGTCGCGTCGTTTAAAATTAAGCCTTGATTTATGACTTTCTGCCAATCGTCCCCCTTACCAAGTTCAATTTCAAAACCACCCGAGTTCCTGGGTGATCACAGTATGAGAAAAATTCCACACGGTGATAAGTAGATTGCTTGAAAAAGGTATTCGTGATGTCGTTACCCTTTTTTTTCTTCATGGTTGGGTCTTATTTGCAACGATGACGATGATGACGTTGAGAAAAAAAATGGAAATATGTAATTTACATCGTACAAAGCACGAATTTATGCAATAAGACAGATGGAGACGAATTTAATAATGATTTATGGTTACGAATCGTCGAACCGACGTCGACGTCGAAGTAAAAGTACGGTCTGACAATCAGATGAGCATCATGACGACGATACGACTCTTGCAAAATAATTATTTCCGGTTATTAATATTAATATTAGAGTTGTCTGAGCACGTGCCGAGTAGTTAAAATGTACTTTTTAGTCGTTACTTTGTGCCTCGGAGGCACTAGATCTGTTCAAGGCACCATCTGCGATCTGCACGAGTAAATTTTGCCAAGAAGTGCCATACGGCCATCAAAGTCGTAAAATGTTGACACGATAAAAGTCCTGTACCGAGTTCGATGACTAGTGAAAATAGAAAAGAAAAAAAAAGAACAGCGTATCAAATCTGCAAGTTTTATAGCTTTGGCGAAACAAGGGTGGTCTGAAAATCGCCCCTCGTGTTACGCGTTAGTAATCCCATTCCCAGAGCGGAGATGGTTTTTCAGCATCATTGTAATGGTAAGTGAAACAATAGAACTATTATTGAAATAACATTGCATCGGTGATATGCTGCAGCGAATTCGTCAAATATTGGGTGAAATTTTATGCCAGCTGAGGTGGCGGGGGAGCAGGCAAAGAAGAGTGATTTGGTGATAAATTCCCCATATCTAATGGGTTTTTTCTCATCCAAGGTAGTTAAAGATGCGGTACGAGATAAAGGGTGATACTTGTAGCTTCTTATTTGCGAGGGGAAGTATTTTTACGATTTTCAGGGACGTTGGTGTGTTTTGATGGTGAAACGATCGTCTCGTGTTGGCATCGGAGAGTTTTTAAGATCAATTATTTGATATGTAGGTATAATCGATTATCCGCAGATGAAGTTGATGGAATTGTCCAAAAGCAGAGTTGAAGTTGAAGCCTTGAGTCGTACGGTGCTGCGAATGACAATGTGGAGGTAGAATTGTAAAGATGAAGAAATCTGGTGTGTTTCAGACTTGTTTTGACAATTTTGGGGGAGAAATTCGATCAAAATAAAAACGTTTCTATTTCATTAGGTATGTATTTGAAATTGAATACGGATTTCAAAAGAGGGATTTCTTTCAATGCATGAAATAGGTGAAACCTTCTCATAACTTGCCTGAAAGTAATTAAAATTTAGAAAAAAAAAAGTTATAGACAACTTTTTTCCAACTCTGATGTTTAAACACAAATGAAGCAGCGTTTTGGAATTTTCAAAGTTTATTAACCCCTCATTATATTTTAAATGGACAAAAAAAAATGAAAATATACAAAAGCCAAAAGCTTTCACAAAAATTATCCAAGTTCTGAAAAAATAATCTTGATCAGAACTGCAAGAAAAAAAAAGTTGATCTCAGAACAAAATTTGCTGCCAACTTATTTTTCGTGAAAATTTTAAAAGAAAATTTCAATTTGATTTAGGTAGCTGAAACATTATATCAAGAACGATCAAACTCATTTAGGTATAAAATAATTTTAAAAAGGCAACATTTTTGAAGAATTGTAGGTAATTCTAAAAAAAAAAAAAATGGTAGATTTTTTTGTTATTTTCAATCATGGTTTTCAAAACTATACCTACCTATGAATAAAATAAAATGAAATTTTTATTATTAGGTACGTCAAATTTGACAACTTCTCCAAACTCGCCTGGAATGTCAGAAATTTTGTGAAATTTTAATCAAGTACCTCATCTGCATAGAAATTTTGCAAACTTTTTGAAAAATTCAACAAATTTTTAACAAACTTGTCCAGTTTTTAAAGATAATTTGAGCTGATGACCCTATCAAGAGGCTTGAAATGTTTATTGGACCTTGGGAGATTTCAAAAGCAGAAAATCTCGTCTCTTTTGCTTCCTCATTTTATTTTTTATGCTTCAAATTACCTAGTTCGAGAAAGTCCCCCTTTTTCTTCCTTGAATAAACTTTTTTTATCGAAAATTTATCCAAGATTATCCCATGCTTGAAAATTTGAAAAAGTCCCTGGGATGAATATTGGAATAAAAATTTATCTCATGTTGAATTCCAGGCTTGAAAATTCGAAAAAAATTGAGATGATTATACACAGACCAATTTTAATTTCCATTTTTCAATCATAAATTATGCTCAACATTTTTTA
This sequence comes from Pseudococcus jackbeardsleyi, assembly GCA_038380155.1. NCBI lineage: Eukaryota > Metazoa > Arthropoda > Insecta > Hemiptera > Pseudococcidae > Pseudococcus > Pseudococcus jackbeardsleyi. Next base: position 50,579,516 of record CM076242.1, read on the forward strand.
AATCAAAATTAATAGGTAGCAGGATTCATAAAAATGGTTTGCAAATCGGCACAAATGACCCAAAAAAAGGTGGCTAGTTTATTTGAGACAAATTTTGGACTGCAGATCAACATAAGCTTGGTTTCTGTTGAATTGTAGCATAATCTACCAATGGTACACTCTTCTAATACGAATCAAGTAATGATTCGTTTAAAAAATACGTTTTAGGAGCAATCACAATAGGCCAGAATTAGTTGAAGATTTGGAAAATTTTTGAAACCACTGCCTGAAATTTTTTCAATATTGTTTTCGAAACGCAACAATTTGTAAGAGTCGAATAAATATAGTGAGGGTTAAATTTGCTGATGATTAATCAGTTTTTGAGTGAAATATTGCAGGGGGGGGGGGAGAAGCAGAGTGGATGTCTTGAAAATTTTCATTTCGGAAGAGCCTTTTTCATGAATTTTCTCTCTAAAAAAAAAAAAAATGCATACAAATGTAGTTCAGAAGTACTCGTTCGTCAAAATCACAGCAGGATTGTCGAAAAATACGGTTTTCGAACTTGTAAATATCAAATATTTTAGAAGCTCCTGCAGAGGTCATCTTCCTTAAAGTCAGCATTCATTTTTCAAGAATGGGAATTGAAGAAAAAATAATTTTTTACAAATTGAAACACATTTTTATACACATTTTACAAAATTTTGAAATTTTATTAAATTACAGCAAAAATATTACAAGCTGCTAATTATAGTGACCAATTTTTTAACAATTTTTCGACTTTTCCTGGAAATCTTATAATTTTTCCGGAAAATTTATCTGCTATTTTAGAAATTTGTGGATTTTTCAAGAAATTTTCATTTTCATTTTTGGAAAATTCACTGATTTTACTAATCATTTTCTCAATTTTACGTGCAGATGATGGATCCTATAGTGAATGTTGAAGCATAGGAAGGAGGGGAGGGGAAGGCGAACGAAGGAAAAAATAAGAAATTCAACAGTGTGTGCAATATTTTCCCATGCAAAATCATCAAAAAATTTGCGTTTTTCCATATAATTTTAAAATATTATGTCTTTTATTTTGATTTTACAGAGTCACGCATGATTAATGATTTTTTTTCCTAATTGAATCTGAAAGCAATCGAAGTTTGCATCATTCAGGGGACAAAAAATCAAAAAAATGTTGACCAGATTGAATTTTTCATTGTTTTTTTTCATTCATTACGCAAATTTTCCAAAATTTTTGCAAAACTTTCAACTGTAGAACAATTTTTTCATCTAAAAGTTCCATTCTGCCCATGAACAGAGAGGAATCACAGGGAATCTCTCCTGTGTCATCCATTCAGTCCACATTCTCAGATTCCAATACCGCATCCCAGGTCAAAATTCAGTCCTCCAATTGCCTACAATGGCAAATCCACCTGGAAACTGCTATTTTCTGAGAAACCACTTGCCCGTATCTCGACCAATCTCCAGTACGACACCACGACCGAAGCTTATGGCACGAACACGCCACCTTTTCATACCCATAAACATGTGCTCCACTCTTAACGACCACATATCTCCGGCGCGGCGAAACGTGCCTCAGCATCACAATCCGCAATCCGGCCAACGAACCAGTCCTAAGTCGTCATCGGAAACAATTTTTTTTTTACCTTTTAGACCACTTATACGACGCAATGACAAGACCTACTTTGAAAAAGAGCATCTCGCACCAGAGAACCGGTACGACATCCACATAAATCGCGCAGTTTCAACGTAGACGAGAAGTCGTATTGTCTGCGGAGTCATTGCGGCGAAGGTTATGTCCATTTGGTATTCGTTCTGCCCACCTTATTTATGCTTGTATTTGCGACCTTCGACCTTCGCTCTGAAACGAAACTTTTGTTTATATTTTCACGCTGTGGTCTGGGAGTTTGTGTAAATGTCTAAATGAGATTTGAATTTGGACGTGTGACAGGTGTGGCTTCGTCTATTAATAAGTCCACATAGAGCAAGGTGGCAATTGGCAAACTACTTTGAATCGTTTAGGCCTACAAAAAGGTAGAATGTGGGAGGAAAAAAAATTCTAAATTGTGATATTTTAATGTATCAAAATCGACCTTATAGAAAAATTATTTATGCGAGGCAGTTCATCGTACTCGATTATAATGAAGTGACCTTTAAAGAAACACCTTAGTTTTCGTTGGTGGAACGACCCCGAACAAAAATTTATTACAATTTACGACGAATTGAAATTTTATTCGTTTTGAAATGTCTCGAGACGCGAGCACCGTGCACTGATAACTTTTACGGCGCCTGATATTAAAAAAGGCTCTTCTCGGAGCACCTAAGACTGAAAAAAAAATCAATATGGTGTAGAATTTACACTTCGAACCCTTTGCTCGAGTATCGGGTAAATATAGAAAATTAACCACATAAAATGAAACTTCGGCGCCTGGACATTTAACGGTCGATCTATTTTGGTTGCTTTGAACACCGAAACGAATTGTATCGATTAACCAGCGTCTGGTGCTGGCTTGACATGCGAATTTCGGTGAAAAAAAATTCTCGCCGAGAATTCCAACTCGAACGATTCCGAGAATTTGTACGACAGCAGGCAACTAACTGTCGTCGCCGGTGCTAATAAAATATACCCATATTAAGAGAAACCAGAAACGTTAAGATAACGTGTGTATGGCAAAATCTTAATCACGTAAGATTTCGCTCACGTTTTTGTTTCCTTCATGGTAACGATTCTGCAACAAGTATGAAAGCTTTGGCAAGCACCAGGCTGTGGATTTTCCACAACGATGTTAAAGGTTAGCCAATGGAATGGCTTTTTATTGCACGAGAAACGTCGTCGAGGGTTGTCTATGTGTGTATTGTCCATTTACAAGTCGTTCGTTTGATTTACTTCACGATACCTATTGCAAATTTCAATTTATAGTACAAAACAAATATAGCTTTGTATACGAGTAATGAGTATTTGAATTTGAAATATTCACGTGTTGCCTTCGCCTCTTACAGCGTTGTTGACAATGATTAATAGCACTTCGAAGACTGACCACGAATAAAATTCAACTCGTTTGAATTTCTATTTGAAAAAAATACCGATGATTTTTAGTACGAGTTTGAATAACCGCCCGATCCATTGTAGGTATATTTAGTACCTATATCTTTTTCATCTTGAATCTTATTACCGCACTAAAATCATCGGTTCGACTTTGGTGGCTTTAATTGTTCTTGATGCATCTTGTGAGAAAATCTCGTCGAGTTCTTTGTTGTGAAGACTTCGCGGTGTCCAGCGGCTGCGTATTTATAAAAGGAAGTGCCCATCAAGTTAAACAAAACGGCCATTCACTTTAGATCTGATTTGCGAAGATGGGTTTAGAGGAAATACATCTCTAGTAGGCAGATCCAAAGTGGACATTTCCCAAGGCAAGGCTTCGCAATTGATCAAATTTCCGGCTCCAGTGATGAAAAGAATAGGAAGGCGACACCTTATATCGATCATTAGGTGTACATAACCTCAGATGTGATATGAAAATAATACTGATTAGATCGATCCAATGGGTCAATATTGTTCATATCCTATCTATTTCGAAATGAAAAAAAAACACCAGGTCACTGACCGAGATCGGCGAGATCGTTGCAAACTTCAGTCAAATGGAAAAAAGATGAAAGGAAGACGAACTTTATTAAAAGTATGTTGGCGATACACATACAACGGTGTAGGTAGTTCTAGAAAAGGAAATGTTCCACTAAGTAATATTATTTCCATCTCGCGTAACTCGCACGTTTTATAAAACACTTTCCATAATATCTTTCGTATACGTTTACTAATGGACATTTCATTGAACTGTCCTTGTTTAGCACCGATGACTATAAAAATTGCATTTATACTGAAATAGGTACTATACAGCTAAGAATTCAAACAAGTAGGTAGCAGGTTGATTGCCACAAGTCATGCTGGGCGATTACTAAAAGGGTTCGATTTAAAAAATTCAACTTAAATTCATAAAAGTAGTTATAAGTATAGGGTGGATCAGAAAAAAAAATGGATTTTGACGAGATCCAGAGTGTTCATGATACGTATATTTTTGAAATGCAACACTTCAAAAAGATTTCAGAAACGGAAATAATTTGCTCTCGGAGACTAAATTAATATAATGTAGTATCTTTGGACGAATAATTTTTAAAAAAACTAAAAAGTTTCCAAAAAATTGACAAATTTTTTTGAAATGGTTGATGAATTTTTGAAAAATTTCAATTAAAATTCGAAAAGGCTGAAAAAATTACAGCTTTATGGAGCTTTATGGCTCAATTTTGAGATGATTTTGAAATGTTTAAGAGAGCGTTTTGAATTTGGTAAAAATCAAAAAGCTCAAAATTTTTGATCTGCAACTTTTCAACTTACTTTTAGAAAGCAAAAACGTGGTAAGGTTATCCAATTTTGAGGTCAATGCTTCAAGGAGGTGAGAAGTGTAAGAAATTAATGTTCTGGCGATTTTTTGCATGATATTGAAATTTGAAATCACAAAATATTCAAAATTGAAAAAAAATCAAATTGTTTGAAATTGAAACTAATTTAGGTCAGTATTCAGTACCTACTGGCTACTTTGAATAATTCTTGACTTTATCAATTTTGAAATTCAGCAAACAATCATAAAACAAAATTTGTCCAGTTTTTTTGTAATTCCTTTGAGTAATTCTCAAGCCATGCAAAAAAATTCCAAGTGTTCATTTCATTCCCATGACTGAAAAACAATTTCTTTTGAATTACTTTTTTGGAGAGGTTATTTGCCATTGTAATTGCCTTTTTGATTTCGAAAAAATAAGTGCATCTTTTTGATCAAACTTTTTTTCAGTGCTGTCTAATATTAGGTAGGTAGGTGAATATATCTAAACTGCCAAGTTTATTCAACCACTCGCCAGACAGGGACACCCTGTATGTACCTGATCTAATGAATAAATAAACTTGTAATTATCATTAAATTATTATAACTATCAAAAGTATAATTAAGATATCTTAGATAAAGTACTAGTATAAGTTGAATCGCGTGCCAGTGAAGCGTTAGAAATTTCCAACATTCGAGATGTTTTTAATATTGGCAAAACGTCAATTATCATCTTTTTCATTATAAAAAAAGTGCTATTATGATGATATTAATTTAGTAAGACACATTTGACAGTTTTAGAACAAATATTTTACATAATATTTCAGCGTTGGGTATTCATAATTGGACGAAATGTAAGTATATGGTTTCATTTGCCCCACATAATTATTACGTTTAATATGCTGGCTTCTGCGAAAACACAGAACTAAATTAAGACGATTTAATGAGACCAAAATATTAAAAAACATTCCTCAGAAATCAGAACATTAATAATGTGATTCACTAACGTCAGCTAGTTTTTAAAAAATTCAAAATTTTTGCTTGAACATTGAACCTATGAAACCAATCTAATTCATCAGATATTCAGAAATGTGAGAAATGTAAACAATGTCACGAACCAATGAGATATCAAGTTTCTTATCATTACGACATTTCATTGGTTCATGCATTTGTACAGTTTTTAGTTTTTTTAATTATTTTTTTTTTTTAAATCAAAAAGTCCAATTTGAATAATTAGGAAAAATTGAAAATCAATTGAAATTTGTAAATAATTAATGGACAGTATTAATTTTAACAAATTTTTGCACATAATAATTCAATAATACCTTCCAACAAACGCCAATCCAGTATTTTCGGAAAGTTTTTTGCAGAAAAAAATTATCTCATCAATGTTGATATGTTGATAACACTGATGAAAGTTCAACAATAAAATCAGAAAAAAAATGGGAACATTATCACAATACGATCTTCAAAAGCCACTGGATCAATGGTAAGGCTGAATTTTCAGTCAATAACGGATTAATTTTGAAATTTGCATGGTCAATTTATGTGTTTACGTATTGATAGGTGCAGCCCAATTGCCCAAGATCGAAAGTTCTCAACTTATTGATAACTCAACACAATCATAAATTCTAAGAAACTTGAGGAGAATTACTACATTCGCAAGGTAAAAAAACCTACCTAACTTCATTCCGATATAACATTAGATTAATTACCAAAATACATATAAATTTACAGCCGGAAACTCATCAACATACCTGGTGGTAGTTTTGAAGAAGTTGGATTCTCTGTTCATTAATTCGGATCTAAATTTGGTCATCTCGTCTTCCATTTTTCGCATTTCAGCATCGAATCGCTCCCTAATGCTGCTGAATTCGTTATCGATGACGCTGAAATCTCCCAATTTGATTGGGATGTTACGTTTAGTACCGCTGTCCGACATTTACGAAACACTTCGGAACCCGGCAAATTTATGAAGGTAAATAGAAATAAATCGCGGTAGAACACGAATCTATCGAACAAATATCTCTATCGCACTGTGAACCAACGTATAGCTTTGCGTACGACGAATGAACGTTCAATGCGGAATGGTGGTTGTCCTCGTCGAGTATAATTATTGCGTGAATCCGTAAGTGGGGAGTAGTGAATAATGCTAGCGCCGACCACGCGCATGATCCGCTGTTAATTTCAGTTTATGACGTAATGCAGCCGCGTACATAGAGAATTTTCGAGAACCCCTTCGCGAATTCGAACGTTTGCAAAAAAAAGTTCACCGATGGTTTTATTTCGTGAAATGCCAGAAGTGCCAGAACTCGTCAATCTTTATGTTTACGTCACTTTTGTATACATAATGATGAATAAGCGTCTGTGCAATAGGTACAAATAGCCAAAAACTTTTTCTAGAATAGACAACCTACGATTGTTATTTAAATACGTAGGCAGCAGCCAAAAATTTTTGAACAGGTGAAATCATAGCGGTCAGAATGGTACTTCTTCCTCCTTAGAAGGCGAGATACTTCTGTAATATGTTAATATGGAATTGTTGAGCATGAATTTAGGTTTCATCGACTTGATTGAATCTAAAGTCAGAGCTACGATGCAGGTTCATCATCTGTAAGGGACTAAGGGTACCTCTGTACCGGTTTTGCTTCCATTCTTCAATTTTTACTCATTGATCTTGACTTTTCTTTACCAATATTCCAACTTCATCTTGATACCTCTATAAAAAGTCCCCATGGTCCTTGATCCAACCCAATTAATTTAAGCTTAGGTACCTACTATTACCGAGTTAATTTGATGTACGAAAATGTGTTTAAATGCGGCAACCAGCAACGTAATTTACCAATTTATGCAAAATACTCTCGATGAACAGTAACCAACAGCCAAGCACCGATAAATTGCCCGTAACGACATTATTATTCCCTTCCCATCCATTGTATTGGCGATTCTTACAGGAAAAAATTGGATTCGCTGCGCTTTGCTATGAATTTTACAGCTAGTTATTAATATTTAATGAATGCGCAATATCTTCAAAATGATACTGCACAAATTGCACAATACTTAGAACGTGGTTTGAAATAAAACACGCATCGAGACGTGTAAAAATAGAGATTGAAAAGCTTGCACACCCGGTAAACATTTTTTGCGTTTTTTTTTGCGATTTTTTTGCGTTTTTTCCAACCAAAACGCAGCCAAGAAACGCAGACTTAATGACTTTTTAACGACTTTTTGCATTTGTCGAAGGTGATGTTGACTGGTCAAACGAGTTTCTCGTGGCATGATAATGAGATGAAACTAGTTGTCTTTTGCGTTTTCGTTGCGATTTCGATGCCAAAAACGCAACAAAAACGCAATTGCGTTTTGTCCAAGAAAACGCCTGCGTTACGCAGGCGTTTTTCGTGTTCTTTGCATACCGGGCAGATAATTTCCTGTCTTAATCATCACTCGTCTTCGTTGCATCAGTTTTAAAATTAGGGGTATTGTGAATTACAACACCAAAAAGGGACTCGGAAATTTTTATAAATTTCGTGTGACACATCTAAATTACATAAGGTTACCAAATTGAAGGTGTCGTAGGCTCACCCTCGATATTATGCTTTCATTAGGATCGGAAATAATTTCGATCCCTCATCACCTAATAAGGTGTCTCGTTACGCCTATGCAAGATATTAATTGTAACGATCAATCGAACGCCTTCGATCATTGAAAATATATACTTACATGATGTATTTTCTATGGAAATAAATCGTGAAAATAATAAACTGTTGAAAAAATTTGATGAATTTCTCAGAATAAGTCGTAGAATGAAATTTCTTATTGTTTTTTTTGTTTTTTTTTTTACAAGTCATGAGTTGAAAGAAATCTTGACATGTGTATATAATTTTTATGCGAAATGAAACGTTTGAAGTTTTGATAGCTAAGGTTATTTATGAATCTCTGCACTTGTAAGATGTTATCTCGAGTTTTACTCAATTTTTCCATTTTTGTCTTATTTGTGATTTTTTTGTCGTAATGGATGCTGACTTTCATGAATTGAATCGTACAAGGTATCGTATTTATGTGATCATCAGAACTAAATAACGTACGCTTCCATGTATGGTCATACGAAAGCTAAACCGGAAATAGAATGCAACGCCATGTGTATCATAATATCGCCAACACATTCGCAACCAGTTTCTTGACCAAACTCGATACTCATCAATACATTCTACAAAAAAAGTTTTTCTTTCCTAACACGGTTAATTTGAGTATCCCTTGTATTCCCTGTCTCAATCAAGTTGACCATGTACTAGGCTAAAAAAAAAAAATGCAGACGTTTTTATTTATTATGAATTACGAATTAGAAAGATAGGAAGATAAATAGAGAATCATTTTAAAAAAGATGATGTTTTTTAAAACCCTTTCTTTCAATGTTGAAATTTATAAACATTTCCCACGCAAGTGATGTAAATGGTCCGAAGGATCAGTGATCGATAACATCAATTACCTACTGCTCAAATGGTACCATAGTTCACTGATCTTTCGTTCTGGTAAAATGGTTAATTTTAAATTCTAAGTGTTATATATATAAAATGCAACAATTCTGAAGTACCATTGATGTAAATTCGTATTAAAATTAGAATTTATTGAAAAATTAAACTAATTTTTGAATTTAGAAAAAAAAGTTTATTACTTGTTGACAATTATTCGGTAAATCGTTCACTTTTTACCTTGGCTCTGTAATAAGTATTACGTGGAACCAAATATGTACTTAATTGGTGTACTAATAAGCTTACACTTACAAAAGATGTTGTATCACGAATATTCAAAGTACATAACTAATCAGAGACTCAAAGGGGAAATAAGGAATAAAATTTTGAATTGAGGTGCTAAAAATTACAAACATTTTTTACAGCTTTGTAAAAAAAACGAGATTTTTTTATAGTTCTAAAACTGGTTTTAGGCGAATTTGTTTTTAAAAATTAGACAAGTTTTACTTAGATTCAAGAAGTTTTAAATCATGGAAATGTTCCAGGAATTTCGTTTGCTCATCAACTTCAAATACTTCAATAAATTCAAAAATAATCGTAGTATGTACTCGAATTAAGAGTGTGGATCTGACGATGTGACTTTTTGTTAAAATTTTGAAGTACTTATTATTTTAGCCCCCCCCCCTCCCCGAAAATGAAAAGTGATTACTTACAATCAAAATTGGAATTATGTGCATTGTAATTTTTCTTTTGACACTTGAAATTAATTTTCTCAAGAACTAATCTTAAGTGAAACTTTCAACTTTTTAAAATAATTATTTAAAACATGAATTGCTAAAGGAATTCAAATAAAAACGTATTCCAGGTTTTTTGTGCTTGACAAAATTTGGTTGTGATAATTGATAAAAAATTCTTTTAATATTTTGACTTTTTTTTCTAAACTAAAAATTGAAAAAAAAAATGGAAAATATTCTTTAAGTTTTTTTCACCGCTGACCAAGTGAAATTTTGTTTTTGTTTTTTGAAAAAAATGAGTTTTTTAGTCTTACTAAATGTGTAGCGAATGTAGTGAAGAAGTCGTGATTTTTATTCAATTCCAACCTAAAGGTACCTAGGTAGTGAAAATATGTTTGAAAAATAGAAAATATGATTTTCACCAAGTTTTCAATTCCAATATTATTTTCTTTTTAGAAAATTGCATGCTAAGATTGATCAATTTCTTATTGATTTGAGACTTGTGAGTGCATATTCGATTTCAAAAATAATTGTATCAATCCATCTTTCTCTATATCTTGGAAAATTTGAACTTTGAAGTGTAAGGCATTTAATCTGGATAAAAATTAAAATACATGCAAAGCTTCATCTCTACGAGTACGAGAGTATTTGAAGCGTCCGTTTAAAAATCAACCATAGTCCAATTTCCAAATGTTTGGTTTTAATTTTATTGTTCCTTTTTCAATCTTTTTTTCCAGCTGAAAAATCAAAAATTCAAGGGCTGATCTCGAGTTTGAAAATATCCTCTTCATCTAATCTCTATCCACCAACTACCAAAAAATGGGCTCTTTTTTGTTTTTTTCAAATAATTTCATTTAATTTAATTAAATTTTTTCATCAACCATTGAGCTTTATACTTAAGCTCATTATAATATAAGCGCTATTCTCTTGGTATGATCAAAGCATTTGTTTTCTAAAAAAATTCTATACTAGGTATGAGTATTGAGTAAAAAAAATAAAAAAATAATTATTATTTTGTTAATTTTTGCTTTTTGTGAAAAACAAAAAAATGAAAAACTTTTCATTGTTATACGATATTCCATTGGTCAGTTACTTCATGACGTCATAACTAATCGATTCATTGTTTAGCGTTATCCAGTTTTTTTTTTAGAGATCATTGTGAAAGCGCTATCACCAAAAAATTTTAAGTTATCAACATCAAGAAATGATTGAAATGAATATAGAATAGTAAAGAATTGCCGGTATGTGAATCTTTGATCAGTGCTACAGCTTGTTTCTACATAATTTATCAAGCCGTTTCATATTTATTTCATCATGACAAATTGCGATACCGAACTCTCCGATCCGAACAAGTGGTCAGTAGAAGATGAGGTTCATCTTCTTTACAGCACTCTCGACAATAAACCAGTCGGTAAGATTTGAGAAATTTCTTTTAGATGTACAACCCTCTGAATATTTCCTTTTCATAATTCAATTTTCATTTCAGGAATTGATAAGCATTTTCAAATGTCCATAATTTGGGATAAATTCGTGTCATCATCAAAAAAATCCATTAATTCGGATATCATATGGAAAAAATTGAATTCTTGGTACAATCTGAAGAGTTTGGTGAGAAATCGGTTCTATTTTCGAAGCATTTATGCGTACTCATGGCGTTATATTCATGTTGACCTAATACTATTGTAGGATGAAAATGAGCTTCTACCCTTCAACAACGACGACGAAGATTTCAAACTTCCGTCCGAGCTAATACCCGAATCATTCCTCAAAAGCTTATCCGAAGAAGAGAAAAAGAACGCAGACGTACTCGGCACTCATAAAAAATACATCAGCTTTGTTGAAACTGACGACGAAGATACAGATCCTAAAACACCATTCAAACTAAAAGGTAACGATAAACTGAAATGGTTCGAAAATTCGCAATTCAAAACCGCAGATCGTTCACGAATCGAAGTTAAACAAAGATCAGACAGCGGTGATTCTAGCGATAGTATTATACGTAAATATGGCGAAGATACGGATAATAAAAAAGTCATAAGGCAGTATGGCAAAGCTGGCGAAGTTTCATCTGGTAAATATTTTCATTCGTGATTCATACAACTGTTGAATTCATTCAAGATCGTTAATTTTTGACTGTAATTCTAGGTACCATCGTTACTCTAAATTTTCCATCTGATCACGATGAAAATTTCGACAATGCACCTGATGCTGTGAAAGAAGATACACCAGAATTGAAAAATCTTCCACTGCAACCTTCCGAGGCGAAGACTATCAACAACAGTGACAATGTTGTAAAGATCAAACGAACTAGAGGCAATAAATTTGCTAAAATCGAACCAGTCGTCAACTCCGATCCGGAAAGTTCTAGTACAGGAAAAGCATCGCCAAAAATTATTTCAACCAGTGAACCTTCTCCTTCTACTGCTACCCGTTCTCGTAAAGCTTCGGTTGTATCTCAAGAACCGACTTCTAATATTGAAATCGATAAAATTAAATCACCTACTAGGTCATCGAATGATGATAAATCTGCTATGAAGAGGAGGTTTTCTCAGAGGTGTTCATCCACTTCTGAGAGTAAGTCTGATCCGGCTGTGAAAGGAGATTCCAGTAAGATAGATATTAAAAGGAAAAACGTGTCTCGAAGGTAATCTGTTCTTCGGCTGATACTATTAAACCTGCTATAATTAATTTGTTATTACGGTGTGGAACGAGAACAGTCGATTATTTTTGTTTTGTGAGTTTTTTCAAGAAAAAATACGATACCATTGTAAAAATGTAACAGATTTATTTCAATGTCGAAACATACATACAACAAAACTACGAATAACTATTCAAACCTAATCGTAATTTATATACAAACTTTGAATACTTCACGTTTTAAAATTTTAATTTCGATAAAAAAAAAGAATTTGAAAGACGTTAATTTGGATACCCAGTACTTAAATTTTGTAATATTCAATGAAAAAAAAATGTACTTATTATTTTCATTTCTCAAGTCCAAAGGAAGTACATTATTATCAGAGGTATTTTTGCCTGGACTAATGGTATAATGTGGTATTAAATGTAGAATATGAATTTTATAATAATCTACCAATTTTTGTTATTACTAAATTATTGTAACTTATTTTCTTACTAATAATCGAATTGGTTCTTTTATTTTCTTTGTAGTATTGTATGAGTAAGAAATCGAAAGTTTAATTTGTCTTGTGATAAATCTGAAATATTTTTGCCTGGACAGACGATATTGGTTGGTACTGAATACAGAATACGAATTTTTATAATAATTTTTCAATTTATTGTTATTGTTATAGTTCTCATTACTTGCAGACAGAGTTGTAGAAAAAAAATCATACTGGTTTTTAAATTCTTCTTCATTTGTGTGTGAGCAAGAATAAGAATCGAAAATGTTCTTGTTAAGGTTATGTTTAGTTTATTCAGAATGATATTCGATTCCATTTTTTTTAAATAATAATAATTTTTTGTTCATTTTGATCGATCACGTAATTTTGATGGACGCCATTTAAAAAATAAAAACAAAAACCGCCATTTTTTTTGTGTGTTTATTTACATTGTTTGCCTTTTGTTTTTGTACGGTTCATTCAGTCCATCAGTTTTTTTGATTATTTCGAGGAATATTGTCGTTTTACACGGTTTCACAGTATTATTTCTGTCATTTTATTCGAATTTTTAATACTTTGTTATTTTGGAGGTATTGTAACGCGTGTATTCGATTTAAATTTCTCTAAATAGCGTTCATACGAACTTTTTATTGAAAAATTCAAGTGTCCATCGGTTCGAGTATCCAATTATCCATTATCCCATCAATTAGATTATTTCGTATACCTGTGGTATCTAAAGTAAGTACAATTCACATCGAAAACACATAATAAGTAACGGTAAAAAATTCTGGGCGTAAACATCTCTTACAATAATTGTTTTCAAGGAATAATAATATAACTACAGAAGGAATGAAAACACCTGCTATTTAACAATTAAAATATTTTTATCACAGATACATTAATAATTAATTACAAAACGTCGAAGATCATTATGAATTATCTAATCTATAAACTAAGTAACGATAATTCAACTAGAATTCGAGATTCAACCATGTCTACAGAATTCCTGTACATTGTAAAAAAAAAAATACCATGAAGGATTCTCTTCAAAAACCATCAATTCAAGATAATCGTTGTACATACTAAACAGAATGGTGATGAGATATTCATCTATTTTTTTTTCCTTTCGGGACATTTACTATGAATTTTCAACTCTTATGTGGTTCACAACAGTGAATGACAAAACACTATACTTCTGAAAAAGAATATGGAAATGGAAATGATTTCGTTGGTATAATATAAAGAAAGTTGGTTGTATAGTCGCTGTGGTATTGATTATAAGCTCATCATATTCTGTTGAAAATGGGTTTCGAGTTATCAGAATTTTATTTCCCACTCCGGGCCGTTAATATAATTCGTTGGAAAATGAAAATCTCTTCAATTCGTAGCAGTCTGGTAATAAAGTTATATTTTTTGCTGTTTCCTTCGTTGGCTCCAGTTAAATTTGTCCTCGTCTGGGTTAATTTTACGGTTTATAATGTTGTATAAAAATTATTATCTAGCACTATTTCTAAACTTGAATTTGTTTTCATTTTCAGGGTAAGTGGTTGAGTACGAGTTGAAAATGGATCAATTTAGTACCTATCGAATCGCTGTTTTCTGTTCATCGATGATCGATAAGAAAATGTTTTCTGCGCCGATTTAAGGAAGAGAAATACATCCTAACTGAATGGATTATCGACATTACCTATTAGAACAATGTTTCCTGCGTCCATAAATCACTATCGACGAAATTCGTTAACGATAACGTTTTCAAATTTTCACTGGTAGACTGCGTTGGGCGATCTCTAAACGTATTCATGGTCATCGGTACGGATTTACTTAGAAGTCTTTTCTTCATTTTAATTATTTTATCAGTCTTTTTAGGAGAACTAGTATCAATAATGGCAATTCTTGAAAAAATACCTTTCTTTCGTACATCAGAATTGGTAGAATTACTGCTACAAAAATTACTCGATAAACTAGTACTACTACTGCTACTGCTAGAACTTTTATTACAAACGCTAGTAATGGTTTGATTGTTTGCCTGCATTAGGTTGGTAACGATCGGCAATGGGATGTTTTTAAGGTTATCGAAATTCTGCATATTGGAATCGGAAAACCTTCTGGTCGAGTTGAACAGCGGATTTCCGGATATTACGAAACAACTATTGGTGGTCGGAACGATACGGTATTTTTTATTCGTACAGTCTTGATCGCTCTTAGCGGAGGATAGATCTTCTTCGTTGAATTCTTTATCGGTATCGTCTTCTTCGACATTTTCCGAAGTTATGAAAACCGAATCCGAACCCATGGACCGGTTCTCCGATTCTATCGAGCTGAAAGCGCTGCAGCTTCCGATTGACGCTAACGGTGCCAATTTACCTTCTATTCGTGGTATATGTTCGGAAAATTGATTATCCTCTTGAAGTCCAGAGCTGCTTTCGCTGGGCGATATTTGAGGCGTGGGTTGAATTACCTGTTGAAATATTATTTTATTAACGAATGGTTTTTTTCTCGTTTTGCTGGCTGCGAGGTTTTGAAATTGTATTACAGGGATGATTGTGTGAAATGGACAACCCATTTTGTCGTAGGTGTAGGTCTATATAGATAGGTATTTGAAATTCCATTAATCTTTTAATCCTTAAAAGCAAATATGTGTAAGGATCGATGAAATAATTATTTCACCAATTTCACGCTATAGGATTTAAACCTCATGTGAGATTAAATTTTTCACCCACGTTTATAATCCCTCCATTTTTTTACCTCTCTGGTTGAATTAATTTCGTTGGGTAGTGACGAAAGCACAGAAGCGATATAAAACTGCATACTTACTTTTATATTAATAGAATTCATTTTTTTCGTAGGCATTTGCGCGTTTCTGTTCATCCTCGCTAAGAATTCGACTCTGGAACACGAACCTTTTCTTTCTAAATTTAAATTCGGACTTATTTCGACGCTTATTTTACGACGTGTGCTGGGTATAGCCAAGAATTTCGTTTCGTTGAAGTCGTCGCTTTCTTCGATTTCTTCTAGATCGTTTTCTTCTTCCTGGAATCATTTTAGATTTGAATATTTTTCATTGTAGGAATTATTTTTGATGAAAAATGGGCCAGTATTTCGAATATTACCTCATCGTAGGATTTCCACATCTGCGACGATCTTCGATCCTGACTACTCGAAGCTGATGAATTGAAGTATCTAAATGAAGCATCTGAAGCTGGAAGACTTACTCGGCCCCGAGTACCTCTTTCGTATCGTCTAGTTGGAGGATTCATTAAACTACCGTATCCTCCGACGGATAAAAATCTCGTGTATGCGGGAGCACTCATGTTTCCTAGCGATTGGCGAGGGCTTCGGATGCAGTAATCGAATTTAGCCTGGTTCAGTACAGCTTCTAGTTCTTCTTCTTCGGCTACTGCTGCTGTAATTGCTGCTTCTAAGGTTTCGTCGGGCCGAGACTTGCATTTACTTTTGTACACAACCAGTAAAACCATCAGGGCGAAGAATCCTCCGAGGGTGGCCGCTATTCGAATCTACGAAATTTAAAAATCATTTGTCTGACTTTTTCATGCACTCAAAACATCATTTTTTATAGGTATTTATTCGAAATATGATATAAAAAATTTAATTTTCACGATAAAAATCGTTTGAAATTAGAAGTGGATTGAGGTTGAAAATTTACATGTCAATTTTTTTTGATTTTCCTAAGTAATAATGATGAAGCAAGACATACTTTAAGAAGAGATTTTTTTGAAAGTCGAAGTAGAACATGATTTTTGATTTTTCTAATCAAGTCGAAATTTGTTCGACTTTATGAGAATTCGACTGACATTTTGAAAGATATCACTAAAAGTGATTTAATAAATATGTACATGCGTAAAAGTTGTTTAAAATTCTTAATTAAAAAAAATATCGAAGAATACGTACTCAAAGTAAAATTTGATTAAATTTCAAAAGGATGGTCCAAAAAACTCAATTGAGCACTTCTTTAAAATAAAATAAAAAACCACAATAAATTTTGGTTGAAAAATTGATTAATGTTCAAAAATCGTCGAAATAGTTGACAAAATAATTATTCAGAGTGTTTTAAATTCTTACTTTTTCGGCATTTTAATTAATTTTTGTAATATTTTTTCGTGACATTGATCTTATTGGACTAATTTCTGATCTTTCTTCAATTTTTCTATGAGGTTTTGAACCATTTCCCCAATTTTTTGCCCAGTTTTTGCAAAAAAAATTGGTCAAATCGTTTTTTTTTTTTGAATACAAAAATGATATAAAATGGTAAATTGAAATAATTTAGGTTTACTCTTCTTTTTTCAATTTAAATTTTTCTGTTTTGGTTTTCATTACCTATTTTTTACTTTGCTGCAATTATTATTTTTTTGTTGATTATTTTTTCTGTTTGTGTTGTTTGAATGGGTCCTTAAAACATTCGCGTGATTTAATATCAAAAATTTTAAACAAAAAGTTAAAAATGAAAAACTAATATAGGTGATTAACTGTAACTAGGTAGTAGGTACTCATATTCGTGGTTAGCAATTTCCATTCCAACGTCATGTCGAGTCGTTTTCTTGGAATTTTATCGATAACTTTTGCATTTATGGGTTACGATTGACTGGTAAATTGATTTATTGACAAGGAAATCATAGGTATAAGTCTCGAGTTATTTCATATAAGGAAAAGATCCTATCTCAGTATCAAGCTACAAGTTAACTCGTAAGAAAAAAAAAAACTTGAATGGCTACAATCTGATCATAACGTTTAAGGTGATAGCATAGTTTTCTAAGTATTTTATTCGAAAAATAGAGATTTTGAAATGAAAATATTTCGGTTTTAAAAATGTTGACTGAGCTGAGAATAATTTTCCCACTTTTTCATAGCAGATCAGAATTAATTTTATAAATTTTACCAATTTTTGAAAATTTTCTGATTTGAAGTTGAAAATTTAAAAAAAAAGGGTTGGGTGAGCCATATTAATCATGGGACAGCTTTCCCAACCTGCCTTCATCGATAATGGCAAATTGCACCTTCATTTAAAAAATTTGGTTTAGATGAAAATTTTTCAAAAAATTAATACGTATGATCTTTTTTAGAAACTTTTGACAATTTTTCATTTTGAATCTAAGAAAGTGGTCAGATTTCAAAAAATTTCCAAGTTGAATAAAAAAATTTTGATTTCTCTTGCAAATTCTATTGGTTCCAATAGAAAATATCTCGAATCCGTTAAAATTCAGAAAAATTCTCCACTGAACTAATTTTTTTCAATAATATTTTCAACTCCTCCCCCCCTCCAACAATACCAACTCAAAAGGTTTTAGTGGAAAAATTATTTTGAAATATTTGAATACCTACTTAATTTTCATTTTGAATTTTAAAAATTGCACTCGGATTTCAAAAATTTTTCATTTCCTACTTACTTATAATGATGAAAATGTGATTTTTTTAGAAAATCTGATCAATTCCCGATCTGCGCTGTTTTATAAATATTTTGCCTCAGTGGCAATTGCCACACATGAGACTTTTGGCAAAAGATCGGCAAAAATGAGGCAAAATTTCAACCAATCAGAGCACTGTATTTTTTTGCCTCAGTATCAAATATGTGGCAAAAGTATTGCCAATGAGGTAAAATAGTGGCAAAATAGTGACAAAACTGTGTCAAAATTTCAACCAATCAGAGTACTGTATTTTTTTGCCTCAGTATTAAATATGTGGCAAAAGTATTGCCAATAAGATGAAATAGTGGCAAAACTGTGTCAAAATTATTATCCAATACAAATAATAAGACTAAAATTTTACATTATGCACTTTTATTTAGGTACGTTATTTAAAACATCATCCAATAAGATTATTGGTGTATCTGAATGAATAATATTATCAAAGTAAGAAGAAGTTTCTTGGAATCCGGATTTGGAATTTTCCAAGTTTTGGTGCGAATCACCTTGGGGACTGGTTATAGAACTTTGCTGATCTGAGTCTTAGAATGCAGCCAGCGTTGGGTTACTTCTCTGATTTTGACTTCTCTACTGTAGTTCTCCCACTTTTCATTTTTGATTTCCGGACGTATCTCTGGCCATGTTATACAAATACCTAAAAAATGACACATATGATATTAATTATCTACTGATAATAATTATTAAAAACTAAAAAGCACTCACAAAGCGGATACTCGTAGGTAAACTACCCTTGCCATGAATGCAACAACAAGTTGTTGTAGTAAGAAGTATAATATATCAGGACTAAGTATTGTTTATAATAACCTTAGAAAAAATTAGAAGCCTTTCGGTACTTACATTTGAATCGCAATCCGATGACATCTTATAATCTGGAGTGTTACTCGCCAACTTGAGTTATAGAAGTAGATGAGAGAAAATTTGATCTGAAGGAAACATATTTTTACTTAATCGAAATAATACCCTGCCAAGTGGCAGGGACATAGTGTCAAAACATTAATTGCAATATTAAAATGATACTTACCAAAAAATAAAACTTCCGCAATAAAAACTTGAATAAATGTAAAAACACTAAACACGTTATCGTTTTTATCACATTTTTCAACCCTTAGAGAGAATTACTTTTGCACACCAGCGCTACCTGCATTGAATCTGAACTAGTTTTTGCCAACATTTTACCATTATTTTACCACTAAGGCATTTCTCTAGCCTCTTTATTCGCCCTACCTACTCGTTTTGCCAACATTTTGCCAATGTTTTGTCACTCTGTCATTTTAATATTCGACCCTAGCGCTAAAATTTCGCTAGTTACTCGTTTTGCCAACGTTTTGCCAGTATTTTGACACTCAATCATTTGAATACTGGATACTAGCGCTATATTAAGGACTAAACTACTGTTTTTGCCTCAATTTTACAACTGATTTGCCTAAATGGCAAAAAAAATGCCACTTTTTTTGCCTCAGCGCTGATCGGGTTGTGCATTTTTAGTCTGAAAAATTATATTTTGAATTGTAAAACTTTTTTTCTGCATCGAAAGTATTCAATTTCAACCCCTTCCCCCTTATCTTTGATGTAACTTCAAATTTCCATTTTTTAAATCAAAATGTAAAGGTGTTAAAATTTTACTAGGATCTTCGAAGTATTAAAGAGGGTTGAAAATTCTCGAATAAGATGAAAATTTTCCCAAACAGAATGTAATTTTTTGGGGTCAAATTTTTTAAGAAAGAGGCCAACATTTTCGAGAATTTTTCCTCACAAAACTAGTTATTTCTGCAGAGACTAAGGGTGTGAATTTCCTGGTTTTTTTGTGTGTTTTTTTTTCAGTCTTCAGAAATAAAAATTGTTTATAGTTGAGGAAAAATTCGTGAAAAAAATTAGAATTTTAGCCTCGGTAGACAATTTGGATTTTTGAATAGATACCTTCTCTCGATGTATCTTTTTACGATTTTCATTTTTCTATCTGCCATCTTCTTTTTGCATCATCTAAAATATGGTACCTAGACCTACGTACAAAATTTTCACATTTTTTGCCATTTTTGTATTCCAAGAGTTGGCTAGCTGACCCAAATAATAGCCCAACCAGCGAAAAAAAAAATCGAAGAAAAGTTTAAGCTTCCCCTTGGAACATTTCCACCCATCCCTAATACTTTTTATACTGCTATGAGTTGAAATCCCAACATTCTCTCTTTAATAACTTATCCCATAATGTATTTGAAAATAATCCGAAATCTTTCCAAAAAGCCGAAACGGTGAAATTGGTCTGAAATAAATATTTAATACGTATACTTACGCCAGTCATAACATCATAAGTTTGATAGAATTCCATCCTAACTCTTTCTCGGTCGCTGAGAGTAGTCGGAGTGGGTCCCAACCTAGTGAAACTTTCTGATAATATGACAGCGGTTGTTGTCGCGTTCGAAGCGACGCCCATTGCAATGTACTCCGCATTTACTGGATGCTAATCCCATTTACTACCTGCGAAGTAAATTTTAAAGTAATTCATAAGTTGCTTTCGCCAACAACAATCTAAAACATAGCATGTATTTACGATAAAGTTAACCTGTTGCTTTAGTCGAGTAATTTCTTAACAGAGTAATTGTGTCTCGTTGTAAAAAAATAAAAAAGACTATTCGGTCGAAAAAAATTTCTCAGACGCCTAAAAACGAGTGGAAAAAAGAAACGCCCTACGAAGCGAAGGTTTTTTTTCCTCGAATCATCAAAGCGGAGGATAAAATTGAATTGTTTTCGTTGATTTGTTTTTTTCACTCGGAAAGCATTTTTCTAACGACGTGTAGTTTTCATGTTCTCGTTAGAAATTTAAGCTCGCGAGCTCGTGAAAACGTATCATAAAAAAAAGACATTTTCTCCCCCGAAAACATAATCCCGTAGTAAATCTTTTTTTTTCCATGTGCAACCGAATACAACCTCAAAAGCGCCATTATATATGTCTAAGTTCTGAAATAACTTAGAAGGTAACTTAATTCCACGTTTAGGCGAACATTTATTAAATTTAAAAGACAACATTATGTAGAATCGATAAAGCAGCAGCGGTTCCGCGAACATATGACAACCGCGCCGTGTGGTATTTTATTTCACCCAAATGATTCTATCTAAGAATAATACGTAGGTAGATAGGTACCTACCTACAGTGGAATATACTTAAGCTCGTATATTATTCTGTTTTTTTTTTTATCTTTTCTACCTCCGTTGTGTATCATGGTTGGAAAAAAAAATTCGCATTATTCGAATACATTTTTCGTATCTAATTTGAATATACAGCGATGAAATTTTGCACGTTATCGAATAAAGTTGTAAAGTCGTCTTAATTACAGACCCCATATTATGCCAGGAATTTGATGGAGGTTTTTTGCTCGTCGTCATTTTGTTGTTGGAAATTTCCCTCTGACGGATATACGAACCACAAATTGAATCGACCCTTCAATTCTTATGCAAAGTATATCAAAAGTATGTGGTATTTGGAACCGAGTTGAAATACGGTGCATATAAGTTGTACAATCCAATAAGCATTTATACTTTTAGCAATCTGCTTCTGTACTAATTCGGTTGAATAAAATTTTCTGTTGCATTACACAACGCGAACCAAGGATAGATAGACAAAAGATACACGATTCTGTATTACTAGACTAGCTAATCTGAAACTGTGAAACTAGGCAAATAATTAATTATGCTTGTTCCCAACTCTGCCGACAAACGTCAACGTTTTCCTTTCGACTGAAAGTTTGATACACGTAGTCACAAAATGCCAGAATATTAATCTTATTGAATTGTAGCGTTGAAATGTTACGTATTAAATGAAGTAGCTTTACTTGATTTTAGCTTTTTTTTTCCTCCTTCGACTCGTACAGCAATTTGTAACAGTACGATGAGTTCTAAAAAGACCTAATTTATGCAGTCATTAATCAGCAGTCGTACGGCGAGGTTTTTTCGCTTGGCTTTTTTTTTCTTGTTTCGATAACGACGAGTTTTGATTTATGTTTAGCTATAGAGATTTATTGCTTTGATATTTAATCTCTGGAGGAATGAGTTTTTTTCAATTGGAGTTTCGTTTGTTTTAGGGCGACGAAGGATGCGAAGGGAGGATGTAATTGAGGGACGATATTGCCAATTGAAGCAGTTTGGGTAAGTTTTGCTTGTGGTTTTTTTTTGTATTGTAATTTGCCGGTACCTAGAGTATTTTTTATGGTTCAAGTGTTTTAAAAAGTGATTGAATTACAGATTTTGATTTTTTTTTTTTCAAAATCTAACCCCCTTCTATCAGAATTTTTTGTGAGATGTTTAAGAAATGGGATGAAATATCAAAAAATTCGTTCAGAATCCGAATAGGTATTCGGGTATTTGTTTGATTCCAATTGAATTGTTTAAAGTGACGCAGTATAAATTGTTGAAGTTGTCAAAATTGTGTGAAAAATCTAAAAAATATTTTGAATACTGAAAATATTTATATTTTTCATCGAGAATCAATTTAAAAATATTGTGAATTGTTTGAAACAAGATCTTCTCCGGGAAGAAAGGAAATTTTAAAAAAATCTAAATTTTTCAGAGTACCTACCTACCTTGGTAAGTACATAAATATGTAACATGCAGTCGTGAATTTCGCTCAGAAATCAAAAAAAGTCGAGTAAATTGAAACGAAAAAAAAAAATTGAAACGAAATTCGTGTAAACTTTGAATGAAGTAATGAGAAAATTTGGAAAATATTTTTACATGTTTTTTTTTCTCAGGCTCAAATCGAAAATATCTGAATATTTGATATATGAGTCTAGATTTGGAAACCGTTCTTAGAGGTTCAAAATTTGTTGTTGAGTTGGCATTGATTTTGGATTTTTCAAAGAGGGATAGAGTCAAGAGGAAACTTCAACTCATAAACCAATTTCTGACACTAAGAATGGTTTCTATATCCATGCTTATATATGTATTTTGAAATAATTAAAATTTTCAGAGAATAATATGACCTCTTCCCTTATTTTTCTCCCTAGAAATTTGAATAGTTTTCTATGGTCAGGAAGGTCTCAAGCTTGGGAAAATAATTTTTAAAAAAATTATAACATCATTTTTTATACATTTCGTTGGATTTTTTAATTTTGAGCGGGTACAAATTGAGTACCATGATTTGAAATACCAAAAGGATTTTCGGGAAAAGAGGGCAAAGAGGCAATTAATTCATGGGTACTATAATAATAGTTTTGTTCATGTCCGAACGAAGTTTTGAAAAAATTTAGTTTTTAATGTCCAAAAAAGCATTTTTTTTTTTTCATATTTTAATGTTTCGAGAGTGCCTATCTGATGTAACCTGGGGAGGAGGGGGGGGATGTACCTTTTTGTACCCCACGACGTTCCGACGCTGAGAATGAGGTCGAAAAAAGGAGGAGAGGTAAATTTTTTTTGAACTTTAGATCATTGAAATCGTCTGAAATGCCATACCTGAAAAATATTTAAAAATCTAAAAAAATATGTGGCAATGCATCGTACGTAAAAATAAATGAAAATTATGCTTCTGTATGGAATAATTGTCCATAAATTTTTCTATTGTTTATTTTCGTTTTTCGGATTTTTTCATTTTTTTTTTCAATTTTTTGGAGGCAGTTGAAAAACTTAATTTTAAATGAAGAAATTAATTTGAAATTGTTTTTCTCAATGTAAAAGTTTTTAAATTATGATTGTTTTTGGGTTTGAAAGAAGTAGATGTTCATTATTCAGAGTTTATGTGATTATCTGGTCCTTTTTTTGCCTCGAGGAATTTTTCACGAAACTCCGAAAGCACCAAAATTTAGAAAACATAACTTTTTTGGTTTTTCAAATCAATTTTCCGGGTCAAAAAATTTATTGAACTAAATTACGTAACTGTGGTTGTTAATTTCATTTTCATCAGGTTTGAGTACCTATTTTAAAATTCTGGAAATTTAATTGAATCACAGCCACAGTTTTGAAAATTTGCAAAACTCAATTGGGTACGTACTCTAACTAATCCCCTCCCAATTTTTTTTCTTTCTGAGAGGTTTTCAATTTTTTGAAACATTTTTCGATTTTTACACAATTTTTGTAATTTCTAGTTCTACGATAGGTACTTTCAATGAATTTTTAAGCAATTCAAACGATATGTTGTTTTAAATTTTCAGTTTTAGGTATTTTGAGATATCGAAAATTTTTTTTATTAGTTTTAAACGAAATTTTTACGATTATTTGTTATTTTGAAGAATTTCCTTTTCAATTAAAAAATTTTTAAAACGAAAATTGGAACTATTTCTATAATATTTTTTTCAATGTTGACGAATTTTAATGATATCTTGACAATTTTTATGTTGATTTGGACATTTTTATGAAATATTGAATGGGTTTTAATGATATTTTGAATCAATTTTTGTATTTAAAAAACTGTTTTCGTATTTTGTGAATTTGAAGATGTTTTACCAGTTACCATACACTTGAAGTATTTTTGAATTTGAACAAAAACGAAATATTGTTTCACGTTGATTTATTATCCAAGAAAAACCAGATGTTGGCATTATTTAGAAAGAAGAAAAATACCAAAAATTATAAATTTCAAGCTCGTTGAGAACTTTTTGGATTTTTCTCAACTCGAATACAATTTTAGGTTCTCAAATTTTTCAACCTTGGAAGCAAAGTTCTTCAAAGAGAAATAATTTTTGTATTCATTTTTTTTTCTTTTTTTTTTCTGAAACTCCTATATTTTTTTACAAAAATATTGGGGTTTTATTTTTTCCCTCTTTGCTTTCTCATTTAGCTTGATTTTTTATTTAAAATTTCGATGAAGAAAAAACCATCCAAAAAAATTTATAAAACTACTTTTTTCGAATAACAAAAAATTATGAAACGATCATTTCGTTATTTTTCAAACCATTAATATTCTATTACAGTCAATAATCTTGAATTATATTTATAAACGAAGCCGAGCTGCAATCCACAGGATAACAAAATCCTAAAAATCTGTTCCTAGCCCTAATTCGTATCGCGTATCAGAACTGTGGGGGTAAAATTGACACGTCAAATACCATATTACAGATACGTAGGATATAGGAAAATGTTGCATGATAAATGGTAACCGCTTTCCATTCTTGAATGTTACTCATTTACCCCTAGAGAACATAGTATGATCCATATATAAGTTGTCTAATCACCACATTGAAGGGTTAAATGTGTTCATTAGCTATAAATTGAAAGCCTAACCCTACAAATATATCGTATACACGCGGGTACGTAGGCACTATGTAGATGTACGTATTTTGAAAGGACGTAGGTGTATGATGTACCATCGAACACGTTTATATACCGATAGATGTGCGTCTTCGGGGCATGTCAATCTTTTTCAAGAAATATTCGATAATCTCGATGGGTATTTTGACGTGCGAGTGTGTTATTGCTGCACAATGTCGTAGCATAGTCGTGTTTATTACGAAACTGTTTTCGCAAATTTCAACCAAATCCGAATCACAAAGGATTAAATAACTTGTCAAATACGTTCGTTCACAAAAGAAACCATTTTACGATACGCTTCGTACCTTCGGAGTATTTTTCGATGAGAATTTTTCCCCATTGAAGTGCATAATGGTATTTGAAAATGTGATTTGAGATGGAAGCTTGATAAAAAAAAATGTTTGGTTTTGAATGAATTAGGAATCGGGGATCGAAGTGACGAGCCTAATTTTATGGGTTGACAACTTTCTCCATAGTTGAGTCAATTTTTACTATTGTGATGTATGGAAATATTTGGAAAAAGGGTCTACTGATTTATTTATTGGAAAGTGAAAAAAAAACAGGAGGCCAAAGACCAAAAATTTGGAATAGTTTTATTGAATAAAAAAACACAAAAAATTTTAAATTAAACCTGACTAAGAAAAAAAGGCAGAGCGAATTCCTTATTACGTAGATTTTCTGACGTCATCGACGCAATCAGGATTTTTTTTAGGATTAAAAAATATTTTTTTCTATTATGAAAGTTAAACTTTCGTTATGAAGTAGTACAAAGTATTTCAACCTATTTATTTAATTTTTTAAATTTTATGCTCAAAACTTTTTACATTTCATTTTTTCTCAATAATTTTTCTGTATTAGGTACCTAAGTATTTTTCTTTTTTGATAACTAGGAAAAAATTTCAAATTCATAGGTACTCTTTAGCCATTTCAGGCACGCCAAGGCTTTTTCAGGGACTTTGATCCTTTTGGTAGTGGCATTTGTCTCTTTTTGTTTCTAATTTAGAAAATCTAGTTTTCAAAATTTTTCCTCTCTGTTTGTTAAAAATGAAAAATACATTTCAAATGAAAAAAATTGGTAATTTCAAAAATACATATTATTCGTTTTCTCCTCGATTATTTAAAGTTGGATTTTATTTCGATGTTGACTGAAATTTGTACTTATTTGGTCAAGAGTCGAAGGGGGGAAGCATTGAACTGACAGAACCCGGTGACTGTTTACTTTCCAAATGACAATTTTTTTTTTAATCAAAAAATGGAAGTAAAGTGAGAAAATTGGCAAGAATGACACTTTTTATTTTTTAATTGAAAGAAATTACAATTTTAGCCAGAAAAAAAATTTAAAATAGCGTTTTTTGTCGTTAAAATTATGAAAATTCTATTTTATTTGAATACCTATGTCTCAATTTTCTAGACCCTTCTTTCTTCCAACTGAAGAAGAAGGGAAGTGTAAATTTTATATTCAATCTCAACGTATGTAGAATGTAAAAAAATCGCAAAATATCTTGATTCATTTGAATTTTCTCTTGGAAAAAATTAAAGGTAATTTTTCTAGTTTTTGATTAAATTTTAAAAGGGTTTCTAAATAGATCTCCGTAAAAAGTGTAGTGTGTGTGTGTGTTGGGATGGAGGGAGAAAATTGAGTTGGAACTTGAAAAACTTGAAAGGTTGTGAGAAGTGCCCTCAGGGTCTCAGTTTTCGAATTTTTAAAAATTCATTATCAAAATCGAGGATTTTGAGAATTGAACAATTGAGCATAGCTTGAAGTCAAAAGTGGACCTCTCCATTTTTATTTTTCAAAATTAAGTTAAGCCTAATTCTGGGCTATGGAGCTGCTCTATGTAGATTTAAAAATCAGGCTTGTTTTTTCAATTTTGAAAAAAAGTGAAGAAGTTCTCTTTTGAAACCGAGCTATACTCAAAAATAAACTGGGATTTGAAGTCAAATTTTTAAACAATCTTCTGACTTTAATTTTAGTCATCATTGAAAACAGGAAAAAATCGAATTCATTTTTAAAAAATGTCGTTGTGAATTTGTAGAAGAGAGAATTCAAAAAATTTTGAACTTTTTCCGCCTTATTTTTGAAAAAAAAAAAAAATTATATGGAAATGTTCAAGTGGTAAAGAAGAAAGTAAGTCCAGGGTGAAATGGGAGGAGCTGTTTGGAATGATATCTAGTAAATTTAAGGAGGTAGTAGGTACTAGGTACCTATAATTTTCAGGATTTTTGCGCCCAGTATCGGTAAAGGGGTCTAGATTTAGTGTTGTAGTTTGATTTTTTTTTATTGGTACCTATACTTAGTGAGATTTCTTGTACTTCTATCGCACAATTCTTTTATTTTTTTCAGTTCTATTCGAAATTGAATCCGTTAATTGTACTTAATTATTTCAAGCGAAATTTAATAATCATTAAATATTCAAGAAAAAATTTCATAGTGAGTAATCTTTGGTCTCTTTTTTGGTAAATTGACTTTCCAAACTTCCTTTTTTCGTTGAAAAAAGAATCTTTGAAATTTACCATGCTACTTGGAATTTTTCAGTTCTCGACCTTTTCGTGTCAATTTCAAACATCTCATTTTTGTAAAGAAAAATGTCTATTTTTTTAATTTCTTCACTTTCCAATAAAAATTTTTCATCGTCGTTGATTGAGGAAAACCAGCGAAAATTTTTTCACATCTGCCAAACAGAATAAAACACGTAAGCCGAGAATTTTCAATATTTCGACACCACGCGAATAAAATTTAATCGAGGTCGAAATTAAAATAGCTTTTAATTAAGACACTTTTAATACCAAGCCGGCTACGAGTTCGTTCGAAAATGAAGCCTTATTGTTGAGAAAATAACATTATCGTCTGTAACTAGTGAATATTAATTTTCAAACTCGCGCCGAAATATTTTTCGCATAAATTTCTCAAATTAATCCACTTTGTAGGTAGTTTAGCTAGATTGGTATTAAATAACGCGTAATAAGTACACAACACGTATCAAACCGCCAAAATCTAACATATAAAGGGAAGATTTCAAAGTGAGGAAAAAAGTTTTAGGAGACACCTCGACCTAAGAATGCTTTCCTCGCGGAATAAATAATCGAAACGGGATAAAATTTCTATATCCGTCTGGCAAATAATTAGAACTCCGCGTGGAATTCAATTAAAAGCAAAATAGGACAGGATGTCTTTCAACGTCTTAAACGAAATGAAAATATCGCATTAGGAGAAAGACAACGCAGCGTAGGAAAAAAGCAAGAATGCCTTTTGCACCTCGTTAGCAAACTGCTTTTAAGCTTCTAATTAAGAAAAATTAGTCGCAAGTGGTACAGCTGGGTTGAAACATTCGATTACATTGGCAAATATACCTACCTATAGGGCTACTGGTCTGTACTCCGAAATTGAGTTCTTTCGAGCGATAAATTTTTCATACGTACCTTTTTTTTCCTCTCTCCTAATCACGCGCCAGTAAACAGTTCGTTTACGATAAAATTTTATTACACGCGGATTCAAAAACGTCGCTTATATTCAATCAATGGGTATAAAAATTTTTCTAGTTTATTCAAAAAGGTTCATTATAAATATCTTTCGAGTTGTCATATTTTTTTCTAGTTCAAAAAAATGGTTATCCACGATGGATTCCATATAGTAAATTATAAATGACAAAAGAGCGAAGAAAAAAGAGAGGAGAAAATGCTGCATACGTTAAATTTGGATTTTAGTTTTGCAACACGTTGAATTATATTTTTGTTTTTTTTCTCCTTCATAAAATACAGTCAAAGATTTGGGGTTTGTAGGTAATAAATTACGAATGTAAATGGAATATAAATTCAAAATGACGCCTGCAGAAAGTTTCTTTTGCCGCTGACTTTATACGAATTTAATGCGTACAAACTTCAAAACCATAACGTTATTCAGGGTTTCTCAAATTCGCCATTTTTTCCCCTGCCTCGACCTATCCCCGGAATTTTTCCATTTTCGCGTCCCAGGCGGAGTCGATTAATTTAAAATTGTTGGGGATTTTTATCGCGATGCGAAATTCAGTCGAGATGAAAAGGTTAAATTCGA
This sequence comes from Pseudococcus jackbeardsleyi, assembly GCA_038380155.1. NCBI lineage: Eukaryota > Metazoa > Arthropoda > Insecta > Hemiptera > Pseudococcidae > Pseudococcus > Pseudococcus jackbeardsleyi. Next base: position 50,608,912 of record CM076242.1, read on the forward strand.
TTCAACCAGTACCCCTGGGGGATCCATAGGTATACTTAATTCCTCAGGCTACGCGGATTTCAAAATTGGCTCCGATGCTATAAAACGTAATCCACTACGAAGCAACAAATGACGAATTAATTCGCCAACAACGTATAATTCGCGAGTTAATTTCAACTATACTGCGGCAAGTTATTAAGTCAACGAAGGCGGAATTATTCCTAATACACGTGTTTTGTCTAGTGACAACGTTAAATTTTCGTCTAAAGATGATAAGTGGCATCTTGCGAAGCGGATAGCATATGTGGCGTTATTTATAAACCGAAATATTAACAGAGATTATATGAATAATTAATTTATTAAATTTTCCAAATGTAATTGTTCCGTTATGACGTTTATAAATGCTATATACGAGCATTGTTATGAGTTTAAATTCGTATCCAACCGAGCGAGCTGTTCTCTTTGGTTTTCTTCGCGTATAACTTGCAACTTGGTATTTCTCGTTTTGAATAATCTTCGCCGGTATAAATTTCCCCTTTCAAAAATTCGATTATAAGCTGAAATTTTTAAAATTTTTGCGAAATAATGATTAAAAGGTAAAGTTGGTGGGAAAATGGTACCGATGAAAGTTGAAAAGGCTACGAGCGAGTTGAATTTTTAATAAATGTGAAAAATTTTCTTTATGCGAAATTCCTTTCGTGAGAAGACTAAAGGTGCTCTGGGGAAGATCACGCGATAATCTGAAAAAAACTGGAATTTTTGCCATCTTTTTATTTCTAAAGGATCAAGTGTCGTTTGGAAACTTTGTGGGGAAATTACCTATCTTCAAGTATTGATATTTTTTTGCTCCGGATTTTTGAGAAGGGAGGCTAAAATTTTTTTATTCTAAAAAAAACGTCAAAAAATGAATATTAAGGTATTTCGGATCCGTCGTTTTCTTTGAAAAATGACAGTTTGAAAATTTTCTAAGGCACTGAAATTATGGTTTTAATTCGAATCTTTTTTATTTTAGAAAAACGATTGAAAACGATCATTTTTTGGTGCGTCGGATCCGTCGTTTTCTGTCGTTTCTTAAAAAAACGACAGCTTGAAAATTATCCAACGCACTGAAATTAAGCTTTTAACTCGAATCTTTTTTATTTTAAAAAAAAGACTAAAAACGATCATTTTTAGGTGTGCTGGATCCGTCGTTTCCTGTCATTTCTTAGAAAAACGACAATTTAGAAATTATCCAGCTCACTCAATATTTTGTTTCTTACCCAAATCTTTTTATTCTCAAGAAACGTCAAAATATAAATATTTTTAGGTGTGTCGGATTCGTCATTTCCTGTCGTTTTTTTTTGAAAATCGACAGTTTGAAAATTTCTCAACTAAGTGAAATTAAAATTTCCACAAAAATCTTTCTTTATTGCTGAAAACCATTTTTAGAGATTTCGGATCCATCGATTCCTAAAAAAAAACAACAGTGTCACTTTTCAAAATGAATATCACCCATCTCGGTCAAAAATTCAAAATCAAATATACTATTTGATTCCTCTGGTGACGAACATTTTCAAACATTCACTTTTGAATTTTCATGAATTTCAGCGATTTTGGCTTTCACAGAATTAGGGGGTGTTCCCCTGATTGCCAAATTCGAATTTCGCGGTCAACTCAGCAAAAAAAAGTCCCAATCGCAAAAACGACCAAACGATATTTTTTAGGTACTTAATTTTTGTTTAAAAGTTTTGCTTCAACTTTTCAAATCTCCCTCCTATTTTTATGAATAAATTAATGAAAATATTTTTTCAATTTTTTTTTTGTTATTCATGCAAAAAAGCTCAATTTTTTTAAATGTTTGATATGAAGTTGAATTTGGTGGATTTTTTTTTTAAATCTGACAAAATGTCAGTAAGGTCAATAAGAATAATTAATTAAAAATTCTTCGTGTTTGCATTATCAACCCAGAATATTTTTTAGCTCAATTTTATGACAGATCTCTTAGCTCTAAAACATCAATGTTGGAAGGTGAATTTTAAGAATTTAATCAGAGTATCCAACTTCAAAAAACATGTTTTTTAGAATATTTTGTCGTTCTTAGTACAAATTTAGCATTAAAGAATGTCTAAATGAAAAAAAACAATAATTTCAATGAGTCAAAGTAATATGCTGAACATCAACGCTTTTTTCGTGATCATTTCAATTTAAGAATTCTCAAAATTATTGTCTTTTTTGGCTAGAGTTTTTCCATCAGTTGTCAGCAAAAAATATAAATTTTGAGACTTTGTCAGAGTGAATATGGCCCGACCCAAGAGAAACGACTATAGTTCCGTGGTGGTGGCAACCCTGCTAGCAAGTTGATTCGAATCCTTATATAAACTCTGCGTTAGCGGAGTAAAACTAGTTCCGATCATGGTTTCGTTTCTATAACATCAAGTTCCGAAATCTACGTTCGAGTGGGATGATGCGTTGCTGGATCGAGTTTAGGCTCGATCTGGTGCGTTTTCAACCCTCGAACGAGTCAAAATCAAGTTTCGTTTAGGCTAAGTTTCGAAGTTTCGATTTTTCCCCTAATTCGAACATACGTGTCGTCTTAACATCTCTCGCTTCGGCTTGTACGACGCCCGGCTCAGTCACCGGACTCGGACTTAGCCGGGGACGCGTAAAGCTCGAATCCGGCTCGATTTATTTACCCGTCATCGACATTCACCCGCGATTCCATCACGGCCCCTCATTTCGATGGGGGGCCCATGGGGATCCTTCAAGGTACCAGTGCACCTAGGCCTGGATAGAGACCCTGGGACCCCGGTGGAATTCGCCATTCGCGAGATCGGTTCCCTCCGCGGAGATATCCATCCGGAGATATCCTCCGCGGCGTCGTTCCCTATTCCTGCCGCGCGAATTCTTCCACACGCTCAGATCAACATGATCCATCGACCCCTTGCAGCTCCGGCGAAGTAGGGGACGATGGAGTTCAGCTCAATACGATGGCACCGATCGGGGAGGTCTATAGCTCCTTTTCGCCGCCGCCTCCGCAGCCAGCGGCGTGGCGTCGAATTGAGTGTAAAATCATCTCGATCATCGCCAATTTAGATCCATCCGTAACCGTAGGTCGCGGCCGTCACTCACACACATACAGGTACGATTAAATACGTCGTGCAAATATACGCTTGTATCTGTCAATCGTGTTTTTATTCGTTCCAACGTGCGAGACCCCAGACGGGCCCCGCGGACCCTCGGCGAAGGGACTTCCTCCTAAATATCCTCCGGGAGGTAAGTCCGTAGAGCAAGATCGGGAACCTGGTGCGCACCAGTGTAATGGGGAAAGAAGGACCCAACGGCCAGAGGACTCGAGAGGAAGGGGACAACCCTACCGACCCCACACTCCCTCCAACGTCCTCCATAAACAGTCCATTTCTTCACCACCCCGTCCGGCTGAATCTTCTCTACATAATGGCGCCCGAAATAACGTGACTCTCCAGACTACGACTCCCACAGATGGCCACCTGTGCATAGGATAAAGAGGCTGGAAGCACATCGGACAAAATCCTGTATGTATATCTTCCGATTTTCCACCAATCCGCAAGTCGGAAGTATACCATATGTTCGTAAAAAATCTGAAACAAGGTAAAAAATTATCTATTTAGGCGTCCTAAACGCAAAATTAGGTACAAATCGCATATGGTAACGTCTATATTTATTATATCATTATTCAAAATTTTGTCCCCAAGCTCTAGGCCTCCGGACTACAAAATTTATCGCACCTTAAGTGCATAAAAATTAAATTTAGGCGTAACTGACACCGTAAATAGTGAAAAAATGTAACAAAAATGTTCTCCTTAACTCCATATCACGAATTACTAGTAATAATTACAGTTAAATTTCCGTGACGCGGAAATCTAGTAAATACGATATTGTAATCCCTATCAAAAATCCTTAAAACGTCTTCCCCACTGTAACAGCTCGTGACGGAAACGTGCGACGTACACGGCAACCTCAGTGTATCCTAAACCCATTTCCTCAGTCAAACCACAAATTCCTTCATTTTTTCTCTCCCTTTATGGCGAAATACAGCCACAAAATTTTATACATCGTAAAAACAACACCAAAATTCCAGGGATGGCGACATGATAGATGAAGGGAACGCGGCATTTCCCCCGTTATGGTACCGGATATTGGGCCCCCCGAACGATGTGGAATCATGTGATTAGGATGTCACCTTTTCGCACCATATCACAATCACTGGCTGTAAGCATCATAAATGCAAAAATGTCAAAAATTGCGAAATTTCAGGCCATAAAAATTCGCACAAAAACGTCACCCAAAAATCAACTTTTTTCTATAAAAAATCCTTGACAATCATAAAAAATTGTGACGTCAATTCGGAACTAGGCACCTTAAGTGCAAAACATAAATTCCGCACTTCGAAAATTTCGGACTATGTACCTTAAGTACACCATAAAATATTAATTTCGGCCAAAAACGTGTGAAATATCAAGGTCATAAAAAATTCGCACCAAAATACGAGTCAAAAAGTAGAAAACTTCGACCCCCCCCCTCCTGGCCACTAACGTAACGTAATTAACGTAAATAACATCTCAAGCACACAAAGTGCTCAATAATAATAACTTACGTCATCAGAAATGATGAAAATTTCCGGATATGTAAATCTATGTATATAATCCGATATCAAATTATCAATCATACGATCTGATAATCTGATATTTCACATTTTTATGTGAAAATTAAATATAAGCCAATAGTCTCACTTTCTACAAAGTGAAAAAACCAAAAATGCACCACTTTTCATCTGCAAATGAAAATATCGGTACATTTCCGTTATAACGTAAAATCATGGCAATTTTTATTAATTCGCCAGTTGAAAATGCGACGACCACAATAATTAGGTATTTTTTGTTGCAGCAAGAAATCCTTTTATTATGCTCTACGCATTCATTATCTACCCTTTTCATACCCAAAATTTACGAACCCATTTGTGGCGAAACGAATTTATTTCCCCACCCTAAAAATTCAAAATGGACTAACCCACCCGAAAATTCGAAAATTTCAGGCCATTCTTCTTCAAAAATTAAATAACCACTCATTTTGAACACTTTGATCTAAAAAATCAATTCCCACAACCTAGAAAATCGAAATCCAAAATTATAACTCAAAAATTCATAAATAAACTCATTTTTATCTTGACAATAAACTCTTTCGACCTCCAAAATTCATAAACTCATTCACGATCTAAAAAATTCAAATCTTCAAAACTCCACTCAAAAATATCAAAACTAACATTTCGATCACTAGAACCCTACTACCCTCTCGCAATGAGAAAATCAAAATTCATAGACATAATTTTCGAACCAAATAACCCCTTTTTACCACCTAAAAAATCATAATTTTTCGACCAAAAATTCAAAATTCACTATTTCAAGCTACGAAATCTTTTTCTCAAAACTAAAAATCTAAAAATTCATTATTTCATCTGAAAATTCAACAATTTATTCCGATCAATTAAAATCTTTTCTTTCACCAATTTTCTCCTACGATCGAGAACATCAAAATTTCACTCAGCAAAATTTTTAATAACCAATTTCGAACTAGGTAACCCTTTTCACGACCTAAAAAATCAAAATTTGCAAATTTCCACTAAAATATTCAAAAATTATCACATCGATCATCGAAATACTTTCCCAAAATCAAACATATCAAAATTCATAATTCCAAAACTCATTACAAAATTCACTAACTACTTTGGATAAACGAAAATCTTTTTTCATGACATCGAAAATCAGAATTTTCAAACCTACATCAAAAAATTAAAAAACTCAACCCTTTGGCCATCATATCTCATTTCAAACATTAGAAAACGTCAAAATTCATAGTCACCTTTTAGAAATTCAATAAAACCCTTTCGATCATCAAAATTCACATTAAAAAATTCCAATAATCAATTTTGATCAACAAAATCTCTTTCTCCATGACTTAAAAAATATCAAAATTTCAAAATCAATATTCAAAAATCAACTTAACGTTTCGATCAACAAAATTCATTCTCTCCTTTAGAAAATATCAAAAATCACAATTTCATCAAAGAATTTAATAACTCCTTTCGATCATCATTTTCAATCTACGTAATTACTATTCTCATGACTTATAAAATCAAAATTCTCCGAAAAATCTCAAAAAATTCTTTTATTTAATCAAGTCAAAACCCATTGATTCGATCTATATTTCGATTCGATATTCAAAATTATATTTTTCGCCGAAAATAATGGTAACCCTGTTTCCACTTTTCAACCGAAAAATAAATCGTTGGCGCCAATACGATTTCCGGCCCAACATGCCCATTCAGACCAAAATTACATCGCGATCCAATTCCCAGTTTAGATCTTCTTTCTTCCCCTTCACTAGTCCAATGCGCAAATGGTTTAGTCAATATTCACATTCAGAACAATAGGCACGATAAAGACAAGTCAATTCTTTTCAAGATATTTTCTTAAAATCGTAAATCAATTCTTTACAACAAAGAATTAATTCTTTTAAAATCCGTAAAGATGACAGCAACCTGTCAAATTAATTCAATTCTATTGTAAATAAAAATATTGGCGACTTTATGTGCAAAAGCCGCCATGTATATCCGCTTCACTATTTAGGCTTAAGGCATACTTTTGGTACAAACGCTTTCACCCCTTTGAAATTCAAAGGACGCTTCTTTCTATTTTTAACGGTGGCGGTAAACCATTGTTTATACAAATGTATGTACAACGATGCACCTTTTTTCACTCAAAAATACATCCGTTTACGATTTTCAAACAATACTTTTAACTCATTAAAATTCAATCTATTGAAATTACATTTCTTGGCAAAATCAAGATTTCCTACATTTTGGCACAGTTATCTTCACCCCATTATTTTCAAAAAATCGAAAAATCAATTAATCACTGACCGTTTCCTACATAATATCACGGCTTTGACAGCTCCGGAAATCAAGATTTTCACATTTTGGCACACTTACGTTCACCCCATTATATTCCAAAATTTAAAAATCGATTAATCTCTATAAATGTCATCTTGAACTTGACAGCTCCTATAGATTTCGGCAAACTTCCTTTTACCTTTTCGATTTATTAAATGACACAATCAATTGACTTAATCAATTCTATTATCTTTACTTGGACTACAAAATTTCCTGAAACCTTGAAAATAAACTAACTTTCGAAATCTATGTACATACATCGGTATATTTAGACTTAATAATCTTCTAATAAAAACGTAAACGACTGTATAGAAACAAAACAAAAATATCGTGCGATTTCTCGAACCTAAACCAACCCAAACAATAAAAGGATCGTGTTCGCTATTCATAAAAAAGAACAATCCATTGAATTTTCAACAATAGAACTGGTCATCCCAAAATACGACTTCACAACCGGATAGATTCTCGGCAAATCAAGCTACCTAAAACTCAAATAAATAAAACCCCGTTTTCAAACTCGACATCATTTAACGTCTTTCTCTTCTGCTATTTGGTTATCAGCAAAGATTGCCGTTTTCAACATTTACCAAGTACACCTAGCTATCTGGTACACTCTTTCTCTACTTCTAAACGCTGCTTTTAAAACTCGCGCTTGACTAGATCTACCTTTCCAAGGTTAACTTAGTCAATCTCGTATTTCTTTTCTTCTGCTTTTAATTATTCTGTGAATTTAGATACTGCAACAGTACGTGTACAACGACGACCGCAGTAAATACTTTCACATTTTTACGCTTCCAAATTAGTTAATTAATTCCGCGACTTATAATTTCGACTTTTTCATCCAAAATTTAAATTTTGAAATTGTGGACTACAACAATGCGTGCAAAGCACGACCGCAGCACACAATTCCATATTCTGAATTTTCACGACCTATACATCGCGACCTACCATTTTTAGTAATTTCTTTTTGAGCATTATAAAGCTGTAGAAGTAAGCGGCAACGACTGCAGTAAAATAATCTCACCATCAAAATTTTAGCGAATTAATTAACGTAAGACCTATTATTTCGAGGCAATTTCCGTCCAGCGTCATAAAAAATCAAAATTCGAAATTACAACCTGCAACAGTACGTGGACAACGACGACCGCAGCAAATAATTTCACACCACAAAATTTTCACGAATTAAATACAGCGTCACTTTCGATCCAATAATTCTTTGAATCTAAATCTAAACTCATTTTGCAAAATTTAACTAAATTCTTGGCCAAAAAACTCAACAATTTTCTGAATATTGCGACAGTACGTGTACAACGACGACTGCAATTAAAGAAAATTACAAAATTTAACAGGAAATTTTCGGCTAATCCATACAATTCTCTGAAAAGTGCGACGAGTACGTGGACAACGCGACTGCAATTCAAGGAAACTGCATTTTCCAGATAATCTGAGAAATTAATTATCCATTTACGTTCTCCAAAATAAAATAGGCATCAGACACGACTGGGAAACAGCGGACTTGATACCTATACCTCTCTTTCCTGATTTTTTGAGAGATCCTATAGAATTTTTCCACATACCATCCTAAATATTACCCAGCCTGAAACGAGAAGTTTATTGCCAATCGGATTAAAGGCTCTCTAAATTCTTCTCCCCTTTCAAAGTCACACAAAACACCTCTCTGCTGCAGAGTCGGTAAACCCAGTTGGTCAGCGTGGGATCACGAATCCGACTTAGCTGATCTCTGGAATTCATCAGTTTTCCTACACCACTCCTGGCAGTGGACCCAAAAACACCTTTCTACCTCTCAAAAAAATTCACACGTCATCATCCAAAATTTTATTAATTGAAAATTTCTCAATTATGAAAGTAAAATTCTGAAAAAACCCCTCCCCTCTAAATTCTACGACTCATTAATTCCTCATTTTCCTCAAAACCATTCAATATCCTTTTTGAACAATTTAAAAATCTTTCACCCTTTGATTTTTACCAAAATTTCATTAAAAATATTTTTTCGATCAAATTTACGCCTCTACATACTACTCGCATAATTTACGTCGTAAAACTTTGCTTAAATCGCCAAATACCACTGGCACTGATTCTAACTCGCTATCAATCCGCTCAACACATCTGAGCCACGAAAAATTCTAAAAAACATTTCTTATTTCGCTACTTGAATAAAAACCCAATATCGTCAACTCAAAATCAACAATTTTCAAGGCAATTCTATTTTAAACATCGTCTAAAATCTCCAAAATCAAAAAAAAAAATTTCTCAACAAGCTTCGATTTTACACTTACATCAAAAATGTCTGACGTACCTCCCAATACGCCAACCCCTCAAGGCTCTCCCTCTCTAGATCAAAATACTGACGACTCACAAATTGTACCACAATCTTTCCCAGACTCTCCATTCTTTAATACAACTCCTGAACAAATCTCTCCACAACCTTCCACATCTAAAACACCTCCAAAATCTCGATTCTTGAACCCAAATCTAAAAAACGATGCAAAGGCATAGCTTCTTACATTCACGATATCGAAAATCCTTCTGAAAAAAACGGAAAATTCCCCACAGAACAAAATAAAAATGAAACTTCTGAAAAAACACCCTCTCCACAAGGCCCCTAAACCCCTCGAAATCTCAAAAACATCACAAAGAGAAACAGCATTCTGGAACGCTAAATTGACCCTAAATGTACTCTCGGTACCGGAAGGAAAACAAAAAGATATAAACCGAATTTTGGACATCGGGGCTCAAAACGTAGACTCAAAACTTCAAATTATCGAAAAGAATCTCGCGAATGTAATTACAAAAAATTATTCCCCCTCCCAATTTCGAAAATTAAGACAGAATGAAGCAGCCCTCAAGGCTTTCCCAAATCTAAATTCAAAAACCTGCTATGTTGACGACGTCCTCTTAAATGAAAAACAAGCAGAATCCATAATTTTTGAAGCCGAAAAATTACTTCGTAAAAAACACCACGCGTATCTAGACACCATGGTGACCGGAGACACCATGCAGTCAGTCCTTTACCAACTCATTAGGGGCTCCGAAAACGTTATTATGCGCGTCTCCTATCAATTCTTACCCCACCAACGAAACTACTCCGTAGCGAATAAAGAAATGCTAAGTCTATTCCTTCATCTGCAGAGCCTTCCATCCTGGCTCAACGGACAATATATTCACGTCCGAACAGAACTAAAATCAATCGTAAATAAATACCGCTACCTTTCAAGAAACAAAACATCGAAATGGTGCGATGAAATCGCAAAATACAACCTAATTTTCGACCTAGAAACCAAAAAAGAATTATATGAAACTTCATCTCAAGATGATGAAATCGATGAAAACATAAATCGCCTCTCAAACCTTTTGGACACCCATCAAGAAAGTATGAACAAATTTGATTTTATGACAGAAAAATTAATATCATCAGCGGAAAAATACGAAAATGAAATAGATGAAGTGAAAGAAAAAATCACAGAACATCAAGAGGCAATAACGGAAACGGATTCCATTTTATATAATCACGACTACGAAATTCAAGGACTAGCGGAAGGGTTAGGAGACTTGGCGCACGAACTCGCAGACTTTAAATCAGCCACATCAAATGAAAAAACCAAAACTACCTCCGATTTGAAAGAAATCCGCGAATTAATCGATTCAAAATTTAACACCCTAAAAACTGAAATAGATAACGTAAATTCTGAAATAAAATCCATCCAAAATAGAACCCAAAATCAGGATAGCATCGACGTCGACCTAAACCTGATACACTCAAATTTTTCAACCCCTGCGCCAACCCTTAACCCTAAGGCCTCCTCATCACCATTTGAAATTCCAAAAATTACTGACAAAATTGAAAAATGTGAGCTAGAAAATGAAAACGATTACGATATAGACTCGGATAAAGAAAACTACGACGATGAAATATTCGAGCACACAGAGGTCCCCAACCTACCCGTCAAGATTCATCAAAAATATGCTGTAGAAGACAGCGATGTACCAGAATGGCTAAAAGCCATAAAATCCAGAACCTTTTTCACATTTTGGGACCCAGTAAAACAAATGGGCAAACCAAAATCATTCCTATTGAACATATCTTCCGACTCAACCTTAACTATCGAATTAAACTCCGACGCCAACGCAAATACCATATCAAGAGGCACCTTAAATAGCATTCGCGCAATTGTTCCTGTAAAATACCACGCATCTTCAGATATAGGACTCCCATTTTCTCCATTCATACCCAGCCCTCTTTCCGAAATTGCAATAGTACAGGGAATGATAGGTACCTACAACATAAAAATCCCTTTTAAAATTATCAAATCAAAAGAACCGACGTGCTATATAAGTAAAAACGCAATAAGACAACTTCGTTTGGACCACCTAAATATCACAAATTTCGAAACCCTAAAAAATCAAAATTCTTCCCAAACCCAAAATTCGGATAATAAAAATTCTCACGGCACTGAAAATAACTCTGAACAAAGTAACAACGATCAAACAAAAACAATCTCGGACCAATTAAAAACAGAGTTACAAAATCACGATTTTGACAAAACTGACTCCGAAATTGAGGATATTTTCTCCAATAATACTAAAACATATCACAGAAATGAGAAAATCGCCTCACCTAAAACGACAACTGATGACAGCGAACATAATCACGGCCTAGTACCCTTTACCTACCAAAACAAAATTCAAACTAAATACCTACCTCACGATCAAATTACCCTAAAAATAAATGAAATAGAAATAGAAACAATCCTAAATCCCTTAAAAAATGAAAACATCATAAGTAGACACCAATCAGACGAAATTTTGAATAAATACCCACAAAAAATTCTTACGACGTACATAAACGACAAACCAACCGCTATCATCAATTGTACCTTTGGCATATCCCAACAAAAAATTCAATTCACGATTCAAAATACCTGTCTCAAATCATTCTGCACTATCGGCGACACTACAATAAAAAACTTTGGAATAATAATTGAAACCCCCGAAGAGATACCTATCATTTCTCCAAAATCGAAAACAATACCAAATATCCTATCAAAATCATCAAAATCCTCATCATCTTCAACCGAAAGCATCCACGACACATGTGACGAAATGCCAGACTTAGACGAAGTCAAAAAATCAATACACATCATAAATATCCTCCCGACCCAGAAAATTGCCGAATGCCCAATAGACAAGTGGAACGAAATCGAAAAACACCTAAAAAACATAAAAACCTTCTCTACGGACGTCATCGACTGCCCAACGAATTTACAGATAACTGAAAAAACATTATTACCACAAAAAGACAATACAAATAACAATAACAAAAATACTACGACGCCAGAAATCACAGAAATAACGGATTCGATCCTATTAACAATCTCCAACAAAACGACTCTCATCCTGAAAACAAAACCTGAACAAACCAGAAATATCATATCCGAACACTCGCTGCAAGATATAATGCAGAATACACCACATGCGGTGGAGATAAATGTGAGGAATATCCACAAAATTATTCTACTCGAAGACCACCCAACACCTTTTCTCTCGACTCGTAAAGCTTTCATAAAAGGCACCGTAAAAGGCTACAAAATAAAAATCCCGTTTTCGATCATCCCTCTCCACCAACCGTTGTGCTATATTGGTAAAAAATCGATAAAAATACTCCAAACCGAAAATCTGAAAAAAGAGGCTCTAGAAAATCCCAAAATCATTGCTTCTGGCTCATACCCCCCTGATACGAATACGAAATCTATAAAAATTCAAACCGATTTGACTTATCTAGATACGGACGACGTAACAAAAAACCCCACCCTTAAACCAAAACCAAAAAGCAAAACCTATCGCCCATTTGACAAAATTTATTTCAAACTCGATAACACCCTTACGATACCACTAGTCATAAACCCATATACCGTGCACAACACCATTTCAAGATCAATCGTTCGAACCATTGAATTACTATTCCCCGGCGCAATAATTCGTAACGACTTTATCAAAGAAATAGAACTCACCTACGAGAATCGACCAGTCTCAATAAAATTTACGCCCTCCGATCTACAAGATATCATCGGTCACATCTCGACTCAGACTCTCGAAAAACTACAAATTCCATACATATTTCGGCGACAATTTGACTTGCAAAATGCTCAAAATTTGGAAACTCCAACAAAATCAAAATCCCTACCCGAAATCCGACGCCCTCCACTCAGCGAACTAAAATCTCGCCATGACCGGAAAATTGCATATTCGACTAAATATTACCCCAACGACTCTGATTCATCAAATTAAAAATCCTTGCGTCTCAAAAAAATACAACACAAAATTAAAAATCCCAAACAAAACCATCAGGAACTCAAAATTAAAAAAAAAAAAAAAAAAACATTCGAACTACAAAAACCCACTTCTGGCAACACTGCAAAAAAGATAGGATAAAACCCACCTATCACAAAAACTACGCAAGTAGCACACTCTGAAAAGCCAAAAACAATATAATTTTTATTCCAAAACTACAAAGCCAATAAAAAATTTCCAAATCAATTTCAAGAAAATAAAAATACGTGCGACACCGGCTTTTAAACTTGCAATATTTTTTCGTCACTTTCGCCATTTGTAAAACCTTTTTATTATTTTCGCTTTCGCAATATATTCTCGACTATTCGCAAACATGTCAGACACGCTCTACGATTTGGAGGTATGTTACTCACTCATTAGATCAGCTAGCATAAAATTTAACAAAACCTCCCTTCCAAAAATCATCCGGCGACCAAAACGCACACCTTTTCACAATCTCACGACCTCAAAATTACAAAAACATTACCTTCTCGGCCAAGAAATAACATTAATAATCACCATCAGCAGTTCAACTCGTCATTTTCTACTCCAAAAATATAGCACAAATTCTACTTTCGAAAAAGACTCTTCAAACACGTTAACAACCATCGGCACAAGCAAAATCTCCTTCCTGCCACCTATTCTGGAATCAAATACCACGAAAGAAAAAATCAAGTGGGAAAAATACTCTGAGACAATAGCCGAAGACACAAAATTAATAAAATCAGTCGCCTTCTTACCCAACGACAAACCGGAAACAATCATCAAATATTTAATTACCATCGTCGACTAAAATCGTATCAAAATTTTTTTTTCTCTTTCTTTCTTTCTCTATCTCTTTTTCTCTCTCCTTCGTTTAATCATACCTATCTGTATTATTATTATTTCTTTCTTGTCTCTCTTTTTTCTTTCGCGCTCGTTCTCGCGCTTGTATCTTACTAGATCAAATAAAATATAATTTTTTGAGTACAATAACCGATATCAACAATTATTTAAAAAAAAAAAAAAAACACATCAAACAGCACATCAAAATTCAACATTCTTGGCCATTTGTATCAATCAAAATCTCAAAATGACAAAATTTTATACCACTTCAAAATTGTTTTCAGAAACTCGCCACCTGGTTGCATATGGGGCAGAATATCATTCGAAAAATTCAAAAGTTCAACTCGGTTTACAATTTCGACGTCATATTCAAAAAATCAAAATCAAAATTTAACCAAAATTTTGAAATACATATGAGGTAATATTACAACGCAAAATTTGACATATAAATCATTTCGAACTTTTCATCTCTCTCAAAAAAAAAAAAAAAAAGAAAAATAAAATCAATACCTCAACAAATCGCTAACTAATCCTATACAAAAGGCTAGCACAAACAAATGCAAAAAAAAAAAGTAGAAACGTAGAAAAGCTCACGTTTCAAAAATCTCTAACATCCGATACAGAATCATCAAGAAATCAAGATACGAAGAACATAAAGACAGAGCGAAGGAGAAGAAAATCAACACCTCAAAATTTAATTCAACATCTTCAAAATTCAAACGAAGTACAAATGGGGCAAAATTCCAATCAAAATTTGAAAAACTTTCTGGCCACATACAAAAATTTCCAAAAATTATGAACATTTGATTTACCACGACATCAGAAATAAAATGGTAAAATGATATGATCGAAAACATCAAGAATGGGAACCAAAATTTGAAAATTTTAGCCCACACGAACATCAAGTTCATATGGGGCAGAATTGTCACAATAAAATTCACAAAACCAAAATTTCTTTTCTTTATTTATTTTTTTTACTATTCGGCAAAATAAATGAAACAGTCTGTCATTTATCCAAAAAATATTTTTTTTTCTTTTTCTTTTCTTCTTTTCCCCTTCTTGGTATTTTCGACGTCATCAAGAATCAAAAATATTTCTGATACAAAAAATCGCCCATTACCATCCCAAAATTTAAACGTTAGAAAAATTCACGCGATCTCACTTTTTGAAAAACCCACAATCAAAATTAAAACATACATGCGCCGTAAAAAACACCATATAGGCAATCATTTCAACCCAAAATCATCCCTACGCGCATATGGGGCACGCTATAGGCGATCTTATATTCTAAAACTCAAAAAATATTATCAAAATCGATTCTCACCTTTTCAAAATTCGAAATAGCCCAAACGACGCTGGCATATGGGGCACTTAGACTCCAAATTCGATTATCGACACCGTCCAAATATTCTGAAACAAAATTCAACAATCAAAATTCGCCTTACTGATCTTTATTTTTCTTTTTGAACATTAACCAGAAAATTCCTATTCATTTTTCGGCACCAAAACACATACGGCGTGTAAAAAACCTCACCTTTCGCAAACTAATCAAATTTTTTACAGCAATTCATCAATTTGGAACCAAAATCAACCGGAGCCATGGAAACCTGGAACCAATAAAAAGTAACTGTATCTCAGCACAGCTGAAAAATAATAATTCATGATCTTATATGATAAAAATTCTTTCATCTTTTGCACGTCACGATTTTCCTATTAATAGGTTAAATATTACAAAATTACTAATTACCTTTCGATTTTTTAATAGTCTTTCGACACCATGTTCTGAGTAACCCATATCAACGTCGCAGAAACCACCATGAATCGGCGTGCTGAATCAACCTGTAACAAAAGTGGACATATAACACCACTATCGTCATCACGTCGATACTCACCAATCGATACCATCTTTACCTTCGACCATCGACATTCCATCGTCGGCACCTGTAACAACAAAAATTGATATTAGTATCTGATCACATGTCGCATTATATATTTAGTTTCAATGTACATACCTATACAATCGTTTCTAATGCTGATGTCAGCAAATATGTTATTTTTACGTCTTCATATATACTCGACGGCTGCGACAAATTAATCATAAGTTTCCCCCGCTTATATTTTTTTTTATGGTTCTGTACCAAAACCACGCATATACCCCCCCACCTAGCTTTAAAAATTTCCCTATTCAGAGCTCTACAAAATCAAAATTTTCTTATTTCTTAATGCAAATCTCACAAAAAAATAGAAAAATATGCAAAATCAAAAAAAAAAAAACAAAATGTAACAGAGCGCGTGAATAAAATACACAAAATGTTATAAAAATAGTAAAACAAAAAAATCAAAAAAATATGAAATGTAACAGTGAGCGTGAACATAATTATAAAAAGAGATTTGCAATTCTTTCCCCCCATCAAAATCAAAAAATCATTTGTAAATTTTCTTTTGGATATTTTTTACGTCTCATAAATTGTAAAACCCCACCTCAAGAACCACATTAACCCTCAAGACGACAATAATGTTACACAACCCCATTTTTCTGTGTTCTGAGCTCTGAATAATTACTTAGATATAATTGTACATAATTGTATATACGTAACCCCCTAAAAAATCGTAAGCTGAACCCTGTACGTGCATGGAAGAATTCGCGTCCGAATTCCGCAAAATTTCTCCTCCACACAGTGGTACCGTGACCACAAATCAAAATTTAACAAGGGTTCAAATAGATGACTTAGGGACCATTTTTTACCAAGTTTAAAACCATTTAATTGTCAAAAAACGAAAAACCATCAAATCAAAATTCAAAGTCTAACCAAAAATATCAATTTTCTTTTCACCATAGTTCTTACGCCGTAAATTTTATTGTCATTTCAAAATACGGCGTCAAAATTTCTGTTTAGCTTAACATTCTGTTTAGCACAATATCAAGTCATCTAGCTAGCAGCACTTTCGGCCCGTCGGCGATCCCTTTCGGCTGTTCCGAGGGTCAGCAGACCGCAAAATTTGTATTTATTATTGAACTACAATAGCCGCACCGGACATACCGGATCAAAATTTATTACTTAGGTTACCACCACCCACAGCAAAAGTCGAATGGGGCAGGGACCAATATCCTCTCTAAGGAACTTAACTTTGACTACAGTACTAAAAGTTCGACCTTTACTATGGGAGGTCAGCTCCCCTAATACAGCTCGATGGGGCATATGTCAGAGTGAATATGGCCCGACCCAAGAGAAACGACTATAGTTCCGTGGTGGTGGCAACCCTGCTAGCAAGTTGATTCGAATCCTTATATAAACTCTGCGTTAGCGGAGTAAAACTAGTTCCGATCATGGTTTCGTTTCTATAACATCAAGTTCCGAAATCTACGTTCGAGTGGGATGATGCGTTGCTGGATCGAGTTTAGGCTCGATCTGGTGCGTTTTCAACCCTCGAACGAGTCAAAATCAAGTTTCGTTTAGGCTAAGTTTCGAAGTTTCGATTTTTCCCCTAATTCGAACATACGTGTCGTCTTAACATCTCTCGCTTCGGCTTGTACGACGCCCGGCTAAGTCACCGGAATCGGACTTAGCCGGGGACGCGTAAATATCGAATCCGGCTCGATTTATTTACCCGTCATCGGAATTCACCCGCGATTCCATCATGGCCCCTCATTTCGATGGGGGACCAATGGGGATCCTTCAAGGTACCAGTGCACCTAGGCCTGGATAGAGACCCTGGGACCCCGGTGGAATTCGCCATTCGCGAGATCGGTTCCCTCCGCGGAGATATCCATCCGGAGATATCCTCCGCGGCGTCGTTCCTATTCCCGCCGCGCGAATTCTTCCACACGTTCAGATCAACATGATCCATCGACCCCCTTGCAGCTCCGGCGAAGTAGGGGACGATGGAGTTCAGCTCAATACGATGGCACCGATCGGGGAGGTCTATAGCTCCTTTCGCCGCCGCCTCCGCAGCCAGCGGCGTGGCGTCGAATTGAGTGTAAAATCATCTCGATCATCGCCAATTTAGATCCATCCGTAACCGTAGGTCGCGGCCGTCACTCACACACACATACAGGTACGATTAAATACGTCGTGCAAATATACGCTTGTATCTGTCAATCGTGTTTTTATTCGTTCCAACGTGCGAGACCCCAGACGGGCCCCGCGGACCCTCGGCGAAGGGACTTCCTCCTAAATATCCTCCGGGAGGTAAGTCCGTAGAGCAAGATCGGGAACCTGGTGCGCACCAGTGTAATGGGGAAAGAAGGACCCAACGGCCAGAGGACTCGAGAGGAAGGGGACAACCCTACCGACCCCACACTCCCTCCAACGTCCTCCATAAACAGTCCATTTCTTCACCACCCCGTCCGGCAGAATCTTCTCTACAACTTCGAGTAAAAATGGTCAATCAAATGATTTGAAGGGTAATTATTATAATTAATATAATTATTTTTTTAATTTAAAGAAAGATTATAAGTTAATTTAAAACTATTAATTTTCAAAATTAAAAATAAATAAATCTTAAATTAATTAATAAATTTATTAATAAATTAATTAAAAAATTTTTATATTCAACAAATCATAAAAATATTAGAATAATATATTTAATATTTGGATTTTGATTTTAACCTGTTGAACATATATCGAACGCCGATTTTTTTTTTTATTTAGTTATCAATTTTGATGAAAATGGGCGAATAGATTCAAAAGTGACAATTTAATAAAACATCTTATAAAATTACAATTTTTCACAATTTTGTCTTTAAAAGTATGTCATTAGTTTAATAAAAATGATCAAATTTGTGATATTCAAGTTTAGAGGGAGCACAGCGTATAGAATTTTTAATTTCAGTAAAGAATTGAGCTTTGAATTTGTATACTGGATTTATTCCAGTTCCCAGGAGTTATTATGATAATGATACCTTTTTCAAACAATTTATACAGAAATTCAAGTCATGTCAACTGTTTCGCCAACCTTTATGCTACAAAGTGTAGTCGGTACGTAGATGTGCGAATGTGAACACGAACACATCCTTTACTCGAGAAACCAAACAACACCCTTGAGACCTTGATGTCTTACGTTACGTAAACTTAGACATTTCTTTTTTCAAATAGATAAGTATTTAGAATAATATTGAAATTGTTGAACGTTCCCTTCTCTGATAGAAAATAAAACTACAAAATGTTGAATCGTCTCAAGGGAGATGTAACAACCTGTGCAGTGTACATGAATTATTACCCTTCATTATTTTCGTTCAAACGTATTTGTCAGTGTATTTTTTCAGACCCTTGAATCTAAAAGTTATCGGTTTTGTAATGAATTTTCCTGATTTTTTTCATTACTTTTAAACTTTTAGTGAGAAAAAATGCTAATGGAAAAAGAAAATGTACCCAGATGCCCATTCAATTAAAATCGTGAAAAGTAAAACCAAAGAAAAGCATTCTTAAAAAAATCCTTGAAGTTATTTTTTCCCTTTTTTTTTCTTCCTTTGCGGTCATTTTTCACTGAAATATCAAGAAGACGTATTTATACCGCGAATAATTTGCCATTTGTTTTGAAAATCGATTAACCCCGCGACGATTCTACACCTTGAAGAAAGAAATTAACGACTGTAACATAAATTATGCAATTTTTTTTCACCCCGGGTTAAATGGTTATCGGGCGCAACGAGTACGTAATTAAAAGTTGAATTATGTAAAACCCAGCCTAGAAAAAATACCCCTGGAAATTTTCTGTCTGTTTTTTCGTGAAAAATTAGCAGCGTTTAATGTAACATTGAGTAATCTTTGTAAAAGTAGTGAATACCTGGTCATTCGAGTTTTATTCCCTTGGTAGGAAATTGTACGTAGAAGTTGAGAACGAATTTTAAACAGTTTAATCTCATTATAGTACGTCGTTAGATAGCTCGAGAAGAAAAAAAAATTTACAGCTGTGTTATCCTCGTTGTAAATTTTTTCTGTCGAGTGTTTCGTTAAAATACGTTTAAAAGGGGTTGTTGGAAATCATAGATATGGCATGTCTGGTTAGGTGAAATTTTTTGCCAATTATATTTTCAAATCCCGAATGAAATTGAATCGGTGGAAAAAAATGTATAATTTTTAAAAAGTCTCAAGTGCCTATGGAAAAAAGTACTCCAGATTTGAAATTTTATTAGATATTTTTATTGTTTGAAAATTTAAGCCGCGTGCTACACTTTGGGGAAAATTTTCACCTTAGACAATGACACTTGAGATAAAATTTCTGGTTCCATTTGAAAGAAAATTTTCACCTAAATTCGCTCGAATTAGCATTTCATTATGATATTGAAAATAACCCGACTCAATTCGCTCGAATACCGTTTCTCGTTAGGTATAAATTTAAAATTCCGAATAAGATTTCGCGATTGTTGTGCAGCGCCGAGAACGACGACGTGGTGAAAATTTCCATCTGTATACAAATCACATTAACGTCTTATATCTAGTTAGTTTGTCGCGAAAAAATTCCTACTTTGGAGACAATTCGTTGAAAAGTTTCCGAGCGAGTAGAAAAACATACGAGTGTTTTCTCGCTAATACGTGTAGCAAAATTTATGACATAGAAACTTGAAAGTCGCTCAAAGCGCTTTTTCAGTCTTGAATAATATATAAAGGAATTATTAATGAGTGTAGTGGTAGCAGATACGGTAACGTATTAGATAATGTTCGAATAACGGTATGAAATGACATGTGATGAGGAATTTTATCATATGAACTGAATTTGAGTAAAGGATTCGAGATTTTTCCAAAATTTCTTCGATTGAATATACAAGGTGTTCCATGAATCGTGTACCATACTTTTTTTTTTTTTTTGGATGTAGCCGAATGCGGTTGGAAAAAAATTGAAATGAGCTTGTTGCCGATCTTAAAAATTGAAGGAGAAAATGCTGCTTTTTAAAAATCACTTGAACAATTTTTTCGACCAGGAATAAAATGGATATAGGTAGTACTTTGAAAACCAAATAAATTTTCACTTCATGAATTTTTGCTCAATTTTACAATTAAAGAGGTAACAGAAAAATTGTTCAAAGAAAAAATATTCTTTAAAAAAATACCTAACTAAAAGAATGGATAGTCGATTGAAAACTTAAAAAATTTGCTCTGAATATTTTTTGCCTGATATCAAAAATTGAGTGATCAAGGATCATTCAAAATTGAGAAAATTTGAAAATTTTATGAAGCCCATTCATTTTGAGCAACTCGTAGCCCCTTCATTTTCGATGTTAGGCAAAAAATCTTCAGAACAATTTTTTTTAGTCACAGATCACTCGATTTATTTTCTTTAAAAAATTTCTATAATTTTTTTAATAGCTCTTTCAATTTTAAAATTTGGCAAAAAGTCATAAAAGAAAATTTGTTCAATTTTTTAAAACGTTGTCTATTTTCATAGTTTAAAAAAATGTTGACACATTTTTTTTTACAAGTAGTTTTTCCCCCTTCAATTTTCAAGATCAACAATATGTTCATTTCAAAGACGATTCATGGAACACCCAGTATGAATTCATTCATAAGGTGTTCCATTGATTTGCAGACCTACTGAGAATTATTTTCATGTACGATGGCTTGCCTAATTCTGAGTTGATAAGGAAATGAAAAGCTTTTGAAGCAATCCATAGATTATGATGGATTGGAAAAAATATAATCCGAATTTTGAGGAAAAAATTGGTGATGTAGATTATGTTGATTGAGAAATCTCTCAAATAATTCCCACCCCCTCCCTTCAGCCAGAAAGGAAATGGAGCAAAGAGATCTCAAAGTGCGATCATTTTCGAAAAAAAACCGCAGTTTTTTCTATTTTTGGGTAGTGTTACTGGCTGGGAACTTCGATCACATCCTAAAGAGGTGCGATTTCAATTTCTACCCCTGAACTGTTGACCTCCACTTTTTGCCTTGAAAAATGGCAGATTGAGAATTTCAAGATTTTTTGATTTTTATCAAATTCAAATTGCTTATTCAAATATCTCAGAATTAAGCCAATATTATTCGGTCACTTTTAGAATTAAAAAAAAAAAAAAATTCAAACAGTTTCATAGCAGTTTTTACCAGTTATATTTGGATATGCATATGCAATTTTCTTAAAACTCAAGTTCTTCATTCAAATGCTTGAAAAATGAGTCATTTTTTTCATTATTAAAATTTTTGTAAATTTTTCCAGCAATAAAATTGGAAAAATTGCCATAATTTTTTTCAAGTTTTTTAAAATGAAATTTCATTTTTATAGATAAAAAAATGACTTGATTTTGAAGTGTTTGAAAAAGCAATTTGAATTTGACAAAAATTGAAAAAAAATCTTCAAATTCAAGGACCTCAAATTTTCAATCTTCTCATAGGGGGTAAATTTAATCAAAAGACCAAAAAAAAAATCGAATCGATTTTGAGGCGTTTGAATGAGTAACTTGAACTTGGTGAAAATTGAAAAAAATCTTCAAATCATATTATATTTATCTTCTCATCTGGTGAAAAAGGTTTTCATTTTCGTGGTCAATAATTCTCAATTAGAGATGAAGTACAAAAACTTCAAATTATGCCTTTTTAGAAAATGACTGAAGTTCCAAATGGTGATACAACCAAAAAATGGCTAAAACCTGAATTTTTTCGGAAATGGCTGTACTTTGAGACTTTCAGTTTCATAACTTTGTACTCTTTTCGACTGAGGACTCGAAATAGTTCACAAAAGATTACTATTTTAGTCTTATCATATTCTAGATATTATTTTTAAATCTTCGATTACTTCATTGAAAGCAACTTATTACTAAGTAAATCTATCTGATGGCTCATTTACTTAATGTTTATCTGCTCAATTCGTTATTATTTTTATCTTCTCATTACCACCCGGAAATTAGATTTTTTCAAGCTTTAGATTCACTCTAGTTAAGTAGAATGTGATTTCAAATTTTGTATGAGCATGTTTCAAGACAAATGAGCATAATTTTATGAAAACATTCGAATCGTTCATCCATTGAATTACAGAAAACCATGCATAAGGCTGGGGATAAATCTATCGTAAGTACATAAACATTAAATTATGCTGCTAAAAATAGAACTGATCGAATAATTGAAACTACAAATAACCAAGTTTTGAATATTTCAGAATAAAAAAATGTTTGTCATCAAAGTTGTAGTATTTTTCCTCATGCAAGGAATAAATACTTTGCAAGAAGAGCCACCTACCGCTCCAACACTGCCACAATTTTACGAACAGCTTATCTCAGATAAACCTTCAGGTGAACGAGAAACCTACCGAGAAAATTTCAGGAAGGTTTTGAAGGAAACGGACGATAAGCTTAAGGAAAAAGACGATACTTTGAAAATGGTTTATTGTCATCTGGTATATAACTCGATCTAAATTTTAATTGAAAATCATTGATTTAAGTAACCAAATTATTAATGATCATTTCGTTTTCATGTTACAGCCCATGAACGAATTTATTTGCTCGATGGTAAAAATGAAATACGGCATCACAAATATTTATAATGATAATGGAATTAAATATATATTGGGCAGCGAAGAAACATGTCAATGGCCCAGTAGAATTCAAACTCAACGAATAAATCATGATTTTTGTGAAAAAGGCAACGATCTTATGTACGATGTTCAGGGTAATAGAGAAAATCAAGACGACAGGGGATTTCTTAGATGGTATGTGATTGCACACGAAGATCCTAACTCAATCAAGTTCAATCGTGGAGCCATAAGAGATGATAGGCTGATAACTGCCGAAGAAAAAAAGAAAGGATCAGTTTTGGGCCCTGTAGTCTTGGAAAAACGTAAAGATGATCTTATTTCCAATTTTAAAAATTTCGCAAAAGCTCTACAAGGCAATCTCACGAAATACTATGAACATTTGAACGAATCACAGAAAGAAATTTGGTACCCTGGTGGTAAAGAAGAATTCCTCCGATACTTCGCAGCTATAATTCAGCGTAGTCATAGAATCGGGTATTATTATATGCTCCAATGGGCAGGACGTCTCGACTCCGAAGCAACAAAAAAATTTCCAAATGGGACGTGCTATACTTTGGACACCGCCCTGAATAATGTAATGCCTCAGTGGTATTTCGACGACGAGTATGTGACTATGCTGAATATTTTACAAGAAGCCCTGGGTTATACTGATAATCAGAATATTTACCATAAGACTGCGACTTTCAAAAATGCGAAAAATGAAGATGTTGTGATACCTGGATTTCCAAATTGCGGATATTTAAATATGCCTGTTGAATTTTACGCGAGTCGGTTTGCTCCAACGTCGTCACCAGCCAAGACCGACTGAAATTGGTGATAAGTGCATGGGAATCAAGAAACAACAGCAAAATGTGAAATTTCAAAGAACAAGAATATGAAATTTGAAAGGATTAGGAATGAGGTCAAAATGATAACAATCATGAAGGTACAAGATTGGAAATGATTTTTTCTGTGGTGTCGTTGAAAAATAAATAATTGAAAGGACGTTTTTTTTCAATAATTTTTTAATAAGGCCTTAAATGTATTTTGGAAATGTGAACTACTTTAACTTTTAGACCTTATAGCCAATTCAAATTTACATATCAAAAGTTTGAAATAAATTTGATTTAAAAAAAAAAATTATCTTACCAGGCCCGTTCCCCTCCTTGAGGGTTAGAACGAAAATAATCGTGCTTAGGTGAATGGACCATCAAGAGGAACTCGTAAAAAAAATTGTGCAAAATCGGAAGCCCCTTTTTCATTTTTGGTTGGTTTGAGTGAAATAGCCCTGACCCCCCCCCCACACTCACAGTGGGCCAGATGAGAAATCTAGCGTTTCAAAAATCAATTTTATAATTTCCAATTGAAATTAAAATCCAAAACTTGGATATTGGGGTAAAAATTGACGCTGATTTCGATTCTTTCAGACATTTTTTAGTAGACCCCAAAATAGGGACCCCAAGAGGGGGCGTCAAAATCCAACTTTTTTCAAAATTTCGAAAAAATTTCCCCAAAAATCTGATTCCAAAATTTTTAATCATTTTTGTGTAGGACTTGAATTGAGCGTACAATGGAAATTAAAATCCAGAATTTTTCAATATTTCAAGATGGGTATTGAAATTTAGATTATTGAATACGGTAAAATGGCAGGAAAAATTCTGAATTTGCTCCAATTAGGCCGCCTACTTGAGGCTAAATTCATTATGTATTCTGCCATATACCCTTTAGTTTACGCATCTTCTAATCTAAGAAGGAATAATTTAGTGTAATAATTTTCATTTCATTCAGCATTATGGGATAGAAATCAGCGTATTCAATAACCTAAATTACAATACCTATCTTGAAATTTTGAAAAATTTTGGATTTTTATCCTCGCTTGTGGGCTTACTTTGACCCTACCTACACAAGAATGGTTAAAAATTTTGGAATCAGCGTATTCGAAAACCTATATTTCAACACCCATCTTGAAAAATTTTGAATTTTGACCCCCTTGTGGGCCCAATTTGGGTCCTAATCAAAAATGATTGAAAAATTTGAAATCAAAACGTAATCGATAACCCATATTTCAACACCATCTTGGCTCATTCCATGTCAACTCACCCACTTTTTGACGTTAGGTCCACCGATTTTGCTCAAAATTTTTTTACGAATTCCCCTCGATGACCTAATGAAGGAATCACCATTATTTTGATCCTAACTGCTCAGGGGGTGGATGCCCCTTGTAATTTTCGTATCATCGGGATTTTTTGTGAAACGGCCTCAACTTTGAAGGCGTATAGCTCGAAGTGGGTTTGGCATAGAACAGATTTGTTTACGCAGTTTTGTAGAGAATTGAAAGAAGATTCGAATTTGATAATCATATTTCGAAAAGTTCAAAGTTGAACTTTTGAAATGAAAGTTCAACTTTCGTGATGAATACAACTTACGCAGGCCCCCATTTAAAAATTTGAAAAAAATTACTATGAGTAGTACTTTTTATGCCTTTTCCAACCTACGAATTTTCTAAATGGGATCTCAAGACTCCTGGGGGTACCGAGGGCCCCAATTTTGACCAAAATTCAAAAAAATGTAAAAACTCAAGAAACATGTTGATTTCTAATGATTCGAAGGCGCTGAATTCGAATATGTATTCAGTTTTTTCATCCGACCCCTCTGAGCCCCCCAATTGCCCCCCCCGAAAAGGGTCAAAATTCAAAAAAATGGAAAATTACGTGTGACTAGTCGTTTGTCAAGTTTTTGGGGTCGCTGATTTCGAATATGTGGTTATTTTTTTCGATTAAACCCTTTGAGGCCCCCCAGCCCCCTCCCCATTTTGAGAAAAGCATGTAAGAAGTGAAAATATCGTTTGGGGTATCGATTTCTGCTGATTCGAAGGCGCTGAGTTCGAATATGTATTCGGTTTTTTCGTCCGACCCCTCTGGAACCCCTATCAGCCCCCTTTTACATTTTTTTTAAAATTTTGATCCCATGGGGGGGGGGCTGATAGGGGTTCCAGAGGGGTCGGATGGAAAAACTGAATACATATTCGAACTCAGCGCCTTCGAATCAGCAGAAATCGATACCCCAAACGATATTTTCACTTCTTACATGCTATTCTCAAAATGGGGAGAGGACTGGGGGACCTCAAAGGGTTTAATCGAAAAAATAACCACATATTCGAAATCAGCGACCCCAAAAACCTGACAAACGACTAGTCACACGTAATTTTCTGTTTTTTTGAATTTTGACCCTTTTCGGGGGGCCAATTGGAGGGCTCAGAGGGGTCGGACGAAAAAACTGAATACATATTCGAACTCAGCGCCTTCGAATCAGCAGAAATCGATACCCCAAACGATATGTTCACTTTCGATGTCAAATCATTCAATACTTGACTGGCTATACCTAACCTAAGGTACCTTTTTCTTCTTTCCCAGAATAGAACTACTAATTGGCTAAAAAAAGTTGGACAACTCATCGTGCTCGGGAGTCGAAAAATCGCAGCCTTTTATGGATTGGTAACCCACCATACGTAATAAAAAATATTTCTCAAATTTTGCATCCTTCTTCAATTTTACCCCTGCATTTCAGGGTTAGATAATTCATCCTATCGGAATCTAATCGAGTTGCCTTTTTCATAATTCCATATTCTTGCTCCTAGTTCTTTAAAAATAGGCAAATCATCACACTTTCATGTAATCCAAGTTGCCTACCCAGCTGTCGAAAGGATTTCTCTTGTTAGCTGAACACACAGTATTATTTTCATCTGCGAAAAAAAAAAACGACAAATCAAAGTGTAACGAGGTACCTTCTTTTTTTTCGTCGCACAATAGAGATATACTCTGGTATTCTCGTTCGAGTGTGCACAATGAAGGATAAATTGCCGAGTACGTAGCGTACTCGTGCGCCTACGTGGGTATTTCTTTCTGCTTTTTCGCCTTTATTAAATTATTCATCGAGTTTATGACGGTGTATTCTTCTCGCCGTCGAGGTTGAACTGACTTCATCTTTTCGGATATATAAATCCTTCATATCGGAATCTTATTTTAAACGACGTCGATTTTTGAATTTCTTTTTTATGTTATCTACGGAGACACGTTTTTTGAATATGATAAAATATCGTCACTGGCGCGAAACTTCTCGGCAGCGCAAAAAATCTATTTTGGTAAATGCGAATTTTGACTGTCAACGAAAACACGCGCTAAAAATAACATTTTTCAAGCGCCGTATTAAGTGTTTTCTTTTGCCTATAGCGAGACTTTTGCAAAGGGCGAAGGAGGAACGCGTAAGTGAAAATTCATCAGCCTTCGTGTATTTTCAACGCCGTTTATTATGTACTCGTATTCTTTTTTTCCCTTTCTTTCGCAGTCGTGTTTACATAAAGATGTTATAGGCGTATCATGCGTGAAATTTCGACGAGCTCGTATTTTTTTTTCACAATTGTTGTGGCGAAGGCGATTTGAATATTTTAAGATATCGGTTAAATAATTCAACGAAACGGCCTCCTGTAACCGTTAATTACCTCGTATTATAAGTGATATTACACAATATGGATATTTTATCACACGCGAACGGGGTATAACGATGGTGAAAAAAGGAGGAAATTTCGCGCCGGCACCGACACCGGTCACGTAAAGCTATTCGTTTTGTTGGTTCGATGTTAAACGAATTTCGTCGGTTTTATCGTAATAAAACCTTCGGGATATAATTACATCGTCGGGTTTTTCTTATATACGGTGACATTTTTTCTAACAGGATTTAACGATGATGTATTACTACTCTCGGACTGGTGACAATTTTATTTCGTATACGAGAAGGAAAAATTCGAATCGAGGGGGGAGGAGGAACACGACGAAACGATATTTTTATTTTTCCAAACAGGTGTAATTTTCGTCTCATAACGGTTCAGATTTTTATCCTGGTAGGTTCGCGTAGATAACAAAAGATCCGCAATAAGGTCTATTTCCGCGTATAAATTTCCATTTGGGCGGCGTCTTTGAGAAGTAGAAAAAAAAAAGATGGCACGAGAATAGAAATGGTACTTTTAATAATTTAGTAAATCTTGGAAACGGGGCACGTTTTCAATTCCAAGTATTGAATTCGTATGAAGGTTTATCGTTTCGAATACATTATTTACTCTGGATGGGGATTTTTCTTCGGGTTATTTGGCGGAAAAGTCGTCATTTATCAGGACGAAACGGTTCTCGGTGCGGTTAATCCTCTGTAACATTCCGACGTATGGATGGTCTCTGGTTCAGCGTTCGTATGAGAGATAATTTCCAACATGCATTAAATACAATTTCACGCCAGAATTGGCGCTTTCATCGGGTAGCTACGAGGTGAGCAAATGAAGCCTCAAATGGCGGCATTAACTGGGTGAAATTTAGCTGAAATTTTATCTATCGACGTGTTCCAGTCAGCCATCGCGGATTTCTGGATTCGCGTCGATAAAACTCGTCTTTTAATATTTCGTCGGTCGAGGGAACTGAGAAAGGGGAGAGAACGTTTCATGGATCGAGTCAGTTTTTAAAAGTTTTCCACGTATTTTAACATTTTTTTAAGGGTGCTTGTTCAAGTACAGCTGGCAAAATGTATCTGCGAAAGTTAATTAAAAAAAAGATCGTTTCAACTTTTAAAATAATGAAAGTCGGGGAACTTGTATTGGGGTAGACTTTGAAGTTTTACGTATCGGTTTTACAAACAGCCAGCCAGCGTACACGAGTACGTGGGTGAATTCCCCACCCCAGATTTTATGCTCGAAATAGTGGAAAAAAATTGCCGAACTGGTACCGAAATTGATTCGAGGCTAAGCACGTGACGAAAACGTTATTCCCTGGTTTTATGGAAGGATTAAAACTGAAATTTGTTTTTCATGCGAATTAAAGGATAAAATATTAAACGAGAAGTTAAAGTTGTTCGTAGAGTATCAAAATTGGTTTTTTGTTTCTTATTTGTTTTCCTGGTGAAAGAGGGGGAGAGTATGGCTCTGAAAATCGAGCGTTTTTCAAAATACTTAATCGATATTATCAATTTATTATTGTTCTACATGAATAGAAATGATGTTGGAATTTCGACTGTTTTTTTGTATTTTGAATTTTTCACAACAAAGTCAAATTAGAAGTAGTTCCTTTTCATGTACTTATCTGAGTTTTCACAAAATGAAAAAACTTTAAATTGTGGTTTTATTTTTGAACTTGAGCTTTCGTTAAGATGAATACCGATAATTTGTCGAAGGTCCTTAACCTCAAAAATATATAATTTTACAAAGTGTCTCAAATTAAACGTTCGTAAAAAATCCATTTCGAGAAAAATTGTAGAAAAGTTGAAGCTTTGATGATAGCAGAGCTGTATTTTTCATTTATAAATAATTTTTGCAAACTTGAATTATATGGAAACTTTCCTTAGGGGTAAAAAATTGATTTTTGAGTTGACACTGATTTTGAGAGTGAAATGAGGAGAGAACCTCTATTCAAAAACCAATTTTTGATCTTTAAAAATGGTTTTTATATTCAGACTGACTTGTATGTTTTTTCTTTTAAAAAAATGGAGAGTATGGAATGTCATGGCGAATAATTTTTATGGATTGATATGTGTGAGTGTTTCACTAGGAATTTTTTTTGAGAATTTTTTTAAATTTTCCATAAAGAACGAAAAAATTTTAAAGGTTTTAGAAAATTTGAAATGAAGATGAAAAATGAGTAATGAAGACTTTATCATTTTGAATCAATTAAAGGCAACTAATAAAAAAATAATCAGAATTGCAAACACATAGAAAAACAGCAAAATTTTTTTACTTTCAGTGAATTTTCTCTGATTTTTCAAATGAACATCACTTATTTTTCAGCAAATTTCAAAGATTTTATTGATTTTTCGATTTCACTGATTTTTTAATTATTTTTTTCACTCTGCTTGCTTTCAGCGAAAATTGTTTTCATTGATTTATTGCTGTA
Source organism: Pseudococcus jackbeardsleyi (assembly GCA_038380155.1). Taxonomy (NCBI): domain Eukaryota; kingdom Metazoa; phylum Arthropoda; class Insecta; order Hemiptera; family Pseudococcidae; genus Pseudococcus; species Pseudococcus jackbeardsleyi. The sequence goes on from CM076242.1 coordinate 50,639,395, forward strand.
CTGCAATTCTCACGTTTTCTAGCGATTTTTGATAATTTTTACTGATACATAAAGAAGAGCATAGGTGCACCCAGGGGGGAGGCTCAGGAAGCTCGATCCCCCTCCTTAAGCTCGAAAAAGAGATCTGTTTGTTATCAAAAAATGTTGGGAAAGCTTCATTTTTCCACTCTTCAAAACGTATTTTCTAGAAAATTTTCGCCCTCGATCGCTTGGGCAACACTTTCGTTATTTCATTTCAAAAATTTATAATTTCTCATTAATTTTTGAATCGAAAAATACTGATTTCTCAACCAATTCCTAATTTGTTAGAAAAAAAATCAATGTTATTTTTGAGTGAAATTGATTAATCAAAATTCCGATAATTATAGATTCATTCTTAGCATCACAAAATTCACCCTGTCAAAAAAAATGACACTCCTACACAAATATTGATATAATTAATAATTATTGATATTATTAATGATTATTAAATTGGTTGCTGTTAGGTATTAGTATTTAGAAATAGTATACTAAAAAAAAATAAACAATTTGTAGATTAAATAAATAATACAAAAAAATTAAACAGGAATTCAAAATTAATATTGACATATGAATCATTTTCAAAAAATAGAAAGGTATGGCCCTCGCAAAAAGAAATTTGAACTTTTTCAATTCAACCAAATACTACTGGTTGTCACAAAACCCTTTTAGAAAAAATGGAGGAGTAGCTGAAAGAACTAAAAAAAAAAAAAAATTGTTTGTTACCACCTGTACAAAGATATTTAATTTGATTTTTGATAAATTTTCACTTTTCCGGAATGGAGAAATTTTTAAATTTTAAAAATGTTGAAATTTTCCATTTCATTGCTGAAGTGTTTGAAAAAATTTAAATTTTAAGGTTTCATCGAAAAAGGAAACATTTCAAAACTTTGATTGAATTTCAAATTAATTTTGAAGTGTTCCAGGTAAAACATTTTTTTCTTTTTGAGGGGGGTATCTCAATTGATGGTGAAACTTTCAACTGGAATAAAAATAAATCGAAAATATTCGTCTTAAATAGGCAACCTTATATCTAAAATTTCAGGGACTCGAGTTCATTTCGCGAATTTTGACGAAATTTTTGAACTTTAAAATACTGCACCGCAATGAAAAATAAAAGTCATATTGGATCATTTTCATAAAATTTTCTCCAGCGCTAAAAAATTCCAAAATTTTCGGGAGGCTCCGAAACGGCTTCAAATTTGATTCGGAATGTCAAAAATGAGATACCAAATTTCAGCTTCTTTTATATATTATAGATCATAATTTTAATTTTAAAATTTCAAAAATTCGCCGTAATATGAGACGATATAGCTCTCGATTTAATATTGTTTTCGTTCAAATATTTTCCTATGAAACTTGTGAATTTTGGGTATTAATGTTTCCCTGAATTTTCTCAATTCGGCCTGCTGTGCTGACTGTTGTATGTGGTTGAGTTTTTCTTGTCGTTGTTGAAATTCCTTCATGTAATTTTCCCATTTCTCTCGACGACGATCAGTTTCAAATGATACAGTTTTGGGAATGGTAAGCTTCTTCGCGGGTATTACTATTTTGTGAGGTTTTTTGTGTAGAATCAGTGGCGGTCTGGCCCATCGTTTCAGTTCATATTGTTTTTCACTCGTTGCACGTTGATGTTTCCTTTCCAGATGTGCTTGACAACGATCCATGAAGGTGAAAGGTCTCACGACTGTTCTCTTAATAGGTTTGCTCCTGTCTTTCTCATCGATTGTGGAAGTTTCTTTTTTTGGTTTGCGTGAACGAGGGGAAGTTTCTTTTTTTGGACTGGGTGAACGATTGGTGACCTTGGTATCTTTTTTAAAATCTGTTTGCGATTCGATCTCTTTGGTTTTTTGCAATTCGACTTGGGTCCCTCGGGTGGTTTTTGTTTTCTTTCTTCTTGATTCAAAGACTGATGGACGAGTAATTCTTGATGGTTTTGGACGAGTTACAGTGTTGGATTGTTGGGTCACTATTTGAATATTTTTTGTACAATTTTTCAATTTGGATGTACCATTGGCCAGTTTAGAGGGTAATTTTTTGATTTCCATTTCGAGAGGTTTAAGCATTAGTATGTCTTCAATGAGATGTCTCAATTTTTCGGAATTTTGCCTTTGATATTTCTCTTTATTTTCGTTTTCAAAAATGAAACTTGGCTCGGAAACCCATTTACGAAGTGTTATTTTATCGCTAGCTAATTTCAAAAGCGATGGGTTCTCTTCGATAAATGTTTTTACGTCTGTTTTCAAGGAGTTCGGCCACGGTAACCGTATCAAAGTTTTATTTTGTTTGGCTAAGGGCACTCTGATGATCAGACAATTCGTTTCCGAATTTTCCGATTCTTTAGATTTAGATGATTGGATCGAAGATTTCGACGATTTCAACGATGGTCTCGAATTATTCGAGTTAATTTCCTGGATCAAATTGGAAGACAAAACCAAAGCTCCGGATTTACTGCAAAATGGTTCTTTGATAGTTATTAATTGTGGTAAATTTGATAACGATGGTAATGTTATGGACCTAAGACGTCTTGGACAGAGATTATTATTCGATGTACGAGATGAATTCAGCTCTGATGTGGATTCTGAAGACAGTGGCGGTGAAAATTCTGTTCTAATGGTATCGACTCGGCTTAAAGTACCTGGACAGAACTATAAAATATCAGTAAGCGAATTAAGTAGGGTTTTTACACTCGAACGTATGGTTTTATTTGTGAATATTTTCTTGAACGTGTGGATTTTTGATTTGAAAAAGTAGATTTTTTCGATGTTTTCTGTTTGATTTTCGTAGTGGAGTAATAAGAATAAGTATTTGAAATTTGTTTTCAGAAATTGAGACGTTCTTATATGTACAAAAGCTAATAAAAAATTGATACCGTTGACACTTCAAAATCGAAAACTGAAAATTGCAATGTTCGACGAAAAGTGAATTACGTTTTTGAATAATGAATGAGTATGCGACGTTTTAGTTTTTTGGTATAGGTTGCAAATTTATGCCACACGCGCGCACAAAAAACCATACGTTATCGATTTCTTATGGTTGGATATGTTGAAGGAATAATAAAATAATAACAGAGCAATCACAATTTGCTTTTCATCAAAATAATATCTTTTAGGTATCATTTGCTCTATTTTTTCTTATACTTTTTTTTTTTTTTCAGAAAAAAAGACGTGGAAAATTATGAAATGCAAAAAAAAGGGGAAAAATATGAACATACGATGAGATACCATTTGAGCCATTTACCCGGTTCCCTTTACCTGTCAGCTTTATCTAGAACAAAATTTTGATGAAGTAACAATTTTTCTAATTTTGGAAAAATTACAGCAAATTTTTAATACCTATTTGAATAGACCAGAAAAATCGTTTCGTTTTCTGGATTACTTTTTCTCTGCCAGTTAATGCATTTTTATTCAATATCTCGAATTCAAATTGATGGGGATCGTTGGTCACCAACTTTCAAAAATGTTGAAAAAAGTTATGAATTTTTTCAAAAATTGAGAATTTAAATTGACCTCTTGCTAATCTGAGAAAATCAATTATTTTCTGTAAAAAAAGAGGGGTTGTTTCTTTTAGAAGTTTAAGAGAACAGAAATGAGTAGGGGAGATCAACTGACAAGAAAAATATAGGGAAAAGTCTGTAAAAGGCACAAAATTGAAAATTTCGTTCAAAAAATTAAGTTAAAATTTAAATGTTTGAAACGAATTGAAAATTCTTGATATTATATGAATTTGGCTCCACTGTCGTACAAAAAAATACCCAACATTTTATTTTGATGATTTATTTATACATTAATGATGTTAAGGTAAAATTTCTATCGTTCTATTAAAAAAAAGTTACAAATACGAACAGTCTTTGATCTTAAATTTAAAAATCGTGGTACCTATGCTGCTTCTTTTTTACTTTTCAGATAAATGATTTTTTTTTCAAAAGCTGAGTTGACTAAAAAATAGTTTGAAAATAAATTTTTTGTGGCAATTTTTTCTTCAGAAAGGTATATTATTTCATCTAATTTTTCTGAATGAAAACAAAATATAATGTGTAAATTTGTCAACAATTTTCAAACATCTTAAAAAAGGTAATTTCTTTATTCTAATGTTTTGAAAATTTGGTAATTTTTCAAGAGAGCAGATTGTCCCATAGCACAGTAGAAAATTAGTCTGGAAAATTCATGAAAAAAATGGCTTTTTACAGAAAAATTGTATTTAGGTTCTTTTTTCGATTTCGAAATTTTGAGGTTTTGAAGATGTAAGTATTTTTTGAAATTGCGAAAAAAAATTGAGTACCTATCTAAAAATCTGAATCTTATTTGAATTTTTAAAATCATTTTTAAAATTTTAAATCCTGAAAAAGTCACAAAAATATGAAACTTTGTAGACAAATGAATATGTTTTAGAGGCTTTGAGGAAGATGAGGAGGAGGGGGAGAAGAGTCGTCAGAAATTTCTGAATTTTGAATAAAAAATTCTCCAAAAGAAAAATCACGATTTGTAGTTTTTTTTTTGTCAGGTATGAAAAGGATGTGTTACAGTATTGGGGGTCAATTCGTAAACAAATTTTTATATTTTCGAAATTAACTTAATGTCAGAAAGTCATAGATCGATATTTTTTTATTCAACTCTTTTTTAGAAATTGAATTTAATATCAAAAAGTCAGAATAACAGAAAAATATCAAAAATTCAGAAGGATGAGTTTTAAATACTTATAAATTTTCATATTTCGAAATTAACATGATAAGTATCAGAAAATCAACATCTTTCTTTTAAAAACATGAATTTTTTCATTTTCTAAATTAACTAAGTCAGAAGCTGAAAATTGACTTAATATCAGAAAATCAGAATTGCAGGAAAAATGAAAGCTGATTTTTAAATTTTAAAAACAAATTTTTACATGCTTGATATGTATCAACTTAATATCAGAAGTCAGGATGAGAGGAAAAAACATATCCATAATACTAAAATGTTCAACATTTTGACGAAAATTTATTAATATTGTAAAAAGAAACAAATCATTGGTCTGAAATTTTCATTTTAAAAAATCATCTTTGAAATATATCCCTGATTAGAAGCTTTTGTTCTGAAATAAAATTTTCCTAAGTTCAAGATTGTGATGCTGAAAAAAAAAATTTGGTAGAAACCTACTGGAAAAGTATCGAAAAATCATGGAAAATTCACTTTTGATTTTTTAGTCGACTATATTTTTTTGATTCAAGATATTTAATTTTTTTCAAGTTAAATTTTATAATTCATCAAAATTTTTTTCGTCATAAAACTAAAATCAATAAGAATTTCATTTGTTAAAAATACCTTTAAGACCTTTTTGAAACCTTTTTTTTTTTTTTTTCAAAATCAACAAAGTAGGTAACATTGAAATTCTTTTTCAATAGCCATTTAAGATACAACACGCCACGTCTGATTTTCAAATTTTTAAAATCTGCTCTTTTACGAATGAATTTTACTCAACTCACCTTTTGCGCACATGTTATTTGTAATTTGATATTCGGCGACGATACCCGCAGATCCATTTTGTATAGCACAATCAACCAATACCATTTTAATCTTATCACAGTTTATATTTATCGATTGAATAATCGCGGAATATATAACAAAGTCGTCTGGCGAAAAAAAAATTACATTAACGAATGGAACGCCGCCTCAACTCCTTTCTCACACGATTCGAATTAAAACAAGGATACGTAATTGCAAATTTCACACAGCATAATTACAATTTATCGACTGATTAATGGGCAATGCAGGAATACCGTACAGAAATGCTTTTTAATATTACAATGTGATCGTTTGAATAAAAATTTTATAGTGTTTATCGAAAGATATAAACGTAGCTTGCCTTTATTACAAATACGACCTTACATAACCAGAGAAAAAAATTTAATCGGATAGTTTTATGTACTTTAAGATTTTCTTAACGGAATATCGATGAAAATAGGATAAATATCCCGGTTTCAAATTATTAGGTAAATATAAACTCGAATTTATTATCGATGCGAAAAAAAAAAGTTAAAAATCGGTAAAAAAAATGTTTTTTTAATTCGTTTTTTTTATCCTGGGTACGAAATTTTAATCTGTTGTATATTTTTTTATAAGCACTTAAAAACGGTTATGAGTAGACAGATGACAATTATAGTGAAATTTACATGACCTAGTTCTTTAGAATTGTGTGCTCGTATAAAGCAGTGCTGAGCGTTGTGGCTTTTTTTCTCTCTTCTATAGAACATCTTCATGTTGTCATTGGGGGTTTTACGCTGCGTATACACCGAATACGTGGGCGAATTTTTTTTCTCATCCAGTTAACCATACGAGAGGGTTGTATTCTTGGGCCGAGTAATTCATACACGTATACTCGAAATAGTGTTGAAAAGTTTATAGAATTTGCTCGATGACGAGAGTTTTGTATTTACCATACGAGCAATTGACGGAAAAAAAATTAATTTTGTTACGTCGAGTTGAATATTTCGTAATATTTGTACACTTGATCGAAGTGCTCTTGAAAAAAAAAAAACGATGTTTATTTTGGCCATAAAATCGGCCTGGCTTTTAATTAGAAGATAATTTGAATTTAAAATAACTTCGTGATGACATTTCTTTCGTTGGAGGTATTTTTGGAATGGGAAAAAAACAGTGGAAAAATTTACATAAGCTTTTGGCCTCCTTTGCCCGAGCAAATGGCATTAGCGAGAGTTACATTTTACAAGGATAGGATTTCAAATTACTACACGAAAAGTGATTCAAGCTGAGGTTGTTCGAGTTGTGAACTCATTTATTGTATCGACAGTTTCACCACATTCAAGTAGGGTATTTCATTCGGTATGTGAGGAAATTAAAAATACTCGAAGAAAGTCCTTTTGCGGTAGTTCGCGTTTCTAGGTTATTAGGGTACTTTTTTTTTTCTTTTTGAGGAGTACGAATTGTATTGGAAATTTCCAACGTACTTGAAATACGAATTAGAAACGTGTAACTAAAAATAACGTTCGAGGGTGTTTTTTTCCCTTTCAGCGTATACAAATAAGAGTATCAATAAAAGGAGTAAGATTGACAGTGAGTAGAAAGGTAATATGTACTGTACATACGTATACCCCAAATTACATGGAAATAGAGAGAGAAAGAGAGAGATAGAAAGAGAAAACATGCTGAAAGCATAGTTGTCGGTAATCCTTGACGTAGTTTCGATTGTATTATTCAAAACTCGCTTAATGTAAAATTAACTCAATTTGTATTCCTCCGCAGCCCTTTTCTCCTTTGTTCATTGTTAACGTGGTTTAAAATATTTGAAAATTTCTCCGCTCCGTGATTTAGTTTGTATTTCGAAGGTCGTCTCGCTTTTATTAACCGCATTTCACTTGTTACCTCTGATTCGGTTTTGTTTATTCGATAAATTGATCTTCTTAATGTCAGAAAATCCATCTACCCACTCAATATTTGATTACTTATTTAGCGATTAATTGGATATATTTGTGAGTTTGGATCGGATTGATGATGATTGTTGGCAGTAGGTCGGTGTTGAGATGATTTTTTCAGGTTGGCTGAGATTGAATTTTGAAATGAGTGATCTCAAAGGTTGCTGGCAAAAATTTTCAAGTTCGGTGTTCTGATTTTTTTTTGAGTTTCGTACAAATTTTATTGAAATTTTAACGAATGTTGCCCCTTCCTTGTCCAGGAATTTGACGAATAAAATTTTTGAATGTGTATCGATCTGATTGAAGTTTATATGCTTGAAGTAATTTTCATCAGTAAAAACTGAAAATTTATACAGGAAATTGAAAGAAAAAAATGACCAACTTGAAATTCTACTTGCTTTCAATTTTTAGTTGAGATCTGATGTAAATCATTTTTAAAAAGTGTGTAAAACTACATACCCCTGAAAAAAACTAAATTTCATCTTCGTCAGTGACGTTACTATTTTAATTGAAAAAAAGAGGAATTTTAATTTTGGATTCATGGTTTCAAAATTCAAGATCTTTCAAATGACCTAAAATTGAAAATGGCTATATTTTTTATTAAACAAAAATAAAATTACACTAATTCGAAAAAAATTGAAAAATTGCCGAAAAAGAATTTTCGAAGCTCCCAAATTGATTTCTGGAGTTAAGTATTTATGATCTTAAACTGAGAAATAGAACTTTGAGAAATGAGAATGTGGCAATAATTGGAAAATTTTCAGATTTAGCAAGTGAAATATTTAAAATAATATTTTTTTTCATCTCTTAGAAATCCATTTCGGGGTTATTTTTACCGAAAATCCAAAAATTGAGACACTGGGGTTGGAAGGGTTAGTTCAAAATTGAATTTATTTAGCTTTATTGAATGAGGTATCGAAATCTTTGTGTTTCAATTTCTCTGAATTAATTTTTAAAGCCATTTATTTCTTTCAAAGAGGAAAAGTAGAAATATTTATTTCAATTTTTGTCTCACCCTTTTTTTCCTGCCTTACAGACACCATTTTGAATTTAGATCCTAAAATACCCATCAAAAATGTATTCTAGAAATCTAGAAACCTGAATTCTGAACAAGAATTTTAAAACCCTAAATCAAATTCTACTTCCCTTCGGAGTTTATTAAAAAAAAATTAAATAGCGTTAAAAGTGAATTCGAGAAATTTGAGAATGTTGAAAATTATACGTTTTGATATCTTTCTCGATACCTTCAGTTTTCAGTTGGATCTATTTTCTCACTCCAGAGGCTTAAATAAACACAAAAGGCTTTAGATTGACCTTCCCTCCTTCACTATTTCAGAGGCAGGGATGCAAATCGAAGCCAAAATGGAAATTCATTTTGAACCGATAAAATGGGCCAAAAAACAAAGTTTTTTTTTAAAAAAAAAAAAAAATCGGTACTGTTGGGAGTGTTATGATTGATGAAATCGAATGTTGCTCCACGAGCGCATCTTTTCCGGAAGTATCGCATGTACCCTCCCCCCTCCTTCCATCATATCAAAAATTCAACACGTCATATCTCTGTGAAAAAAAATCTTGAAGATTATACATCTTCGGAGGTATGAATGAGAATTTTTAAAAAATTTCTGTTCGCATTTTTTTCCCAATTTATTTCAAGTTGAATTTTTTTAACAAAATGTTGATTTTTTTTGGGGGGGAGGGGGAAGGAGGAGAAGTCGTGACTGAATTTTTTTAATGGCTTCTATCAAGTGGTCACGCATTAGAATTTTTTTTTGAATTCCGAAATTGAGCGGAACATACTTTAAAAAATTAAAACCGAAAAGAAACACATTTTTTCTAGGTACTTACTTTTTCATACGATTTTAATTTTGAATATCGCATCCTGAAGTTGCGATAATTCCAAAAGGGATGAGTGTGATAGGTAAATAAATTTTTTGGATGGTTGTAGAGTAGAAGTATTTAATATTTTGAATCACTTTTGAACGATCTTGGGTCAAGGGGCTATTTTTAACCTAATCAGGTGAAAGGCTTTTTAGAATGCTAGAGGTAAAATTTCATCATTTTCTGGTTTCTGGATTTCTAATTTGATAAAAAAAAGAATAAGAAACTGAAACTATAATTTTTTTATTGCTTAAGTAATCGAACTCAAAATAAGGAAAAAAATGAAACCAATACCGAAATCGTAATCGAAATTGAAAAATTTGAAATTGTGCTAAGCCGAAACCCAGAATTTTTCGATTTCATCCTGTTTTGAGGATCCACGTTCAGATTTGACTTTAAAACAACTTCAGAAGTAGATTCACAAGCTTAAATTGAATCCCAGAAATAGACCAAGAAGCATCAAAACCCTCTCATAGAGCCATTTTACAAATTTTTTTTAAATAATTTTTTTTCAGAATTTTTCTTCGTTTTATTTGTTCTTTGAAATTCAATTAAACTCATTTCTCTGCAAAATTTTTGAATCGATCTCATTTTGATGGTGTTTTTAGTGCAGTTTCAAAACTCTATAAATGACTAATGTATTTTTTACAAATACTTATGACATTTAGACTTTTTCTTCATTTGTGACCCTGCCGGAAAGAAGGGACCTGATGTAAAAAAAATCGTGTCTCATTTTTCACATTTTTGGTCCAAATGACACTGAATCTGGACCACACACATAAAAATAAAAACATCGATTTTTTTACGCAAGGTCTCTTCTTTCCGGCAGGGTCATATTTAAAGCCTTCAAATCTCATCTTTAAAATCATTATGAGTACTTAGCAATTTTTTTCCAGGTATCCTTACTCGTAAAATATTTGTATCTTGAAAATTGAATATTCTTCAGAAAAGCCTACATAGCTTTTTAAATTTTCAAAAATTTTTCACATCAACATTTTTTATTACTTTTTTCCTCGCAAAAACTCCCTTCCGTGTCATCTTTTTGGCTACGCCACTGATTCTCGTATTTATTTCACATTATTGATTTAAATTTTCAAAGAAAACATAATAAAAAAAAGAATATATTTGCATACCATCGGATAAACGTAGAAAGTTTTTTAATACCACGCGTCGATTCTGTTTCCATCTTATGAAAGAAATATACCAGTACGAAAAACATATTAGTAAACACGACGGAATTTCGAAAGTGATAAAAAACTAATCCATCATGGTACCCGGCTGGTTTTCGAAACTCGTAGAATTGTGGCGATCGCGTTTCATTTTTCAGATATTTTGACATATTTTGGGCGGGTTTTGTTGAAAAAAGTAAATATTTACGACGTGTTTGAATGAAGTGGAAAATATTTACTGTCAATTTTTTGCCATTTGGTCCCGTTGATCTTCACCTCAACTCAATATGTACCTACTCGGTATATTCGAAACCCAAAGTAAATCGAATACAAAGGCCTTTTATATATACGTACAAGGAAAACCGAAGGGTTCTTAAGTCACGAATCTGCCTTTACTCTCTGGATGTACATTTAGATAGCTATACGTTCCCTACATTTACCAAGATATACCTCGGTATAGCTGTGCAAACCCGCCACCCAAGTTTTGAAGTTTTGATTTGTTTAATTTTTGGCTGGCTGCGCGCGGTGCAAGGAGGGAAATTAGATACCTATGCTGGAATTATTTCTCGTCAAATTAAACTGAAACATTTCATTCTGCTGGATCAATAATATAGTCTTCGCTATTAAGACGTATACCGTTGTAATGCCATCGCCAGTAACGAATAAAATACATCATTTAACAAGGCTATAAAACGTGGTTATATTAGAAGAGATTTGCGCTTCAGTTGAAGCAACGTTATTCGGAATGCTCGTTAATATTGCTACATTCTGAGTCGGAGCCGCTGAAAGAATACTCGGTTTATTTGTACGCGCGTTTCTTTCTCTTCTCTTAATTTCTTTTTTATTCATTCCTCTGGAGACTCAATTCGTGAAAGTAAAAGAAGTACGAATGAGTGAAAAAAAAATGCAATATCTACCAAAAGCAGATATTCTATATTCAACAGATGGCTGAAAATTTACAAAAGGATTATGTAACAAAAGAATTGTAAACGACCGAAAAAACCCAATGTTTTAAAACAGCGCGGCCAAGAAAAAAAAAACATCATTTGAATTATTTAATAAGGTACAAATTTAAGAATTCATCACTTTACACGAACGAATTCGTTGAACCATCCAATGGTCGTATTTTTTCACTAGTTTGAAAGGATTTTTCAAAAAAAAAGTGCTTGAAAATATCCGCGGATAATTGAAACGTTTGGAAAAGAAACGTTTAGCAGTTTCTCGTAAAACTCTGTAATTTTTTTTAATGATGGAACGACTGCGAGGAATATTGGAAATTGGTTTTGTTTGATTTTCCTCTTAAATTAACATTTTAATTAGACTTTTGATGCTTTATTTGAACGAAGAGACACTCTTTGATGGATGGTTAATTGTTTTTGAAACTTTAGATAAATGTTTATGCTTTTGCTTTCCTTTGATCGGTGCAATTTGAGTTTGTGTTTTTACTAATGACAGAGTTGGGCTGCTGAGTACGAAATCGGTATCTTTTTCCGCGAGACGCAGGGAGGGGTTCATTGGATGGTTGAAATTGCTTCTCATTCGATGATTTTACCGAATCATACTGCAGTAGATGAATACAACGATAAATTAATATTTTGGAGTCCAATTTTAGTCAACTTTTCGACTCTGGCAAGTTTATTAATTGCGATGTGTAAATGGAAGTGGAGCCCCTGTTACGATAATTTATGGCAATTAGCCCAACACAAGAATAAAGCAAAAGAAATTTGAAAGAAAGAACGTTGGTGCTTAACAAATTTTTAGTTTGAAATTTAATTTTTGGTGCGAAAACTACTTTTTTAAAATTATTATGCCAATTTTAAATCGTTTCATTTCAAATCGGTGAAAACTGAAAATTCACTGAAAAAAGCCAGAATTGTCGCACAGGGAAAATCAGCGAAATTCTTCGATTTTCTATTCTATTTACGGATTTTCGCTGGTTTTACAGAATTTTACAGATTTTACTGACTTTTCAGCAGATTTTCATTAATTTTCTGGTAGGTAACTTTTCAGTGAAATTTTTTCATTGATTCATCACTGTGATGTGATTTTGAATACTTTTTAGTGATTTTCAATAATTTTCATTGATTTATTAATGAGAAAGTGGGTAAAAATTGAAATGTGAGAATACATTTTAAGGAAGAAAATCCAATTTTAATTCTGTTGTTTTTTTGACTTTTTTCATTGCCGCTAAATATTCATGAAATTTTTCAACAATCGTTTCTCATATTTAAAAAAATGAACCTCTAGGCAATTATTTTGTTTTGATTTAATAATATCTGAAAATTTCTATACTTTTTTCGCTCTTGAAAATCAGAAATTAGTGATTTTTTTTTTCTATAAACTGTCTCATCAGTTGAGATATTCTGGCGAGAGTTTCTGATGTTGATGTATTATTCCAAAATTTTTTTGATGATCAATGATAATTTTTTCGGAAATATTCAATTTTTAATACTTTTGGTCCACCCATCTTGGAAATTTTTGAAAATTGTTTCAAATTCAAACCGATATTCTTTGATAGTATTCGACATTAATTAAATTTACTTACGATTCACGAAAAGCAAATGCTTGAAAGAAGCTGCAACTCACCTGTAAAAAGAAAAACAAACATTTCATATAAAATATGATTAAGTAATAAGCAATTGGACATAATACTATTTATTACCTACCTACTACACATCCCTAAAGGGTGAATGCTAAAAATTTAAGTAAAAAAATGAAAGATTTTTTCAGATTTTGATTCGCTCCATTGCTCAAGTTTTTCAATTTGGATGAATCTATTTTCAAGTTTTGTGCTTTCTAAATTTGAATCAGTCAAAATTTACTGATTCAATCGGTGAAATTTCATTACTGAATCAGTGAAATTTTATTTTTACTAATTCAATATTGAAAATTCACTGATTGAAAACAGTAAATTTTGACTGATTTCAATCAGTCAATTAATTTTTAATGATTCAATGGTGAAAATTCACTAATTGAATCGATAATTTTTCATTGATTGGCAGTAAAATGTCGTTGATTATCTGGGGAATCAGTAGAATTTGACTGATAATCAGTGAGACTTGATTTTCTCCATTTTATCAGTCAATTTTGGCATTTTTGACTGATTCAAATTAAGAGGTGCTCAATTTTTTTCCATTGATATTGTTTTATTACGGCTTCTTTACCGTTTCAGTTACGAGCCCTTCTTCGCCTTGGACCTAAATTACGAGTAGATTAAATTTCGATTTTGATTTCGAAAAAAAATTCAAAATGTTTCGAACTCGAAAAGATGTAAAATTCCCTGCTTTCTGTTTCAATTTTTCAGTGTACTCCCTGCACTTATTTTGAGTAGGTACCTGATGAGAAGAAATTTGTTATTGATAAAAATCTACGGATCTTTCGTGAAAAAATTTTAATTGATCAAAATTATCAAAAAAATTTAAGAACCGCATTTTCAATTCATTTAGAAGAAAATGTTTCATTTTCTGGGAATTACTCAATTGGATTCTGTTAATGGGTTATTGCGTTGAAACCCGATTTCTAAGTTGTTTCATGTTGAAGAAAATTATCATGAAATATTTTTTATGAACATTTTTTGCACTTCTGAAAAAAAATCTAGTGGTTTTACAAACTCATTTGGTGAATCACCATTTTTCTATGATGATTTTGTGCCGAGAGAAAGTATTGAAATAGAAAAATTTTCAATTTCAAATTTTATTCATTTTGTCTGTTTTTGTGGAGGGTGATAGGGTGAGAGAGGTATGCTTATAACAGCTGAAAGGTTTGTTTATAATAAAAACAAGCAAACAAACACTATCTGAGTACTCGTAGGAGAATCGTACGATCCCTTTCCCCTTCCTACCCGCCTCTCTCTACCAACTTGAAGATCGGTTGTCTCTGACCACATTCCTTCGACATCCGGTTACACAACATCCCTAAACTGACCGCTTTCTCTTTTCCTTTTGTCTTTAAATCGATCCTCTCGCGATCAATTCTCACCCAACCGGCGATGCATATTGCATTGAAGGCTATCGATGTATCGAGCTAGGTTTAAGTTATCAATACATTTAGATCTTTTTCGAACATGCATCTCGCTTTTTTTCACTGAGAATGGTTGTTTATTTTCTATAAATTATTTCCCTCTCGATTATTATTCATGATTGCTAATTTTTGGAAAGGCAGGGAATTACACAAATTCAAGAAATGATGGAAAATTCTAGAAATTATAAAGAAGTTTTGAAAACAAAATATTGAAAAAAATATTTATTTTGTTTATGAAAGACACTCATTTTTAACTTCGCTTCCTTCTGCAATGTTGGATTATTTTGAACCAAAAAATCGCAATATTTAATGCAATTTAAAATGGGAATGTAGTTTTCTCTTCATAAATTTGCTGTGTAAAAAACTGATCTAGAAAACCGAGAAGAATCATGGATAGATATAAATGGATGTTTAGGTATATTACATATTTTTGAAAAAAAAACTTCTTTTCATGTTTTTCTATACCTAATTTATACTAATTCTTTGTTAAATTATTATTATTTTTTCAGATTTTCGCCTCCTACTTGATTTTTGCAGTTTGCATTGCAGTTTTTGCCTTGGGTGAGTTAACTACCTAATTTATTTTGATTTTTGAAAATTTTATCAAAAATTTGTACCTGTCGATTTTTTATTCGATTTTCTAGTTGCATTTCATCTTTGAAAACAATTTTACCGCGAGAAAATTCGACAATAACTATTGCATGGTGTCTAACAGGTTCTGTTGGTACAATTTTGCGATCCTTCCCGCCAAAATTTTATTTATTAAAGAACTCGTAACTATCTGAATTACAATTTTCAAAAATATTTCGGTTTTTTTTGGAAAAAAATCGGAAAACAAATTCTTGGGTATCTTTTTTTTTTTTTTGATGTCAGAGCAATACCTGAAAAAAGCATGAATTTTTCAGATTTTGGGTACCTTTTTTTCAAAAAATTTCGCCCTTGCTTAGCTCAGGTTCAGTGAATTTTTCTTTTCAATGTAATTCTTGTGATATAATTGCAGAAAAATTATGAGTTACCTACTGTTTTAAAAATTATTTTTTCAGTAGGTATCATTTAAATCTTTGAATTTATATAGAAAATGATCACAACTCCAAAAATGAACAACTTGAAACATGAAATAAAACAAAGAATTTCTGGTGTTGAGTCTTCAAAACTTTTCTCAATTTCTATTATCTTTGTTTTTCTCGAATTTTCAAAAGAAATTTCCACCCTTTTTTTTCAATTGTCGATGAAAAATTTTTTCGGAAATTTTTTTTCTTGATAGGTTTTGATTTTTCTGGGGGAAGGGGTCATAATTCATTAGTACCGATTTTTAAAAGGGCCTGTTTTGGGGTTCTGAAAATTTATTAGACACCCTGTATTGCTTTTTTCCTCATATCATGAGACGTATACCCTTATGAACACATCTGCACGCACAGGCCCAGAAACGAATCGTATTTCACATGAACGAAATTAAGAGTGAGATTTGGATACGAGAGAGAAAAAAAGAGTATGGCGTAGAAATTGAAAATCAGTCGCGAATTATCGAACAGGAACAGCACCAGCAAAAGCCGAAACTATATATTAGTTACATAACAGTAGTCATAGGAACCGAATAGATCAATAAAGATATACAGGTAAGAAGCGAAGTTCTAACACAATTATCACGATGTAGCCATCAGAGAGAGAGAAAGAGAGAGAGAAACGCAGATTGATCAACTTATAAAACCGTGAAAAGCCAACTATCGTTATGCCTTGTACCATATATTCGTATACGGTTTGCTACCTACGTGGATATGGTATATTTCACTCCAGTATCGATATTTTTCAGACGAGGTGGCGTTAATGTACGTCGTAAATGATAAATTATACCGCAGCAATGGTTTATAAAGCGAACAATTGATAGTGTTTTGTTAAATTAACTTAAAGCTGCGTAAACGAGGAAGGGGTGAGATGTTTTTTGTTAATTAAACGTTACCAGCGTCGGTATAAATGTGTAGAGGAGCAACAATGATGGGTTGCATACTTGGCACGTCGTTTTAACGCAGTTCGTTCCCAGTGTGAGTGTAATGTACTCATAGTTAAAATGTACCTACATCGTGTTCCTTTGTACAATCGTATAGTGTGTTTGGGTTGGGTAAATTTTCAACTGTAAAGAAAATGCCTGCGAGTAAAGTTTTTATTCTGGCTCCAACATTATGAAAACTTTCCGCAGCAGAGATGGTTTAACGCTTTTGTTGTTATTTCTGTTCGCAAACAGCTTGGCAAGTTAGACTTTCAATGAAAGTAAGGCAATTTTCCAACTTTGAGCTTTTCTACTTTGTACTTCATCAACACATGGGGTTGGGAAAAAAACGAACCGAAGTTTTCTCTAAGTAAACTACACGGTATAGGTACCAATTACAGATGAGAATTTTATATTTGCGTTTTACCGAATTATTTGCTGATACGAGATGGGTTTTGATTTCATATGGGATGTTTCGTTGGTGAAATTTTTTTCAGACTGAGATATGCAGTGGGTGGATTGAAAAAAAAAACTTAATATCTTGGATTTTAACTAAATTTACGAAGTGTGGTGCATTTTGAGTTGAAAAAACGCTGCCAAAAAATTTCATCCCATTGCCTCAAAAGAAACTGAAACTAGAAACCCCTAAAATTGATTATTTTTTGTTTTTTTTTTTTTAGTTTTTACTTTAAAAATACCTTTTTTTAAAGAAATATCAAAAAAAATTAATACCTAGCAGGTCATAGGTTTGTTTTTTTTCTGATTTTCTGCATCTTTCGAGCTCATTTACCAAGGGGGGGGGGGATCGAGGTGGAAACTACTTGAAATTTTTATTCAGACTTTTTTTTTAAAAAAGAAACAAAATTGAATTTAAATTCTTCGCCCCTGTGAATTTTTATATGCCTTCTCGATGGAACTTTCATTTTCAACAGTTTCAAGTAAACAATTGAGAAAGTTGATAAAAATTGAAAAAAAAAGTTTTACTGAATCGAAAAAATGAACTGACGTTGGAGAATTATTATGGTTTTTGGCCTCACACCGAAAAAGAAGAGACCCGGTATTGACATTTAAATATAAATAGGTACTTACTGAAATTTTGAATTTTGAATGTTTTATTAAAATCAGGGAATCCCCCTGCCTCATCCAAAAGTGGGTTTTTAAATTCAAATATAAAATACGAGATAAAAATTCAAAAATAGCTTGAACCTGGCTGACAATAAACCAAGCGAGATGTAGAAATCGAGATAGAATTTTGAGCATCATTCTAAGGATCATTTCAGGAAAAAAACTGGAAAGAATGAAAAATGGTAAACATTGGAGTTCTCTCGTTTCAATGCCCTTTGGAGTGGGTGCTGAAAATTTTTAGGGAAGATTTTCAACGTAATAGGTAGGTGTTTAATCTTCAAAATAAAGATATTAATGAAAATCTCCTATTCGTTTAGGGATCAAAATAGCGAAATGTAAAAAAAATCTTCATAAAAATACGTTTCATTTCTGTAATAAATAAATTTTTTAGAGTAGTTTTTTGATTTACTTGAAGGGTCATTGCAGTTTCTTTAACCTCACTCTCTTAATTTGAATCAGTCAAAAATTATTGATTCAAATCGACAAAATCAAGTCACTGTAGGAATTAGTAAAAAAAAGTACGATTCAATCAGTGAATTTTGACTACTGAATCAGTACAAATAAAATTTCACTGATTCAATCGTTAATTAATTACTGATTCAATCAGTGAAATTTTTTTCATGAAAATTCACTGATTTGAATCAGTAAATTTTTACTGATTTCAATCAGTCAACTAATTTTCACTGATTCAACAATCAAAATCCACTATTTGAATCGGTAATTTTTCACTGATTGGCAGTAAAATGACGCTGATCAACTGGGGAATCAGTGGAATTTGACTGATGATCAGTGACTTGATTTTCTCTATTTCATCAGTCAATTTAGGCATTTTTGACTGATTCAAATTAAGAGAGCAATGTTCAGTAAAAAAAAAATAATTCGAAGAGAATTTGTTCGATTTTTGAAGTACTTACTGCATTTTTTATCATCACAAATGAAATGATCATCTTTAGAAAATGTAAGTACTTAGATAAAATGTTCAAATTGTTCATAATATTATTTTTCCTCTTACGTTAGAGCTATCCTATCAGGAGTTGGTGAGTTGATTCCTTGAATCCAGAAGATTGTGAGGTGATACCATATTTTTTTTTTTAGGGATGCACTCGTACGAGCTGATTAAGAACTTTTTCAGTCTATCAAAGTTACCTATTCAGGAGATATCATGAGAAGGTTGACTTTGGAGTGTGTTTTTTTTTTTTGGGGGGGGGGGGGGTTTACGAATTGGTCTTTTATGGGTCTTAATTGTTGAGATGAGAGCGTTTTTAATCAAAAAATTCAGTTAAAAATGGAGAATTCGTCAAGAATTCGTCAAATAAAGAGCTTGTAAATTTGGATGAAATCCCACTTGAGTTAAAAAATTTCAATTTTTGGGCCCTCTGTTACAATAATTTTGACCATGTTTTTTTCTACTCGTAAAACATTTTTACCAGCACAAAATTTCTTCTTCATGAACCATCCATATTGTTTTTTTTTCTCCAAAAAAGAAGATTTTGGGAAACTTTTTTTTTAAACCTCCCAAAACTACATTTAAGATGATTTTCCAAATCTGATTGTTTGAGATCAGTAATTTTTCGAAAGAAATGGTATTCATATTTTCGTTAAGTTTGCGAATATAGGCCAAGGTAATTTGAAAGTGAGAATCAACTCAAGAATTCCCCCCCCCCCCCCAAAAAAAAAAAAAAAAAAAAACTGAAATCAAATCTTTCATACCTCGGAAAAAATATAAATCCTAATCTACAGCCGTATAATCAGATTCAAATTTTGTTTGGTTGACTACCACTCAGCAGACACCCTGAAAACCTAAACCTATACCTTTGGTTTAATATTAAATATTTTTAATGTACCTATGCCTCTTTTTTTTAAGAGTTTCATTTTTTTCACAAAATCTTAATTTTTCTCGAATGAGAAACTCGAAAATTTTTTTAATTTTAAATTCGGCACTTCTCCCTCTCAAATCCAGAGTATTTTCTAAGCAGCAAAATTTCTCACAAAATCGAAAACATGACGCGAATACGACAAATCTTATAAAATAAAAAATCTCACTCACCTACGACTTTTCCCTCCTTTATATTCAACATAATTTCGTAATCCTACGATAAATTCAACGAACCCCACGTGAACCAGATACCAGCACACAAGAATCCACTCACCAAACCTCAAAGGTCGTCGTAAAAGGTCATGAAAAAAGTTCAAATACATGCAAAAAGCAGGAACCCTTCTCGAATCACATACGCGGCTACGTGACAGTGCTTACGTTCAGTGAGAACAGTGTTGGCAAGCAGCCTAGCCATTTTTAATTGCATACTGGAAACGATGAATTATCTATAATGTTATTTTAACGTTTGAAAATATGCAGCAGATCGTATCTGGCAACCATCCTAGCGTAATTCAAAAATTTCAAAACAAGATTGGCGGATTTTTATAAATAGAAGAATTTGAAAGGGAAAAAATTTCTCATCGATGAAGAAAAGATACTTTTACGAAACCCGAATTTAATATATTAGCTTACTCATCGTACAGACGATGATGCGATGTATCTAATCTGAATACAATGTAAACATCCATAATAGCATTTAAAACCTCAAATGGCATCGCGGTTAAAAATAACGTCAGAGTTCGTGTAACCGTTTTACATACGTGAGAGTACATTACATACACAGATCGTGTTTTCTAGATGTTTATAAATGTTGATGAAATAGATGCCCAAGTATTTCGCAACGTGGAATTTTCGTATCGGTCGAATATTTATCGAATTGAAGTCCGAATGGAGGTGCAAGAGATGGAAGCGATCACTTCAAAGGTTCGAATTTACATTTTCATATGGAGAAATGGATACCTAATTTAATTTCAAAATGTTGACTGTGCGTATGTGTTCCAGAGGAAATATTCAGTTACCTGCGAATTCGAGTGAAGGGATTGCAAATAATGTGCTACGAGTGCATTACAAATATTTAAACTTTTTTAGTCCCTCTTTCTCTGAATTGGTGAAATGTTTGTTCGATGTTTGGAAATTATGATTTTTTTTTTGATTTTTCAATCTGTACTGTAAATGAATGGTACATTTTCATTAGTGTCCTTATTTTGTAGATAAATTAATGGTTTGAAATTTTACCCCATCCCTCCATTTTTTTTCCTAGAATTCTCAGCCTCGTCTTAAATCAACTTCCGAGAATGCTGATGATACTCAAAAAAATTTTCAGACACATCGTATCTCATTGTTTGATTTTTTTTTATATATTTCAGATCTTACTTCCTAGAAATCTCAAATTCTTATTTTTTTTTTCTAGATTCCTAAAATTTTTTGTCATTTTTGATGAAAATTGTTTGAATTAAAAAAAAAAAAAAAAAAAAAACATCAAAAACAAAAACTATAAAAATACGATTTTTTTCTCAGTACAACTAGGTACCTAGACCTACTGTACCTAGGTACAAACTTCAAATTTACTTATTCAAAAATGAATTTTTTTCTGTGAAGAAATTTTTAAAAAAATTTCTTTTCTCCATTCATGTTTTTTTACAAATTATGGTTCCAGATAAAAATTTTTAAATTTTGAAAAAAAAACTCCAAAGAACTACCTATTTTTTGGGTGTGATAAGTTTTCCATTTATATCCATAAATGTTGAAAAAAAATTTTCAAATTTTTTCAATCTTTCCTGTTTTTATAAATTTTTGAAAAATTCTCTTTTTGAAACATCTCCCTATAAAATCTTTCAACTCATGGAAAATCATCCAAGTTTTGGAAAAAATTACTCATGCTATGAAAAATCGGGAGTTGGTGAATTGATTCTCATTTTTTTTTTTTTTGCAAATGTACGAATTTTTTCCCACTTTTTTCAGGGGTATGCATGAATTGATTCCCCCCTTTTTTTTCAGGAAATACCATGAGAAGGTTGACTGTGTTCTTTCCATATCTCCAGGTCCAGGACCAATTTATCCATGAGAGGGCCCTCCCCGCAAATTACGTCAGATAGAAATTTTCAAAGCATGAAAATACGAAAAAAATGTGTTTTTTTTTGTCATTTTACACCCAAATTTTTCCAAGCTTCACACTCGGTTCGCTCGACCAAGAGCAAAATAATGATATTAGAGGCGTTGGAATTTTTTTGGGAGATACCAGAAGGATTTCCTGGGGAGGGAGCAAAAGGAAGCAATTTTTTGGCTCTGTCGCCTTAAATAGTAATTCGTATAATTATGATTTTGAGCATGTCCAAAAGAAGCTTTGAAAAAGTTGAGTTTTTAAAGTCCAAAAAGCATTTTTTCCTGTGATTAATGAATTTCGACTTGTGTGAAGTGCGAATGGTCTCCAATTCGTACGTTCCCACTTTCGGGTACATTCCTACTTACTGGAGGAGAAATTGAGAATCAATTCATACAAACTCTGCTAAAAAAAAAAAAAAAGGGAATCAATTCATACATAATTTTTTTTTTAAAAATGGGAATCAATTGTCTTATAATTTTATACGAATTTTTTTGTGAGAAACAACTCACCTACAGCCGAAAAATCATTCAATTATTGAAAATTGTCCAATTTCTGCAGTAAAAATAAATTCCTTATTTCTGAAACATTAAAAACTAAAATTGAAACTATTATATTTCGCCCAGGGAACAAAACTTTGATCAAACGGTGCATCGCAGCTTCCCCTCCGCACCGAAACCAGCCTACAGCACAAATTAAACAAGTATTTCACCGACATGAGCCCAACGTGCGTGTAAGTTCTACGTACACAACAAAACACAGCAAAACTTGGCCAAATACGAATCTGTAACGGAAACAAATTTACAGCCCATTGGCGTATATTTAAGTTCAAAGTTTACCCGGGTAAATTACTAATTATGAAGCTTAGAAGTGAAACAATCGAGAAGTTGAATTTTCAGCGCGACTAGGCCCAAAGAACAGCCAAGTTTGCCTCTACAGTTCGACGTTTAAAACCAACTTTCCAATTATAATTAGGAATTCAAATCGAATACTTGGTCGTTTAATTTGCGACTTTTTCTCTACACCGGCTGGATACCAAAAACAACAGTTTCGAATAAAAAAAACATTATTACGGCAAAAAGGCTTAAATAAATTGAAACCGGAATTAAAATTCTATATTCGTAGCCTTACCCCATCAAGAAGGGTATAATGAGTCACCACGTTTCATCAAATCGATACCAGGCTGCCAAGTATTTCATTAAAAATAATGCATCTTCGATTTTTTCTCATCTACACCGGTTTTCGCGAAACAAAAAACTCGGTTACCCATGCTACCTTTTTTCCCTCCCTCCCCGTCTCGGATTTTTCTTCATTTACATTTACTGAAGCTTAAACATTCGCAGCTGCTTTTTGAAAGCTTTCATTTGTTTATAAATATGGAAAACGACGACGACGCGATGCGGCGGAGAGACCGAAGAAGCGATTCTCAGCCAAGCGTTAAACAAGCTGAAAGACTGAAAAGGCGTGTGTAGTTCCATAAAAAGGTTGCAAATAACACTAAAGTGTTGATAGGAAACGAGCAGCAGGCATCATTTTCTAGTAACAACGAAATTCCAATACTCGATCTGCTCTTTAATATTCATTAAACCTTTCGGAAAAGCTCGTTTTGAATAATTTGTTCCTATTTTTTTTTTCAACCTTCGCCAAAACGAACCCGAATCCCATCTCAGCCCTGCTGCCGTTTTACCTTCTTATCGTTTGAACGGTTTTAAGTACCTTATTGAAATATTTTTCATCGTCGGTACCTTTAATAATCGACTCGAGTTCGCGGATTTTTTTTCACCTCACTTCGTATTATGGCTTTTGGTGCAATATTGCAGGCAAACTCGACTCAACATTGTAACATTATGTTCATATATGACATAAAATATCCCCAAACCTGCCCCACCGGCCCCAAAAAAACCAAACCTTATTTCCGCATCGTCTCGTTCTCGTTCGTTAAACAACAAAACGACCCGCAGCATAAAGTTTTCTCTTCTATACCATTTGTTCGAATGTTTTTTAAAGCTTCCAAGTTCATTTAGCTGAATAATTTCGCCAGTGTAAAAGTGCATTAATAAGTTCTTTTGTTCTTAGTATTGTGTATAAAATTAAATGATAAATATTCAAACGCTATCGCCTCAACAAAGGGAAGATGCTTTTCGAGGCCATTGATTTTCAAAATGAAAGCTCCGGCTTGATTTACGCGAACGCCATTCAAAATTCAATTTGTGTCGTTGCAAAAACAAAAAGATTGGTGCTTTTTCATACGTACTACAAATACAACCGCACCGTTATATAACCTTTAACTATACATACGATGTACCTATGCTCCGTTGAATGATAATACCATCTTTGTGACGCTTGAAAATTTGTATATATTTGTGTATCTAGCGCACGGCAGCACAAGTGCTTTATAAAATGAGCCACGAATGTGTTCGAGTGTATTTGAAGTTTCGAGATTTTCACAATATGAGGTTAGATTGCTCCCTTTATCTTTCTCATTTAATGAAAAAGCTCCGTTGTAATAGTATACTTCTTCTTTGCTATACGCTTTCAACGCCACTTATCTTCTGTGTAGTATGTTGAAAAGTGAACTTTTTTAAAGCCTTTTCATCTTATTTCGCTGGAAGAGCAACTAACGATATTAGATCAAAATTAATTCCCATCTTTTGGTATGATTTCGCCACCCAGCCGTTCGTTGCTGTGGCATGAAATGAAAACTGTTTTTGTCGAGACGAGTCGAGAGAGGAAATAGGGATTCAAATTCTTAATATTATTACTTCGTTGTCGACAGAAATTATATTAAATTTCGCCGGTGAAAATTCTCTTGATGAGGTATGGGGTTTCAAATTATATGCAAATTCAATTCCAACATTTCGGGCTCCTTTAAGGCTGCGAAATCAATATGGAAAACAACGAGATACCTATTTCGAAGTGAGAAAATTCGTCTGATTTTACGTTCTCTGCTTGACGGATTTTTTTTTCGAATATCGATAGATAATTCGTTTAAAAAAATTCAAATTAATCGAAGAATAATAATTTACCAATGAAAAAAGTGAAATTTAATCTTACAAAATGGTGTCTATTGGATCTGGGAAAATAAAATTGTCGCCATTTTTTTTATTTTTCTGGCTATTTTTTGGGCTAAAAATTTGTCCAAAGATTTCTTCCCCTATCAAGTGAAAAATAATTCAAATTGACGAAAAGAATTAAAATATTCAAGGAGTCTAAAAAATTCTCGAATTCAATCCGAAGACATTTCTTAGGACTTTTCAAACAAATTTTGCAAAATTTTTACCCTCCAATATTTATTTCAACTGATCAATTTTTGGCATGCTCTGGCTTTCTTATCAGTAAAAAATTTAGGATCAAGATATCATGAGTGTAGATAAGTGAATAAAATATTCTGAAAATTTAACAATGTGCTTTGTGGAACAACTTCATCTTTGGAGGACTTTTGAGATATTTTCAAAATATTCGTTCAATTTTCAGAGAAAAAAAATTTTCAAAAAAAATTGGACAAAAAATTTTGTTGTCGTTTGTCTTCCCTTTTTCCAAAAATTTCTTTTTTTCAAAAATGGAAGAAAAATTTTAAAAGTATCTCAAAATTCCTCCAAAGAAAATGCTGTTCCAAAGCTCATATTAAATTTTCAGAATATTTTATCCAATAATGCTCATGATATCTTGATTCTAAATTTTTCATTGATAAGAAAAGTTGAGCATACCCTTGAGATGCTGAAAACCAAAATAAAATTTTGAAAATTTTTCTCATGACCTTCTAAAGAGAACCCCTGAAAAATTACATATTTTAGAGATTCCTAGCTCTAATTTCTTAGATTTTGGGGCTGAAATTTTTTACGCAAGATTTCGACATATCAGATTCAGATTGATATTTCATCGATTTTTTAGTCAAAATTATTGATTTTTCCATCAAATTGGGAATTCATTGAAAAATCAGTAACGTTTGACTAAAATCATTAATTTTCAAAATAAAATGGCTGAAATACTGTTCTCGCTTCGTTCGAACAATATTTTTAAAAAAAATCTATTTGAGGAGCAAAAGAATGCACATTTTTTCTTATGTGGTGAAAAAAATCTCGTTTCCAAACTTGAACGAGGAAGGGGGGTCGAGCCAGCCCAGGCTCCTCTCTTGGGCACACTTATGAAAGGTAGACTGTTTTACCCTTGGCTTATATTTTTAAATACTTTGGTCTTTCAGTTTCTTTAATTTTCATTTTTTCATTTTTTTTTTGGCATCAAGTTTTTATTTCTGTAGTTCTAAGTTTTGATTCGTTTCAAATTCTTTTTTGTTTCATTATAATTATTTTCATAGAATTCAATTTTAATGTTTTTTGTTTCAAATCTAGTTTTTTGCTTTACTTCAAAATTCTTAATTTTAAATCCAGTCATTGATTTTTTTTATTTAATTTTTTTGATCAAATTCAATTTTTCGAGTAGATAATTTTTATTACCCACTCTGATTGCAAGTTATGTGTCAATTTTCTCATCTTTTTGGATGTTCTGGAATGTCATTTCCCTACCCAACCATCACGCTTCTGGCCTGAAAATCGATCGAAAGCAGATGTTTTTGCTGAAGTGGAGAGCGAAAATGTTGGAAAAAATTTAAATAATTATGCTGGAGACTCCAAAATGGTCGTAAAAATTTACAATTTGAGTTCTAGAAGTCGATATTCAATCAGGACACACGCATTTTCATTAAAATTTGGGAGGAGGTACTTGACAAAAAATTTCGAATTTTTGCTAGAAAAACGGCAATTTAAATCTTCTAAAATTCGCCAAAAATCGGGGTATCAACTTAGGCTGATTAAATTTTGAATAAGTACGCAATTTTAAGGCTCAGAATTTTTTCAGTCTTTTGGCTTTTTTTTCTTTGGCTGATTTGGGGTCAGCAATTACATCTTTCTAACGTATCTGTAGTCAGGATAAATTCAGAAGCACTTGAAAATCGTTGAACTGCAATCAACTCGCATTTTTTTTAATGAATTACGACACTTGAATAACCCAGCACAAAGTTACATTAATCTCATTGCATGATTCAGTGATCAAAACCTCTTTATACGCGACGACCATTAAAACCATTTATTAGCACCTTTGATGGTTACGTTTTTAATTGAAAAATAATCCAATGATAAACACGCCTTTGAAAATATTACCATAATTGATTCTTTTGAAAATACACATCAAGTTGCGTGATAGTGTATCGTAAACGGAGATGTACAAAGTAATAAGGCAATATTCAATTATGAAATCGTACCGTAACGTGGAGCTCGCTATCATCGAGAAATATGTACGTAGACGTACCGTTCGCCTTATAGTATTAAAATGAGTTATTTCAAAACGAAAAAGCACCATCATCGATCGTTGTATAGAAATAAGAAAAGCCAACTGATGTAAGTAGGCGGTAGAATGGGATGGAAAATGGGCGAGAGTGAGATGAAATATATATACGTTGTGAGATGGTATATGCAGGTAAAGGTACACCATACCAGGTAAATTGAATATGTGACTTCGTCTCTATGGTTAGCGATTTCATGTAGTAAAGTAAATTGCACAGTATCGGTAATAATTCAACTTTGCTTCGAATCAACATTCCGGAAAAATTTTTCAAAATCGGGTACCCGTTGGAAAAATTTCAATTTCCATTACCGAATGGACAGCTATAAACAAAAAACATCGCTGCAAATTTTTTTCTCGAAAATATCTCGGGAAATCGGTGGAATTTAATTTAGCGAGGTATCTGTTAGGTTTTTTCGACGAAGAATAGATTTTGCAGCGTTGGCGTATTGTTCGCCAATTAACAAGTTTTTTAGGTTGCGAATTGTTTGGTGGAATGTTTTTTTTTTACTTTTGTTTTTTATCGCTACTTTATAATCATTTATTAAGCATTTTCGTTGTTCGGTTGGAAAATCGATTCTCGAGTTTGATTTTTCATTAAGTAGGTGCGCATAGAATGGAAAAATTTTGCGCGATGAAGTTTCCACGATAAAAATGTAATTAATATTTTAAATGACTTTTAAAAAAAGGTTTAGAAACGAAATTTTAATCAAGTTTTGATGAAATTGTTGAAATTAAAGATGGAAAATTATGAAATCTCAAATTCTCAATGTCACTGTCGATAAGACAGGATAGAAAATTCAAATTTTTGATCAACTATTATGAAATTTGCTTAAATTTTTCGTACACTCGTCACAAAAATCCATATACCGTAATTACCGGTAATTACCCGTCATTACCAAAAATTACCGGTTATTACTCGTCATTACCAACAATTTCCGGTAATTACCCGTTATTATCCGTAATAACCGGTAATTACCCGTTATTATCCGTAATAACCGGTAATTACCCGTTATTATCCGTAATAACCGGTAATTACCCATCATTACCAAAAATTACATCACCGGTTATTACTCGTCATTACCAACAATTACCGGTAATTACCCGTTATTATCTGTAATAACCGGTAATTACACGTTATTATCCGTAATAACCGGTAATTACCCGTCATTACCAAAAATTACATCACCGGTTATTACTCGTCATTACCAACAATTACCGGTAATTACCCGTTATTATCTGTAATTACCGGTAATTACCCGTTATTATCCGTAATAACCGGTAATTACACGTTATTATCCGTAATAACCAGTAATTACCCGTTGTTATCCGTAATAACCGGTAATTACCCGTTATTATCCGTAATAACCGGTAATTTCCCGTTATTATCCGTAATAACTCGTAAATACTCGTTATTACTCATAATTACTGGTAAATATACGTTATTACTTGTGATTATCCATCATTATCAGTGATTACCAATTACACATAGTATGTAATTACGAGTAATTACTCGGAATTCAGAATATTTTTTATGTAATTACCCACCATTGGAAGTGATTACAAGTAATTAATTACCCCAATTACTCAAAATTCAGAGTAATTACAGGTAATCACCCAGCCACCATTGAAAGTAATCGGTGTTCAGAGTAATTACGGGTTAAAATACTTCTCTGATGTAAATGGTGCGGGGGAGGGGTGGTGCAAAATGATGCTTTGAATCCCCGCTGGAATTGAAGAATGTGCAGTCCACTCCTCGTACTCCAATTTCCGACGCAATTGTCACTGAGTCATCGAATTAGCATGCTGGAAATGATTCGACGAACAATATTAAACTTTCCGATGTCAAATTCGACCACTTTCGGCCATTGGGGAACCTCTAGTCCATTTTTGATTTTCTACGATTTTTTAAAATTTTTCAGAAGACAATGAAAACAACTAGGCAGCTGAAAATTGATTTTTCGTACCCTTTCAACTGGTGTAACAAATAAATCTCCTTTTGGCTCAATTTTCAAGCGAACACTTCAATAGTACATCGGTGAACAAATATTATATTGAATCAAATTAAAAACAATCCACTGGAAACTCCAGAGGACTATTTCCAATTGTTGGAATTTTTTTCCAATTCTATTTCTTGTGAAGAAAATGTACAAATTTGAAAGGTGTCCGCCTGAAAATCGATTCGAAAGTGTATTTTTTTCGTCAAAGTAATTGGAAAGAAACAAGAACTTGTTTTTCAGCGGGGTAAGATAAAATATTGGAGAAAATCGAAATTACGCCGAAAGCTCGAAAATTGTTGAAAATATAATATGGTCAAATTCAGGTCCAAGGGGTAAATATTTTAGTACCGACTTACCTAAATTTCATCAGAAATGGTAAAAAAAAACATTCTTCAAAAATATCATCTTCTTGCTTGAAAAGGAAAAAACTGATCTTCAAATTTTCAAAAATTCGCCCAAATTTAAAACTTCAACTTGGACAGCTGAAATTTCGGCTACGAGGGCTCTTTGGAAAAATTAAAGTCTCGGTCCAATCAGAGGCGGACACTTCATGAAATTCCCTTGTAAAAAAGTAACAAACAAGACACACCCAGCCCACTATGAAAATTTTCAATCCTCTCCTAATGGTCTTTAATATTTTTAATATCTAGCTCATTCATACAACTTTTTAATTTTTCCAAAAAAAATCGCATTAATCAAATTTTACGATGTGAAAATCTTTTTAAAAATGATCTCATCTAAATTTTAAAGCATCGATACGAACCTCAATTTAGACTTCTAACCGCCGAACGATTATTACCACATTAAATATTCAATATTTTCATCCCTATTAATACTTTATTACAAAAATGGTAGCAACGCAGATTTTTCATCTCGTCGCTCGTAATATAATCTCATCTCGACGATACTTTCGATACACCTATCAAAAAATAAAATAAAACTCGTCGTAAAAATGTCCCAAATTCGTGAATAAAATTATCCTAAGTATACCTATACCAACTACTAATAACGTATACAAAAAAAAGAAACGGCACGAGCATACAAAATAGAAGGTAATTTGGAAAATTGAAAATGAATTCGTATTTTGAAACTCGAGCGAAAGTCGAAAACTGCGTATAAAATTAGGTTACCGACGTTGTCGCCTGTTGGATGTGTAATTTTTCATATTTTTTAACTCGCTGCCTTTCGAAAAGAAACCCAACCAAGGATAAGTTTTTTGATCTATATTTTTAGAAGCGAAAGTTAAATTTGAGGTAACTTTGAATATAAAATCTCGTAACTTCTTTCGCTCGGTTTAAATATTTTCTATATACTTTTTACCATCGCACTGTATAATAACTTCTTGCGGTTTCGGGCGAATTGTACCTAGGTATTTATTTACCTAAACCAAAAATAGGGAAACGTTCGTACGAGCTAGTTGGCGTTTTCTTATCATGGCTGGCAAAGGTTAGTAATTATTAATTATCTGGTTAAATTTACGACCTAGAGGTATACTGACCTTTAATGATTAGTGTTTCTTAGAAACATAACGTGTTAGGTTTACAGCAGAAATTATCGTCCTGGGAATCGACGGGGCGAAGAATTATCGCGTTTAATTTACCTTTAATATTTATATACGCCTAATGTTCGTTAATTACATTTGACAATGGTTTTAGTTACTGTATCTACATTTTACCCTCTTTATTTTACTCGTATTAAATGAAACGTATCCGTGTTGGGTTTGATTCCGGGCTGGAGAATTGACGGGTTGATCAACCTATCTCCCTACTTCCATGGTGATTTCTTGTGTTTTGGGATTTTCTTTGACCTCTCGACTAGCTCGAGCGAGATTGTGTAATAATTATTATTCATTATACGGTTTCATCATTTTAATCTATCAAAGACTCGGAATATTTATGGTTTTGTCTCATTTAAAAAAAATTATTTTATATGATTTGGATTTTTCTCAGTCGCCTTTTGATGAGCTCATTGCACAGGGTGTCCATTTTCTGAGAAATTTGGGAAAATTGGGGAATTTTGACCGTCTGAGAAAGTTGAGAAACAGGCAGAAATTTTTGAAATTTCTGCTGGAATTTTGTAAATTTCTGGGCTCATTTTTTTAAATGAATTTTTCAAAAAAAAAATCGTTACGCTCAGGTCAAATATTTTACTGAATTTTTGTCGATCTTCTTGTAGAAAAAAATTAATATCTAAATCCACGTTTTTGTTTACTATTTAGGTATAAATTTTTCAAAAAAAATCCCCTCGCTACGCTCAGGAACTCAGGAAGGATTTACACCTTCGTCTTTCTAACAGAATCCATTTCATTTTGTTTTACTCGCTCGTACTCTTCGATAAAATGTGATAAGGAAAAAGAACGTTGATGCCCCTGATCGCGATTTGATCACATTTTGGGGGAAATTCTCCAAGGCTGAAGTGATGAATTTTCAGATTTTGAAGCTTTTTTTTGCAGAAATTTTTGCTCTCCATTCGCTTGGGTCCATCGCATTAGTTTAGTATACTTGTTTCATAAAAATAATTTGTGTTTTACTCCTCATTGAGTGTTATTGGAAGCTTTCGTAGAAATTATAAATTTGAGGAACGTGTTTTTGAGGAGGAGGAGGGAGGGGGTAATAATTATGAAGAAAATTTTGTATTTTCAGACTGGAGTTGGGAGGAACATGGCGTCAAAATTTTCAGAATTGAATTCAACTCGTTTTTGTGGTCAGAAAAAGGACCATCTAAAATTCTCGTACCTAAGAATAATTTTCAAAAAATTCTGAATTTTACCTACAATCCTACAAATGCATTTTAATCATTTTCCTAAGTGAAACAAGCCCAATTTCTAGGAACATATTTTACGTACCTATAAAAAATATAAATTGAAATCATTTTTGTGATTTTACCTGTTTTTGACGTATTTTGAGGATATTTTTCCATTTTTCACCATATTGCACTAATTTTCCTAGGTGGTCAAAAAAATGGACAACTTAAATTTTGAAAGTTATCTAGATTTTTAATAAATTGTTCGAAATTTCATCGTGATTACAGCACTTTCCAGAAAGCCGGTTGAAAAATGAATTATAAAATCGAATTCTGCATTGAAAATTACGTGTCCTTTAGTTTCGATAAGAAAAGATCAACCAAGCCATGGTGATGTCGTCCCTCAAATGCTAAAAGATCGTAACTCCAAATCTTTTATGTACTTTTTACAGGAAAACTGAAAAACTGTATTACTCGAGATTTTTGAATTTTGTGGAGGTGTTACCTTCAAAAATTTACTGTGTTCAAGTATAAAAATTCATAACTCTATTTTAAAAATTGAAAATTGGGAAGTTTTTTTTCAAATAATTTAAAATTAATTTCAAATATTTACTTAAAAAGCATAGTAAAATTAACACCTCCACGAAATTCAAAAAAGTTTTTTATCACTACTGTAAAAAATTGAGTTTTAGAGTTACGACCAAAAACGTTCAAAATTTTCAGAATATTATTTTTTCCCCCAATTCTCAGGATTTGTTTGACTTTTTGGTTGAAATGATGTTATCGCCAGGTGGAGAACGTCTCAAAGTTGTCCTTTCAACAAAAAAACAAACATTTTGATTTTGGAGTTACGACCTTTTAGCATTAGAGAGACGATATTCGTCAGCAAGTTTTTGAAATTTATATTTTTTTGAATTCAAAAGAAAGAGAGGTTGAATGGAGTTTTGAAGTCAAAACTTTTCTAGAACGTCCACAAAATTTTACTGCCCCTCCCCTCCAACCAAAAAATGAAACTTTTTTTAAAATGAAGTAAGTATTTAATTTTGATACAATTTTAGCCGTCGAGAAATTTTTGGACGATTTTTTTAACATTTCCCCCGCATATTAATTTTCTTCTTCGAATAATCATTTCAATCTCCATCCAGCGAATGTTTTGATAATAAGGTAACATACCAGTTTTGGATCAGGCTACCAATTACGGATCATTTTTTTGATGCGCTCTACGTCGTTCCGAAATGGTCACCAAGGATTGATACCAACATAATCGTGTAGTCTGAAGTCTTACCTTTCAGAAAATATGTAAACTTTGCATTTTTCGTGTTATCAAACCGCTTGTAGATTCATTTGAAAAAAGTGAGTCGCATTTTTAGTTGAAATTTCGTATTTTTTGCAATGGCGATTGTTAAAAAGTGTAAGTAGTGTTATTGATATTTAGTTTTTGATGCGGTTGCTGATTATTTCATGTTCAGGGAAGTACTATCGACACATTTTTTGCGTGATCAACCCGTTTTGCGAATTTTGAGTGTCATTTGCCAAGCATCGAAGAAAACGTAAATTGGCACCAAAAGTTGGATTTCTTCACCAAAATTGTCTGTTCCGAGATTTTCGTCATGTTTTTATATATTGGGTGATTAACATTATTAAATCTGCGCAGTGAAATTCCAAAGTGAAAGTGATCCGTAATTGGTTTGATCCATAATTGGTAGAAAAATTTTCAATTTTCAATTGCGGATCAAAAATTTTCCTACCAATTACGGATCGATCCACAATTGGTAGTTTTTCAACTTCGGTTTTTTAACAATTTTTTGATGAAAATCTTTGAAGGCCATCTTTGTAATGTAAAAAATACAATCAGAGTGAAAAAAAAATGCATAACTTAAATTTTATTTGATGATCCGTAATTGGTAGAACCCCCTAAAAAGGCTAAAAAGGCGTATTTTTTCTGGGTTTTTCAAGCCTGGATAAAAAATACTTGGAATCGTTTTTTTCAAAATTCAACCGCGCTACTTTGTAGAGGAGAGTTCAACGTTTATTTTTTTTTTTTAAATCACCAAAATTGGTTCATAAATAACGTCAGGAGTGTCAGGACACGAATTCAAAGAAAAAGTGATCCAAAACTGGTATGTTACCTTATTTCAACAGAATGAATGTACATAAATCATCTGCAATTATCGATGAGTTTTTTAAAAAATTGCTTCATTCAAATAAATTCAACAAGGTTACTCGTTTTCCAGTCGCTGAAAAACCTGAAATTTATTTTTCATCGCGACTTTTTCTATTTCTTCAGTTTATTTTCATGCTGAAAACTTCTGAACGAATAAAAAATTTGATAAAACTGTTTTTCACGGTCAAAACAAACATTCTTGTACGATATTTTTCTCCAACTTCAATTCAAGCTGTTGAAAGCCTCAATTACATAATACGATTTTGTACGTTTAATTTTTTCACCGTTAACTTTGGGATGGGATTTTTTGACGTAGTCTTTTATCTCTTGAAATCCTTTCGAATTTTTAAAAATTCGAGATAAAATGGTCCTTTGTAATCTCCATCTTTCAAGTCTACTTCAATTTTCTCGACGCATTTTGAGAATTAAATCATTCGAGACGAAAATTCGCCTTTAAAACGAACGTCACGCCATAATCGAGCCCACTCGAAAAAACCTATCGCACTCGTAATTCTTGGAAATGTTGGACGATTGAAAGAAACATCGAGTCCGTCTCCGTACCTCTTCACGCACCTAAAATACTTTTTCATGTTGTTAAATTTAGTTTACTGTACAGACATTCATGATAGCTAAATACAATGGGACAGAATGACAGCGAAATGTCGTCCGATGCCATCTAAATTCTAAATTATTGATTTTAAAAGGGTTCGAAAGTTGGAAAAAAAAGTAGCAGCGAACATTTACCCAATTCGTTCGAGTGTTAAACAAAACAACAATGGGGAAAAAAAACTTTGGCCAATAGGTGTCACTTGTACATCTTTATAACTCGCTCTCTCAATCAATAACAGGAAAACGTGAGAAAATTCTCGCTATCAATCACCCTGCTGGGTCAATTCCATGACTTTAATCGGTACGCTGGGTTCACTCATGCGTAAGATATGTAATACACGATTAGAATTTTCTATGTGCTAGTTTTCGGTTCTCGGTGTGTCTCGACTTTTATATGTATGCTAAAGTATCGCGTAACCTTTTTGGATTAACAACTTAATCCTTAAATTGGAACTCACACGTCGTTTACACAATCGTGCCAAATTATCCTTTGGCTGAATTACTTCATTACGCGCCCCTTTTAATATTTGTCCTGGGGATTTTCTAATTAACCTGGATTGCAACGAATTAACGCGAGTTGTTATTTTGCATATTGCCAACAGAGATGTCACGGTGGGAATAGTCTGCTCCCCCAGGTGGTAACACTGGGCTGACGTGTTGAGAGCTCAGAGAAGCCCATGGCTGAAACCCATGGGCTAATCATTGTTCAATCCTATGTAATGTAGTTCGGTCGTTTCGCGACTCCCTGTAATATACAGAGAATATACGGTTAACTAATTCGTAATGTGTTAGTTTATTTGTGCCAAGCCTCCCACATGTAGTGGTAGAATAAGAATTACCTCTTAAGGTCAGCGCCAGGCACCCGGAGCCTTACTTACCGGAGAATCTGTCTATACCCCTTG
Organism: Pseudococcus jackbeardsleyi; assembly: GCA_038380155.1. Lineage (NCBI taxonomy): Eukaryota > Metazoa > Arthropoda > Insecta > Hemiptera > Pseudococcidae > Pseudococcus > Pseudococcus jackbeardsleyi. The sequence continues at coordinate 50,674,728 of CM076242.1, forward strand.
GAGGGTTAGAACTTGCAGAATAACCATTCACCCATGAGGTGTGGTTAGTTCCAACCCCTTCAATTGGCGCCCAACGCCCTTTAAGTTGGAGAATTTGAAGATTTTTCCAGCTTGGGAAACTGTTTCGGAGCTTTCCAGACTCCAGAATTCTGCATTGGATCAGGTAAGTGAGGTTTTCCTCGAACCTTTTTCTTTGTGCTTGAGATCAAACGTGAGTCTCACTCTTGCTCTCAGAGCAAACCTGAGAATAGTAAATTCTCAAAAATTCAAAAGTATTTTTTCTAAGAATTTCAAATGAAAAATTCGTAATTTTTTCATGTGCTTTTTATTTTGCATTTCTATTCTTTTGCATTTTTCATTTTCTTTGTGCATTTTTCGATCTTGGTAGCCACCGTGCCAAGTGGTTTGATTGCATCGGTGCGTATTTTTTCCTATATTTCTTGCATTTTGATAAATTTCTTGTATGTGTTTTTTACTGGTAAATTTATACAAAAGCATAAATTACCAAAAATCGAAAAATTCGTGTCAAAAGTAGCACTTGTACACTCGCATAACGTGTGTCTAGGCAAGTTTTTTCTCAAACGTGAAAAAATTGTGTTCAAAAGTTCAAACGTTACTTACGAACGTATAAGAGCGTCCCTATCTGTAATTCGAGCTCCGTTATCAGATAGTAACGGATCTAAAATTACATCGAGTGCTTATCGCAATTGCAATTAGCATTGTCAATTGTACTGCTCGTAAATCCGAGCAATACGATTGAAAACTCGTACCTATCTATTCTAAAAATAGAACAGATAGGTAACCTTTTTCCTTCTCGATATCCAAACGTTTATCAGAAGGCAAAATCAATTGTGTTTTTCTCAAATACGAAAAATACGATTCGAATTCGTACCTACCTTTTAAAAACAAGATAGGTACCTATACCTGCTCTTCCCTTTACAATTCCCTTATCTCTTTTCGTTTACGTACACATACGTAAATAAAATTGCATATCTCACAAAAGTTAGGTGTAATTTTAAGTCGTCATGTTTTCCCCTTTATTTTTAATCGCGCACCTTATGGTTGCTAGTGGAGGTGAAACTGAAGAACAACGCAAAGCTAGGGAGAAGAAAGAAGAGGAGGAACGTTTGAAAAGTCTTGTAGCAGCAGAAACTCAAAAGAATGCTGAGTTAGCTCAAAAGAAAGCTGAACTCGAACTACAAGCCAAACAAAAATATGAACAAGAGTGTGCTCGAATTCAAAGAGAACTCGAGATCGCTGAACAAAAAGCTGCAGAAGTTGAGGTGGAGAAACAAAGACTCCTCCAATCTCAACAAGCTTTACAAGCGAGAATGCAGAGTTTTGGCTTAGCCCAACCAGAACCTTCTGCAGATGAAACGATGTTTCCTCACACCACACTCAATGGAGCAGGTCTCTCAGAGGAAGAGATCTTAGAAGCTCATAAATTGCAAGAAGAGGTGGATAGGCAACTGGAATTAAACAAACAGTACGAATGGACTAAAACCAAGGTACCCTTTGTACCAGATACCACCAGACCACCCCCTTGCACTCCTTTTCAAACGCCTGGTAGATCTCAAGAAAATGAAATGATAGATGAAAATATCATCGATATCACTCAAGATGTTGAGACACAAAATGCTCTAGCACGACCTGACCAACCAAAAAAGGTACTCAGACAAATACCTTTCTCTACAATCGAAAGCAGACCTATTAAAGAAATAGATACCTATAAAACACCTATTTTACCCTCTTACCTACCCAAAAGAAGTTATGCACTCCCTGCTACAACTTATGAATGTCCTCAATACTTAGGCGATGTTGCTAGACCGAGATTCCCGACAGAACGAGCGACAAATGCTGCTATGAGAGACGCAGATACTCGAAATCACTCAATGAAAGGCTTTAAAAAATTAGCCACACTCAAAAAAGTTCCTCAAAAAGATGAGGAAGGGAACTATATCCAAAGCAACGAAGAGGAAGAACCTTTTGACGAATTTAAATATATTCTAGATCAATTGGATGAAATTCGTACTCAAGCCAATATTGAGGTCGAAAAGGTTAGCAATAGAGTAGGTGAGGTTGAGCGATCATCAGCTAGAAATGCTAATGATTTTTCCTCATTATCAAACAACGATGTACAATTTTGGGAACAAATCAACACTCAGAAAAATACCTTAAATCAAACGATTAAGGATGTAGATCTTCTCAGAAGAGAAAATTACGTAATTTCTGATTGTTTGAGAGAAGCTCATGGTGATATCAAAGATGCTTTCGAAAATTTACAGGAAGTGACTAGACAAAATTTTTCAAATATGAACCAAAAAGTTGATGCGGTTCATAAACAGGCGTATGATAGGTCAAATGCTTTAGCATCTCATATTCTTAGACATGAATATGAGATGCGAGATTTAAAACAAACAGTCAGAGCCATACAAGAAGCTGGCCCTGCAACTATTGCTGGTTCTTCTCGATTAGCCCTCCCTACGACTTTGACAATAAAACCACAGATCGACATATCTGCAGAAGCTTTTATTCGATCAGGTGCAGTTTTTGACAAAAAAACTCGTTATCACCCCCATGCTTTTATTACAAAATTCGAGAGATATGCTGACAGTGCAGATATGAATGAGACACAAAAGTGTACTACATTCCTCCAATGTATGATATTGGAAGGCATTGAATGTTGGAAAGAACAAAGGCAATACATAACTTCGTTCGAACAACTCAAAAAAGAATTTTTGGAAGAATTTTGGTCAAATTTTATTCAACAGCAAGCCAAAACGATGTTTGCCTCGATCAAAATTCATGCAATCTCGAATCGAATTTTTATTGGTGAACTTAGACAGTGGATAGAAACCTTGAAAAAGGCTGAAAATACCACAATGAAAGAATTGATCAACATGGCATGTCAAAAGTTACCCATGTCGTTGAGCAATAAAATCGATTTAGAAGACAAAGTCAGTGAAGCTGCTTTCTTCAAAAAATTAAAATCACTAGAAAGTGATACAAAAGATCCGACAATTGTCAGAGGGGTCATTGAACCGGATCTAGGGTTAGCTATTAAACCCACAGTAATCGATTGGCCCGTCTATACACCACCTACCGCGAGTGAAACTCAGAGTAAGCCAAAAAAGGCTCAAACTCAGACCACTACTCAACCTCAATCCACTCCTAAAAACCCCCCTCAACCTAGAACTGAACCTAAAACGTTCCCAGTTCACCAAGTTTCAGTAGAAGGAGCAGGTTCTACCGAAAATTCTTCAGTACCCCCTGAAGAAACCCCTCATAAAGTGACAGTTGAAGATTGCCATGAAAATGACGAATCTTTAAACTAAAAAGCCACAAAAGTGGAACATCAGGGCACTTCAAAACGAACAATTTTGATATTGATATCTCGATTATCGACGAGTATATTTTTATAGGTGACGCTCAAGCCTTTCTATGTGAAAAATATAGACGACGTGATCAAAAGTATTACCGTTTCCCTCCCTACCTGAGGGAACAGCTGTGTGCTGATGATATGTTGAAATATCTGAAAAAAGCAAACATCACAGCAAAACACGTTATTGCATCAATAGGTCAATATGAATTTAACTATTCATCATTACCTATAGACAAAATTCAAGAAAAAATCGTTGCAATCTTGAATTACTTACTTGATGACTTAAAAATGGAATCAGTAATTCTATTGTTTCCCCTCGCACGTCCAAATTCGGCTGGACACCCTGGTATCTCTGCAAGTAGGTATTATACCTTTCGACGAATGTTCGAACGATTCACTGCAGATGATCGAATTCAATTATGGACACAACCATCTTTGCAATTCCTTCATTGTAATTTTCGAAAAGGAAAAAACAATGAAATCAGGGAGGAACCTGTAATCAAAAATAAACAAATTGTTCCAGATGAGAGCAAATTTTATTTTGATAAGTCCAGTGGAAAATGGTACGTTAGATATTCATCATATACGTATATTTTGAATTTGTTAATTAAACACATGCGATTGTGGAAACGCATTAGAAGTTGCAGACCCTCTAAGTGCACAGGGAGACTAAGATCATGGTATCTTACAGTCCAAGATCAGATTGAATATGCAGATCAACGTATGCAAGCTGCCAAAAATGCAGCTCAGCAGAAAATAAAAATTTTGAAACGTGATGCTGCGACCCAATTTTCACTGAGGCCAGATAAGCCTGAAAAAATTTCAACTGATAACGATGGTGTCGAAAATACAATTTTGAAGCCTAACCCTGATGTGGCCACGCCCCTCCCAAACAACCCAAATTTGAAATCAGATGATATTTCTAAGTCTACTTTCTCTACAGAAACCAAACCAAATATCCCTGATCCAAAAATCAAAAATGATTTACAAAATATTGCTTATTCTGATTCCTTAAATAAAAATTTAACGGAAGAGAATTTGAAAAAATGCGAATTAATTGACGAAAAAGGCAACAGAATATGCCCTATCGCAATGTTACACGCTCTCGAAAATTCTAATGTAAAAAATATTAAAAATTTCGATGAACTCCCTAAGTCAGTCAGAGCTCAGATTGTTTCTGAACACTCTGATGACGTCACGTGTGTCGTACCTCTACGCGTCGGCGGTCTGATACTGACCACTCAGCTCGACACCGGAGCTTACCCAAACGTAATCTCCGAGCGCACTTTTGAATATTTTTGGGCCCAAAGGCCGAATAAAATCAGATTTATCCAATTACCGAGAGGTGTTTTGCTAAAATTAGCAAATCATGACGTAATTCGCTCCCTTCACATGATGGCATTATTTTCTGTCAAATTTGGGCCCCAAACATTACATATCCCCTTCTATATTATAAATTCTGCTAACCCCATCAGCATTGTAGGTAGACTGTCTATGCAAGAGTTGAAAATTCAACCCTTAATTTTAGAAAGGCATGCGACGTGTCATTATGATGAAGATTACCCTCCTATAAAATTGAACTTTCTCACAGCTGACGAATATTATGGTCAGTTAACGGTTCAAAAAATTGAACCGGAAGAAAGTGACCACGAACTGGTTGTGCACTACATAAAGAAGTACTCGCAACCGGAAAGCTGGAATCTCCTGGATCCCGAAGATAGGGATAATGGCCCCGAGATATTTACGGGTAAATGGAACCGTACATGTCAAGAAATTGGGGAGAAACACCCTAACTGGACCAACCCTAAAAGACTTGAAGAAGTGAGACAACTGATACTCACTTTCAAAGATTGTTTCAGTATATACCCAGGGGCATATAATGGCAAAATGTCCAAATTCGAGTTCAAGTCGGAGGAAGATAAAAATACTCCGTGGAGAGGAGAGAAATATAAGCCTCCTAGAAAAAAGCTTGAGCCTATGAGGAAAGCTCTAAACTTGATGTTAGCTTTAGGATTCATAGAACGCTCAAATTCTCCTTTCATAAATACCTCTTGTCCTGTCGAAAAATCAGACGGCAGCATAAGGTGGACCCTAGCTTCAGATGAGCTAAATGAAAAACTTCAACCGAATTATATTGAGCCCCCGCCCCTCGAATACATTATAATGGATGGAGAAGATGACGAAATTTTCTCTACTCTAGATTTTGTGTGGGGTTTCCTTCAAAGGATTTTGGACCCCGAATCACGAAAATATACTGCATTCCAATTCGAGGGCAAGTCTATCAATTTACGAGAGTGCCTTATGGAACAAATGTCTCCGCAGGTGAATTTATCGAAATGATAAATTTAGTAATTCCAAATAGAAAAGGTATACTGAAATATGTCGACGACATTCTTCTCCGAGCAAAAAATTTGAAGAAATGGTCAATCTATTGCTTTTTGTTCTGATGAGAATAAGATCATCAGGATTAAAACTCAATCCCAGGAAAACAGAATTATTCCAGACTTCAACAAAGCATTTAGGTTTTGTACTTGCCAAGCAAGAAATTGGCAAGCAAAATAACAAAATCGAGAAATTTGACCAATTTGTAGCAAAACATACAAAAAATGGCAAATTTTCTCTCAAAAACTCAAAAGAAATTTTAGCTTTGGTTGGTTTAACTGGTTTGTATGCGAGATTCATACCCCAGTACCAACAAATTTTAAGTGATCTGTATTCCCTTACCTCAGATAAAATTCCCTTCATATGGGGCCCTAAACAGGACGAAGCTTTTCAACTGTTAAGCGACGCCTACCATAAGGACTTTAAATTAATGCCTCCTCAATCCGGGTACGATTTACATCTGGACACCATGCCGACAGATGACGCCATGAACGGATGTCTCTATCAAATAATAGAGGAAAAACCCCGAATTATTATGTACGCGAGTTATAAATTTAAGCCCCATCAAAAGGATTTCACCATACAGGATATGGAAATGAATACTTTAGTTACAATGTTCAAAAAATTGGGCATTTGGCTATATGGATCACCTGTGCACGTCAGATCAGATTTACTTGTGTACGTAAATAGATGCAAAAAGGATTTTGTTCTGACTCACAGGAAAATAGCAGCTTGGATTTCTCTTTTGCAGGGATTCGATATCAGATATGATATGCCAGCTCAAAAGAAGCTGTACGAATTATCTGCACCTGAATTGACTGTATGTGGCCATCCCTCCTCCCTTCCAGGTAAAGGGGTAAGCTACACTTCGTTACAAAAGTATGAAGTTAAATTTACAGAATCAATGACCAGCACTCTGCTCGATTATTTGGATAATATTCATTTATTCCAGTCAGATGACCCCCTAATCAGACAAACGATGCTGATTTTGGAAACTCCAGTTCCAGAAGGGAACAAAAAACTGAGAAATCGCAAGTCAGCAAAAGCCAAAAAATTCGAAATTGTCAAAGATGACAAAAACAATAAAATTTTGTATAGAAAAAACAAGGATGGTAGTAAAGTACCCTACCTACCTAATACCCTGTTCTATGATACAATAGACTTTCTCCATGATTCTTATGGACATCTTGGAGCAAATAAGTTGGAAATGATTTTCAAAAGAATATATTTTCACCCAAATGCGTTGAAATATATCAAAGAAATTTCCACAGGGTGTTTAGTTTGCTAAGCCAACAAATTTTATGGCTACCATAAAAAATTGGAATATGCTCAGATAGAAGCATATGCAATTGGCGACGTCCTATCAATCGATCTGTTTGGACCAGTGGTCAACAAGCAAGGATTACCTAGGTACCTACTTGTTGCCAAGGACGTCTTCACGTCAAAAATTTGGCTCAGACCAACTGTGACCATAAAAATGGGACCAGTGATCCAAGCAATGGAGGATATCCTCAAAGACGTACAATCAAAAGGAATTGTGGTCAAAAAATCCATTACAGATAATGGAAAACAATTCATCAGCGATGAGTGGAAATTACTCATGATGAGATATGGGGTAAAAGATACCCATACTACAGTTTACAATCCCTGCAGCTCCCTGGTGGAGCGCAGCATGAAAACGATCGCTGAGAGAATAAGGGTCCGAATAAATACAAAACAAGACCCTAATACTCAACATTATGGTTGGCATAAATTCGTCAAAAGAGTCGAAGCCGAGATGAACAACTCACCAACCAGCCATGGTTTTACCCCAAATGAGGCTTGGGGGATCGAAAATGAAATTTTCGAGAGACTACCCCTAAAACCATCAACATTTAATTTCAAATTTCATTTGAAACTTCTTGTGGAAGAAGAAAAACTACATGAAGTTTCGGCAACCACTAGTGAGGTATTATTGACTGAGAAAATGGAGCCAGACGACTTCATTTATGACTCAGATGGAATAGTCAGAGTAACAGCTGACGGTGCCTGCTCTGGAAATGGAAATCCAGGGGCAAAAGCGGGCATTGGAATTTGTTTCAACTCCGTCACAGAGAAAAATGTCTCAGAAGAGATATTTCACCCAAAATACCAAAGTACCAATAATTTGGCAGAATTAACAGCCATAAAAACGGCTCTAAAAATTCTGATTTTTAATAAAATTGAAGAAGCGAAAGTTTTCTCTGATTCTGCTTATGTGGTAAAAGCCATAAATAAAACTTCGAAAACTTGGATAACAAACGGGTGGAAAAACTCAGATAAAAAAACCGTACACCACGCCGAATTGTTCCAAGAGGTGCTTGAACTCATGACTCATTTCAAAAAAATAGAAATTGTTCATTTGTACAAGCATGACAGTGATTATAATCACATCTTGGCTGATATATTGGCAAAAAAGTCAATTTATGCACCCATAGATGTGCGAATGAAAATCGATGAAATGACTGAAAAACAAGCCATCGAAAATTTCATTCGAGAAAAAAGACGAATTCAAAGGATAAATGATGAGTACGCCTTCAACAAAAGTCATGGAGATACTCACCCCTTTTGAAGAAGGTGACCTAATTTTACTCACTGAGCACCGCCAATCTAAATATTTTAAAGGTGTCAGTAGAAAATTTTTTGCCAAAAGAGCAGGTCCCTATATTATAAAAAAGAAGCAAAGACAAAATTGCTACATTGTGGTACCCTCAGATGACCCTGAGGCCCATGGCAAGGTCGTAAATATTCGACAAATAACCCTTTTCATGTCAGTCCAACAACAGAAGGACTTCGCTGAAAACCCTTGCCTACAATCTAAACTCAACAGAAAAACAGTTGAGGAAAGAATTAAAGAATTCATCGAAATTCAAGACCCAGATGACCTTGATGACGATGTATTCCAACGAGCTTCCGTTAAAATGACTTATGAGGCCCAAAAAGCAGCAAGAGCAGAACGAATCAAAAAGAGACTTGAGCGTCAAGAAAATCGAAATTCAGACAGTGAGCTATCTGGATCGGACTGCGAGTACGAGTTTGACTCTGATCTACAATATGAAGATTCCTCAGAAGAAGAAGAAATAGTAATTTGCAGATTACCACTTCCTCCAGATGACCAACAGCCTTCAACTTCCGGTCTCAAACCAGAAGACATTGATCAACCTGAAGTATCCGTCACACCAGATACGCCACCGGATACAATTCCAGACGAAATTGGCACCGCTGAAAATATCGATAACACTCAAACCCCTCCTGCTCCCAAAAGACGCGGCAGGCCCCCCAAAGTCAGAACAGAAGCTCCCGAGGACCCTCAACCTCCCAGACCGCGAGGAAGGCCTCGAAAAGACGGATCAAACCCAACGACTCGCACCACGCGACCTAAACGTAAGAAAAGGAAGAAAAACGACTTCCTCAAAACCCCCTACTGTCGTTGACCCCTCCGTCCCTAAGCGCCGTCCTGGTAGACCGCGAAAAGATGAAAGGGTAGCTTATCTACAAAAGATAGATGACGAAATTAAAGCTCAAGTAGGCGAAAAATACGCCGACCTACAAAAACGAGCAATTACCTATCTTCAAAAGAGGGGCAAAAGAACGAATTCATCTCAGGTGAGAATTGCAAAAGCAAACGATTTTCCTCTGAGAGAAATTCAAACTACAAAGAAGCGAAAAATTCCGCTTCAAATTGCCATGTTAAAATTTGTTCATGATTTTACACCTACGAAAACAACAGCTTTCAAAGAAATTTCCCGTCTTGAATAAATTATATAACCCACCTGAAAATATTCCAAATACTACCATAAAGAAGGTAGATATTCCACACGATTTGAATACAAACCTAACAGGGGCAAAAATACCCTATTGGTTGATTCGAGTCAAAACAGTTTGAATAAAAATTCAAACGAGTCAAATGTAGATGAAATAGGTACTAAAATCACCCACCTACCTACATCGAACATAAATAATTCACAATCAGTTAATACGACTGATTTAAACTTGATTAAAAATTCAAACGAGCCGAATAACGGTGAGATAGGTACAAATGCAACCTACCTACCCGTTACGACTCGACATTCCAACATTCCAAACCCCCACCTTCTCAGGTAAAAATATCTGAAAACGGTTCCAGTCTTGTCACAAAAGCAATGGAAATATTCAATTCAAGTGATACGGATTTGATAGGTGTGAAAAATCATACCTACCAAACTGCAAAACTTGAACAAACGAATACCATTACAAACACTGCATGCAAGAAAATACCCGAATCTCTTTCAAAATTGAATAATCGTGTATTACGCTCATCGATGGGTTTTTATTAGATAATAAATACCTACATTTCTAAAAATAGATGCCTACATTCGCCAAATGAGATTATCAATACAAAAGAAATTGATATCAGACGAATCGGTTACGTTCGTGCGTGTGTAGTGGTAACGCTGCTACGCACCCTCGTTGCTAATGGTCGGCATTACATAACTTGTTGCTGTGCAGTGAATATCTCCTTGCGCTACGTCGCATTATAATGTGGAAATTTTTCGCAAAAAATAGTGAATTTTTCTTTTTATTATTTCGCATTGCTTTACGTTTTGCATTGACGTTTCTCCTGATGTAAATTTCATCATATTTATTACAAACGTAAGTACATTTTCCATTACTTTCCAAAAAGTGAACCGGTAATTTTTTGAAAGCATGCTTTTCAATGCGTATACGCGTAGCTTTAACCCGAATGTGTTATTTTTAGATCGCCGCTTCGATTATCAAACGTTGTAATTTCGCTAGCCGAATTGTATTGTGAATATTTACGTGATCGACGAATGCCGAATCCACCCCGTACGTGGTATTTATGGTGGCAGGTGTCCGAACCGTTAGATAAGGTAAATTTCCTTGTGTTTTTATTTATTATCAGTGATGAATCGAAAACTCAAACGTGTTTATTTTTTGATATAGATCTTCGAAAGTGAACTGTGTCAATAACCTACCGTTCGAAACGGCGACGCGCTGCCTGACGTTCCAGATAACGTTTACATTTATTTTTCGCCGGCTGATTCCTGTTTTGGTTTTTATTTTCGCAAAAGGAGAATTAATTACCCTCAGGTAAATATTGAATATTTCAATACGACTAATTTTCATAATTAATTCTAAACTCGAATGTGTTTATTTTTTCTTATCAGTCGTGAATTAATTCGTCGCTTTTCGCAAAAGTGAAGCAGTATTCTATTTTTAATCGGTGAAAACTTACATGATACGTGTCTGGCTCCCGAAATTTTTCAAATGGAATCTCCGAACGTCGAATTCAGCGCCTGGAAACATGAAATGTCGTCGATAGAATTCTTGAATGTAAGATAAATGTACCATATTTATAACTTCCTAAATTTAGATAAATTTTGCAAAATAGTTGGTCCAAAAGACGCCACTTTTTACAAATTTTACAAATACTCTAAAATTATGAGTCGTATCAATAAAAATACGACCGGTAGAGGTTCTAGAAAAGAACCTAAACCCTCTACCAGTAGACAACGGTCTGACTCTTCATCGAGTTTCGAATTAAAAATTTCGTCAGATGAAGAACAAGTCGAAAGAAGAGTTACTCGAGCTATGATTAATAAAACAATAATCAAAACTCGCAAGCCCCTCCCTGTCGCTAGAAAGTCGACTTCTAAACCATCATTAGTAGTTAAAAAATCTACAACTAAAATTCGATCTGTGGCAAGAAAATCCACAGCTAAAATAAATCAAAAAATTTTGACCCCTAAAATTTCGATTAAAAACTCGAATACCTTTCTAATTTCTTTTCTATTTCACAGGACGGATCGATCAACATGCCGATGGCAGTCTGTTCGAAGTGTAAACTAAGCCTGGCTATTCCTGGCCCTCAACACAAAGATCCGGCGCAAGAAGACGCGATTGAAAAATTAAATCTTTGTACACACGTTTATCATCGTAGCTGTATCAACCAGATGTTCGAAGAGAAACTTGACGAAAACGGCAAACCATACCTTCCCGATCACGTGTTCTGTCCGGTGAAAGGCTGTGAGTTGAGCATAATATACCGACTCGAGGTGAGGCAAAAGACCACCTTTGATATAATAAAATACGCGCTTTACTCGCGTATCTATGTCGACGATGATAAAACGCTTAGAAACCAGCTTTCGAAAGCGAATTCGGACAATGATCTTTTGCTCAAACAAATCCAGTCTCTAAACAACACCATTAGCGCTATCACAGTGACGAACTCGGAGCTTAGAAACGCTCTTTCGCTCGAACGTGACAAATTGAAATTGCTCGAATTAAGAGCGCAGGCGCTCGAAACTCGATTCAACCTTCCACCCGGTATTGATATCCCTACGGATCAAGAACGAAGACAAATGCCTTCAAATGAAAATCACCAATCGAACTCTCCGTTACTGAACCTGCACCCCGGCGCTCCATCAACTTCGAATACAGCTCAATTTCCTAGAGCTAGTGGATCGAACCAAATGTCTTCGAACCCAAGTGCTGGCGGTACAAATGCGCCACCAGTACAACGACCAGCGTTAATGGATATCGAAGTACAAAATCCAAACCAGAATCGTATGGATTTAGAAGATAACGATGCCGCGCAGCAGCAGCCACAACAACAAAACCAAGTTGCGGTCCAACAAAATATGGACATTGTACAACGAGGTGCGCCACCGAATGCGAATGCGTTAATTTTACAACAAATTAACCAACAACCGCAACAGCCTCAACAGCCGGCTCCCCCGCACCAGTTCGTTATGCCAGTCGCACCAGTACCTAGAAACCAAAGACAACCAGCTAACCGGCCCCCTGGAAGAGGCAGAAGCCCCCGCCGGAGTCCGGCCCGCAACCAAGCAGCTGCTCGTATGCAACAGGTTCGAAATCAAAATCGCGCCCAGGTGGCGAATGCTGCGAATAGAGGTGGACGTGGAAATCAACAACGGCAGGCCGTAAATATACCTCCCCCGATTATTGAAGAACCGCAGGCACCGGCAAATGCTCCGGCAGCCCCCTCCACCTCCTCCTATCGATGACAATGAAGATATACTCCCATTCTCTTTCGAAAACGTGAGTATCGGAGCGATCGAACGGGTAACGAATGGTACCTATCGCGGTCTAACTGTAAATACCTTCCTATTCATCGGTAGCGGCGTACTGGTCGATATAGCAACGGACCTACTGGCTCTCCACCCTGAACAAAATCAAGGGGCAACGGATTCCCCTATTTTACGTTATGGATTATCAATTGGTGACTTGATCCTACATTTCCGAACGACCCAACTCCCGTACTCAGTCGTCGTAGGTATTGGTGAACCGGATACGGTATACGACGGTCTGTCAAATGAAGACTGCGCGAGATTAGTGAACGCTTTTATACGAGCCGCGTATGAAGCAGGCGTGAGAAGGATGATAATAATGGAGCCAACTCATTATACGAATGAATCTCGCAGTCGACAACTGATGACGCAAGCCCTGGCGGCCTATATCCATCCGCCAGCCGGATCACCGGAGATCAGCTTACGTCTTAAATCGTGAAGTAAATGCGATCATACAACGAGTCGAGACGCCGATGGAATTTATCGAGAACCGTTATAGGTACCCAAGTAGGGTTACAAACGAAATCCTACAAGAAATTGTAAGCAGAACTAGAATTTGGCACGCAAGCCGCAGTTGCCGAAGAGTCCACCGCCGTCAAGTATAAATATGCATAAAACAGCATCTTCGAACACCTTTCATTTTTCCGTTTCGCCGTCCAAATGTTAAAAATCATTTGGCATTCCGGCAACAGAAATAATTTTGTTTATTTTTCTTTCGTCCCAAATACCAGAAGTGTCTTTTATTTATTTAATTTAATTTTCGAGAATTCGAAAGTAATAAATTTAGGTATCGATCCGTCACTAGTGACAATTTTTTATTTATTTCTCTAGATAGAAGAAAACCCTTTTTTTTAGTTTTTCTCCATGAGAAAGTTCCCTTTCTCTTTTTTATTTTTTCTAAAAATAGAAGATAATTTTCCTATTTATTTTTTCTGTGATATGTATTATTAATTTTTTTTTACGTATATGATCTCAAATGTGACCTAGAATTTAAATTTTCAAGAAGTCATGTGATTTTTTATTTTCGTAGAAATATTTGAACATCAAATGTTGTAATTTCGAAATAAAAAGATTTTTTATTTTGTCGAAATATGACTAGAGTTTCATTTAACAAAGGTAAAATGGTAACTACGAATATAAGTACAAATATACTTAAAAACTACGAAATAAAAAATGAATAAAAATATTCACCTCAAATAGTAAAATGCTATTCATCATATCAGTTTATTTGCAGCGCGTCAGTGATTTTTTCTTCGTGTTTGAGTTAAACCACGGATACCCTGGACGTCAAGAATCAAGACAATTGCAACAAGAATTTCGATCTACGAAACAGAAGAAAAATATCAAATTAATAACCTGGTGTTGGCAGATAGACAAATAAAATACAAGATGACCAGAATTATTTCATATTATCACAGTAATTGCTCGTAATTAGAGTAAATAAATTAAAAACGTTGTTCAAAAGTAAAAACAACGTTAAGTATTCAAAAGGATACATGCAAATTTCGATGTTTTACAGAAAATTCTTGTTGAATCAAATTTTTTCGCTGAATCTGAAAACATCAGAAAACAAAAACACTCGAAATCAATTCAAATGATATTGATATTTCAAAATTGAAAACAAATACATATAAAATCTCCTAAATTACGAAAACCGTAATTTTTTTTTTCGTATAAAATTCACCCATTCGTATTCGATATTGGAACAAACGAATCCATTACCTGAAACAAAAATTAATCAAACGTGTTAATTAATCAAGTTCAAGGTTTCACCGTTCGAATAATTTTTTTTTATGAATCTAAATGAATTTATACTCACTTTTACCAGTTGGCTTGTACAGTATGCGACTTTGGTTAAATACTTTGAGCAGCCAAATGGAAAATTTAAAAGTGCTGCAATTTCTATGTAGTCGTTCAATTTGCTACGGTGAATTGTTTCGATTGCAGGAGAAATTTGTTTGCATGGGTACCGCATTTATGATTCGACTTTTTTTTTCTTTCTGGAAACAGAAAAATTCGAACAAAAATCGTCATTATGATGACGTGTCGTTTTTATGAACTTGTACGAATATTTACGAATGGTAAAATGAATTCAATAATTATTTTTTTTATTATTTATTTATTTCTTACCTGGTGATTTCCAATGACATAATCCAAAAATGACTAGGATTTTTAATTTTCGAGTGAAAAATTTGCAAATACCACACCAGAGGCCAAAAAATAAGGCTGAAACAAGGAAAATTAGCAAACGAATTAATTTTCAAATTTTTCAAGCAAAGGATTGAAGATTGCTTGATAAAATGGTACGTACTTCAAGAACATCAGCAGCATCAAGATGGAATCAACGGCTGATGATGTACGATATCATCTCCAGTGACCATGGACCTGAAACACGTAAGAAACTCATAAGTAAAGCTTTTTCTATTTATTTAATTTAGATACGTTAATTTTAAATTAGCACCAGATAGTGCTTGATACTAAAGTCTTTGTCTTTTGAGCACAGCGACGCTGCATCGATGGCTGAGATTTCTTGAGATAGGGGCTAGGCCCCCTCGGATACGTCGTCGACGAGATATGATGTCACGGATTCTGAAACTACAAATGACAGTAATTTTAAATCGTAATCCAACTTAATAATGACTTCTTGTTTTTCTTTTTTGAATAAAAATGTAAATAGATACTTACGTTTTTCTCCTTTTTGGATCTTTTGATCAGTTTTTTCTTGTTGTTGTTGTTTTTTGTTCTGTTTCAGGTTAATTTTAAGTTCCTATTTTTAATTTTTTGTACCCCCCTGAGTCAAAAGATCTCACCTCAGTTCAGCGAACTGCTACCACCCAAAAGTGTGGGGGCAGGGCATACCCCCCGGTGGAGTTGACTAATTCCACTGTGAGTCGGTATGTTCTTTCACCCTTTTCAGTGGGTAGCTTCGGCTGTCCACTGGGAAGCGTGAAGGGGCAGATGTCACGGTGGGAATAGTCTGCTCCCCCAGGTGGTAACACTGGGCTGACGTGTTGAGAGCTCAGAGAAGCCCATGGCTGAAACCCATGGGCTAATCATTGTTCAATCCTATGTAATGTAGTTCGGTCGTTTCGCGACTCCCTGTAATATACAGAGAATATACGGTTAACTAATTCGTAATGTGTTAGTTTATTTGTGCCAAGCCTCCCACATGTAGTGGTAGAATAAGAATTACCTCTTAAGGTCAGCGCCAGGCACCCGGAGCCTTACTTACCGGAGAATCTGTCTATACCCCTTGGAGGGTTAGAACTTGCAGAATAACCATTCACCCATGAGGTGTGGTTAGTTCCAACCCCTTCAGAGAGGCGATTCTTTAATATATTTGCATCGAGAAATGGTACATACGAAGGACTGACAAATATCTATGGTATTTTAGAGTGAAATCCTATCCAATGTTTCGTATTACACCAGGGACATGGTGTTCAAGTTTCAAATATACATACGTAAGTATATTATATTTCCTCGTAGAATTGCGTTAAAGAGGTGGAAATAAATTTATCTAGTCTACAAAAAAAATATCTTGCAGCGAAGCCCCCTGCATTCAAATTTCTTCTCGTTGATTTTGAACGAAGGAACGAAGACGTGAAAGTTAAGAAAAAATTTCGACGAGTGTTCTTTCGAGCATATTTTTTTCATAAAAGAACTTGTCACAAACAACCTAACTTGTCAAATAAAAATTTTCGCCCATCTTCAATATCTAAAGTGCTATCGAATGAATAAACTTTTATTATAACGTAACTTCTCGGAAACATTGAAAGTTTGGTATCAATTCTGGCGAAAAATCTCCAAATAAGTTTTTTCCGGCGGCATCGCGAAGATGGCACTAGAAAAAGCATCGTTCAAGTTTTCAATTTTGACTGCTCGGCCTGCTTCGGGTTGAAATTTCAAATTCGATGGTTTAAGTAATTTTGTGACGAAAAAAACTGAAAATTAGACGTTTTAAATTTCAGTTTCAGTATAAGATTCGACTGTTGTGTGTATTCTATTTATTATTGAATTCATCCTTTATGGAGGATTTTTGTAAAGAAATAATTGAATGATTTATGTAACATTTTAAATTAGTTTTTTGTTTTTTGTTTTTTTTTTCATTGAAATTTTTCATTTTATGAGTGTTTCTATCCAAGTTCTCTTTGATGAAAAAAATTGAGTGCTTTTTAAAATTTATTTTGATGAATTTTCTGTCCTCTTTTGGCTTCATATCTTCGTTTTTTTAATTCTAAAAAATTTTAATGAATGGCTCAGATTCAATAATTATTACATTCAGCTCTCAATGTCCTCAAAATTTTAGCAATAGGTAGGTATTTTCTTCATAAAAATTGAAAATGTTTATATCTTTGAAATAATAATTTCTTTTTCATTGCAAATTTAGAATTTAATTTTTTCCTCATAATAATAATTGAAGATTTTTAAGAAGAGCTTGTGTTTTTTCAAGAACTTGGGGTTTCTTTCAAAAATTTGGTATATTTTTTATCAAGTGTATGAAAGTTTTTCTTTGTTGAAAGAATTTTTTGAACGTGAAAATTTTTTCTGCATAAAAATTGTTTTTTTTTTTATGTTCTAATTTGTTGATTGTTTTTTTTGTTTTGTTCATAAACATGTACTTTTTTACTTAAAAATCTGGTTGTTTTCACTTGGAGCCATTCTTTTTCTTAATCGAGAAAATATTTTTTTCGATGAAAAACTGGTTTTTTATGAAAAAATTGTTTTTAATTTTTGAAATCGAAACGGCTTTATTGAAAAAGTTTGTTAGGTAACTTTTCACTTTTTTTTTCAAATCTCCTTTTTCATAAGAAGTTAATTTCTTAAATTCAGTCGTGGTTGCTCAATGTAAGAAGATGTCAGATGTGACTTTTTTCTGTCTTGAAA
The DNA here is from genome assembly GCA_038380155.1 of Pseudococcus jackbeardsleyi. Lineage (NCBI taxonomy): Eukaryota > Metazoa > Arthropoda > Insecta > Hemiptera > Pseudococcidae > Pseudococcus > Pseudococcus jackbeardsleyi. The sequence continues at coordinate 50,692,485 of CM076242.1, forward strand.
AATTGGCTGTTTTCATTTCCTTTGATTTTTTTTAATTGAAAAATTGTTTTCGATGAATTTGAAGTTTTTGAAAAAAAAAAATTAATGAGGAATGCAAGTCGAATTTTTTAAATTTGAAAACTTGGTACTTATACGGGTTTTTCATGAAACATTTGGGCTTTTTCTTCATTTTTCGATTTGGGATTGAGGAAATTTTCCTGCCAAAATAAAAATTATCCTACTTCTCTCTTAATTTGAATCAGTCAAAAATGCCTAAATTGACTGACGAAATAGAGAAAATCAAGTCACTGATAATCAGTCAAATTCCACTGATTCCTCAGTTAATCAGCGTCATTTTACTGTCAATCAGTGAAAAATTACCCATTCAAAAAGTGAATTTAGATTGTTGAATCAGTAAAAATTTACTGATTCAAATCAGTGAATTTTCATTATTGAATCAGTAAAAAAAATTTCACTGTTTGAATCAGTAATTAATTAACGATTGAATCAGTGACATTTTATTTTTACTGATTCAGTAGTGAAAATTCACTGATTGAATCGTAATTTTTTTTTACTGATTCCTGCAGTGACTTGATTTTGTCGATTTTAATCAGTCATTTTTGACTGATTCAAATTAAGAGAGTTGAGAAAGCACAAAAAATTTTTCAGTTTCAGAAAGTTCAAAAAAATTTCCAACTTGAGAAAACGCGATTTTCCAGCCCAACTTGGGAAAACGTTATTTCCCAGATTAGGAAAATACAACAAATTTTCCAAGATGGGAAAACACGATTTTCCAGCTTGAGAAAATACCTACAACAAATTTTCCAAATTGGGAAAATCGAAGTAAAAAATTTTCCAGTTTTAGAAAACACCAAAAATTTTCCAACTTGGAAAAACATAATAAATTTTCCAATTTCGGAAAATTTTTGATAATTTTGATGAGAGAAATGATGAAAAATTTCAACGGGGAAAATAGGAAAATACAATTGAAGAAACTCGATTTTCCGGCTTGAGAAAATGAATATACATACAACAAATTTTCCAAGTTGAGAAAGTATCAGAAATTTTTCATTTTAAAAACTTTGAAGTTTTGGAGAATAGAAAAAAAAATTCCAGCTAAAAAACGTAAAAAAATCCCAACTTTGGAAAATTTTAAAAATTTTAATAATTTTTCTATCTTGAGAAAATGAGAAAATACAATTGCTGGGAACGCGATTTTTCAGCTGAAGAAAATACATAAATAATACCTGTCACAAATTTCCCAAGTGAGGAAAGTACTTATTGGAAATTTTTCATACAAAAAATTTTCCAGTTTTAGAAAATACAGAAAAATTTTTCAACTTAGGAAAACAGGAAATTTTCCTACTAAAAAATGTAAAAAAATTCACAACTTGGGAAAATTTAAAAAAATTCTAATTTAAGAAATACGAGAAATTTTTCTGTTTGGGACAGTACAAAAAATTTCCAGTTTGAGAAAATAGGAAAACACAATTGAGAAAACGTGATTTTCCAGCTTGGGAAAATACGACAAATTTTCCAATATAAAAAAATTTCAACTCGGAAAAGCCTGGGTACCTACAAACAGTACATTTATTCAACTTAATAATACTTCCTGTAAAAAACGATCATTGTTTTTTACAATTTTCCATAAAAAGAAATGAAAATATCGCTGTACAATTTTCCCTACTTGAAAGATATGAGTAGGTACAAATGGTGAATTTTTTCAACTCATGGGTAGGTATAGATGGTGAATTTTTCCAAATAAATACTGAAAATAGCCTCAAGGGTAAATTACCCCCATCCCTTTCCCCATCGGTACGCCCTTGATGACAAATGAATTTCTGAATGAAACAAGAATCCTAAATATAGTGAAACCATACCCAACTACCAAATAAGTTTCTTAAACCAAAAAAACCCACAAGTCATCTTCACATCTTTCTCGAATTCAATTTCACGTCAATCCCACGCAGGTAAAATAATACGTCATCTCAAGTAGGTACACATTTACCTCCATCACACCACTCAAAACCCCTTTCCCAACCCCGAAAGCAAAATTTCCTTCTTGCATCAAATTCCACCTCGACTGATACGAAACACGAGCTAAAGGTAATATTAAAATGAATGATTACACGACAAATGAATTAAAGTCGATGATCAACGAGCAAACAATAAAATGTAGACATTTCTTCATTAACGAGATACGAATGATTTATGAGCAACAGTTTAGCGCTTTTTACCCAAGCACACGTTTTTTTCCGCGGCAAAACTCCGCACTCGGTGCAGCGTTAAATTCCGATAGTTGAATTCGCTCCATACCACCGCCACGAGTCCAGCAACAGTTTATTTTCTATGAATAGCGGACCAAGTGCAGAAGGGTCGTACAATAGAGAGGTAGCTTCTATTTTTAGTATGAATAATTCATTTAAAAATCAACGTGTTGCGCTATGAAACTAAATAACATTACGGTTACAAGGGAGAAAGAGAGGAAAAAAGAGGACAATACATCATTTTTTTTTCGTATTGTACACGAATAATAAAACACCATCAATAGGGTGAATTTTATAATACGCCTTTTTACATTTCAAATTACAGATAAAGTGAAAAAGTTTTACGAGGCGTTCATGTTTATTAGTTTTACATTACAAATTCTACCAAATTGGTGTTAGTCACGCGAAAAGCTAAGGTGGATTTGTTTTATTGTTACGAAACCGAGTCTTATTGGATGATGAATGATGATACACCGAGACCTGCAGATACCGCGCAAACATAGAAAATCAATTTTCAGTGGAAAAAAGGCCAGACTGGAAATTAGTTTCGGATCCATCCAACCGTCAACACGCGGTTAAAATGGAAACAGATGTAGAAAAATTGGCAACGTGAATTTTTTAGTCGTAGGTGCCTACGAATGGGAAAAAGTTACCTGTGAAATTATCGTTGGGTTGGTTTTGTTTGAAAAAGTTGAAAATAATTCGCTGATAGGAAAGTTTCGTAAGCGTTATGGAATTAACATTTTGCGTGATTACGGAGAGAGGAGACGTTTCGTAAAATGGAAAATGTCAACTTTACGACGACGAGAAACTCGTGTAGGCTTTTTCACTCTATATTTTGATGTCTAGGTACACTATTCCTCAACGTATAGTAAAGATTTCGTAACGAGATTACACTTCGCATGCTGTACGAGCATATTGTGTTTTTAATTTCAATTATTGAAGTCGTCCCCGACGCGAGAGATTTTACGATTTTACAAAAGTTGATACTTTGACGTACGACTCTTGAATTCCATTCACGATTCGAAGCTTACGCGAATTAATTCTTATATACTTAGTCCAGCGGCGCCCACAGATTTTCCGAGTGGTAAGGCAGAAATTTCAAGGGGGCCCCCAAATTTTGTCCGAAGGGGCCCCCAAATTTTGTCTGAAGCAGGGTATCTAACTGATTTTTTTTTTGTAAAATCACTACTTTTTCACTACTTTTTCCACTACCTTTTTTTTTCAAAATTTCCAATTTGTCCCCCCCCCCCCCACCACAAAAAAAATCGACTCTTTTTTTAACATACAAAAAAAATGATCAAAATTGTTTAGAGAAAAAAAAATTAAATTAGAAAAAAATCTTTGCCCAAAAGACCCCCCCCCCTCTGGCGTATGCTCGTTTTATAGGGAATTTGAAGCAGTTTTTAGTCCCTCCCTTGCAAATACCCCTGGAGTCGCTGATAAACTTCGCCGATTCTGAACCTAAAATTCAGGGAAAAAATCATGGGAGGGCTACATGTGAAGCAACATCATGGAGGAAAAATAACACAATTTTTAGAGAATAACGTAACAAAAACTTGAAAAGTAATACCTATCATGCCTAAATGGATGAAGCAGTTTCATTTCCGAGCGAAGCGAGGAGAGAAAATTTTAGAAGACTTTAAATTCAAAGTGCAATAAAACAATGTTTCAAATTGAAAAATTCGCGTAAAAATTGGTCACTTTTACTTTTCAAAATTATTGAAAGAAAAATATGATTAAGTAGGCCGAGAGCCTAGTGAGGCCAAAGCATTTGAAAAATTCGATTTTGAAACTTCGAAAATGATTCTTTTTCAAAAAAAAAAACAATTAATAAATCTGGCTGAAAAAATCACTTTTGTAGCATTCGGTTCATTTTAAAATTACGAAAGGGAAAATTTAATAAGGCCGAGCGAAGCGAGGCCGAAGTTTTGGAAAAATTCTGATTTAGAGAGTAAGTAAACACATTACAAAATACCACAAGACCTAATTTGATAAAATTTCCAAGATTTTGCCAAATTTTTGAAATTTTTCCGAAAATTCCGACTAGAAATTGGCTGAGGGAATTACTTCCCCAATTCCTCCATCGCGCCACCCCTGAGTTTAGGTACAGATAATGATGTGATCTGGCCCGAGCGAAGCGAGGGCGAATTTTTTTGAGAATTTAGTATAACAACAACAAAAAAGAAATGTATTTTCAAATGATTTCTCCCTCTAAATTTTCAAAAAATCCTAGTGAAATCAAAAAAATTTCTTTTGAAAATTACAATCGTAATTGCTATCAAGTCTCCCAAAATAGTCCATTTTTCGTTTCAAAATATTCAATTGTCTGGAATGGGGGAAAGGTTTGTTATTTAAAAACGATGAATGTCAATTTATTAGCCCGAGCGAAGCGAGGGCGAAAATTTTTAGAAAATTGTGTTAAAAAACTGACATTTTAATAAAAATGTAATTTGGGAAAAATTTGCGACTTTTTCGCGACCGGTAGACACCCTGCTAGTGAGTAGTGACTACCAACTAAACGTAACTGATGATTGAATTTCGCGTCTTTGGAATTTTTTCATTTTTTCACTACTTTTTTCAAATTTTCGTCTGAATTCACTACTTTTTCACTACCGGCATGACCGGTTTTTCAAATCACTACTTTTTCACTACTTTCACTACTTTCACTACCCGTTAGATACCCTGTGAAGGGGCCCCATTATATTGTTTAATATTATTTCTAATATTTTTATTTTCACGGACATTCAAATTTTCAACTACTACAAGGGGGCCCCACCTACCGGTGGGGCCCCGTGGGCGACCGCCCACGCGCCCCCCCGACGTGGGCGCCCCTGATACTTACTAAAATGATAGTCGAGATGAAAGTACCTAGATTGAGCACGCAGGAGAGAAATTCCACGCTGTACGACGGAATTTCTCATTTTAAAAGATATTTCTCTGTGGAGAAACCCTCATCTTGGTTGTGAGAATCGAGCAGAAATGGACGGAAAATGAAAAATAGCGACGTTATTTAATTGAGATCCGTATCGAGAAATTATTCGTCTTAATTGAGAACGAACGTATCGAACGATTTAGATATAATTTTTGTTGCGAGTACTGTTTGAAAAATTAACCGCCGAAATGAAATCTTACAAATAATTTAAAAGCATCTGGGAACGTTGTGGGAACGAGTAGAACGTGCGTATTCCAAACATGAACGAATGCTTAAATAATAAATCATCGAAGCTTTGGTTTATTTCCAAACCATCATTATAAATAACCGTTCGAACATTTCATCATAAATTCCCAACAGAATCATAGTTTTATTGCTGGAGATTTTTTTTTCTTTGCTGGAAAGTTTCTGCTGGGAAGACTCGACGGTGTTGTAAATTTTATCGTAAGGTATGTTCAGCATTTATCCGGAATATTGCGGTGGAAATGGAAACTGGAAACTGGTGACAAATTTTTTGAAGAAACGTGACTTTAATAATATCGACCGATGATTTATTTTGTTTCCTGGTTTAGAAAGTTGGTGGTAACAGAATTTTTTGATTTTTTATCTGTTTCATGCGGTGGGGTGGAATAAAAAATGTAGACAGTAAAGATATGATGAATAATCATGATTTTTTGATAAATTCACTCGAGTGTATTTTAGGTGGATGATACAGATTCAAATAAAACTGTAATTTTTGGAAAGAGGAGCCTTGAAATTTTAGTAATCGTAATTCTGCTACTTTCGGTTGAATTGCCAATTTTTTTTGGGAGGAGGAGGTAAATTTTTGATATTTTATCTGAATATTCAAGAAAATGTTTGATATTCTGGGGAAACAAATCACAAAAATTTAAATTAAAAAATGTTTAGTACCTATAATAAATATGTGAAAGCATCAATTTTGATGGTCGAAATTTTTATACTTTTGAAATTCTGTTTCAAGTTTAATGGGTGATTTTTATAGTTTTTTTTGACTGATCACAAAAAAAGCAGTAAAAAAATTTTATTGTCCGAAAATTTTTCACAATTTATCAAAAATTTTTGTGAGCAGTTTCTTACTTTTTTTGATAACTTTTGATACTTGAAGTCGATTTTCTGAAAAAAGGAAAGGTTCCACGAAAAAAATGAATGGAATATAAATTATACAGCGTAAATTTTTTTTTCGTAGAGTCCAATTAGTCCTTTCTTAGGTGATTCAGCTTTTGAGATATTTTCAACTCAAAAAACCAAGTTGAATTTTGAACTTTCAATGAAATATCTCGAAAGCTAAGCCTACTCAGGAAAAACTAGTTGGACTCTACACCCAGCATAATTTTATATTCTGTTCATTTTTTTGGTAGGACCCTTCCTTTCTTCAAAATTCTAATTATGAAAACTTCTGACGTGATAGAGTTGGTAAAACTAAAATAAATTCAGACTCGGCACTAAAAAATAGTACAGAATCACCAATCAAAATCACTAATGCAGAAAAAAATTGTTGATTTGCCAGCTTTGTGTATTCCCAATATTACAAAAATGAGAAATATTAAAAATATGGTTCATTACAAAAAATCAATTTTATGGAAACCTGAACTTCCGAATAAAGTCAAATTTTCTTTCTGCGGGGTCCAATTATTTTTTTCATAGGAAGCTTAATTTTTGAGAAGTTTTTAATTCAAAAAAATTAATTCAATTTTAAAACAAAAATGTAGATTTTTGATACCATTATCTACGCCATTTTTACTTAAACTTTTATCAATATGAAGAATTGATAAACCATCATTTTGAGAATGATTTGTGAAAATTTATCGAACCCAAAGAAAGTAAAGACTAAAATTTTTGGAAAAAAAATGATCAAAATTTTTTTTTAAAATCGATATTTTCGTATTGATTGAGATGGAGGTGGAATCCTCAACCTTTTCGTTAGAGCCTCCCTACATAGCCCGCAACATGCAACATGCAACATGCAACTTTGCAACAAAATGTAGAATTTTTGCAACTAGAAAGTAGAAAAGCGCGGAATTATCATTTGGTTGAAGTGTTTGTGTTCGTGTAATTTACAATCAAGTTAAATGTTGCACATTTTTTTAGCAAGTTGCATGTTGCTGTTGCATGTTGCAGGCTATGTAGGGAGGCTCTTAAGCTTCGAAAAATCGATGCTTTTCTGAAAAAGAAAATAATTCGTTTTTTAATAGTTCGTTGTTTGAAAAAATTCCAATGCTTTGGGTATAGAAATTTCGTGATTTTTGAAGTTTTTTAGTAACTTGAAAAAAGAAAATTCGTCCCATAGTGATTCTTTATCACTAGAAAATTGAGTATTTGTGATTTCTTTTTGAGCGGAACATAAACACAGAAAATGGTTAGGAGGATTAATTCGAAATTTGGAGGCCTCAAGCCATCTCCTTCCAAGACCCTATCCTCGTCTACGATTTTGAAGTAAAATCCCTCAAAGGCTAAGATTTTTAAGAAAAAACGTAATTTGACATTGGACTCTATGAAAAGGAAATTTTACACTCCACAATTTATGTTGTACTTATTCATTTTTTTTGTAGGATCCTTCTTTTTTTCAGGAAATCGACTTCAAATGTCAAAAGTTATCGAAAAAAAAAGGAGAAAACTTTTTAAAAACATTCACTTGGGTGGTGGAATTTTTCACTATTTTTCTCGAGATCAGCGCGAACAACATTTTTTTGTTTGGCCTATGAATCGGTCACATTCGAAACCTTTTTTTGTTTTGTATCTTAATGTTACCAATCTACCAATTTCACAGAACATTTTTTCAAATTATATCATTTTGGGTGATTTTTCTCGACTCGTGGCTATTTGAAAATGTTTTTTTTTGCATTTAAAAAAATATCATATAGCAACAAATTACCTAAGTGATTTGAAACTTCTCACCAAGTAGACTTGAAATACATTTTTAGAAACTCGAACAATTTTTCAAATTTTTTGAAAAACTTTTGGCTTGATCTATTCGATTTTTTCTTTGCAAGTGTAGGTACCAATTATTAAAGAACTTCAGCAATTTTTCGAATGAGAAATTGATTATTTTTTGGCTTTTGAAAAATATAAAATTGTGGAATTTTGCCTTCAAAGTTTGACAACACTGTTCCTGAATTCAATATTTGTGCGTTTTTTTTTCAATCCGACAGATTTCTCATTATTTTACGAGTACTTATTTTAGTTGAAATTTCTCAAAATCATCTCATACTTTCAATTTATTTACACAACAGGCATCAAAGCAGGTTACTTTTTAAGTAACTTTGTTACTTTTTTCGAGTTTGGTTACTAAAAGTTGATTTTTCTTTTCAAAAGTTTCTATTGGTTACTATTTTCAAAATTTTTCCTCAAAACAAAAATGAAAGGTATTCTTGAAATTGAAAACAGCAATGCAAGAAAAATAATAAAAAATGGAAAAAAGTTTTAAATTTTTTTGAAAATTGTAATTTATTTTTGAAGTGCTGATGCTGGAAAGAGTAGAATAATAAAAAAAAATCTCCCAACCGTGCAAAAGCTTTCAATTCTTCAAAAATTCAAAATTTTCTAAAATTGCCGAAATTTGCATTAAAAAAATCAAAAATTTTGATTTTTGACCCCCTCCCCCCTCCTGATTCTACTGAAACTCATAAAAATGAAACATTCTGAGGTTACTTTTGTGGTTATCATTTTTATGGAAAATGGTTACTAAGGTTACTTTTTTTTTTTTCAAAATTTCAGTTTGATGCCTGACACAAGCACCATATCTAATTGAATTTGTGACGTTAGGTATTAGAAACCAGTTTTCTTCGAAAAAATGATTTAAAAATAACTTCAAATCTTGGTACCAATTTCTGACCACCTTTTCCTCCTTTTCAACGAAAAAATGGAGAAAATTTGATTTTTTAAAAACCAGTTTAAAGTAAATATGGCTCGTATGACTTTGGTTTCATTTTCGTTATTTTAACGAATAAAATTTCACTTCTTTAAAAAATTTTACACAGCTTTATAACAAATATTCTACTGTTTGTCCATGTATTCAACGTCTGTCTGAAAATTAGCTAAAATTAAAACCGTTTACAGAACATTATTTCTGTCGTCCAAATTAAAACCAAGAGATACTCTTGCACTGGAAAAAAACTACACGAAAACAATTGCTCTAATATCTGTAAGGGAAAAAAGCGCTCCGTTTAGGGGTAAAAAAAGCACGAGGTGAAAATTTCAAGAGAGTATTGTCGTTGAACGCGCAAAACTGCTAGGTATCTATATAATAACGAGATATACGCGTTATTGTTGCTAGAAATACACACCTATTGTGCGCTTTCTTGTTGTAAAGAACATCACTATATTGTTATTCGTTAGCTAAAATTTCAGGTAAATGTTTAGCGCAGATAGGAGAAAAACTAGTGGAATGGGTGGAATAGGGTACGCGACGAAGAAACCCAGCTCGGTTATCTTTTAAATAAACTTTTCAATAGTTGGCGAACGATTTTAGAAAAACAAGCTTGAATTTCTGGCGAGTTAATTTGCGCTGGCGTGTTTGTCTGAAGCGATGAAAATCTTCATATAAAAAGCATTTAATGTAAAATCACAACGAGCAACGTAGCGAGATAAAAAAAAAACCTAGCTGGTAGTTACCATCGGTATAATAAATGCACCTGTACCTTTTTAAACGCCAACGTTATACATTATCTTGTATCCACTTATTTTGCACGTCGACGAGGGAGTTAAACGATAATGTTGTGTAAAAGCACACTTTTATGACTATCGATTCGCGAAAAAAATTTTCAACTCGTTAAAAATTCGTTATTGAATTCGTAATAAGTTAATTAAGGATGACGTGCGAAATTCGTATTTACGGCGAATTAGGTATGCAACTTTATCAACACCTTGGCTTATCGTTACGATACGTAGATTTGGAACTATTGCGAGAGGCACGATTGTCAGATTGAATGTGGGAGTGTAGAATTGTTACTGGAATGATAAAAAAAAGCGAAAGAGAGAATTATTTAAGAGAAATGGTACCGATGAACGAAAGCTACGAATTTCCTCTGTTTTTAAGACTGCCAGAAATCAAGTTTGTTTTCAAGTTTGATTTCGTGTGTTTCGTTTTTTCTCCTGATGTTTGTTTTTCTTTTGCTTTTTTTTTCGACTCGAATGATATCGATACTGACAACGAATATTTTATTGGCGAATTTTATTGAATTGGAATTGGGCATACGAGTTTGGCGCGTTCGAATTGTTTGAAAACTTTTTTCATGAATATAACGATGATGTTGCGTTATTTATATTTCGATGAATTTTTTTCTATTCGGAGGAAAAATATTGATATCGTTGGAACATATTTCCGATATGAACGTAGGCCGGCAAATATCACGCGATTACCATAATGTTATGGAATTTTTCCCCTATGGCGAATACTGGTCCATTTTATATCAGTTGGAATTAAAATTGAAGTTGGATGCGGTTTGATGTCGTTCTAATTTTTCGTTACCTACGAGTTCTCCCTGATGGTTTGATGAAATAATGACCATTGTTTCTATCGTAACCTTCAAACGGTGGGAAGAGGGACATTCTGATTTTTTAGGAGATACGATTTTTAGCTAAATTATTCAAATTTTAAGACTTGTAACTCGAGATTGCTTGTACTTCGAGGGAAAGTATTTACAAGGTATGAGAGAAAATTGATTGGAAATTCAAAAACGAAAATAAAATTTTGAAAAACTCCGAATTGAAGTTTTGCGGTGAAAGCTCAACTTTCATTAGGAGTACCAAAAATGAAGGCTACGTATGAAAATGTTTGAAATATGATCAATAACTCTTACTTCTTTCCCTTTTTCTATCCAATGAATTTTCAAAAAGGATCTTGACGTCCCAAAAGACACAAAAAGATCTTCAAATCACCAAATTTTTTAAACAAAGTGGAGCAACAACGAGGAGAGAAACGATCATAACTCGGCCAAAAATTGCTCAAAATACAAAAACTAATACATTTTTGGAATCCTCTCGTCATGAACAAACGAATGGTTTTTTTACCATCCCATTTCGAGCATTTGGACGGGAGATAGCTTTTTTGCTGCCGGGATATTTGATGAAGGAAAACGTCCGTAACTCGGCCAAAAATTGCTCAAAATGCAAAAACTAATACATTTTTGGAATCCTCTCGTCATGAACAAACGAATGGTTTTTTCACCATCCCATTTCGAGTATTTGGGTGGAAGTTGGTTTTTTGCTGAGAAGGATAGATTTATGGGGGAGACCTCGGGCACAAACATTCTGGTAACTTTTTCGAAAATCACCCAAAATGCAAAAACTAATACATTTTCGGAATCCTCTCCTCAAGCACTGTGGAATGGTTTTTTCACCATTCAATTTCGAGCATTTGGGTGAGAGATATCATTAATTTGCGCAGATTGCAGATTGAGAAAAATGCTGGTTACTCGGCCGGGAATTGCTCAAAATGCAAAAACTAATACATTTTCGGAATCCTCTCTTCAAGCACTGTGGAATGGTTTTTTCATCATTCCATTTCGAGCATTTGGGTGGAAGTTGGTTTTTCGCTGTGAAGGGTAGATTTTTGGGAGAGACCTCGCGCGGAAAAATTCAGGCACCTTTTTCGAAAATCACCCAAAATGCAAAAACTAATACATTTTTGGAATCCTCTCGTCGAGACGAATCGAATGGTTTTTTTACGAAAAAATTTGGAGCATTAGAACGAAAGTTGACTTTTTTTTTTCGGCGCCGCTGATTGATGGATGGTCGGCGCCGCAGGAAAATGCCCGTAACTCGGCCAAAAATTGCTCAAAATGCAAAAACTAATACATTTTTGGAATCCTCTCGTCATGAACAAACGAATGGTTTTTTTACCATCCCATTTCGAGCATTTGGACGAGAGCCTTTTTTGCTATATGGAGAGTTGATGAAGAAAAACGCCCATAACTCGGCCAAAAATTGCTCAAAATGCAAAAACTAATACTTTTTTGGAATCCTCTTGTCATGAACAATCGAATGGTTTTTTTATCATCCAATTTCGAGCATTTGGACGAGAGATGGCTTTTTTGCTATGTGGAGAGTTGATGAAGAAAAACGCCCATAACTCGGCTAAAAATTGCTCAAATTGCAAAAACTAATACATTTATTTTTGGCTAAAATTCCAGCGTACCTAGAGGTAATTTGCCAAACCTTTTATTTCAAACCCTTTTTTTTTGAGAATTCAATATTGAATGTTTAAAAAAAATAAAGAAAAAAGACCCTTACTTACATACTTATATACTTACAATTATCAAAGTGCCAAAATTTTGAGGTTTCATTAATAAAAATAAATTGAGTGAAATTCTTGATCGATTTTTTTTTTCGCATAAAAAAATCTAATTCAATGTTTTTAAAAATATAACGTAATGAAATGATTCAATCCGCCGAGTAAAACGTATAAAAGCATGCCAGTTAATTTTCTTTTGGTAATATTAAAACAGCCTTCGTCGGTTTAACAAATTTTTGCTCCTATTAACATTTTTATCATCCAAAAAGGAAACCCAGCGATTTAATAAAATATTTGATCTTATATGAATTACTAACCTACTAACCAAGTTGTGGTTTTGTTAAAATTACCACATGGAGTTTCATTCGCGAATACCTACTACAGTTTGGCGTTAATTTAATGAGATAATTTGCATCGGTATCAAAATTCTTCTGAGCTCGTTTCAAATTCAATTCCGGATAACGTTGTTATTAAAACGTTCGCCATTTCGACCCAAATGTTTACGCTGAAGGAAAAAAATTTGACATGTTAATTCCTTCGGAATGCGAGCTGAAGGGTGGAGCCGTTGAAGGTCTGTTTATCTTTTCCTAGATGGGAAAATTGTGTTTTAATTAGAAAAAATATACGTTTGAGTCTAAATAATTACTAAAAAAGAATTTTAAATTTTCGAAAATTCACCAAAAAAAAATCGAAAAATTTATTTGATCAACTTGAATTTTGGTCATCTGGGGAAGAGAAGGGGTAAATAACAAGAGTCAGGCCGATCGAGGCTCAGAGGGGAAAGCTGTTACCCATACTCAATGGTACACTAAACTTTTAATTGAAAAATAGAATTTGAAAAATTTTGAAAATGAGTTTTTTGGGGAGGAGGGGGAGAGTTTTTGTTTCGAGTTGGAAAAAATTGAGAAAATTTTGCATGTACTTTTTTAGGTGCTGAAGTTATTTTCTCGAATTTTAGAAAATTTTTGAAATTCAAACTTACTTTATCGTTTTGCAAAATACCAAAATTTGATCTACCTATTCATGAAAAAATCTGGAATTTGGTAAATACCTTAATTTTGTCTTTCCGAATCAATTGGAAGTAGTTTTGAGACGTTTCAAAACCTCCAGAAAATTGTGGAATTTTCCAGCACTAGAAATAGCTCATATAAATTGACTCATATAAACGACATCATTTTACCCTCGCTGATGATCTATTTCTTCAAATTAAGCTATTTTCCGAAATTTTTAATCGGCGGTTCGGACTTCGGAGTCACAATATGGATAACTTGGGAGTAGTATTGAGGTAACTCGAGGTCATTAACGATTCTTGAGGAAAATTTAAAAAATACGAGTACTTTCGAAGATTCAAATTTAAAATTAGGAGTTTGAAACCTTTTTGGATTTAGTTGGAAAAATTAACTTTTTTCGATTTTTTCTATTTTTAGGAGACAATCAGAAATAATTATCATCAATGACGATGATGAAGAGGAAGATGAACAATCAGGAGCTATCGGACCACCGTGACCATAATTCCATTTACACACAGTCTCAAGTCTGGAAAAAGTGTGAGGTAATTTTTTTTTCATTTTTTTGACTTAGAAATATTTTTTTAATACATAGGTGAGTTGCTGCTGGTGTGGACAATCTCATAATATGAATCAGTAAAAATTAAGGATTGAATGATTAAAATAAACAGATTTGAGTCACTGGTTTGAAGTGAAATTTCTATAATTTCACTGTTGATCAATGAAATTTGACTTCTAATCAAGGAAAAATTACTAATTCAATTGGTGAATTTTCAATTTTGAATCAGTAATTTTTTCCTACACTACTGGAACGAATCATTAATAAAACGACGGACACAATATACCTAAAAATTTTGATTTTCAGTTGATTTTCAAAAATGGAAAAGATTTGAGTCCTGGCCGTAATTTTAGTGTGTTGAAAAATTTTTCAAAACGTCGTTTTTCTAAGAAACGACAGGAAACGACGCATCCAACATACCTAAAAATGATTGTTTTTGGTCGGTTTTTTGAAAATAAAAAAGATTTGAGTCGGAAACATTTCTGTCGTTTTTCGAAGAAGCGACAAGTAAAATGAATCAGTAGAAATTTCACTCAACTAATTAAATCGGCAATTAAATTAATTAGTGAATCAATTAGGTAGTAAATTCAAATTTTTTCTGATTCATTTCAGTAGTTGAGGAAACAAGTGATGAATCAAAAATGAAAATTTACTAACTGAAACAGTACATTCAATGTACAATTTCCCAAACACTTGAGGTCACTTGAACACACCCAGGGCGTAGCTCTGCACACCAAGGAGTGGGCACATCCAGTGCATGCCCACTGGTCTCGACTACCCCCACCCCTCGGTAAAAAGGTCCAAAATTTTACTATCGTGATTATAAAGGCTGAAATTCATTTGGACCATTTTGATTTTTTAATGGAATTTTTTCCAGTGCTGAAAAATTATGAAATTTTCTAGAAGTTTCCGTTTCCAATCAGGTCGAAATAAATGAGGCATCTTTTAACTTTCAGATTTTTATCTCAATATGTACTTTATCGACGTATTTTTGAAATTTTCCTGGAAAATTTTCTGCTAAAAAAAATTTAGATTTGAAATCGAAGTGACGAATTTTGAAAAATTATGCATGGATGAAATTGATCGTCAATATGAGTGATTTACAATTACTTACTTATGCTGAAATTCATACGGATTTACTAGCTTTTCTACAGCACCGAAAAATTTCAAAATTTTCTGGAGGCTCTGAAACGTCTTAAAATTTTTTTCAAATTTTGGAAAGTGAAAATAAGGAATTTTATATCTACTTAATGTATTTTGCAGGGAGATGAGGTGATTTTGAAATTTTGGAAATTCGCCATAATTTAAGAAATTAATTTCAGCATCTAAAATTTTGGATGAAGGACTATCTATTTTATGATGCACTTTTGATTTATTCACTCTCTTAATTTGAATCAGTCAAAAATGTCTAAATTGGCTGATGTAATAGAGAAAATCAAGTCACTAATAATCAGTCACATTCCACTGATTTCCCCGTCATTTTACTGCCAATCAGTGAAAAATTACTGATTCAAATAGTGAATTTTGATTCATGAATCAGTAAAAATTATTTTGACTGATTAAAATCAATGAAAATTTAATTATCAAATCAGTGAATTTTCATTATTGAATCAGTAAAAAAATTCACTGATTGAATCAATGAAATTTTATTTTTACTGATTCAGTGATGAAAATTCACCGATTAAATCAGTAAATTTTTTCACTGATTCCTATAAAGACTTAATTTTATCGATTTAAATCAGCCAATTTTGACTGATTCAAATTAAGAAAGCACTTCCGGTCGATATCTTTAAAAAATAGGAAAAATTCCATTTCGGTAAGAAATTTTCCATATTTTTTTGGTTTCGTTTTAAGCAAACCTAAAATTGATTTTTCCCAGTAGTGAACCGTTTTCTTTCAGAAATCTCATTTCCATTAAAATTTGAGTGGTTTCTCGATTCATATTTTCATTAAAACGTCGTTGAAAAACAATAATATTGTTTTCTGCATTAAAATATCAACTCCCGAAACCTTCAGCCCAAGTATCATTCTATTTACACAATAATTCGGATACCGATACAAAACACACCGCTGGAAATTCGCGATTTCTAATAAGTAAATATAAACAAAACCATCACCCTCGGTTCGATTCATCGTTGCCAGCATCACGGACGAACAAAATTCACACCATCGAGCACCTAAGAAGCAGGCTTTTCGATGAGTAAATTTCATTAACCTAATTTGAACGCTTTGTTTAAACCCATCGCAGCTTGCGAGCTCGGTGTTTACTTGCAAAAAGACCACTTCGCGTTTCCGCAGGCTAAAAGCCCACCGAGTTGTATTTTTTAACCGCTCGAATTACGCGTCCCGTATCCCCAAGTATTCATTTCATCCGCTCAATTTAATGGAATTAAAGTAAAAAAAAAAAAGTTGACTCGGAGAAATAAAAACATGGTAAAAAAACAATTTTTCAACCTTCTTTTTGTCAGCCAATGTAATTGTTTATCTCGAATCGTTCCTGGTGAAAGTAAAAATATGCCCACGGAAAAAAAAAACACCAGTAAAAAATTATTACCCAAAAAACTTTTCGCAATAGAATACTATAATCTGGTTTAGTTTCACATGTAAAAAAAAAATACTGTAAAATATTCGGTAAATGAAAAATTGCCTTTTCAAACGTTCTACATGTAAAGTTATAATGTCAAACTTGAAAAATCCTCGAAGTTTTTTTTTCAACAAACAAATAATTTTTACGGTAGATGTAATAAAAAAAAAAGTCACGTGTTAGAAAATAATATTTGTTTAAGGAGGCTTCTGAAAATAAATTTTTTTGCATAACTCGATTAAAGTTTTAGTATATTTTTGAGTAAATAAAGATCGTCGGTGAATTGTTTACGTTGTCGAGCTAAACCCGAATTATTTTAAACATTGTGGGATCAAGGTTTCAAAAATGCTGCTCTCTTATTCGATAGAATCTCGGTGATACACGTGTACCGTGTTTGTTTCTAATTATTTTTATTTATTCGGTTTGTAAATATTTACAATGTGAATTTTTTCCCTTCTGCGAACACTTTTTCGAAAAGTTTCTTTTTTTAAGTATTTTACCGAAGAAACGTCTCTTTAATGGGTTTAAAAAGGGGTGAAAGTGTAGACTAGAGTTGGTTATTTTGGAAAATTTTCTGATTCAGTAAACTTTGACCTGTTTTTGGACCGAATTATCGATTGACTTGGTTGGCCAAAGTTGAACCGAGGCAAGAATATTATAATCACCATAGAAATCCGGCGTCTGTAATGCACATAAAATTCTCTCGCCTTCATCGAATAATAAATTTCGCCAAGTCAAAGATTACACCTGTTAACCCCCTTCGAAACATCAACGCTGCAATTCATCATTGAGCCAAGTTGCCTCGCTTAGGAACGATTTCGCGGAGACAAATAAGTCTTGAAATTCAGAGAAAAATAATTAATGGAAGTGTCGCCGTTGAAATTTAATACGCGAGATTAATTTAGCGAAATGCTTTTTATGGATGAAAAGCAATTACCAACTTTTATTGAGGAATTATCTCGTAAAAGTGGAGAATTAAATTTAGTAGATAAAGTTTTCGAATTAAAATTACCAGAAATTAGAAAATGTGAGAGAATTGGTTCCCTTTCCAGATTCCATTTGGTATTGTGAAAGTTTGAAAATAAGTTTGTGAATTTTTTTTTTGAATGTTTGTATCGTAAATTGCCATTAAAATTGTTTTTGGGGGTGAAATAAGAATAAAGTGGGTATAAAATCTACCTACTAGTGGATCGACTAATAAAGATGAGTGATTTTGAATGGGTTTCAAGTGGGAGTAATGGAAAAGAACTCATGTGGGTGATTTTTTTCCTAAACAATTTTTTTCCAAGGAGGAGGCTGATAAATTAATGATGTCCTGGGTATTTTTTTGTTTTTTATTTTGAAAAAAATCCGAATTTTAGATAGTGAAGGTAATAAATATAATTGAATTTGTCATTAGCGCATTTTTAGGCCTTTTTATTGCAAAGGCCCGCTCAAAATGACCCTCCATTCATCTAATAAATTAATAAATAGAAACTGCTTACCTTTTGCAACGCTGTTACTACATCCAACTTGCTGCTGGTTATCATAAGGACACATCGGTAATTATAAAAACGAATGAAAACTCGAATCCATTTTAATTAACGAAGCTTAAAAACCAGCGTTAATTTTATAATTAAAAAAGTTGATCGCGCGAATCATCGTCTGCTTTCAAAACCCACCGACGAATTGAAAATTTTTCTCAGAGAATCACAACAATCCCACGTCTGAAAAAATTAATAATCGATACGTCGAAATGGGAAAAATTAACGAATGAATTTTTCGACGATGTTAAAATGGAGGAAAAAAATCTAGAAAAACGAGTCCAATGGTGAAATTCGGTTAACCCGCGATAAGACAGTCAATCGGTGTGACGTTCATGATCCTACTGCCAAGCATGCGGCAATACGCTTCGGTTCGCAACTATCTACTCCAAAAGAGACAAACCGAAAAAAGTACTCCCGACAGTGGCTAACTAATTTTTCCATGGCAACGGTTAAAAACACCTATAATATTTTTTCGTTTGTCGCTTTTAGAATTCGTTGAAAATTGAAATTCTTTTTCGCTTCCTTTTTAACAAATGCCTATCAGTTTTTTAATGTCAAAAGGTTGATGGTATTTTGTATAATGATGCTTTTTCTAATGAAACGATCAACTGGGGGAGAAGATAAATATTTAACGGGTTCGCTTTGCCTGGGATTGGGTGTTTTTGCAGGTTGAGATGAATGCGAGCCTTTGAGATGAGTTTTGTGCTGTTTTTTATTCGGCGAATGTTTGTGGAGAGGATTTGTTGTCAAATGTTTAGATGGGGGTTGAATTGATTTTTTAAAATTAATTTTTTCGTTGAGGCGAGTATAAAAGGAGGAAATGTAGGGGTTTTGAGAATTGATTGTGGTCTATGGATTGGTTTGATTTATTTACAAGGTTCGGCGGGGGATTTTTAGTGGTAAAAAAAGGGAGGATTGGAAAAAGAGAAAATTCTGCCATGAAAATTAGGTTTAAAAAATTGGTATTCGCTTAGATTTGAAATTTTATAGCTTTATGAAATGAAAGTACAGACTTACGTATGAAATTTATAATCTGAATCTCATAGATTTTCACAAATTGAAAATATTGTCTGTAGATAAAATTCATTTGATTTCTGAGTAAGAGCTGCAATTGTGAAGACGTTAAGTAAAATTTTTTTCATTCTAAAAAAATGGAATATTTACCCACTTAGGCATGCATACTGTGTATGATAATTATGATTAAAATTATTTTTAAAAATTTTCATCATCAAGTTTTTCTTTTGTTTTTTATTGCAGGTAAGTTCCACTTATTGAAGACATCATAGAAATTCAGTAAGTACCTCAGCGAGCAAATATTTTCAAATGAAGTATAAGTAAAGGATTTTTTGTTTCTGGTGCTAAAAAAAATTCTAAAACTTGAGGAATGCGTAGTCGGAGAAGCAGGGAGATTAACTGTAGCGACTCCTTCCCCTTTTTGAATATTCAGGTATTGAAAAATTGGTAAACGGTATGATGATATTTGAGAATAGTTTTGACTGAGAAATAGAAGAACGATTGGGAATTGGGTCTAATGTTCTTTTATTTTTTCCCCATTTTTTCATCGAAAATCATTGAAAATTTATTAAATGTCAATCACAACACTGAAATGAAAAACGGATGAAATTCTTTGAAAAATAAACGACCATTTCTTTTCGAAATTTTCCGATTCACTTCAATTTTCGAGACCATTAAATGCAATTTTACCATTATGAAGGTCAATTGTCTCCTCCTACTTTCCATTTCTAAACCGAGATAACTACAAAAACTGTGTACGAGGAAAGGGACTTGGATATCAATTTTTCAATTTTTTTTTTCGGATCACAATTGAATCCCTCTCTTTGTATACAATTTTTTTAGTTATCTCTGTTCGGAGAAAGGAGAAACGCTCCTCAGTTCTTTGTGTATTGAGTAGTTTACTGAGATTACGAATGAGTAGAAAATAGAACTAGAAAGCTGAGAATAAAAATACAGTTTTAGTTCCTTGATTTCAGGAATTGAGTTTCTTTAGTTTTAATTTTGGGGTTTCAATTCTTAATTTTTTTTGTTTTTTTGGATTCAGTTTTTGATTTCTTTTCGACTTAGAATTCTCAGTTTCAGTTTTTGATTTTCATGAAAGTGGATTTAAGTTTCAGTTTTTTAAAATTTTGGTTCACTTATGATTTTTCATTTTAAAAAAAACACACACACACTTGGTAGTTGGAACCTACCTACCTACCTAAAGTGATTCTTTTGAATTACTAATAAGCAGTAAACTTACTTCTTGAAAACGAGTCTTTCAAGATTTTTGTTGTATTTGAAAAGACGTCAAACCGAGTTTTTTCAAGTATACGTCCTATGATTAGATGGATGACACTTTCTAAAATGATCCTATTTTTTTCCTCGCCAGAAAATACATATAAAAATGGGAGATTGTAATAATCGGGGGAGGGACATTTTTAGAATTTAATATTTAAAAAGGGAGCTTGGAGCATCATAACAAAGGAAGTATTGATAAAATACCTTCATCTGCCTAATTTTTAGGAAAGGAAAGAGTTTGAAAGTGAGAATGTTAACCCTTCAAATGAATTATTCCAATTCTTGAAGATGAATTATTCCTATTTTGGTGGGCATATTTACAAAAAAAATATACTCAGGAACTCAGTTTTTTGAAAGTTTTATAATTTTA
Organism: Pseudococcus jackbeardsleyi; assembly: GCA_038380155.1. NCBI lineage: Eukaryota > Metazoa > Arthropoda > Insecta > Hemiptera > Pseudococcidae > Pseudococcus > Pseudococcus jackbeardsleyi. Next base: position 50,713,259 of record CM076242.1, read on the forward strand.
AGGTGTTTTACAATCTTGCAAAAACTGGTACTATCTGTCAAAAAAAAAATCCGCATGTCCTGTTTTTTTTTTCAGTCGGGCTTTAACATTTTAAAATCAATTTTTCCTTTTTTTCTTTTCACAATTGTACAATTATCTCATTTGAAAAAATTCTGATTGATTTTATTACCTGACAGAAAAAATTGTATAAGAAAAATTTGGCATGCTAAATACATATTATGCTTTTCCATTAATTAAACAGTTTTGTTAAACACCTTATTAATGAATCGGCCCTTTACATCTTTCTCTCATTCTCTTCACGAAAAATGAAAATTGTGAATCTTCAAGCTTTTTTTGGGAAGGGGGTGGTGGTGGTGGTGGTGGTGAGGAGGTGACGCGTTGGTCGAAAATTTTCATAAAAAATAATGTATAAGTAATGGTCTTATAGATCAAAATGAAACATAGATATTAAAACATGAACTGAATAAAAAATTTAAAAATGAATTGAGGTGTCAAGAAAATTCAAATTTGGCTGTAAATTTGGTAATGAAGGTAATTACGGTATTTTTCAATGTCGTAATAACTCGAAAGTCGCTTTCAGCATTTAAGCAGCTCCTACACGCGATTGTAAACGGCACGTTTTTGTGCTCTCTGATTGGTCGCTAAGCTCCACCCATCCATTCCAGCTGATTGTTTGTTATCACGTATCAATATCACGTCTATAATTTCGCTGCGATTTTTTTTTAAAGCTCTGTTCTAGGCATTAAAAACTTTCAAAAATTAATGCATTTAAAATGATAAAACTGTTTAAGAGTTTATTTTTAATGGTTAAATGAAACATGAGTAACCAAATGTAGGAATATCTAATGAACAATAATGAAATGCTGATGATAGATTGCCAGAAAGCATCACACATCACCAAAGTGAGTATTAGAAAATGCTACAAAGCTATCCTTTTTTCAACTCTACATTAGAATAACTCGAAATTTTAAGCGAGTACATAGGTGTTTGAAGTGGGAAAAATAATCTATGATAAAGTCTCTACAAGATGGAATTGATTTGAGAGTTGTACCAGCTACCGATCGAAAGTTATTGAAGTTCAAAGTTCCAAGCGAGTTTTTATTGCAAATAAATATTATTACGTATTTGTAAGCTTTGCATCGGTTGCAGTTGCAGACAGAATTTTCAAATCTATTCCATCGTGTACAGCATTGAACGTAATTATTTTCTCTACCTCAAAAACCTATGGTCTCACTCAAATTCTTGAGATATTCTAATGCAAAGTTAAAAAATGTATAATATTTTTTGCAATAGAAACTCGCCTTCGTAGGTTATCGTAACTTTGAACTTGGCATAACTTTTGATCAATTTCCGGTACAAAAGTACATCTTTAAAAAATTTAAAATCTATTCCATCTGAGAGAGAATTTAACGTAGATTATTTTTTCTACCTCTAACACCCTTGTTCTTACTCAAATTGTAGAGTATTTCATTTTAAAATTTGTATTTCGAACATTCGAACAAAAATGCAATTATTGAATTATTTATTCATTTCAAAACGATGTAAACACGGTAAACGAAAGACAAGCATGAATGTGATAACGGATGGGAAGAACGGCCAATCAGAGAGCGTAAAAACGTGTCGTTTACAATCGCGTGTAGGAGCTGCTTAAATGCTCGATGCCATTCTTATTTCATATCGATGCCAACATTGCATTTTTAATCCAAAGTACAACAACACTGATAAAAAAAATGATAACATTGATCATGAAATATAAATCATGTAGAATTAAAATTTAGGCAAAGTCAAAATTTTCAATTAACCAATTAAAATTGAAATAAAAGTAAACAAGCTATGAATTGTGTTTTTTCAGCTTGGAATAGATCTTCATCATCGGAGTATTATGTCATGACTCAAAATTTTCGCAATATTTTTTCGACATCCTTACACAACTTTGTAAAATGTCTATTAGATTTCAAAAAAAAAACTCTAGCAGTTTATCCAATTTATTTCTTATTCTGTTTCCTAAAATTAGATAATAGAAAAATTTACATTTGTTTTATCATTGGTGTATTCGTAACGCCATCTAACGTTCATAGAATGAAATTTCAAACTAGACGACGATAAAAAGAAAATAATACAAAAATTTTGCGGATGAGTACTTACATTTCTCAATTTTTTTAATTTTCAACAAATTTTTCGACCTTTTTTTTTACTCGAAATTTCCAACTTCGTATGTATATTCAATAGAAAACTGTATCAGTGGATGGAAGGTAAAATTATTCACAAATTTTTTTTACTTTCTTTTCTTATCCATTTCATGTGATTCTCCCCCAAAGCTTTTAGAAATGATCATTTTTTGGCTTTGAGAGATTTTAAAGATGCTCTATTACATATTTTTGAAAGGAGCCATAAAGATGAAAATTCTCAGCTGTGATTGATTTTTTCTGATACCCCTCCTCCACCCCCCCCCCCCCAAAAGGTGATCACTTTCGAAAAATGTTCAAACTCAAGTTTTTTCAACTAAACCTGGTCCGAACCTGCACATGCCATTCTGAAGGAAAGCTGCCTTTCTTCCGATTTAATCATAAATTCATAATATTACAAATGTAAGAAAATTTCTCTCTCATTTGGAATTACAGCCCTGCAATAAATCAACAAACAAATTAAGTAAACGAAAACAGCGAAAAAAAAGCTGAAAAAATTGGTGAAATTTGACGTAAAAGTCAGTAAAATATCTGAAATTTGCTTTTAATCAGTGAAATTTTTTGAAAAATTGACGAAAATTCGCTGAAAATCAAAGAATATAATGATTTTTTTCTGTGTTGCAATCCTGACTTTTTTCAGTGACTTTTCGCTGATTCGAAATGAAAGAATGGAAGAAGTCAAAAATTAATCAATTGATTATGTATATTATTTGAGAGCAAATTTCATAATTTTTAAGATCATTTATTTGTCAAGTTTTAAAATATTATTCTTTACGAGTTACTGAAAAAATAAAAGGGGAAATCCTGGGAAAATGCTCCTCCTGGCGCAGAATCAGTCCATGATCGTTTCAACTGCAAACGTGTTATAAAAATTACCAAATTTTTGAAATCGCAAATGAAGAATTTATGTGCAGAATTTTCAGTATATTTTGTCAAATCAAAAATTATTAAATTTCTCCGTTTATTTTCCGCAAGTAAAAGCTCACTCGCAACATGGTAAAAGAGCCTAAAAGAAATCGGACCATTTCTGCTTAATGAACCAGTTAAATCAAATCAGTCGCCTAAAGTTAACCGAACACACTGTTACCGTTCTATTCGAATATACCGTTTCCGTAAGTACCGTTAAGATGACAAATAATATGTTAACGACGTCCTCACAACCGACTTCAACCTGTGGCTACAAAATTTAGAAGAATCAACAAAAGCCGTTTCCGAAGCCCTTAGCAATTTTAGTAATAAGAATTTAGATTAAGATTACCAAGGATAAGTTGAACATTACGAGTACATACGTCCGATTTATTTATTGCTGTGAAATAGCTCGAAATATCCAATTTTGCAGCCCTTTATGCCCTTATTTTGAATAATAAACAAAATTTACAAAAAATATCGATATGCCGATAAATATCGATAGTTTGAATATATCAATAAACGACATCACTAAATTATGTTGAAGAAAGCAGGCAACCCGTAGAATATCTCCTTAGAAAACGTCCAATGCTTTAAATCGAACAAAGCCATTATTGCTGTTTTTCAGCAGATCAGTCTTCAACTGAAATTAATTATAGTCCATGAGTAAAGTTTTCATTAGGTAATCAGAATTCATCATCGATCTTATGTACATATTATGGATACCCAAAGTTGTACTCGGAGTGAAAATAAACACAAATTTATGTAGGTGACGCGGTATTGTAGATGTTGGAACAAATTCAGAATTAGATGAAGCTGATATTGATGAGGATAATATGCCCAAGGCAAAAAGTGCCCTTGTGTTTCTGGTTGTCTCCCTTCGAAAAAATTGGAAATTGCCTGATGGATATTTTTTAATAGACTCACTAAACGCCGCAGAACAAGCAAATTTAGTAACCATGTGCCTAAAGCAGTTGCATAGCACAAATACCCACATATTTGGTATTACTTTCGATGGTGTAAGAAAAAATTTTGCCATGTGTGAGGAGCTCGGTGCCAATTTTGATTGCGGAATCGATAGCCAAAATCAAGAAATCAATTGGAAATTAAGTGAAACCAGCAGCAAATACTTGAAATTGGAAGCCGAAAAATGATAAACTACATCAAAGATTTGAAATATGCTAATGGAAATTTTGTTATCGAAAGTCGGAGAAAAACTGGATTTATTGGGGGTTATTACCGCGCTAACTAACGATTTTTTGAGTATTTCCACGTATTTTGGAAAAATGGTGAATTCTCCCTTGTTTGGGTTCAATTGATGAGTTAATAACAGATTTTCCTTGGTAATTGTTGGAAAAGCAAATTACTTGTGTTGGTCCATGGCTATTTTGATCATGTATTGATAGTGAGGTAGGCAAGTTGACCCACGACTGAATTTACACGGAAAATGCATCAGTAAATTAGGGAACTACAGTAACTTTTCTCGAGATATTTTTCTACTCTTAAAAATTTTCCCAAAAATACATTTCAAATTTTTTCAACTTTGATAATTTTTTTTTTTTCAATCTAGGCATTTTATTCGAAATTTGTTTTTCAACCTCGAGGAACATCAAGTATTGCGATATATTTTGCAAGCGCATATCAACAAAGCGAGGTTTTATAAAGCACTTAGATATAAAGAGTCGATATAAAGTGTACGTAAATTTGAGATTAGATAAATTATAAATTACAAGATTCGAAGAACTTCGATATAGGCCACGCATTTGAAAATAAAATTATTTCTCCTCGGTCGTGTAAAGTGTTTGCTCTTAGCTCGTATACTTAAAATGAAATTTACAAAACGTGCGAAAGCTTCGCTCCTTGCAAGCTTGTTATTTGGGGATGTGTCGAGTTGCTCCAACAGGTATGTGCATACAAAATATATACGCAATTTTGGGTACTTAGGTACCAAAAATTGCCCATTTTTGCGTTTGAAATACAAATTGGTAATGGGGTAGATGGACAAGAAGGTGAAAAGAGGCTTGTTGAGAAGTATTTCAAATATTTTTTTTCTTTGGGTTAATGAGTCGCGAGGTATGAAAGATGTGTTTCGATACCAGAAAAACCAGTTTGCTGCTTAAAACATGAACACGAATTAATTTTTTTTCGAATTAAATACATTCTTAGGGATAGTATGTGCTACGTACTTACCTATAACTACCGGAGGGGACCGAAAAACCAAATTTTCGATTATTGAAAACATATTTACTCTTGACAAAAATTGTAGACTGAGGAGAGTAAAATAGAAAAAAATTTCAAAATCGATTCATATCTTCCGATGGCGCATTAGCCTTCAATTCTTCAGGAATTGCCAAAAATTTTACATTTTCAAAGCTTTCAAAAAATTTCAAAAGAAATTAAAAGTTTATAAAAATTAATTTTAGAGCTTATTTAGAAATTATCTAAGCTAAAAAACAAAAAAATTTTGAAAAAAACCACGTCTCATTACTTTTTTGAATTTCTCCTTACTTTACCTATGAAGAAAAATTGAAAAAAATATACATGACCGGGGATGTTCTTTTTGGTAGTCCCTAAATATAAAGATCTAAAATTAATTGAGGAGTTTCGTTGCAAAACGCAACATCTTTTTTTTTGCCCCCCTCCCCTCCAACCCTCCTTGTGGTACAAGTGCGAAATGACCCCAAAACATGTAGCTGGGGTCCTAAGCATTCTAATGAGACCGCCCCGAGCCCAAACCCCCCACCCAATTTTGAATGACAGTTTTTTTTGCGATTTCCCAAAAATCAGGTCTTCGGAGATGTTGCGTTTTGCAACGACACTCCTCAATTTCAATCAGTTTTACCTTTTTTCAACATTTTTGGATTTTTAGCAATTTTTGAAAAGTTAAAGGCTCATGTGCGACAGGAAAGTAATGAATCGAATTTGAATTTTTTTATATTTTCAGTTTCTAGTCTCCTCACTTTACGTGTAACTGATGTATTTGTGAATTTGATCAATTTGCGATCGATTTTTAGCAGAAAGTAAACACTATACCGTCTCCAATTGCGAATAGAAAATGGTTTTTGAGAGAAGCTTCATGGGAAAAGTGACGCTAAAAATCATATTTTTCAATTCTTGGCTTCCTACCTTAACAAAACATTAGTGATTTCACATTCATGTTCAGAGAGTTCGAATCGCATGCGATGCCGACACTAATAAATTCACTCAAAAATTAGAGGGGTGCTTTTGGGACTATATAGGGGACTCTGTTACCTTAATGAACCGCTTTATCTAAAAATATGTCCCGATACCCCTCTCCTATATTTTGCTGAAATTAATCCCGTCATTTCAAAATCATTTGGCCAAAACTTTCACTACTCCTCATCGCTTCCTTAAAAATATATAATCATTCCAATCTAATATGTGCCTAAAGCCGTATTTCTGCCTCGAAAGAATTTCTGTAATGATAGGTATTTGTGTACGTGTAAGAATTATGTAAGCTTACATGAATTTAATTTGTTTGATTATCTTGTGAAAAATCAGAGAAGGATAAATCGCTCGAGATTTTGATAACGGATTTAATTTGAATTACAAACCTTAAAGTTTAACCACAGATCAATAACTACATGATCGATTTCGATTATGGAGCTGTACAGCAAATTTAATTTGCTTAATTACTAAGTATATCGCGATAATAAGCACATACCATACCTAAAAATATCAGAATTAATAAATCGATTGAAATTTTGCTAATTAAAACTGAAAAAATTAATTAACCTTGTTTTTCACTAAAATGAATTGAAAGGTCATTTTTCAAAACGCATCAAGTCAACTGACTGGACTTCAGGGTCTAGGGGACTATAGTTACATTAGCTAACAAATATGATTGAATTTCCTATCGCAATATCAAAATTAGGTAATGTAAATTAGTGACTTTTTTTGATTGTAGAACAGTAGGTATCTTTAAGGCAAAAACGAATGAAATAGTTCCCTACGCCCTACATAAGGAATTGGTCTAAAGGAAGAAACAAGAGTAAATATTTTTGCAAAAACAAAAACAAAATTTAGAATAATAATGATTAAGAAGCCATGGCCATATTCTTTTGGATGTAGGAATTCTCTATAGGTACATAATTTAACGCTAGCCCTGATGTTTGATTCATTGTGCTTCTGTCACATTTTTTTTTTTTTTTTTGTAGTGTCAAGAATGATTCACGGTTGATTTCTGCTGTCTCAAAGAATTCTCCAATTCCACCTTTACCAGGAGATCTCATGAGCTGGTGTTCCATTCGGAAAAAAAAACTAGCGCATGTTGATAAAACCGCCTATTTGTATTATTTTTTGGAAAAAATTGAATTTTTTTGTTACCTCACAAGACCGAGACGATTTGGTAAAACTACATACCTGGACATGATGGACAACTTTTTTCGTGGATGCAAAAATGGAATAGAATTTAAAGAGACAGAAATCTTTAAATATGGGAATACTGATAAACGTGATGGTACTTGGGTAGAGCACCCTGTTATCAGAATAGATTTGAGCAACATTCATCGAAAAAGATCTTTTGAGGATCAATTACATGCCATACTGGTTGATATTGCGAATGAATATACAATACCTTTTGATCAACATTCTACTATAAGTAATTTAATCAGACGTTTGTATGATAAAAAAAAGCAACTAGTAGTCGTTTTAGTGGATGAGTATGACGTGTTACTCAATGATTGCATTTATTCAGATGTAAAAGACGCTTCTCTCCTTTCCGAGGTAAAAGAAGATTTGAACACCTTATTTCGACAAATCAAAGCTTCTTACAGATATATTAAAGTAGCTATGTTAGTTGGTGTTAACCGGTACTCCTTAGCTCAATTATCCTCTGGACCAAATTGTTACGTGGACTTGACCTATGATCCCGAATTTTCGAAGGCATTTGGATTTACAAAAACTGAAATTTTAGCTAGTTTTGATCCCCACATCAAGGATTTTGCTACAAAGAAAAGCAAACATTATAATGAGGTGATGAACGGTCTTGAAGATTGGTATGATGGATATGTATTTTCAAAAGAAGATACCAGCGTTAAAATATTTAATCCCATTTCCGTCATAAAAAGTTTGTCCAATTGTGTTTTCCAGTCTTATTGGTCTTCAACAGGATCGGTGAAATCAATTGTAAAATTATTATACAACGATGGAAAAAATCTCGAAAATGTTGTTAAGGACATTACAATTGATAAGAATAAACTTGATACAACATACGATCCGAATTTCAACTCAATTTCGACAGAAATTTTAATGCTAAATACCGGTTACCTAACCATCTCAGAAATCTTAGGCGACGAAGTAAAACTAAATTTCCCAAACAAAGAAGTTAAGGAATACCTAATGAGGCACTATTATACGTATATACCATCCTGGGATGGTTTTTTTGAACAATTTAGTCTGCATACTGAATTAAAACGGAATCTTAATGACTTCAAGATATCAGAAATAGTTGAAAACTTGAACATCATATGTTTTCCAGAGTACAAAAATGTTTTAACCTCAGCTCCTTATGAATATGAAGTGAACCGTCGCATGGTACACGCTTTCAATATATCCCAAATTGCGTATGACAATCCACAAATAAACGAGGATAAGCAAACAAAGTCAAAAAAGAAGAAAATTCTAGAAACAAAAGGAGACTTAGATCTTGTTACAACCAGTTTAAAAACAAATTACGTCATCGAGTTAAAACGTGGAGCGCTGAAAGATGGTGTAATCCAGATAATGAGGTACTTCAAGTGTAGTTATAAGAAGCTGAAGGAATTCACCGGGGATAAGGCGGAAATGTACCTATTGGTACTAAATTTTGATCCGAAATTAAAAAATACGAAATTCACAGACTGGGTGGCAATTCCATGTAAAAATCAAACGATGGAAATTGAAAAGTTAGTCGCCTCTTCAGATAATGTTGCAGCTATTACGAAAGAATGTTACCATCATAATCTGGCATTACATTGCAAGACCCGTGGAAAAGGCGGAAACGGGAGAACAACAGACCCCTTTAGTTACCTCGATCATGTTTAAAGTTTATTTTTTTGTTGTTAGAATAATTAATTGTAATTTTTGTACACACCTATCTACCTATCTACCTATTCGCATTTAGATAGGTACCTACTTGAAATTTTTATACATATTTTATCCCATATCTTTTAATTTGTGTATATAGAAGTAGTCATTGTACAGGGTCTATATGTGATCCGGGCATGGTCTGCGTGAAAATCCCTCGTTGAAAAAGTAATGTTTTTGATTTTTTTCTTTTCTGCTTTAAAAATTCCAATTATTGATAAATCAAAAATTTCATTTTAAAGATTTGATAATTTTAGTTTCGAGATTACGGCATTCTGAAGTTGGAAAAAAGGACTCGTTTAATGTTATCAGGTGGGCATTCAAACTCAGTGAAACACATTTCACACTTTCGCATGCAAGTTTGGTAAGATGACTCATCCCTTACTTCGAACTCGTAATCTTATCAAGACGTTTTTGGTCGTTTCTAGCTTTCGTCGCATACAACAACATCATTTTCAGTGATGCAACGTTAAGAAACGGGAAAAAAAGGGAAAGAACAGATGGGAATTTTTACGCTGATACTGCCCGGATCACATATAGACCCTGTATAATTTAATTTATTTAAATAAGTAATTATAAAAATAATTTTTATGAATTTAGCAAATTAATTTTTATTTTTTCAAAAAAAAGTTGTCTGCTGTAATTGGGCGGTATTATTTTTGTAGTTAATTGCATTACACCATAATTATACATATTCCGTATTTTGGAAAATTCCTTCAAAAATCATACAATTTTTATTCATTGTAGGTACTTATTGCGTATTTAACTTTAATTTTTTATTTTATTTTCCGACATATTTTAGAGCTTTCTTGAAAAAATCCTTCCAAAAAATTAGGTGTAAATCGATTAAAATCTATATCCAATTTCAATAAATTTCTAACCTGCATTATAAAATTTTTATTTAGTGATCGAGAAATCGAGCAAAATTTTATATCGATATGATCGAGATCGAAATGAGATCATATCAATATGATCGATATTGAACAGATCGAAATAACCATTCTTCTTCTGGTGTTTCTGGACAATTTTCTAGTTCATTTTTTTGTCGGATTTGGAGTCATTTTTTATTTGGAATTTCAAATCCGAGTTCAAAAAAATTCAACTTTAAGGTTCATAGGTACATTTCATTTTCATCCCACCTCAGAGTGTAATTTTTCAGTTTTACTACATCTATGATTTTAATCTCGGTCTTATTTTTTATATCGATATCACGATCTCCGAAGAGATATCGATATGATCGATATCGAACTTTTGTTTCTCGATCACTAATTTAATTTTATCTCCCTCCACAGAAAATTCTAAAAACTACCCATCAAATAATAGGCGCCTTATACCTGTAATTTCAGGTGTTGTGAAATCATTCACTTAGGCTTAGTTCACCAGCAAATATAAAGATAAAGGCTGGTATTTAGGACACAACAGTGACGACTTTGACGATATGTTGTTAAATTTTCATCTCCCCTCCCCCCCCCACCATCTGTTCACTAAGTAATTTAAACCAGATTTTTGAGAAAAATAAAGCACAAACTTAACAAAGTTTATTTCACTTAAATAATGATTGATGTGATTAGATAATTTCATTAATTTCATATTAATTTGCCAACGTGTGTTGAGAAATATGCTTATGTGATAATGGTAGGGAAATAATTTTCTAATTTATTAAGAATAATACATAAAATTATGCGCAGTTTTTGATTGAAATCTCGATATCGACAGTTGAAATAATGATGATTTAATCGATAAAAATAACAATCGATTGAGACTGAGAGTGGGGTGGATGTCCTCTGTCTACTCCCACATTTCTAACCAAATGGTATGGAAATTTAATTTTCACCGCAAGTAAATTGAACATTTTTGCGTTAACACGAGCCGAATGTCACTTTTAACTCATTGAGTTATTTTATTTTAAAATTTAGATAAGAATACCAAACTTGGCGAGTCAACAGAGCTGCAAATTTATTTGGCTTATATGAACCGACTTTTTTAAAGATTTACTTTGTTCGAAATTTGCGACTAGAATTTAAAAAAAAAAAGAAAAAAGAAGCGAGTTCATGAGTCATAAGGTATCGTGTGTAAATGAAGTTGAAAAGCTAAATATCACATGTTCGAGAACCCACACATTTTTATACGAAACTATATATGATATCATAGTGTCTAAATATAATCTGAACGTTACGCTGTATTATTTAATACCGTATAAATGTTAATATAAATAACCGCGGTTCAATTTTTTAACCTTAATTATGAGCCAAAATGACAGATACCTACGTCTTCGAGTGAACTTTTTCAGCTCTGTTGAGACGACGCGACAGATAATTCGCGATTAAATGACGTCTCTTATCGTAAATCATTCAGCGAAAAACGTTCGCTGGGATTTTCGAATTTATATAGGAATACACCGAATTAAACTTTAAAGGAAAGATAGATTATGTAGGCGGGTAAGATTTTCGATGTCCTTATCCCACTTGTGGGTGTGAAAAAAAATGTCTCGATTATTCTATTCTTTTTTGTTTTCTGAATCAGAATTCTGTTATGAAATACATAGTTAGAAATAGTTTGGTGGCTGGCAGTACTGACGTATATTTCTTTACGGAGATATTTTTAGCGAAATTTCTACTTTTCTAAAATTGACTTTTATTGCCAAATATTAGGTACCTGATGATCTCATTAACTGCATTATTCTTTGTCTCGCGAATTATAAAGATGGAGAAAAATGCAGAATCGTAAATCGATATTTCGATTTTGTGATTTTTTGTGTCAGTACCCTTTTGGTTGGTACGATTTATCGTATTGATTCTTATTGGGTTTAGATTTTTTTTGGCAATATGTGCGAGTTATTTTTTCAGATGTGTCATGTTAATGAGATCTTACATAATTACTTTCATTTTTCTAAAAAAAATCCACTTGTCGATAGAAATTTTAGGCGGATGCAATGCTCTCTTCTCTTTGTTGGCATCGTTGAAAAATGAGATAATTTTTTAAAAGGTGAGCGATAAATGTTGGCGGCTAGGTATGCGAAGAATAAAGATCAGCGGTGATAAGAATGGAGGCAAATTGTCAAGTTCTTTTACGTCTGGTGCAATTTTGTTGCAAATTTTTAAACGTGGTGTCTATTTTAGAGAATAAAAGTGAAGAAAATGTGCAAAATTTGAGGATTTTAAACGAGCAATTACGATCAGGCAATTTACCAAGTTGAACGTGTATAATTTTAGCTTTTGAAATGTGATGAAAAAATTATTGTTTTTTTCGAAATTGAATTATGCCATGTGTCGGGTGGTTTTTTAATTAGATTAAACGGTTGGGTAATTTTTTGAATGCTGTGTTGAATTTTTTGAATTATGTAATTTCGAATTCCTACTGTCTGGTTGAGATAGATTTTTTTTACAGTTTATCTAAGCATAGATCAAAATTTAGATGCTAGAAAAAGTGAATATGAAATTTTTGAAGTATGGAATTTTTTGGGAGGGAGATTTTCTCAGGGAGAAGATGAAATTATATTAAAGTTGAAAAATCAAAAAACGAGATTTTTAGGGTAAAAAATTTTAAAACAAAGTGGTTTTGAAGAAAAAATTCTCAAAAATGGAGCAAATGAAGACGTAAATTGATTCAGGCAACAATGTGAAGACAAAAATTTATAGAAAAATTATCTTTGCTGAGAAGGAGGGGATTGAGGAGTGGATGGTTCTCAGTCTATTATGCAATAATAATTATTTCTTAAAAATTTTTTCCTTTCTACTCGTATACCTATCTAAAGACGAAATAATTCTATTATTCTGATTTCATGACTCGAAATTTTATGATTTGATTGAAAATTGATTAACGTGAAAAATCAACTAAAAAATACTCAAATCTAATTTTGTTACAATAGAACTAATATGGCAATGAGGTGCATAGATATTCATTTTCATAAATTTTTTGCTCGGCGATAAAAAGCAGAAAATGAAAAAAAAACTCATAATTCGTCCGAATTGCTACAAAATGTGAACGATTGATTTCGATCCTGATTCATACGTCTTTGATTAAATTTCAACTAGGCATATTGAAGTTTATGAGGTAGAAAAATATTACACAGATAGGAATTTGTGAGGTACTCTTCGATTATATTCAATTTTCTAGACATTAAGTGTAAAATTTTCATACTTTTTCATTTGATTTCTTATTAGATTTTTAAAAAAAACAGTTTTGCAAACTTTTCATCTCGACTTCGATTTTTTTTACTAAATAGTAAATTTTGCCATTTTAAGAAGAAGAGGAGGGGGGAATCTAACTTCCTCTCTGTGGTTGTGCCATGTTCAAAATGTTGGAAAAATTCAGCTGTAAGAAAGTTATTTGAAAATGCGTTGGAAATTCTTTAAGATGTTAAATGTTGTTGAAAATGGTACCTTTTTGAAAAAAATTGTAATAGATCGCAAAACTAAAAAAGATTGAAAATTTCAACCAAAAAAAGTTTGAAATTGGAGAAAATTTTTCAATTTTTTTAGAAAACTTTGACAAAAAATAATTTTATTTAAGATGTAAAAAAAAAAAATTAAAAATAAGTTGAAAATGTTCAAATCTTTTGCTATTTTCATCCAAAACAGAGTTGGACTAAATGAAGCATTCGTTCTGCTCCTTCCTTCAATTATGAAAAAATTGCAATTTTAGTCGAAAACAATTTAGTTCGATTCAAAAAAATTGGTAATATAGAGTTGACATTTCTTTCGTATTAAGTATAATTTTTAGCATTGAATTTAAAAATGACAAAAATGAATTTCGAGGGTGGATAAGTTGAAAAAATTCTCAGTATCTTAATCTGAAATTTTCAATACTTACGTCTCTTCGCTTTCTTTATAGTACTTTCTCTCGTCATTAAACATTAAGTCGTTCAACTTGTAAATTTTAAATTTGCAAGTATTTTTTCTACCTTTTCTTTGTGCATTCTGATGTCCTGATTTCAAGAATGTCAGAATGTCCTGATATTTTTTCGATTTTTTTTTTATCAAACTTTGGAAATTTTAATGTATTTCCTTTTCTTTTCTGTATTTTAAAATTATTCTATTTCAATTTTTTTCAATACCTGCTAAAAAAATTGTGTGAAATGAAAATTTTTGTCCTGAACCTCCAGTGGCTGGAAGGATCCAAGAGGTTCGACCCCTACTCCGAGGCGAAGAATTTACGTGAAAAAAATACCTGTTTGAGATTTTAGAAATGCAATTTTTTTAAAGCTTCGTGCTCTCTCTCTCTCTTTTCCCTTTTGGTATTCCGAAGAGTTGCCATACCCACTTTTTACCCTTCAAAAAAAGCTTCTAACACCACTGCTTAGATTTGTTGTATCATTTTGATTTTTGAAGTCAAAATAATTTTGCTCCAAAATAAAATTTTTACAAAATCTTTCTCTTAGATATTCTATGCAAATCGTATTGATTAAAATTTTGAATTTAATGCTTTTATGGTAGAAGGAAATTTTTTGGGTAGAGGAAGAAGATCGAATTCGAAAATTTTCACGTAATTGTGAAAATTCAGACCTCACTCATGAGGAATTCCTGGCTATGCCATGCCATGCCGCAGCTCTCCAGACGTAAAATTTTTGAAATGTGTTTTGCTAAAATCTTGTTTCTTTATTATAAAATTTTTTTGAACGACTTGTGAAATTTCTATTTTTGGAGTTTTTTTTTTAAATATTCAAAAATCACTGAAGCCTCATAGTCATCAAATTTTTTCCAATTTCTTCTCAAAAATTATTCAATTTCAACTTTTTTGGGTAGGTGAGATATTTCCAACATTTTTTTTTGAAATTTTTCAACGATCTGATTCTTAATTTTTTTTCAACCAACTTTGATATGATTTATGCATTTTTGAGTCAAATATCAAAAAAGAATCAAATCGATATCAACTGTTAATGAAGAAGACGCGAATCAAAATTTTTCTCAGCTGTAATCGTTTTCCCCGATTTCTTTACTCAAAATATATATTCAAATGAAACAAAAAAATTCAAAAAATGAACGTTTCGACAATTTTGTTATTTAAATTAATTTTTTTTTACTGATTTTTCGCTGAAAATGCATTCAAATGAACCAAAAATCACAAAAAATAATATTTTTTGAGTTTTGTTTTATTTATGAAAATTTGTCATCTTTTTTTTTTGATTGATCGTTGTGAAATTATAAGTGCAGATTGACATTTTCACAAGGTGAACTTATGGCTCACATCTTGATTACTAAGTATTCCAACATTGAATTAAAACATTTAGTTGCTAATAGGTACAGAAACTGATTACATTCGATCGAAAAATTCATTCAAATAAACCACCAGTGCTTACTCTTCCTCTAGTTAAGTTCAAATAAGCAAAGGAATAAAGAAAATTAAAGATAAATATTTATTCATCCAACCATTAAAATAATAATCAAAAAATAAAGTATTAAAATTATATAGGTATCTAGTGGAGATTTATTTTGTTTACATTAGCATTTTGATTTATGCACGTAATCAAAAACAATTGCCTGGCGTAATTTCATCGACATGTGCTACATTGCGGCGCTTAAAAGCTTCATAAATCATGGCAATTTTTCGTATATAATTTACCAAAGCATTTAAATCTTACAAAGTCGACTTTGCTTTTACATTTCCGTCATTAAATTAACCTCTCCTTCCCCTTCTCTTTAATGTGATTTGAGCAAAGGTTTGTTGACAAAATGGCCAATTGTTTTACTTTTTGGTCCAATTTTAATTATTAACTCGTTCAACGGTCGCGAATAACAAATAAACAAAAATTTCAATGTAAAATTCTCGGCTCGCGGTTATGAAAAATATTTGTCCAAGTGAAGGAAATTTTTTGACTCGAGTTGGCAAACGTTAGCTTTTGAAGATTGAGGGTCGGGAATTGTGAGAATTAATAACGCTCTAAAATTACATACGAAGGGCACGGATACGAATCAATTTAAAAATAAGGATTATCTTCGAATCAATATAGTTCGCTGAAATCGGGTAAACAAGCGTGTTAAAAATAGCCCCGGTCGAGGCGATTTTTAGAAGTAAAATGCCATCCTCGAGTACGTGGGCCGGAATAATGTAAAAAATAATATATTTAAAACATTTACAGGTATAAAATAAATATGTAATGAATCATTATGGTAAAAATATGCAATAAACGGAGAAGTATGCGACGTTTCAAAAACATTTAAAAGTAAAAGGCTAGCGGGGGTGACGGAATATCGTCCCTCGTTTTGGCGGTAATTCGGTTAAAGGTGCCGTGTGCAGTTCTGTTAAAACGTAGCACAATTCGTACTTTTCTCAGTTCTGGACTGATCATCAGTTTAACAATCTTGAAGAGCTTGTGTGCTTACTCGTGCTAATTCGGTCTTAAGTGCTCGTGATCATTTATAATTTTTCGGTAAGTAATTGAAATCTATTTGAATTTTTTTAAAATAAATTTTGGAGTAATTGGAGAAATGAAAAATTTTCTGAGTTGTGCATTCTTCGGTGGTTTTTTCATTGAAAAATCGAATTCGCGTTGAGAAATTTTGATATTTTTTGTTGTGTGAGTTATCGGTGGAAATTTCTCGGTCGAAGGGATCATCTCGTGGCGATTTTGGATCGGGTCGTAAATATCGTAAATATGGATTTTCAAAAGATTTAATAGTGTTTTCATAATTCAACTTCTAGAACTGGTTGTAAATTGTGCTAATGTGTTTTAATGATCAGTTGACCGAGTAGACGGGTTGAAACTGAGCTATAACTTTCAATATGCCATCGAAATACTTAACAGAAAGTAATTAAATATTTTGGCTGATCAAGGACTTTGTAGAGTTTTCTTTGTTCAATTCGAAGATTCGAAATTTTAGAAGTGAAATGAAAATAATTTGGAAAATATTTTGAATTTTGTCAAAATGAGGTTTCGAAATTCCAATTCTCAAATTAAAATTACATTTGAACTTGAAAATTGAAATCAAACGATTTTTTTTGGAAAATTTACTCATTTTCAATGAAAATTTAAAATTTTTACAAGCAAAGAGAATTCAGGAAGTGAAAATTTTGTCAGAAAATTGAATGGGGAGTGAATCGATATTTTGATTTTTTTAGTCTAATTCGTGAAAATTTTGAATTTTCATTCGATCATTTCAAATTCAGTATTTGAAAAGGCTTCGTCTTTCAATGAAACTTGCAATTCGTTTAAAAAGAACTTTTAACAGCTACCTAAAAAATAATTTTTTGGTGATTCAAAGGCTCTCAGCCTTTCCAACTTTTGAAATTCTGATCAGTTCATTTTGTTCTTTTCATTCTTGAAATTTGAGAGAAAAACGATGAAAATTGTACCAAAGTTATCAACGAAACAAAATCATATTTTTTGAAAAAAAACACAAACGAAATGAATAAAATAATTGAGAAATTATTTTTTTTCAAGTGGATAAATAAATAAAAGGATTACCTATCTAATTGAATTACCTACTAAACCTCTCATCCAATCAGAGGTTGATTTGATAACACGTTTTAAGCTTTGCCTTGAAAATCGTCGAATAGGCAACTCTTTCTCTTTTTTTATCACGGTCAAGGCCGTAGGCGAAGCCATGTACCATAAAAGTATAAAAATTCTAAATATTTTCTTTGGAGTTTGATTCATTCGACGATTCTTCCATCGATCGTTGGATTAATTTTTTTTCTCGACGCCCATTGAATTTAATTTTTGTTTACTTGAAATATTGTTAGATTCACGCGGTTAACAAAATTGGAATATTATTGACGTAGGAATTTTTATCATTTCTGAATTGTCACCTATGATGGTTTCGAATTCAAATTCAAGGTTTGCTAATCGTTATTTAACGCATTTCCTATTTAAGTCAAGCTGACTCGTATCAAAATAACTTACCTGTGGTACTATTTCTAACTGTATTTCTTCGGCGACGACGAACGAGGTGATGTAAGCAGAAGTAGAGAATGAATCATAGTCGGTTATTCGTGCTGTGCTGTAATGTACCTATATATAGTCTGATTTTATGCCGGAATAGTTCGATCAAAATGTAGTTTGCGTGGTAGTTCGATTTGTTCTGTTTGATTGTTTTTAAGCGAAAGTTTTGGTGTAAAAATGATCGAGATTTGTGAACAGGTATGAGTAATTATTTTTATTGATTTTTCGGAAAGTGTGGGTATTTTTTGGGCAAATTTCATTTTTTTTTTGAAAAAAATTTTTGATGCAATCAGGATGACCATGGATTTTAACTGAGAATCAAATTTTTTCCTTGAAATTTAATCGAAGAGACAGATTGTTGATTTTTTTTTTAAATCGATGTGATTAGAGTGACCATGGATTCCCCTGGAAACCATTTTTCAAAAAATTTTATGAAAAAATATAGATCATTGATTTTTTTTGAAAAAAAAATCTTCGACGTAATTAGGGTGACCATGAATTTCATTTGGAAACCAAATTTCCTTGGAATTTACTCGAAAAGACAGTTTGTTGATTTTTCTGTAATGAGGCCACAAATCTGTCATTTTTTGAATTGATCTAATTTGTTGATGAAAATGTTGATGACACGAGAAGTGTTCAATTTGCCAAAAAAATTGAGAATTTTAATGGGCGGTTACTTTTTTTCGAAGTTGACCTTGTCAAATAGTTAATTGATTACCTACCTTTACCTTTCCAAAAGAAATCAGGGAATTTATTTTTACTGATGATGAGGAGAAGTTGAGGTCTTCTTTTATCTGAAACCAATTTTTTTCAAAATTGGATTCTGAATTTATTTAATCACTTGAAATAGTTTCTCGATTCGATTATTTATTTCTGAATCACAGATGAAAATTTTTCTGGAATATTGCTCTTTATGAATGAAATATTTTTTATAAATAGACTTCTCTCATCCTAATTCTCGAAATTTGCTCATTTGAAAATGATACTTCTCCTCCACGACCCCTCCTCCAATACTCAATCGAAATACTATATCGAATACAATTTGCATTGAAGAGAACCCGCTCACCAGCCGTAAGATTTAAATGATACTAACGGTTAAATATAGTATTGGGATTTGGCGTATACTTGCAAATGGATATCGGCCAAACATGTCAGATTTTTTGGCGATACTTCAATTCGTACACAAATTACATAGAAACATATGTTTAAAACTTTCATTCGGCTTCATTTTAAACCCATATCAAGATGATAAAATTTGAAGAAAAAAAAAAGTTTATTTTAAAGTATCTCAGACTCGGAGCGTAAGACGACGCGACAGAGTGTAGCACACGTTACTATGGCTTTTGATTAATCGCCGGTCCATTTTGTTGGTCGTAGAACAAATTAGCGGAGATGTGTTTTGATCTTCGCGCCTATGTTGGGGTTTTTGTTAAGTGGTGAATCATTGTGTTTCGTTTTTTTATTTTTTTTTATTGTTTTTTGTCCCTGATGTTTTGAAAGTAGGTGGCTGAAAGGGTGAAGGTTGTGATGTTTGACGAGAGGAATGAGAGAAGTTTTGAGAGTGAGAAGATGAAAAATAAATGTGCTTATTTACGATGCTCGAAATACCTTTGGCCAATGAGAAAGTTTTGCTACAGTTCGGTTTGTTTTGAAGCCCGGCGACCTTGACGGAACCTTGGGTTTGAGCTGGGATTGACTTGGAGGTTGGTTTGGTTGACGTTTTGGGTCACGTTTTTTTTCGTTTTTGACGATGAGTAAAATTTTTGCAGAAATAACTCTCTCGCAGTATTTTTTTAGATGTCAAATGCTCATAATTTAGAATTTAGAAAAAGAAATTTAAGGGTCATGATTTTTTTAAAAAGAATGTGCAGTAAAAAATGATCCAATTTTTCATTTTTGCTTTCTTACATTATCACCCCCTTCCCCTCCTCCCACATCCTTTTCCATCAGTAGTCAGATATGCCTACCAATAATTTCAATTTTTAAAATATTTTTGACTCTCATTTTTTTAAAAATCAAAATTCAAGGTTTTTAATCGATTTTAATAACTGAAGAAAGTAAAAATTATTTCCTTATTTTAGATGAAAAAATTCACAATAATACCTCAAATAATTACCCAAAAAAATCAATTTAAACATTACAATCGACAAAAATTAAAGTACAAAATTTAAATAAATATCACGAAATCTAGATTTCTCCAAACGGGATAAGTACTTCTAGTTCGAGCTTTTAAAAAATTTCACCTCCATTTTCTAGACTTTTAAAAGTCAAATTACCTATCTCCGAAAATTCAAAAAATTTAAATGAATTTTTAGTTCAGAGAAGAGGAAGTATTATTTATGTGCCAAACAGGTTGGAAATTTCTTGGGGGAAAAAAGTCATTTTAAAATTGTTAATTTGTTTTCGAAAATTTATCTTGATCTCTTGAAACCAAATTTTTGAGTATTCAAATTTTTTTCGTGGGTTAGTTTTACATATGTATTTAGCTTGTTATTTTTATTACCAAAAAAAATGATACCTATTTTGTAGATAAAATAAAAATTGGTTTTGATTTGAGAATGAGAAAGAAACTTTAAGTGATCAAAATCGACCAATGCGATAGTTTTTTGTTTCTTTGACGAATTCGAAACCAATTTCTTTTCGAAAATTATACTGAAAAGTAGAAAAAAGTAGCTTTCAAGGTTGACGTCCTCTTAATTTGTTTCTCTTTACTTGAAGTCGGTAATTAAAACCAAACCATTATCAGAAGTCAATAAAAGTTGACTAATTTCAACAAAAATTGAAAAATCCAAAGAAATTTGAAGCTTTTATTTGAAAAAATATTCATCAAATTTTCTTAGGAAAAAAAAAACAGATTTAAGGACGAAGTGCTACCGAAAAAAAATCTTATAAAATAACTTTGAGAAGTTCAAATAAAATTGTTCGAATAAATATTCCCAAAAATTGTAAATATAAGGTACTCTTATTCATCTCTTAATCTCAAACTCAAAAGTGACTCAGGGATTTGAAAGATCAAAAAACAAAAAATCTCAATTTCTGTTCCGTTTTTG
Organism: Pseudococcus jackbeardsleyi; assembly: GCA_038380155.1. Lineage (NCBI taxonomy): Eukaryota > Metazoa > Arthropoda > Insecta > Hemiptera > Pseudococcidae > Pseudococcus > Pseudococcus jackbeardsleyi. Next base: position 50,734,369 of record CM076242.1, read on the forward strand.
AAGGTGTTTTATTGGAAAAAAATGATGAAGAATTTCAAGAGTGAGAGAGGGACCCGAAGGCCCCTAGGATATTGCTCCAAATTTCAAAAAATTTTATTCTAAATAAGTCAAAATGAACTTTTTTATGTTTGGAATCCAAGTTTAAAGAAATTTTTTGCAGTGGTAAAGACCAAAATTGGTCAAAAAAAATTGACAAATTGATAAAAAATGTGAAATTTATAGAAAAAATCATTAAATTTGCACAAAACATGAAAATTTTCTTCGATATTTGCTTCTTCGAGCTGAAATTTTGAAAAAAAAATTATGTAGAGGGACAGAATTATGGAATTTTTGCAGATTTTTGCGAATTTTGACTATGGTTGAATTACTATTTTTTTTCGCCAATTTTTATCATTCTTTTTGCAAAAATTGAAAATAGAAAATTTCGCTTGATTTCGTTTTCCAAATTTCTGAAACTTTTAGAAGACAATTTTTTATCCATGTGTGAAAAAAATTGAGAGAATCGCGATCAGCTTGAAAGGAGAGTTGGATTAAAACTAAAAAGGGACCCTGGTAACATCCTCTCCTCCTTCAATTCAAAAATTGTTGTATTTCTTAGGAAAGTTCGAAAAATTATAAAATTTGAGAATTGACGTTTCCAACAACATTTTAAATGAAAAGAAAAATTTCGAAAAATTTTCATATTTTTAAATTTTGTTCCAGAATTTAGAAAGTTATGAACCCCCTTCTTCTCTTTTCAAATTTGATAAAAAAAAAAAAAATTAGTAGTATTTTTGAAGAAATACTTGATTACAACTTTCATAAAACTATTATAATTTCGAAATTTGAAAAATCGTAAAATTCAAGAACTTACCCCCCCCCCCCCTCCAAGAACTCATTATAGAATAAGCATTTTTCAAGCTGCAAAGTGTCTGGTTACTTTATTTTTTGCATAATATTGTTAGCAGGTCGTTAATCAAAAATGATCAAAAATTTCCTCCAATTTTTCTACTCGAGATTTTGAACTCGATTTCATCTCTGACCAAGGATTTGCAATATTTTGACCCAAAATAACCCATGACCCTCTGAAATGGCTCCGTAATTCATTAAAATATCATCAAGCTCATTCGACGAAATTTTTTTGCCCACTCGTCATCCATATTTATTTACCAACAAATGCAACATTGTTTTTCACCACGATACGACGACACAGACGACCCACCGAATAATTTACTAGGTCACTCGTCCGCAACATTCTAGCTACGTTCTCGCCCAAAAATAAAATATCTCTAATCTCGAGCACGTGCTCTTGAAAAAGCAGGGGGCGACGATGCACAACGTTAATGAAATTACGTAGGTTTGCGCCCATAAATAATGGGCAAAGCGCGATGCAAAACTGGGTTAAATAATTATACGTAAAATGATAACCGACAGCTTGGCAAACCACCACCTCTAACCATGTATCATTTTTGCAGATTGGCAGTTAGTAAACGACAACTTTGCACGACATAATGCCTCCGTTCGTAGCACCACAAGCCCCCAAATGCCCGAAATGCGGCAAAAGCGTATACGCCGCTGAAGAAAGAGTAGCCGGAGGCTTAAAATGGCACAAGACTTGCTTCAAATGCGGTAAATATCGAGAAAATCAATTATCTCTGGTTGAAAAATTCCTTCGAATTGATGAATTTTTGTCTTCGGATAGGTTTATGCGGTAAATTCTTGGACTCGACGAACTGCACGGAACACGAAAATGAATTATTTTGTAAGAATTGCCACGGACGTAAATTCGGTATCAAAGGATACGGTTTCGGAGGCGGAGCCGGAGCTTTAAATATGGATTCCGGAGAACAATTCGGGTAAGTGGTGGAATTTTTTATAAATGTATGAAGAGATAGAGATACACGATTCATATATTACCGTTACACACCGAATACGCAATTATTTACATGAAACGAAGGTTGTACTGTTTTGGATTTTGTGATAAGTAGAAACGCTAGACCTACCTAGCCCTTGAATTAGAACTGTCCCTACCTTTTTCCGATCTCCACCGCTTCAACCCTCACTAACCAAGGAGGAAATTGAAACGCTATTAGTCTTGACTATTTATACGAAAAAAACGATAAAGTCATGAATTAATTAGCGCTTTAGTATTTTTACCTTGAACCTTTTGAAAAACACCCCATATAACAAAATTTTTGTATCTCTGTAACAGCCATTAGAAGAACACCATGCACAACGGAACCAACTACAGCAAAAGCGGAGGAATTTTTCGTCAGCATAAATTCCACCCTCCCTCTCTTTTATATTTTGTATTTAATGTTTTTTTTTTTTTTTAATTTGCAACGCATTTCCCTTCTCTTATAAAAGCCAATAAAATTAAATAGATATAAGACTCCGAAACACCTGCCTATCAAATATATCGTTTCCAAATATTCGTATAGTAGATGCATTGCAAAAGAAAATAATTTATTACACAATATCTTTCTCTCGGCAAAAAAAATATGCATTTTTAATTTATACGTACATTAAAGCTTATATTTTGTATTAAAAAAAAGAATTATATGATAATAAATGTACAAAAAAATTCACGGTTCTCGTTTACTTATTTAAAACCAAAAAAAAACACACGATTCTGATGTACAAAAAGTAATATTGATTCGGTTTTTTGAGCATTGCTAAAGCTTTTACTAAAAGCCTGAAAGCTTACGATTTTTCACCATAATAATGTAAATACGTATTTGGCTTCAATTTAACAATCATGTTTCTAACTCGATGTATCTACTCGCGATTGAACGATTCGGTTTAAATTTTCGGTGAAAAATGGTGGAAAAATTGAGTAGTTGGATTGTGTAATGAATCAGCTTTTAGTTCAGCTCTCTAATAAGTCGTTTTGTCGATTAAAACTGTGCCTGAGTATCCTGTAGAAAATTAAACCTGTGTGGATGTCGAGATGGATGGTTTCGATTTAATGTCCCCCCCCCCCTCTGTTTCCCTCATTGCCTGATTTTTAGGATGAGCGTTTCAAAGATTCGTTGATATTTTTTTTTTAAAGGAAGTTGATAGTTTTGTTTGGAAAAAATGGTTTAATTTTGTTTTATGTGTTTTCGACCATGTTTCTTGAATAATTTTCTAGTATATTCGTTCTGTTTTTTTTTTGTTTTTTTTTCGAAAAACGAAAAGAGATGGCTCAAAAGTTGTGAGTAGACCTTATTTTCTCCCTCTTATTTTCTCTTTTTTCTGTTCCGGCCTCAAAATTCATTTCTTTGAATGAATTTTTACAATTTTTGAAAATTGAACGTTTTTTTTTCAAAGATTGTCTTGGAGTATAAATTTTTTACCCAAAAATATCATTGGAACGAATTTTTTATCTTTAAGTACATACTTAATTTTTTTAAATATCTGAAAAAATTCATTTTTCCTTTTTTTTCAAGTAAATCGGTGAAAATTGAAAAAATTTATGCAATTTTTTATAAAAAATGTCAGTTTGAATTTCTGAAACTCCATTAAGTATCACCCCTTTCCCTCTCGTTTTTTCCAAAATACATTTTTTAAAAATCAAGATAATTTCAATCACGTTTTTTTTTCAAAAATTAGGAAAACTGATAAAAATGGCCACCAATGACTTTTTTAGCTGAAATATTCGCGAGTAAATACTAATGATCGTTTTGAAAGCTAGATACAATTTTTGTGCCACATCATTTTTCCATTAGAATTCTGAAAGGGTAAATTTAAAGTTGAATTTTTTTTCTATCTCGGGTGACACCATGGGACATGAATTTCAGTTTTTTCTGTATTCAAGTTCATGCGATTGATCTTCAGAGAGAAAAAAATTATAAATGCTTGATTAGAGATAGAAAAAGATTAAGGGAAAAAGACGCAATGAGATCAGAAAATTTCATTTTTGGGTCGAAAAATCAGATTTAAGTTGAAAAATTTGCAGCATGAATAATCTTGTTTTAAATTAAGAAAATTGTAATTTTTGGGTCAGAAAATTTCAAGGTAAATGATTTTAAATTCGTGTCAGTTTTGTCAGTTTGGAGAATTAAAAATTGTAATTTAATGATTTTATTTTTGAAAAGTTCATTTTCCATCAAAATTTCCATCTTGTAATCCTCGACTGTTGAAAAAAAAGTAAAAAAAATCAGAAATCAGAAATTCTCCGGGATTAGGCTCCCTCTTCCTCCTCCTTCCCCTCTCCATCATATTGGCAATTTTGAGTTTTTCTCGTAAAATTTACAGCCATCAACCACCAAAATGTGAATTTTATTCCTTCAGTTCTAAGATTAGGCAAACAACTATGATTAGATGTATGATAATTTGCCTAATTGCCGAAAGATTTCTAATACCTAAAATTAATCTAGTCTCTGAATTTTTGAGGGTATGCAAACAAACATGCTTGGATTTCGAAAGTGTTGACTGTTTTATGGATTGAAGGTGGTATTTTCAACGCTCGAGTCAGAATTCCCCAATTTTTCGTTCAAAATTGTATGAATTTTCTTCGATGTGTCAATTAGGCCTCAAGAATCGTTTTCTTAGTCGTATATTTTTGTTTGTGATTTTGAGTCTTGTGTTGAAATTGAAGGTGTTTGAAATTTTTAAATGATTTTATATGTTTAAAGTGATTTTGATTCCTTATTATCGCTAAAATAGAAGGTCCAAAATATTTTAAAACATCAAGCTGAAGTATAGAATTTTTTATTAAAAAATTGATTTTAAATTTGGAATTTTCAAGATTTTTTTAAAAATCGTAAGATTTTACAGACCATCTTGAAAAATGTATATTTCAAAGAGCAAATTTCATCAGTTCAATTTCGAATAACGAGCTCAGTGTAAATTGAAAGGCAAAGGAGTGGGCAATTTTTTTTGAAGATAATCCCCTTAGTGATAATATTTTTTTCGCCGAAGATAATTTTTCCTTTGATTTCATTTAGTGTTCCTTCAATTTTGATATTGGGTGAAAAATTGTTTCAACAGCAGTTCTAAGGAAACCTCTCAGGATTTTCTTGCCCCTTTAGTTCACAGATTAGTCACAAATCATAAATTTGATGATAATTCGTTTTTATTTCAGTAAAATTAAATATTCAATTTTTATCAATTTTCAAAACGAATTCTTGTTTTGTAATTTGATCTCGATTCAAAAAGCTCGGATAAATTAATCTTCGATCAAGCACATGCGAAAAAATTCACTCTAGAAAAACATCCACAATCACTAATCTCAGCGTTATCACATCATAATAACATCATACGCCACCGAATGATTGCACCACCAAACCACCACATACCTAAGTACTTCGACTAAAAAAATTTACCCAATGCGTTTAAAATTACCCAGGCACTAACCCGGAGAGAAAAATCGCTTCGTAAAAGCTTTAGCAATTCGTGACAAAACCGAAAAAATATTACTTTTACCGTACCTACCTACTTATGCACAAAAAAAAAAAAGGAAAAAAATTTCCGTAAAAATGTACCTTACCAAGGGTAGATAAAAACTCAACCCTACAATGAAGAGAAAAACGCTTCCACTGGCTCCGTCCTAATTATTACAAAAAAATGGTGAGAATTACATTTTTATGTGCCGAATAATCGCATTTAACGCGCAAATCGAGGCGAAGCTTGGCTTATTTATCTTCTTATGTTTGCTTTGATTAGGATGAATTAATATAGAGGTAAATAGCCTACCATATGTACACACAAAGCTTACTTTATAAGCTTGATATGCTAACAAAGCTGAATATAAAACATTTTTTTCAATAACATCGAAGAGTGGGAGGGCTGTGAATTGTCAACCATGTGTTGAGCTATTATAGAATACACGGCTGAAATAACTTTCTATCCATTTTACCTAGTTAATTGTATATAATATTTTTAATTATATTATCCGGATGTTTTTTCACATTGTTACCTTTATTTTTTTAAGCTTTTATTTGCACTAAACTGTGCATTTTTTTATTCAAACGAGTGTACTACTGTTTGAAGAAATTTTTTACCTGTTCTGCAATCAGTATGACACGCCATCTTTTTCTTATACATTTTACATATTCGTAGTGTAATAACTCGCGAACTAAAATGGTTTTAAAACGAACGAATTTTTGAAAAAGCTCTTTTACAATACTAAGTTTCTCTTTAAGCGATATTTTTCAAGCTTTTCAATATTCAAAATGCAATAAACCAACTCTTGCGTATTGTGAATCTATTTTTTTTTTTTTATTCATATACATATTATGTCGATTATTTTTTTTTCTTTTGATATGCTTCGCCTAAATATCAGATTTTATATGATGAGGGGTTTATTTGGAGTGAGATTAAAGAGTTTTTATTTTTTGCAGGAATGGATTCATCAAGACGTCAGCTCCTCTCGAATCCAGAGCTATTGCCAAGGCTCCAGAAGGTGAAGGATGTCCTCGGTGCGGCGGATATGTGTATGCAGCTGAGCAAATGTTGGCTAGAGGAAGAGTAGGTATTTTTGATTGGTCTATGTGCTCGTTGTGTTGATATTTTAAAGAGGAAAGTGATCCAGGTGGGAGTGAAATTTTGAGCTGAAATGAAAATAAATCGGTCCAAAAATTTCAGAAGCTAAAGTTCAGTTTTTGAATTTTAGCAAAATTTTTAAATTTCAATGTCTCCTCATAACCCTGCAAAATATGGAAATTTAATGTAATCGAAGAAAAAAGCTGTTTGGTATGGAATCAATTTTCCACTTCTAGAATCGATTGGAAATGGCTTCAAGACGTTTTGGAGCTTCCAGAAAATTTTGGAATTTTCCAATACTGGAGAAAGGCCAGTTAAAATGGTCCATTATAAACTTCAGCACCTATAATCGAGGATTACTCATATTGGTGACCTATTTGATGGACAGACGTATGATTTTTCAAAATTAGTAATTGCCAGGTCAAGTAATTATTGTTTGACAGAAGATTTTTCTGGAAAAAATTTATGAAAATCTCAACAAAAAATATGGATTTAAAAACTGAAAGTTGATAATTTTGGGAAATTATACTTAAATCCATCAAATTGGTCATCAATTTGGGTAATCTGGGATTATAGGTGCTAAATTCCATATGAGCCTTTTTTATGAGCTTTTTTCTGGCGTTGGAAAATTTCAAAATTGTCTGGGGGCTCAGAAACGTCTTGAAACCACTTCCATCAGTGTTGCCATTTTAGCATAATTTTTTTGAGGGTGTTTTTGGCTTCATGGCATAATTTTTTGATGCCAGGAAGTCAAAAATGATGGGGAAAAGTTTGATTTGACATAATTTTGACATAAATATGCCAGATATGGCAATTAGCAACACTACTCCAATCAATTCTGATGGTCGGAGATGGGGCATATACCAAATTTCTGCATTTTTTGTTGATGAGAGCAAATTTTCATACTTGCAGGGTGATGACCTGATGAGGTAATTTTAAAATTTCAAAAATTCACCAAAGTTAGGCAAATGAATTTTGGCACCTGAATTTTGGACTTTTTCTAATTATATGATATTTTTGTTTTGACTCAAAATTTTACTTCCAGAGGTAGGACCTTTCTCCTGCCAACAGTATACAAATTTATTTGATGATATTATAGGCTTATCATTTGAGTTGCTTCAATTGTGTCATTTGCCATAAAATTTTGGATTCAATTATTCATTGCGATGGCCCCGATAGGGAAGTTTATTGCAAAGGTAATTTTGAAATCTATGAGTCTTACAGCATGTGGGCATGTGGCATGAAAACAATGATATCCTCTTTTTTTTGGCATGAAATTTTGCATGTCTTCCAGCACCTATTTTAACAATAATTTTTGTTTTACTAACAAATTGCCATGGTTTGTTCAAAGGGCTGGCATCGTGAATGTTTTAAATGCGCGGATTGCTCCAAACGTCTAGATTCAGTGAACTGTTGCGAAGGCCCAGATAAAGAGATTTATTGTAAAGGTGAGCTTCATTTTGATCAGTTACTTCACGCTTTTCAATTCCATCCTTTTATTTGTATAAGATTCTAGAATAAAAAAGCACAATTTTTTGTATCGTAGAAATTTTGTTTTTAAGTTCATGTTTTGGGATACAAGACATCCCATAAAATGGCACACAAATTATTTATATTGTACCTTAAATAAGAATTCATTAGTACTGTGTACTTTTTAAATGTTGTTCTAACACCGCATGGTATGATGTTTTGCATGTAATAGTATGTTATGCGAAAGATTTCGGTCCGAAAGGTTACGGATATGGTCAAGGAGCTGGTGCCTTACAAAGTGATCCAGTAATGAACGGGTTTGTAGTATTTGAGTTTTTACTTGTATTTTCATTTACTTACTCACAGATATGCCTAAATTTTATTTCAATATCACCTTGATGAGGAAAATATTGGTCGAATTTTAATACTTCTGTTATTATTTGACAGTATGTTATGCAAAACGTTTTGGACCCCGAGGTATAGGTCATGGGGGCGGGTCTACAATCGGTTTAACGTGCGATTTACTCGACAGGTACCCTACATGATGAAAAATTTATCCCTTTTTTTTGTACCAATCCTTATTTTAACATTCTTGTTTGTTGATTAATTATCATTGTTTTCTGTAGTATCTTTGAGAAAAATTATATTTTGAAAATTGCACATGAATTTTGTAAATATATGTTGGAATTTTCAATGTAATCCGATTTTTAACCGACTAACAGAATCTTTTGGTATTGGTTTCATGATCGACCCAAAATGTTTAGGTATTTTAGATAATGCCTGAGAGTTGTAGATTTTTGGTGATATTGAATTTTCAAAAGGTTTTGATTTTTTTTTTCAGCGGCTTAAAAGTTGTATGGATTGAGATTAATCGAATGAATATTTTACAGAGATGCTGCCCATGCCGCTCCTAAGACAACAGTCATTGATACGGCTAGAATTAAGGCCAAGCCAGGTGAAGGATGCCCCAGATGTGGTGGAGCAGTATTTGCTGCGGAATTAGTGCTGGCTAAAGGAAGAGTAAGTTTGTGTACCTAGCTACCTACTTCTTTACATCTGAATGTTTTGGATGTTCCATCCCAGGGTTTGAATACTGTCCCCAAGATGCAGCAATTTTGGCTGAACTTGAGTATGGAGGTTTGCTAGCCATGAAAGCTGAAAATGGAAAGGATTGTGTATCATGATTTTGGAGTCTTGCAAATTTTTACTGTTTTTGAAATTTTTTTGTCATTTTCATTAAATTTTTCCTGCTTCAAATTGGTTTTCAAAACAACCCTTTTTTTACTCATTCAATGAAACAAAAAATTCAAAGGGAGGAAAATTTTGAAAATTACGTTTTCAATTTTTTTAATTCATAAAATTCTGAAGTTGGACAAAATTCCATACTTGAGTTCGATCTGGGTCATAGCATTATGCAGCAAAATATTCTCAACATTCACGAGGGATGTCTTTCATTGACCAGAGTAGGGCATTCAAAAGATGGAATTTGCTCAAAATTAATTGGTGATTATTTTCTAGTTACCTACAATGAATACCATTTTCTACAAACCATTTATGTATAAATTTTACCTGGAACAAGAGTATGAATTTTGGTAAAAACACCTTCCTCGGATCTAATGACCAAATTTTTAGCTGTCCAATTTTATTTGATTTTTGAAAAATTTTTGAACATTTACAAAAATCACAATTTTTATAACAAAAATATTGGTAATATTTTTGAAATTGAGAATTTTTCTGGCCAAATTTAATAAAAAGCCGAATTTTACCCAATATTGACCTCCCAAAATTAATTTCGCCATTTTTTGACGTTTTATAGTCTTCAGTGGAATTTTGCTAGTAACTCTTCGAGTCTTTTATCACCTTTCAATTTGACTTTGAGAAATTTGAAAATGGTTCAAAAAACACATTTGAAGTGCCTGCTTGAAAAATACCATGCAAGTGGATTTTCTTGGTAAACCAATTTCCTCACCTTCTGGAAGAATTTTAAAATGGTAGAGAAAATGAAAATCTCGTTGGGGAATCAAGAATATGTGAAAGTAGAGATGTTAAAATAAAATACTGATTTTTTGAGGCATAAATTTATCTGAAATTGAAAATTAATGTAGGTATAAGAAGAGAAATTTTGTTCTGGGATATTTTTAGTATGTTCCTACAAAGATATTTTTGAAAATCTCACAACCTAAAAATCCTCCCAGCCTGAGCTCGGAAAAATTGTAGAATGATTTTTCAGATGAAAATTCATATCAAAATTTAACCCAGTCTCAATAGCTCAAAGAAATGTGTACCTAAGTATTTAAATAAAACTAAACCAATGATCACGACTTCATGACTTTTTTTTCTCAACTTGTGTGAAGAATTCAATACCTAAAAAAACAGCTACGTTGTGTCAGCTGGTGTCAGCATAATTTAAAGATGGAATCTCCTTTGTAACAAAGAAATAATATGAGTGGCATATTATTCTGTTGAAATAGGTACCTTTTTTCTTTCCTTACTCTGCCCACAGTTTAAAATTTTGATTTAAAAAACACTGAATTTATCCATGGCAAAGACGAAAAAACACACAAATATTTATTTTTAAAAAGTACTAATAAAATGGCGAAAATTTTCAAACGAGACTCGAAATCGAGTCACCCCCTTTGCCCTTTCCTCTCACCTTAAACTTTAGCCATCTTCTGCTGTGTACAATTTAAACCGCTAGCGCAAAGATAAAAGAAACCAAAACAAATCTGATTTATATTTTATTTACAGGAATGGCATAGAAAATGTTTCAAATGTAGAGACTGCAACAAAACCTTAGATTCGATAATAGCCTGCGACGGACCCGACAAAGATGTTTACTGTAAAACTTGCTACGGAAAGAAATGGGGACCACATGGTTACGGTTTCGCTTGCGGTTCTGGCTTCCTACAAACTGACGGATTAACGTAAGTGGAAAATAATTTCGTTATGTCAACATTACAATAAAAATTATTTGGCAAAGGTGTCACCGTACGTGACACTCCTGTTCAAAAAGGGGGGAGGAGGTATCGCTAAAATAATCATTTATTACTTTACCTGCTTCAATGTCTTCTCTGTTATAACTTTGGCAACCGAGATGAAAAAATTTTCAAAGCGTGAAAATGACGAATTGATCGGATGCCAAAGCAAACACTGGTTGAAAATTTCTTTAGCGTAATGGCAAATTTTGGCAATTCGTTTGATAGAAATATTATTTAATTTATTTTATTATTAAATTATGACGCGATCGTGTTTATTTACAGGGAAGATGAAATCTCATCCACTAGACCTTTCTATAATCCCGATACAACTTCTATTAAAGCTGCCGATGGTGAAGGATGCCCGCGATGTGGTGGAAAAGTATTCGCTGCTGAGCAACAATTAGCCAAAGGAACGGTACGTGGGTCGATTTCGTCGAAATAAGATAGAATTGAAATTTAGCATTGATTAATTTTTATTATGTGTAGATGTGGCATAAAAAATGTTTCAATTGCTGCAATTGCCATCGTCCATTGGATTCCATGTTAGCATGTGATGGTCCAGATAGAGAAATTTACTGCCGATCTTGCTACGGAAAGAGCTTCGGACCTAAAGGCTTCGGTTACGGTCACTCTCCTACTTTAGTTTCTACCAATGGCGAATCAACTATTCTATTCCCCGAAGCTAGACCATTAACTGGTTTGAAAGGTAGAAATGGCAAAGGCTGTCCTAGATGCGGTTTCGAAGTTTATGCCGCCGAACAAATGATTAGTAAGAACAAGGTAGGCATTTTTTACTTCCGGATTCAAATTTGATCAGAATTTGTATGATGCCCACTTGAAATGATGGAATTTTTGTGCAGATTTGGCACAGACGCTGTTTCACATGCGGAGATTGCTCTCGATCCTTAGATTCGACGAATTTAAACGATGGCCCTGATGGTGATATTTACTGCAGAGCGTGTTACGGTAAACGTTACGGACCAAAAGGTGTAGGTTTCGGTTTGGGAGCTGGAGCTTTAACGATGGCCTAAATTTGACATCATATTGGTATATGGAATGTGACCTGAGAAAGGTTATGGATACTGTTGGAAGGCATTAAGCGAACGCATCAATTTATTTATAACTTTTTAACCGTGTACATAAAATATCAATATCATCATCGTAATACCAGCGACTTATTTATTAACTTATTTATTTTTTTCATCGTTTTCATTATCGCGCAAATAATTTATTATGTTATTAACTTAATCGTCCTTTTGAAGCGATCATGTATCCTAGGATTCGAATAAATTTTTTCATCGAATTGTTGATTTTTTTGTACCGTAGGTGTAAATGATGCTGTTTGATGTGTTTGGAAAATTTTTTGATGAGAGAAATGTGAAATGATATGGCGAATTTGAGCTATCCTCAAATCGATCGGCGAAACTGAGATCATCTCGTATTGTGATAATTTTTTTTAAGGAGAACTCACGCTGCTGAAAAAAAATGTGCAAATTAAAATTTATGTAGATTTGGTCTCGTGTTTTAGGTTTCCTTTGAATCGTACCTACCTATGTGAGGTTTTGAAAATTGAATTTCGTCAACTTGTTTAAAAGTTCAATTTTGATCTCTCATTGTGCTCACCATTTGATTTCAAGTATTCGAGTTTTTTCTCATACAGTTTTTTATTTTATGAATTGAACTAACAAGAGAGGTATTCCAATTCGAAGTAATTGTAAGTACTTCATAGGCACACCCAAGGGAGGGGGCAGGGGGCCCGAGCCCCCCTCCCCTTAAGCCCGGAAAAAATAATTTTTTGCTTCAAAAATGAGAAAAAAAGTCAATTTTTTTGCTCTTTAAAGTATATTTTTTCAAAAAATTTTCGCCCTCGCTTTATTTCAAAACTTGACAATTTTTGATCGATTTTTCAGTCAAAAATCACCAAATTCTCAATAAATTCTCTGTTTGTCAGAAAAAAATGATGATTTTTGATTGAAATATCAGTGAAAAATGACTCAATTTGAAATTTGACCCCCTCCCCATTTTTTCTCAAATTCTGAGCCCCTCCCTTAATTAATTTCTGGGTGCGCCTATGAAGTACTTACACCATAAGAGCACCCCATATCCAAAATTTCAAATGTTGAAGTGCATTTCTCGAATTTTGGAGATTTTTTGACATCTTAAATTGCTTTATAGCCTGCAAAATATCAAAATTTGATCTAATCAACGAAAAAAGTTGAAATTTGTTGAAAAAATATTCCGAAATGTCAGATGTCCAAAGATTTGAGAAGTTACACAAATGACGTCGAAAAATGCAGGTTAGGGACCGAGTTTTTACCTGAATAAATTTTAATCCGTATTATACTACGAGTGGAAATTCATCGCGTTAAACGTGTTGAAAAACTCGTATTCTTCGCGATTCTACATCGAAAGTTCAGGTTCTTATTTACTCAGCTTTTCATAAGTTTTATTTTGAATTTACAAAGAAGCACGCAAATATGTAGGTATGATGCCTACTTGATGAAATTTACCATACGTTTGTATCAGAATTTGATTTTTCAATATGTTACCGGTTAAATCCGAATTTTTGATGAACCCGAATTTCCTACGTGAAACTAGAACGCTGGGTGAGCTTCTGGAATTCCTGGTATGACCTATACCACACTAGTGGACCTCTCCCTCCCCTCTCCTCTCCTCTCCCAACAAATTTTCCACCACTATTACATCATTCTTGTTGAATTCTCTTTCGAAGACGAAACTTGGGCAAAAATCTGTAGTCATGAAAGTGAAAAATTTTCCGACTAAAATTATTCGATAAAAGAATAATTTGAATATTAAAATAAAAAAGAACTTTGTTGACCAGTCGCACTGAAATCCAAAAACAAAAATCAGTGCTCTTTTTTTGAAACTATTAAAAACTAAAAACTATATTCCTTAAATGATCACTTCTCTTTCCAAAAAAATTGAAAATTTTTTGAAAATTTTACTCAAAATCTACACCAAGTTTTCTATTAACTAAGGAGGACAAAATTTTTCTCACTAGAAAAAATTCAGTTGTCTAGGTTGGAAAGAAGGAGAATTCATGCCATCATTTTGAAAAATATGTGAATGTGTGAATTAAATAATTTAATCAAGCCCGAGCAAAGCGATGAAGCATTGGAATATTGAACTTCCTCATTTTTTAAAATTGAGAAAGAAGCTCATACAAGACTGAGATTTGAAAAATTGACGATTCTTCAGAACGAAAATAATTATGTATTTTTAATAGTTTGTTGCATGAAATAATTCCAAATTGAGAAATTCTCACAAAAAGCTGATTATAAGCAACATTAAACATTTATACGAATATGATTTGGGGTAGTCACTCATGTGGCTAGTTTTCCTCAGAAGTTCTATCTGATGCCTGAATTTGCATTTGCTTGGATATTATGCCAAGGAGAGGTACTTTCCTACTTTTTCCCAATAATTCAATATTTTTATCAAGTAATGTAACTACATTGGAATAAAAACAAAAAAAATAACAAATTTTTTGATAAATTTTATTCACAACCAAACAGCTATACTCTCCCGTTTATAAATCAGTGAAAATTATCGCAAATCACTAAGAAACAGTTAGAATTGCAGCACATTAAGTGTAAAAAATCAATGAAAAATTTTTTACTGAAAACAAATCAGTGTGAGAAAAATTACTGGAAAATTAGTAAAATTTCATTGAAACGTCGGTAAAATTTATGAAATTTGATGAAAAATCAGCAAAAATTCGCAGAAAATGGATGAATTTCGTTGATATTTTCTATGTTGCAATTCTGATTGTTTGTCAATAACTTGTCACTGGATCGGAATGAAAGTGGGTTTGCGTCATTGCGCCAACATACTTAATTAAAAAATTACAATCTATAGGTACTTATATTATTTTATGCAGAAAACGAAAACCTGAAACAATTTTCAAAATTCTTTGAAATAGTTAAAATTTTAAAATTGAAAAAAAAAACTGTATCCTCTAGTTCCTGCAATAAAGTTTTAGTTATTTCAATTTTCAATCACTTTCTTTTTACAGCAGTTTTTTCTCTTGTGTCAATTCGATTTGGTCAAATGTCGATTAAGTATAGTGAAAGTGAAAAATTGGAAGGAATTTTTCGTGGTTTCAATGCCAGAATGTTGTCAACCAAAAGTTCGAAAATTCTAAACGGAAAACCACTGACATCCTTTTGGTTGAAATTCCTCAACTTTTTTTGAGATCTATGCAAATTTTCAGGGAGAAAGTAGGCAAGAACAAGAATAGAAACAAAATTTGAGAACGAAGGAAGAGCGGAAAACCATATTGTACCTATAAAACATTTTAAGAACGTGAACCAAAAACAAGAAATCAAATTTCATCTTTTTCACAGCTCTATGTTTAGGACGAGTCCAGTGATGTAAAAAGTAAATTGATTAGTGATAGTTTACTTATTTTACTTAATATACTTAAATCATAATATACCGAGTGTCCAATTGATCTTTGTATCTCTCAGCGTGAGATTCCTATATTCATTTTTTTTGTTTTTTTGTTTCACAAAAAAATAAAGGGATAGATAGTTAGGTACCTACTCATTATTTTAATGGGAAAACCGTGTTGGGATATTGAGAAAAATTTTCCATACCATGGGATTTTTCGAATTAAAAAAAAGAAAGGGGAAAAGAGAATTTGTGAGAAATTCAATCAAACATGGGGAAAGTAATGGGGAATTTGTCCAATACAGGGAAATTGAGGAGAAACTACAAATTTCTATGAAATTTTCAGTATTTTTATAGGAATTTCGTATCATTGTAGGGAAATTTTTCATCTAAATTTTTCCTTATCGTAGAAAATTTCAAGTGAAAAAAAAGAATGGAAAAAAGGGAAGTTGTGGGAAATTTGATTAAAACGAGACTGAAAAATTTGCTCAATTGAGTGAAAAAAGGAAGAAAAGTTGCAAATTTTCATCAATTTTTAGGTACCTATTTTTAAAAAAAAATCAACGAACCATAAAATTTTAAAAATTTATGAGAAAAAAGTGAAGGGAGAAATGTGGGAAATTTATGATTTTTTTTAGGGAAATATGGGAAATTTTAATGTCTCAACATTGTGGCGCAATAACTGGAATATGAAGATAGATACTTTCAATAATTTTCTCACTTTCGAATAATGAAAAACAATAGATATGAATTT
Organism: Pseudococcus jackbeardsleyi; assembly: GCA_038380155.1. Classification (NCBI taxonomy): domain Eukaryota; kingdom Metazoa; phylum Arthropoda; class Insecta; order Hemiptera; family Pseudococcidae; genus Pseudococcus; species Pseudococcus jackbeardsleyi. Next base: position 50,750,431 of record CM076242.1, read on the forward strand.
GATTGGAAATCTGTGTTATCCAATGGAAATATATTTTTTCTAATTAATAGAAAAAAGCTAAGATCAATTGGACACAGAATCTAGGTAGGAAAAAGAAAAAAAAAAGTAATGTACATAAATAGGTATTTTTAGCGTACCTAATACTTCTTAAGAGGTCAAAAAAAAGTGTTTACATTGTATTTACATGTCGAGTAAATGCACATTTTTTTATCCACTAGTGGAGTATACATATTATTTACTTATAGGGAATACTTACCTATTCTACATACCTACTTGGTTACACAAAAATTTAAATATTATTACATTCTAACCTACTTACCTATATTATATTTAAAACCCGATTATTTTTTTTTTGGTTCCTTATTATATTATACGAATTGATAATTACGGTAATTATCAATACATGATTCAAAAAGAGAGTTCCTTTTGATGGATCACAAAAATTGAAGCGGTTGGTGGGACAAGTGGAGAGGTGGGTATGTTTATCAAAAAGGCGCAAGAAAAAATTGTGCCTACTGGTACTGGTGGTATTCCGGCGCAAAATGAAGAAATCCGTTATTATAATTACCTGAGACCCTCCGTTGCATTTCTAAGTTTTCCCAATCTATTTTAGCAGGTGGTCCTCCTGTAAATAAAGTATGGACATACTCAGTTACTCACTTCATAATGTTTAGTTCTATGCAATGAATAAACTTTTAAACTATACTTTTGCAAAGTTATAAATTATTTGTTTATAATTACCACCGGGCACGTCTACATAAGATGCTTGCGGATAACCACCTACAGCACCTGAAAGTTGGTCACTTGGTGGACCAGCAATTCCAGCAACTCCGGCTGTAGAATTACTTTTGCTACCTTTTGTAGGAGGGACGACTTTATTTTGTGTACCTTGATTTCCCGAAGATTTTCCGAAAGGCCATAACGGACCTGTGGTGTGATAAAAAAATCATTAGGTATTCTTGTTAAAAAAAGTGTTTTTCATTCACAGGCCTGGATCCAACAGGCAAGCTACCAAGATAATCTCGGATCAGCTGCGACATATTTAGCCCAAATACAGAGGTTTGGACCTTTTTTGTGAATTTTTGAATTCCTTTGTTTTATTCCTGAAGATGATTTTGAAGAAAATTTGGGACCGTTCGACACTGATAAATTTAAAATCGCCAATCAATATTTAATCTATGTTAGAATTACCAAATTTCAGTCTTTTTCGTTGATCAGATCAAATTTTTAATACAGAACAATTTCAAAAATTCGAAGAATGCACTTCAGTATTTGAAATTTTGGAAGTGAAGTTCTTTCCATACGTACTTTCAATTTTTTCTTGTTTTAGTTAGAAATTCTTTTTTGAGATGGGATACTTTCCTTGTCAATTATGAAAAAGAAGTGAAAATTTTATGTTTTTTTGGGAGGTTTTTATTATTTATTTTTTTTTGTAAAATTTTGCATCAAATTTCGGCATCTAAAAAAATATATGTGATGCATGCTCATTTAACAGAAGTAATGAAAAATTTTCTAGCCATAGTACCCCTCCCAAAACAATTTTTTCGAAAATTTTAACATGAAAAAATTAGAAAAATAAAATTTGAAAATTTTCAAAAAATTATAGGTACTAGGTACCAGCAAATAATTTTAGCATTTTTATCCGCCCATTCCAGAGATATCGCGTGTTGAATTTTCGACATTTAGAACGCGATAATTTCGAAGGAGGAAAATTTTTTTGGGATGATTTTAGACCAAATTTTGGGTCACTTTTGACCGATTTTGAGAGAGCTAAAGGGCCATTTTTGATTCTAATCAGGAAAAGCTTATTGTTATCTTGCTTATTTTTCATTCATTTTTTCATTGCATTAATAACTTTTTAAAAAAATTCTAGTTTCTTTTCAAATCATAGAAATAAATTACCTAAATTAAAAAGTAAAAATATCACGTCGCAAATTTCGCAAAAATTCTGGAAGATTTGTTTTAAGTGTTCGACATCTCGATATTTCAATAATTACTATAAGATAAAGTCGAGGTCCTCAATATCGTTCCACTCAATACTTCATTCGCAAATCGCATTACACTCACACAGCTGCGTCCAATAGTTCAAGTAGCCTAAATGATGTAATTTTGTTAAAATGTATTGTCTATTTCATGAATTAGGCAATTACATCGATTAGGCGTAAGCGTAACATATAAGTTGAAGTACCTACCTTTACCTTTTTTTCCTTCTTTGCCAGCAGTGCAATGGTGTAATACTATTAAAAAAAACAGCAAGCGAAATATTTCAAATTAAATTATTTTTTAAAAAAATCGAACCGTGTCCGCAAGTTTTACATATACCTATGTAGTTTCAGATACTTAATTTAGCTAAGCATAGAGTAAATTATAAAAGAAACGAACCCATTAAGACAAATACAGAGCATAAAAGAACTGGAGCAATCCTCGCCATATTTGAAATTGTAACTACCTATGTATCTATTAGACAAAAACTCGAGAAAATTGAAAATTTCGACGTTAGTATGTGGTGAAAAACTGTGAAAATTCGTCGCTTTTTCTCTTATAAGTACACCTAGTTTGCAGAAAAACAAAACACTTTACACCGTGATATTCATTTACTCAAATGCAACGAAGATTGTACTAAAAGCAATAAATCACGGGATATGTTTGAATAATACCTACCAAAACGCAAACAGTTAGCTACGCACGTGAATGACGTGTAAAGAAAGTTGGTTTTTGTTTTCGAGTAGGTATGTACCTGCTTAACGTTTTCCTTTACGAATTACGAATATGAAAATTTGAAATTTTATGCGAAAAAAATAATCATGCTGAACAACTGAAGATGTCTCGGTGCCAAGTTTCGTATAGGTCAATTAGATCATCAACTAGAGGGGTCAAATTTTTAGGACGATCAGTTTTTCGCTTATATGATCGAGTAGGCATTTTTTTTTTCAATTTAAACAGATAGGGGTAAATTTCATACTAAAACAAGACAAAAATGAAATCAGATCTTCCGATTTCGCTCAATTTTTTTCGAGTTCCCCCTAGCGAACATTTTTTTTCTAATCCTCAAGGGGAGGAGAAGGCGGGCCTCAAAATTATTATACAATTACAATTTTTAGCGAAATTGACCAACTTTGAAGGCTCATATCTCGAAATAGGTTGTATTTGGGGGAAAATTGTTTGTAGGGACTGAAAGAAAATTGAAAGAAGATTCAAAATCAATAATCACATTTTGAAATGCTCAAAGATGAAGTTTGGTGGTGAAAGCTCAACTTTCACGAGGAGAACAAAAGATGAAAGCTACCATTAAAAAATTTGAAAAATTTCATTAAGAATCCCTTTTTTCCTTCTCTTCAACCAATTAATTTTCAAGATGGGATCTTGAGACCCCCGGAGGGTACAGGGGTCCACAACTTTGACCGAAATTCAAAAAATCTATTCAATTCAGTAGCACATCGATTTCTACTAATTTGAATGCGCTGATTTCGAATATGAACTTGGTTTTTTCATCCGACCGGCGACCCCTCTGAACCTCCCTAATAGCTCCCTTGATAGGGGTCAAAATTCAAAAAAATGAAAAATAACGTGCGACCTGTCGTTTGCAAAGTATTTGAGGGCACTGAGTTCGAATATTTGCTTATTTTTTGGATTTGACCCTTTAATGCACCCCTAGCCTCCAATTTTTGGGAAAAGCATGTTAATAAATTAAAATGGCGTGTGACATATCGATTGTTACTAATTTGAGGTCGTAGAATTCGAATATCGACTTACTTTTTGATTTCACCCCTTTTCCCTGTTCTAATCGAAAGATATGTACGATCGATTCGAGAGCGGGTCGATTAAAGCACCACTCTCCTCGCTGTTTTTTAAACATGAAAAATTGTACGTGATTTTTATTAAATGATGAAAACCAAATATCACCTGGGCCAGAAATGATTTTTTTTTTTGAAAAATTGCATTTCCAGCCGAAAATTTGTAATAGGTTTTCAATATAGGTCAATATAAGTATTTTTTGAAATAAAATTAGGATAGAATTAATAGGTGCTGGCAGGTAAAATGAACGAATTCACTTCATAGATGAAATCTGGAAACCAACGGAATTTTGTTCTGGTAGAAATAGTTGAGAGTTCAGAAAAAGACAAAAAAAATTATGCTAGAAAAAACGGAGAAAATTTTAAGCTGAAAAAAATTAAGAAATAATTTTTAAAAATAGGAATTAAAATTTGGAAATAAAATTCCTGGAAAAAAGTTTGAGCCAAAAATTCATAGATGAAAGAATTATATATTGAGAGAAAGTGAGAATCAACTTATCTATAGCCACATTTTTAAAAGTGCAATTCTGAAAAATATAATTAAGTATTTTGTTTTAATATGTACAACGTGCCTTTTTAAAAAAATGATTTGGGTCTTCAAAAATACATACGAAAGACCGTCTTTCAGCAGCGTTTTTTTTTCACCTTGCAATGCGATACTTATTGTTTTCGTAGATTTTTTGGCATAATAAAACAAACAATACACATCACATTACTCGCTAATTTTACAATTTTCACTCTCGTTCATTCATTTTTCGTGATTTTTTAAATTTCAATTGCTCGTGGAAGATCTAAGTAAATGAGTTTAAATTGATAATTGAAGCATATGTAATTCGTACGAACTGTATAAGTCAGGAAAGTGAAAAAATACAAATTGGTATAAGTCATAAAACGGGACCTAAGTGTAACTTCGTTTCCAAAACAATAGTCTCTTTTATCATAAACAGGTTTTTTGACTTATACCATTTATATTTTTCAACTTTCGTGACTTATACCGTTTGTACGAATTATGCTTCAAGTTTACTCTTATTTCATAAAAAGTTTCTTATGAAGAAATTTGTAAATTAGTTTTCAGTACGTCAAATTACGTTATTAAAAGTCATATTTCGACTTAGTTTTGATTTGACTTATAATCTTCATGTACCTATTTACTTATTATTATTACTACTTACTTACTTTTTTCCTTTTTTTTTTTTTTTTTTTTTCAGAAATAAGGCCAAACCAAAAACTATGTACATTCCGCTATTTTCAACAATTTCAACCCAGCAGGCCAGCACCTAAAAATTCGGCGGAAATATGTCTATTTCACGATAGATTATACTTGAAATCAATTTATTGCGTCGTTGAAGCTGAAAGTTGAATTTTTCCATAAAAAGATCGATATTGGTTTCGTACGAACATCATTGCATTAATATTATCTAATACATATCGATGACAACTAATCATGTTCATCTTCATTCCATGATTTTTGAATCTTAAAGCAAAAATTAAAGCAATAAAATGAACAGGGACAGGGACAATTCTGGTCTTCTGGTTTATATGGTACCTAAGTTTAGAATTAGAACAAAAACAAGTGCACATTATTTTATTAATACATTAATTACGAACTTCAAAACGAAGTTCAACAACACCTACAAAGTTTGTTTTAAAAACACTTTCATCTTTTTTACTTATTTAGTTATTTTATTTTCCTAGGTATTAATAACGATGCAAAACTTTTAAAAAAATAAAAAATAATAAAAATAAAAAAATTACCCATCTCGTTACCTACTTAAATCAATCTCATTGTTTTTCTTTCTTCTCTTTTTTCGTATAATACAAAACCGCACACCAAAAAGCCACCAAATTTCCAGTGTTGACATTCCGCAAACTGAAAACTTATTACGCAGGTATCGAGCCGCAACATTCCAATTTCAAGTTATTTATGAATACTCGATCAATAATCAATAATCTAATCTTAAAACGCAGATAATTAATCGTCAATTTGATTACTCCTAAATCACCGCGAAATTAACCGACATCCGTTTCAATTAAACGCTCGTACATCTTATCCGAAGAGAAATTCGAACCAGCGCCAGGGAATCTCGACAAATTGACATTCACACAATATCAACATTGCAAATACGCGTAATCAGAACATAATGTCTTCAAGTTTGTCACATGGTGTTTATAGTGTTTTTGCGTTTAATTTAAGTTTTTTTAAAAATTAACAATCGAATCGATTCGAAAACGTATATTTAATTAATTAACACCTTTGGCTACTCGACTAACACTAAATTCACATTGTTCTCGGTGTATTCCTCATTTATAACCGGTTCGTTAGTAAAGCGGTTCCGGTACTCGTTGGATATAGTTTTCAAAACGTGACAACATAAATATTATATTAAATTCGTACGTAATCGATTGTAAATCGCGCCGGAGTGTATTTTATTCTATAGTTTTTAAGTTAGACCAGGTTCTGATGCATTTTATTTACAGCGACGGCCTTTTTATTATTTAATGTAATCCTTTTATAACGTAATGCGGCATGATAGAAATCGACATCACGAAACCTTCGTTGCGTTTCAAAGTATAAATTTTAGTCTATTTTGTTTCTCGCGCCGTCTCGATCGATCCCTGTAATCGCCACTCGGTGTAATGGCAGCGGAAGTATCGAAAAACGGTATCGCCTCGTGCAGTAAAATGAACAGCGTTTTTTCGTACGCCAATGCCGTATCAAATTCAGCCAAGAAAATAGAAGAAAGTACGGCCAAAGAAGAAGTCAAACTGCACGAAGACACCAATAGCAATAAGGAAAACGAGAACGTAAACGAAAACGTTAATTTACCAAGTCTGGACGAGAAACCCACCAACGACGTTGATCTCTTGAATATAAACGAGCAAAATGTAGACGCCGAAGACGACTTTATCGATTATAACGGATCCAAAAGGAAGAAAAAAGCCAAAACGAAAAAGAAAGAAGTAGCGTTTAAACCGAATCCTATAATTTTAACGAGAAATAGCCCAGTAAAACACGACCGGATACGTGAAAAAAGACGCGAAAGGCCGATCGTATTTCACGAAGATAGAAACGAGATAAATAATACGAATACGATAGATTGTGATATTAAATACGTCGAAGCTCCGGTACCCAAAGTCAACCCGTGGACTATAAAGAGAAACGCTGCTTCTGTACTCAAAGGAGACTCGTTTAGCTGCTCCGAGATTAAAAATTCGTCCGACGGTGAGTCTGAAGCTTTATAATTTATCGTCCAACAGTTGCATAAGTAGTATTATCGGGTGTGTTGCTTATCGAGCTGTATATCAATCAAGTAATAGTAGAATACGTCCATGTACGTAACTAGCCCGACGCCGAAACTCGTTCGTAGATAATTACTCTATAACGAGGATCAATAATGTCGCAAGATGCCATTTATATGTAATTGTGTATTGACAATGAGTAAAAAATCATAATTTGAATCGATCTTCCAAATCGGTGTTTGCCAATACGTACACGTTTCCGATTGTTTACTCAGTTCCTTGCCTATCATAAATAATGACATGTGTTCGCCGATAAACCGATCAGCGAATAAATTCAGCCTCCCGATTCGTCGTCGGTGTATTTGCAAAACACGCACGAGTCTCGTCACACCAGTGAATAAACTCGAATTTCAAAATTACCTTAAAATTATTTAAAATTCGGAATTTTTCATTGTTTATCAACTCGATCGCACCATGTTTACGAAACGACTACGAAACACGTTGATTTTATAAATAACGCCCAGAAAACTGGCAAAATTCGGAAGAAATTTTTGTTTTCAAACAAACCTTTGAGCAAACTGCGTAATTTTTTTTCTCGCGATGACCTTCCATGGCTGTAAAATGTTGGCGGTTAAATCACGCTGCGTTATTTATATTGAAAAAAATTCACCCAGTTTTGATCTACGCTCGGTGTGGGTTTGAATATCTACTTTCATCGTACCGCGAAGAGTGAGGAGGTTACGTAACAGCGAATCACATCGGTGCATTATGAGACTCGAAAAAATTCTAATAAATTTTTAGGTGAAAGATTATGTAAGGAAACGAATCCGCTATATTGATATTCGCAATGTCTAGATCAGGGACAAATTTACGTCAAGGTTGTATACGTTTCGATGGTTATTTAACATGTCAGCGAAAATTATCCCAACGTGATAGGATTTTTTTATCGTAAAAATTTTTTCGTGAAGTATCTCTCTGGTTGTGAGAGAAAGAGAGGTAAAAAACCATACGGTGGAAATGTTTTCTTATTTATTAACGTTGAAAAATCATAAAGGAAATTTGTACGAGGTGCTGGTTTAACCACATGTTCGTTATCGTTTAGTTATATTATTTAACCTTGAACCTCGTTGGAAATATCTGCCACACCGTTACCCTTGTAGTATCTTAATGGTGCCTTTTTTAAAGCTATTTTTTGTGTGACGTCCTCTCGATAAGCCCCATTTTTTTTTGGTCAATTTTTTTCTATGTTGGGTTTTGAGAAATTTGATAAGGTGAAAGTGAAGAATGTTGGGTAGAATATCGAAAGTATACTAGGAAAGCCGTAGTGTTTGTTAATTTGTTATTTGGGTATCGTGTGTAGAAAGATGAAGATTAATTTTTAAAAAAATAAGATAATATGGGTTAATTTTGTATATTCGGTAGAGTAGTTTTTGGAAATTTATTAGGAAAAAAAAATGATAATTTTGATAAAGTTCTAAGAAGATGTGATTAATAGAATTAAATTAATTAAAAATTCATTTTTCGAATCCTTCAAGTGCAGTTTTTAGAAAAAGATATTTATGTAAATATTGATTGATAATGTTCTGTATATTGTGTTACGATTGAAATGAAACTTGGCTCTTGGAGAGAAAAGGGAGGGGGAAGCAGGTGTTTTTTTTACGTGTTTCTGAACCACAGAAATGACAGACGGAGCTGCTTTCAATGTTTGAATGATATTGAAAAACATTCTTCGAGAAATTGAAAGTGCAATGAAGTGATGTTCAGAAGGGGGGAGAGGGTGAAATTTTTTCCCCCTTGGAAAAGTGAAATTTTCATTTTATACATTTTTCTGATTAATTAAACTTGATATTGCTTACCTAGTTCTGCCTTGATCTCGACTTTTGTTTGTGTTTGGTGGTGGTGGTAGTGGGAGGAGGAGGTTGGAAATTGTGAATTTGAAGATTTGTTGAATTTTATCAGATCTGGGTCATTTTCTCAAATATTTTGGAATCGAGCCGAAAAATTGTTGATCACTGAAAGTTGATTTTGGTCAATTTTTTCTTCTATAAATTGCCAACTGCAATTTTTGTAACATTTTGTTGGTAGTATTGTTGCAGATTTTTCTTTGAAAATTAATTGAAATTCCATTTCTTTTTCGCCAATATTTTTTGCTTCATTTTATAAAAATAGGTAATGAAAGAAATTATGCAGCTGGTAGCACTGTCATGAATTTTTCTTTTAAAAGAATGGATTGAAATTTTTTCTCGAGGATGTGAAAAAATTGAGATATTTTGATGTTTGAAATTTTAGTCTTTCAAACCTTCTGTGGTATAATTCTTGTTGGAAATGATGGGAAGGGAGAATTGGGAAATATGAAATTCTGTAAAACGTTCAATCTTAGGATATATCCTGAATTCATATTAATAAGTGTTATTGAGTCCACTTTGAAAACTTGAAATTGAAAATGTCAAAAAAAGTCAATTTTTTGAGCAGATGAAAATAGAAAGAAACGAATGCAGAAATTTGTGTTGTTGGGAGGGGGGGGGGGGTAAGAAAAAGAATTGAAACATTGGGCATTTCGTAAGACTTTCCCCCATTTTGTGAATTTTGTTTGCAAAATTTTTCAAATTTTCTGAAAAGTAGGTCATCATTTTCCTAAATTTTCAAAATTTTCGAATCGAGGTAATTTTTAGATTTTGTCAATTCTGGAGAACTAGCTTGGGACAGATTGGAGAGATTTTAGGCAAAAATTTCAATATTACACTTTAAAAGCTCAGATCTGTTCAGTTATTTTGTTCGAGGCGATCTTTCAAAAATTTCGAACTTTTTTAAATTTTTTCTTTTTACCCAAGATCTTAGCTAAAATAGACAGAATGATGTTTCCTATTTTGAAAAATCATATTTTTGTTCAATTTTTTTCCATGTAGCGGAAGTTTTCAAATTTTTGTAAATAATATTTTCATTGAAATTGAGTTGTGAAAAATTCTGAAGAATGGAAAAAATTGTTGAAAAAATTCCATTTGAAATGATATGGATATTATCGGCGACGAATTTCCACAGACTGCTCCTCTTCTGTATTATTTTCCAAAAGTAAAGGAAAATTATACTTCTCAATTTTGATGGGGAGAAGAGGAGAGAAGCTTGAATTTAATAATCTGAAACGACCAAATTTCATTATTTTCAATAATTCTTCGTGCGAAAATTTTGCTTCCTTGGCCAATTCATGAAAATCAGTGACTTATTGGAAATAGTTTGAAGGTCGAAAAGTTTCAAAATTCTAATTTTCCTGTCTTTTGCTAATTTTATGGCACTGATTTTGGCATAATTTATGAACCCTTGTGTTATTCAACGATTTAGACTCCTCCTCCTCCTCCCCCCACTTCTAGCATATTTTTATATAAATGAAAAAGAAATAATACCTAGAAATTTATTTTGAAAATAATAATCCATCTTATATTATTGAAAATTGAAACCATTGTGAAAAAAATCCTCCAACCCTTCACACTTCTCCCTCCTCGGGCCAGCATCTCATTTATGAAGTCGTTAATATCCATCGCTTTCTTATCGTCCACAGGGGAAAAGAATCCATCCAATAAAAACTAATCGCATTGGTACATTAATTAGAAAATAATAATAATGGAAACGCAAATAGGTTCGATTAATGTTCTGTATTTCCTTGGATAGTTGAAAAATTACATTCTTGGTTGTTTGTTTTCTTTTTCATAATGAAGTCGAAATTACAACTTGGACTAATTGTAAAGAAAACTCGTCGTTTGAAAAAAAAATCCATTCTGTGTAGGTATTTCGTAAAATCGACAACGTTGTTTCGTAATTGTACGACATGTTCTTTCGATTGTACGATATTTCGTCGTATTTGTGTTCGTATTCGATGCTGTTTGTAGTGTAAATACGAAGTAATATTTGATAAAGAATCGGTATATCTCGGGATTGAATTGTATAATTGATAGATTTTCTCTCTTGAGGGAAGGGGAGAAGTAGAAAATTTCCAAAATTGGTATACTTTCGAAAGTTATCCGTGGGGAATTCGTGATGGTCGTGAAAATCACATATTTTATGTACTCTGTGTTTTTCAGGGTTCGACTTTTTGTGTTTTTTCAATCCTTTTGTGCCCATAAGAAAGTTATCGGATGAAATCCAAATTATTATTTTAATGTCACTGAAATGCGTGTAGTGCCACGTTTGCTCGACACTCTCAAAAATTTCATTTCTTGAAGTGGTAATTTTCGAAATTCACTTTTTTCAATTTTCGAAATGGAAAAGGTTTGATGGAGAGGAGGAGAGGATTTCAGTATGTGTAAAATACGATAGCCATCGAAACAAAATAAAATAAATATATCGCTCAAAAATACCCCAATTGTTTTTCTGGAAAAAAAGTTGAAGAAATCTGATGTAAGAAGGGTAGCTATTGCAAAACGAATGTTTTCACTTGCTGAAACGTTTTTCAGGAAAAAATGAGTAAAAGTTCTCATTAGAAAATTCAGTAAAAATAAAACGCACTTGAGAATTCGATTTTTGAGGTCAAATCAGCCTCCGTTTTTAATTAATGAAAAATTTTCTCAATGTAAGAACATTGATTTTTTTCGCTTCGACGAAAAGCTGCTTTTTGGCTTCTTCGAACGTGATAATACCATAGAATTTAGACATGTTTATTTATTTTCAACTGCGGATATGTGGAAGCTGATTTTCTCATACGAAGTAACGTTTCCTGCGAAGTATATCAATCATTGAAAAATTCCTAAACAGTGTGTTTCAAAATTTAAAAATCTTAACGCTTTGGATCAAAAGTTGTGCTGTCGAAGAAATGATAAAATAACGAAAATTGAACTATTTTTTCGATTTTTTGTTACAAAGCTTTGTAAAATGTCAAGTATTTTTGTCTTTTTTTTAATAAAATAATGTGAAGTTCATCTCGGAGTTTTCGAAATGAAAAGCAGAAAATATGGGGAAAATTTTCCATCCAGTTTTTTCTGTAAGTTCAAGTTTTTATTATTTTATTACGAAGCCTAATTTAACCTTGGAACTTGAAAACTCGAATTTTGAAATGTGTGATGTATTTTTATTGATTTTTTCCTGTGATCTCTTTTTATTTTTCTCTGTTATGTTTTAATATCGAGGTGTTTGCTGGTATGAAAATAGTACAAAGCATGAAATTGACTGATGCAGTTCAAAGATCCAAAAATTGGCCAAAATTTTTGTAAAAACGTACATCTTATGGGTTGAATAATTCTTTTGGTAAATATTTTTGCCCTCGCTTCGATTTAATAAAATTTGTTCCTTTGTGTGTATTAATTGTGACTTGACGAATACTCGTCTTTTCGAAATTTCAAATTTGAAAAAAAAAAATATTTTGGTGGCTGAAATTCCCATTTTTTTCAAAAATTCTGATCTTGCTTTATTAAGGGTAAAAAGCTTGTATCTATTATTTCGTTTTGTAATTAATGAGTGAGAATGTATTTAAAGGTAGGAAGTTGGAAAGTCTAAACACTCAAGAAAAAAAGACAAAATTTTGAGTCTTTCAAGCCCTCCCTCCCCATTTCGCTGTGAACTAGAGCAGAAGTCGTAATTGAGATAGAAAGAAGCTGGTGGAAAGGGGGTTGGCTATGGTATGAAATTTCACTGTCAAAATAATCAGTTTTCGTTTTTTCTTATTGTTCAGAAATTATGAAAGGGGGTTACTAAAAATTCGAGAAAAAATGAGGGGTCGTTAGAATTATAGGTAGTGAAATTATTTTCATAAGATGGATAATAATCGTAGAATACTAGACTGAAGAAAAGTTTGAAAAATTCGAGTTTTTTTTAATAAATCTGAATCAGGCAAATGGTAAAATGAGTATCATTCATTTTTTCCTGATATTTCAGTTAAAAATCACTATTTTCCGAGTCGATTCAAAATTTTAAGAAAAAATCGACTTCATTTTACCGATTTTAAAAGGTAGAATTTTCTCAAAGGTTGATTTAGATTCAGAAATTCTATGATATGTTCGCACCGCTCCCCCTCCCCCTCCCCTACTTCCAGTACTCTTTTTTCAGTTTTCTTGAGATATTCTCCAACTGTACATAGAAGCTTTTTTTTCAACCCCTATGAAATTTTTTTCTCGACTATGAAATTTTTTACCAGACCAATTTTTTTTCAACTGTGATATTTCCTCTTCGAAAATTCTTTTCAACACTGAAATTTTTCTTAAATTATTTTCCTACTTAATTGTGAAATTCTATCTCAAAATTACTTTCATCTCTTATAACTTGAGAGTTTTTTGAAGTTTTTCCTCTATTTTTTTTTTCAAATTTAATTTCAGTAAAAAAATCTTTGCCAGCTCTGTAATTTTTTACAACTACATTATGTTAAATATTTTGTTTTTTCGGCTCTTGATTTTTTTTTACGAAATATTTTCCAGTTGTTGAATTTTGGCTAAAAAATTTCGAGAAACTCTAGATGCAAATTTTTTGAGAATCTACAGTTTTAAAACAATTTCAAGACAAGAGAATGGAATTTTTTAGAGTTGAAAATTGGGCAGTGCTGAAAAAAAGAAAAGAATTACGTATCAAGTAGTAAAAAATTTTATTGAAGTTGAAATATTAGAATTTTAAGAGAAAATCTTGAAGATTGTAAAAAAGTTGAGTTAGAATTTCAGGGTTGAAAAATACACTGAAGAAAAATTTTCAGTTTTGAAAAATCTATTTTAGAAAGAGAAATATCTACCTCAGTTGAAAACTTTTTGACTTGAGAAAAATATTCGAGAAATGATAATTAATTTGGGAGCTGAAAAAAAATTTTCATTGGAATTGACCGAATTTTTGGAGTTGATAACTTTCCAAAAATACTAGAGTCTAGAGTTGAAAAAAGTCTGGGAAAAGAGCAAAAAAGAAATCAGAGTTTAAAATAATTATATGGGCTTGAAAAAAATGAGTATAATCAAACACAGAGGATTCATAACACAGTTCGACCAAAAAATTTTCTGCTCTGTTTCTGGGTTCTAATTCCAAAATTCTGATTCTAGACATCAAAATGTATCACCTTGCCCGTAGTTTGCTTGGGAGGGTGGAGGCCAAAAAACTGATTTTTCGAAGGCACTGAGCTCAACATTGGAAATTTTTTTCCAATGCTGGTGCTTATTGCCTTCAAAAAATCAGATTTTTGGGCCCTCGTTCCCAAAGCGAACTTTGATCAGAAAAATCATTTTTCTGTTCATTAATTGAAGAGATCTTTTCCAAAATGGGATAAAATTTCAAACCGTATGTGGAAAAAGGGGCTCAAGGGTAAATTTTTTCTTAGCCTCTGACATTAAAAAAATTTACCCTGAAGCCCTTTTTCTCCTGCACAAATTTTGGACTTATCCCACTTTGGAAAAGAGCTCTTCAATTATACAAAAGCAACCTAAATCTCGCAATCCAAAGTCAGAACTCAAACCCAGAAATTGTGTCGACCTGTGTAATTTATTCGAAAGACGTTAGCATTTAGCTTTGAAATTGACGATTATTTTATCATCATTTTTCGATTCCGCGCAATTTTCATCATTCACGACGTAATCGTCGAAAAAAACTGCATTAAAGTTGGGGAAAAAGTTATCATTCGAAACCTAATTTTATCCACTTATCGTAAAAATTTACCGAAATTGTTTTTTTTGCGAGAAAAAAAAATTGCGAATAAAATTGCACGAGGAAAACTGCCAATCCACGAACGCATCGAATTAAAACCACAACTCGGTTTCTTAAAACCTGCACACAACAGCGTATTCGAATCGAGCTGAATAATGCACCACTTGCGACGGTGAGGTCTTTTCGACGCATCGCTGGTTCACAATTTATTCTCGGTAATTGGTCTAGGCTATGTGATTCAATTCCGTTGATTCGTAAAGCACATACGAGTAGTCTCGAGCCTATGCCATGGTCTGGCATTATACTCTACCCCGGCTGCTTCTGCTTGATCGTTGGTCGTCGTTCGCAGACGTTCAGAATGACAATATTTTTTGCCTACCGGTGTATAAAAACTCGGTGGGAGATGATTCGTCGTCTTGGTTTCTTGGACTAGTTTTTTTTCCCCCATAACAATACCCGATGGTTGGTTTTATATGTAAACACGACCCAAAGTAAGGGCCAGGCAGGGCAGAACGAGTATAGGTATTTACGTCAAAGCTACGAAAATTAATTCGTTTACGAACCGAACGAAGTTGCAAGTACAACGTGCTTCGTGCAGTAGCTTTTTTTTACGCTTAATGGTCCTAACGTGGTTCTTATTGCGAATAATACGTTATTAGATTTTTTTTTCGTGCATCGTATCGCACCGTTTGCCAATAAGAGAAGACGAAAGAGTTGGAAAAAAAGTACTTACGCACGTAGATAAGAAAGCAGCTTATCGTAATGTATCGTTGATTTATACTACGCTGGTTGGTCGTCGAATGACGCGTATTTTACGAGCTGTATTTTAATTTATATTTTGTTTTTGCTCGATTTCTTTACACCGGTGTAATAAGTACCTCGGAACGGGAACTTTGCCGGATTTTTTTTTCTCTCATTTCTAACTTGTGTATGGGTTTCGCAGATACTACGAAAAAGTTCGTCGCTAGTCAACAAGAAAATACGGTAGCAGTGGTTAACGAGAAACCAGCCAATACTCATGTTCTTCCAGTAACCGTGGCCGATAAGCTGAAGAAATCGAGTAAAAAAGTAAGCACTCGCTGGAGTCTGGCGATTTTATTTTACGCTCGGTTTGTTTACGTCATGGTGGTAATTTCGACTATTTATTTTGTCGCAGGAAAACGGCCTAAGTGATGTTGAAAACTGGCCATCGTTGGGAAGTGGCGTTAATCAAATTGAAGTAAGTGTTTGACGGTGTCTTGGCGAATGGTGGAGGGGAGTTGAGTGTGTGAGGTTTGATAAGGATTGTGAATATGGGTTTACGAGGGTATGCGAATTATATCGAATGATACGTTATCGTCGAGTTTGATTATGGTGGTGATGATGATAGGTGATGGGATGAGGAGATAATTTAACGGTGTTTGGATATTAAACGAGTATCTGGTATGTAGGGTTGTGTATGTGTTTAGTCGATCGGTGTGGCGGTGAATTTGAAATGATAAGGATTGGGAGATACGGAGTGTGAATTTTACCGAAGCTGGTATTTTTGCCAAGGTCGAATAATTCGGCGAGGTGCGATTAAATTTTGAAATTGGTGGTTTCGATCGAGGAAGGAGGGAGCGAAATGTGAAATTTTGATTTGAGTTTTGAAGTGGTGGAAGTTTGAAAAAAAAATTCTGTGGAGTTGAAAATTTTGAAAAAAAATTCTATAGAGTTGAAAATTGAAAAAAAAATTGTAGTTCAAACGGATGCTAAAAAAAAAATGGTAAAAGTTTCGGAAAAAAATAAAAGTCACGTTGTCGATGAATTTTTTGACGAGTGTAATAAAAAACTGCGTTGTATTATAGCAGAACCATCAATCGGAAATATTCGAGTAGAAAAAGTAAATTTCGCAGATGAAAAAATTCCGTGATTTTTGTAAGTACCTGAATTTTGCCTGTAATTTTTCGCTTGTGGGTGGTTTTTGGATGCTGTGCTGTCTGCTGTCTGAATGTGGGTTTTTTTTGTATTACGAAATTGCTGATTTTGGCAAATTTTGACGTATTTGAATGTAATTTTGATTGAAGTTTCAATTTTTATGGATATTTGTGTGAAAAAATCTGCTGTAATTGGAATTTTTTTTATCAGGAAGATGAAAATAGTTGTGTGAGAAGGAAAAAATTGCTTGAAAATGAGAAAAAAATTGTGAGTTGATGAAAAATTTTTAAAATTGGAATAATTTTTTGGGTCATTTGTGGGAATGAGGGGGGGGGGTGTTTGAAGTTGTTAATGTTTGAATTTTAATTGCTTCTCTTTGTATTTTGTGTTTCGTTTTTTTTTTTTTTGGTATTTTTTGTGCCCTTGGATTTTTTTTGAAAAATTGATCAATTTGATGATTACATTTGTTTCAACCTTACCCAATTTTTTTGGTGGTTAGAATTTTTTGGTATTTTTTGTGTGAGGGGGTTATCGATTTGATATGAATATTTGATGTCGATGTAACGATTTTGCAAAAATATCGAATGATGTATCGATGTTTTCGTTTTCTATCGAAATTGATGTTTGAATTACAAATTTTTATGTTTTTTTTTTCTCTCGATTCCAAATATTAAGAAAATGTATCTAAACTTTCGATATTAATATTCGATATTAGTTCAATATTTTGAGTTCATTTTGTGTGGTCTTTTTTCATGGTGTATTTTTTGTCTTTGAATTTTTGATTTTTTGTGTAAAAATAGATTCGATACGAATTTATTAATTTTTTTGAAAATATCTACATTGGCATTAAGTCATTAACTCGTTTCATGATTTCAGTATTCGTACTGGTAAAAAAAAACAACACGAAATCACGAAAAAAGTATACGAAATTTCGTTGAAAATTTTTGAATAGCGCGAAATGTGAGGCGTTGTGCGATAACGGAGTGTTGAACGAAGAAAATCTAGAATTAAATTTTTTTAAATGATTCGTATAAAAACACGTTTTCTTTGCCCATTAGACAAAATCCAACGTTCAATTTTTTTTCGCCACGAAGTACCTCTAGTCCAGTTAAATTGAACTAAAAAAATAGCAAAGTACGAAAAAAATTTCATTTCAGATTTTTTTGGTTTAATTGACTGGAGACACTCATCTGGGGTCATTTTGACCTCTTAACTCAAACCAGACTCCGTAGGAATAGGGGGAAGGGCCAAATTGAAGAAAATGGTATCAGAATGATTGTTTTTGACTGAATTTCACGTGACAAGTGTTACAAAATTGAGCCACATCAATAGTACGTATTTTTGATAAAAATATATGTATCGAAGAGTTTAAGTAACGAAATTTTTGAGGGAAATGAATTTTATGGCTCCTATTTCACTTTTTTCAACGACTTTTTAGAATTATCAGTGTTGGAAAGCCTTGAAAAATTCTAGAATTTTTTGGAAAAAATTTGGATCGCTCGAATCGTTTTGGTCATAACATTTCTTACCCAACTGAAAAGGGAAAATTGGAGACAGACGTATTGAAATAATTAATTACAATAATGTGGCTTGAACCCTCCTCCTCCCTCATGGGAAAGGGATTTTTAAAACGTTAAAATATGAAAAAATGTTCTTTTGGGCCTAAAAAAAACTCGATTTTTTCAACGTTTCCAGGGTCTCCATTTTCTGGAAAAGTCAGAAAATTTTGAAATTTCTGCTAGAATTTTGTAAAAATCTGGAAATATGAATTGTCTAAAGTTTCTTAGCTCATTTTATTAGGGGGCAGGGGACTTTCAAAATTTTTGGGTTCAAATACATACAGTAGGAAAACATTCAATTTTAAACAATGGGGGAAAAAAATTTGAGCTGACAGATTGCGAGAGATTTTGGAAATTGGATCGAATTCATTTTAATTTTCAAAAAATTGGCAAATTAATATTTTGAATTGAAAAATTCGTACAGATAATTTTTTTTCAAAAATTTTAATAATAATGTTTCAAAACAGAAATTTTTTACAAATTATACCCTTTATCGTTACGATTTTGAGTTTAAGGTTTCCTATGAATTTTGATCTTGGGAATTTCGTCCACGCAAAAATACATTTTCAATTCGTCATCGCCCAAAGTAATGAAAAAATCCACAAACAGTGATTATAAGTAATTTAATATTTTCGTTAATTTTTTTTTTTTCATTTCAGAACGTCATATTTACTGAGAAATTTTTTTTGCGAATAAGAAATTTGGAGAAATCAACTTTGATTTACGATTTTCTTGTTTAATTTGAATCAATCCAAGCTATTATTGCATAGAATGGAGTTTTTGTAAACTAATTGAAAAGATCTTCATTTCGATAATCACCATGGAATAGTTTTTTAAAAATTAAATTTGAAATCTCCTCTCCCCCCCCCCAAAAAAAATGGACGTTTAAGTCTGTAAAACATTGGTATTTAAATTATTTAATTTAAATTTAAAATCTCCCCCCCCCCCCCCCCAATACCAATCATAAAAATTATTTGAGGTAACAGAGCAAAATCTTGCTGCTTTTTTGACTGCTTTCCCGGATTATCTTCTTAAAAAAAAGAAAATATTGGATTTCAAACGTATAGCTTAGTAACTCGGATGAAAATGAGGACTGGTAGTTGAAATTTTTTAGGGTAGCTTTACATCATTACAAACTTTTTGGGTGATTTTGTCCCGATCAGTTCAAAAGACGATTCGACCAACTCATCAGGAGAAGTTCTTTACTCATTTTTTTAATTCGATTTTTTTTTCATTTTTTTTTTTTAGAAATCACTGTCAAAAAATACGTAGATGAAAAAACCAAACATGTAGTTGAAAAAAATTCTATACCTGGGTTGTCTTCGGTACCCCCTCCCCCTACATCTCCATTCAAGGTTCATATCCGCCACATTTCTGCCACGACAAACACATTCTCTACATCGTTTGTCATTTTCATTCTCCTTTTTTTTTTCTACGAAAAAATGTGCTAAATAATTACCTGCTTTTTTTCGCAAATCGACTGTACACTGAAAAAAATATATTGTATTGGTGGAGACGAGACGAGAAGAGGAAATAAAAACACTTGCTAACACCTGGTAATACTTTGCTAGTGAGACATTATCTTTGTAGTATGACAGATGGGAAATGAGTTTCTAACATGGATAGATCTGTACGTAGCTGCGGCTAGAATACGACTCGGCGAAATCGGCGTCGAAAAAAAGCGAGGCTCAGTATGTGGCTGTGAGGCACACGATGTCGCGATCGTGTGGCCTGTGTATTTACGTACGTATCTCGACGTCGTTCCGAGTCGATTTGCCATTCGACGAAACTAAATATACCGTGGAACGCGTGCGAGTGGATCGAAGAGGGTAATGATATTATTTTCAATCGTAAACGTGTTCCAAGTAGAACGACACGACCGGCTAATCAAAATATACCAGATTTTTTTTCTTCCTGTGGCGTGTATTTTGGTCGATTATTTGGTACATTGTACTTACGTTTTTTTTTTGTCCTTTGACAGAGACGAGCTTTGAACGGAGACCATTGCGGATTGTTGAACGGCAACGCCTGCAAATTGGAGAAATCGCTGATGATGAATTCACGCTCGAAAGATAAAGATTTGGAGCATTCGTCTCGTTCGTCTTCCGTCGTATCGGCGTCTTCGTACAATCATCGTTCGCCGGCCAATAAGGAGAATCGTCGTAAAGGCAGCTCGGGCCAATGTGACAATCAAGATGACGGCAGCGCCAGCGCCTGCAGCGAGGCCTCGGCGGCCGGACTTAGTAATAAGATGAAACGTAAAGGTAGCAATAAGCGGAGCGCCAAAATGCAAGATGAGGCGAATAAAGATGACGATAAAAATGGTTCATCGGCCGAGCATCCGTCTAGTCATTCTTCGTCAGCGACGTCGTCGACCGAACGTCAGAAAAAAGGTGAATTAGGGTGGAAATTTTGGAGATGGGGGATGATTTTCGGTATTTTTAATGTGTATTTTGTGATTTTTACAGTTCCGAAAAATAAATGGAAAAGGTTGGAAATAGATACGCATTTTTCAAGGGATAGAAGTAGTAGATTCAGTTCAAGATCAAAGACTGGTTTGTAGAAATGCGAAATGATGAAGAATTGGAGATTTGCTTGATTGGTGTTGATTTTGATTTCTTTTTTCCGCAGGAAATGGACCGATTAGAAATCGAAAGACTGACGATAATATTTTACAACCGCATAACGATAACACCAGTTTCAAAGGCGTCAAAGGCGGCACTCGATATAGTCGTTCGGCGATCAAAAACTCGTTCAATTCTCGTAGCAGAATGAGCAGCGCCAGTAATAAAAAAGTTATCAAAGATGATGCTTCCGTGGCCTCTCTGAAAAGAGATGACTACCAGGA
Organism: Pseudococcus jackbeardsleyi; assembly: GCA_038380155.1. Lineage (NCBI taxonomy): Eukaryota > Metazoa > Arthropoda > Insecta > Hemiptera > Pseudococcidae > Pseudococcus > Pseudococcus jackbeardsleyi. Next base: position 50,771,364 of record CM076242.1, read on the forward strand.
TTATCCGGCTGATTATTTAACCTGCCCGGTAAGTTGATGATTCGATGGGGTGAGAATTGAGATTTTTCGGCGGAGATGTTGGGTGTGGGTGGTTTTTTAAGGTATTGGGTTGGAATCTAGTTGTAGAGGGTGGATTCAGGAGCTCAGTTGGGTTATTTGAGTGAGAGTTGAAAAATTTTTATAGATTTTTCAATTATGATTTGAACGTTAATTTTTATTAATTTTCGAAAATATCACAATAGAAGGAATCGTTTTAGAAATTTTCCACCGTAAATACTTGCGTTGCTACTTTTGCTTCGCAAGTTTTGAAAAAAAATAAAAATTTTTTTGAAGTCGTAGTTTCAAAGAAGTTGTAATTCAGCCGTGCAAGTCGTAAACTTCACGAAAATACGTAAAAAGAAGCGATTTTTTTATCACATGTGTCAGTCTTGGGATGATTTTAGAAAAAATTTGGTCAGTTTTATTTTTAAAACATTTTTACACGTGGTTTTCATTGTAAAATGTACTATTTGTACGTGATTTTTTAACCGTTGAAAATTATTTTCTGTTTTTATATTTGGAAATGTAAATTTTGTCGCTTATGATGAAATTTTATAGGATTTTTAAAACTTCTTCCTCTTCCTCTTTCTTTCCCGTTTCCTTCTCCCTAAGGACGTAGAAAATTTCTGTTCAAATTTCTCAGAGTAATATTGGTTTGTGTTTTGTTGAAATTTTATTTGGAAATTTTGTGCCCTCCTTCCCCACCAAAATTATTGAGAAAATTAAATTTCAGTTCAGAAAAAGTTATTTAATTTGGAATTATTTTGAAATTGATGAATTTTTTCATCGGAAATTTGAAACAGTTTGGAGGATTGAGATTTTACAATTTTTAAGCCATCTTGTCATGCTGACTTTGATTCATTCCCAATAAACTCGATTCAGCAGTTTGAGTAAATTTGTAAAAAAATTTCTAGAATTTTTTATACAGTAAGGAGAATGGATGGCAAAATCATCGTAAAATGAATATTTTTCGTCCTCTTTTTAAAAAAAAAATCGTAATTTGGTTATAAAATTTTGAAAAATTGTATAATTTTTGAAGATGATGAGGTAATTTTTTATCAAATTACACGAAAGTGTAAAATTTCATGAATCGTTCGCAAAAGATTGCGATTGTTTCGCCGAAGTTATTAAAATTGAATAATTATGCATTTCGAATGACGATTAAAAATTTGGGTTACTTTTTGTTTATAGTGAAATCATTTCGTTGAAATTATTTATTGTTCTGAAATTATTTTTAAAAAATTGATACTTGTTGCGATTTGAAACTTTATGAAAAAAATGGTTACTTCATTTTTCCCAGATTTTATTTTTTATTTACGATATGATTTTTTGTTTCATCGATTACGAATAAGTTTCATTTTTCCATGATAGACGTCAAAATCTGTAAATTTTTCTCCATGAAATTTAACGAGAATGTTAGAATTTGATTGAAAAATTGCTATTTTAACGTTTTTCCAATTTCAACTCACTGAACGTGATTTTTTACAATTTTGAAAAATATTGAATTTTTACGATTTCAATATTTTGTCGATTAATTTATTTTTTGAAATTGACTAAGTATTTTTAACGTTGAGAAATTTAAATCATATTTTTTTTTTAATTTATGAAATTTAAAATTTTTCAGCTTGATATTTTTTCTCTTCGATTGGTTGTTCTCTCTCTCAAAAAAAAAGTGAAATACCTAATTAAAAAGTTTTGGAAATCTAATAAAATTGGATTTCAGAAATTTTTTGAACAAAAAGTTCTAAATACTTTTCGATGATGAAATGAAAAAAAAAGAATTCGCATTCATCCCTTTCTCCTTAATCTAAATACATACGCAATTCAATTTTCAATAAATTATATGAACCCTGCCTCCCTTTTTTCTCCCATTAAAAAAGTTGGCTATTTTCGGGCAGAAAAATGTCACCCTCTCAATTTTACCAGATACATATTTAATCTCGGTAAAAGTACAAATTTCTTTTATTTTTGCAAAACTAGGAACTTTACATTAGAAAATCTGTAACACTAGGAAAAAATTGGGCTGCGATCAAATATTGAGAATTTTTCAATTTTTTAATGTACTTACTGAAATTTTCAATTTTATCAAACTTAAAATTTGCAATAGTGTTTAAGATTTGAAATTCTTGACAATTGTTCAAATTTAAAATTCTATGAAATTTTTAATTTTTCGAATTTTTTTTAATTTGAAAAGTAGTTGATGAATGAATGTCTTTCACAATTTGAGTTTTTCTTTTCAGAAATCACTGTAACAGAATTTTTGATCAAGTATTTGAGAAATTTGGTCTTGAATTTTTATCGTTTGGTGCTGAAAAAAAAACAGGTTTTTGGGTTGTCTTTTTTCTCATTTTGCTTACTGATTTTTTTTTCTTTTTTTTTTTGAAGGCAAAATGACACAAAATGAACGAAAAACATAGTCGACTGAAAATTGTGATTACCAAATGATTTAAAACACAAAAATAAGTATATTTGAATTTTTTGATAATTTTGTTTATTGGGATTTATAGATCTTAAATGGATGTATCGAGGAGAAAAAAATACTGAGCTGAAAATTCAAAAAACGAAATTTATTCGACGAAGAGGGGGTATGAGATAAAAACTTGTAACTTGAATTTCATGGAAGAAATTTTGTGATAAGGTGACCTCGAAAAGAAAAGAGGGGCAAGAAATCAAACTTTTTCGACATTTTTCGTTCACTTTCATTCTTTCTTTCTTTTTTTTTTTCAATTCAAGAAAAATACGAACGCGAAAATTTCATTACCCAAAGTTTCTTCTCATCTAATTTTTCCGAGAAAATTCAATTTTGCAACTATTTATGGAAGATAGAAGAACCTTAGTCTGCTTCTTTCGGTCTGACTTGTTCATTTGAAAAAAATTCGAAAATTGAGAACGTTGAATCAATTCTGCCACGAATAAGATTTTGACGATCCAAAGGCCCAAAGTTATTTTAATGTCTCTCAATTTAAATTTTCTCGAAAAATTTCCAACTTTCATTTTTTCAATTTCTGATTTTTTAAAATTACATATCTCTCGATTTTAATAGAAAAATCAACTTTATCTTTTTCAGGATTTATTTTCTTTTTACTCAATAAGTGATTGAAAGAAATTTAGATGTAGACCATTATGTAGACACAGACACTAATTGAAAAATTATTCGAAAACACCAAAATTGGAAAAATTTTGAGATAAGTTTTAAAAAATTCGACTATCGGTCAGAAAAATTTCAAAATTTAGTACAATTTTGAAAAAAAAAACTAAAATTGAAAAAAATTGAAAAAATTCAAACTTGAAAATTGTAATAAATTTAGACCACGAAATCGCGTACGAACTTGGCAATCCATCTAACGAAAAATATTCAGCCGCCAAATTAGCTCCGGCCAAAACAACGATTACCTCGGTGGTTTACGTTCTTGTTTTTCTCCATTTTTCATTATTTGTAATTTTGGTTTTGATGGATAGATAAAATTGTAGTATCGTTTTTTCTTATGGAGGTTGGTATGTATTATGTATGTTTTTTACGATTACTCTTTAGACGACGCAGAAGGGGGAAACCCCGACTTGGCGAATAAAATATTAATTTTACTGGGCTGAGAAAGGTGCCATGATAGGACGTATTCGTATGAATTATGAATTACCGAGATAAATACGCGATTGTCCGGCGATAGGTAATTTTATATGGAGAGGCTAATTGATCGTCGTGTAGGTAATCGAGAATATAGGCCACGGTTACGTTCGACGGTCATTTTTTTTTTTTCGCAAAAGTGGAGTTTTCTTTTCTCGGGTGTAAATTTTTTCTCGATTGGAGCCCCGTAGTAGTGTAATTTCGGGCTCTGGCCGAATGATAGATTAGCAGTTGGAATCTCGTTATCGGAGTTATTTAGCGTTGAGATACGAACGAAGATAGGGAAATAGTGTTTTAGGAGTATTTGGATGGTGCTAACGAGAAAACTATGTTTTGTTTGGTTTGATTGGACAGATTAATCCTGCATTGTTGAGTGGTACAGGAATTATGTCGGGAGATCTGATATTACCATTTATGGGGCCTTATTATTATACTCCGGCTACTACCTATGGCGGTTTGCACGAAGCTACGGTAATCGAATATGTGAAAAAACAAATGTAAGTATGGCGCGAAATCGTAGATTAGTTCAGATCGAGTGTAATTAATTTTTTGTGTTTTCGCAGAGAGTATTACTTCAGCGAAGACAACTTAGTGAAAGATTTATTTTTGCGGCGTAAAATGGACTCGGAAGGTTTTTTACCAGTTACGCTGATAGCCTCGTTTCATAGAGTTCGATCACTGACCAACGATCTGAATCTTGTGATATGCGCAATCAAACAATCCGAACATTTAGAATTAGTCGACGGTTTCAAGGTACGTAGAATATGTTTGAAATTTTTCTCCTTTTTTTTGGTAAAAATTGTGATCATTTTTTTGGTAAAAATTGTAATCATTGTTTTTAATGAAAATTGTGATGATTTTCTTGGTAAAAATTGTAATCATTGTTTTTGGTAAAAATTGTGATAATTTTCTTGGTAAAAATTGTGATCATTGTTTTTGGTAAAAATAGTGATCAGTTTTTGATAAAAATTGTGATCATTTTCTTGGTTAAAATTGTGATCATTTTTTTGGTAAAAATTGTGATCAGTTTTTTGGTGAAAATTGTGATCAGTTTTTGATAAAAATTGTGATCATTTTCTTGTTTGAAATTTTTATCTGTATTTTTGGTGAAAATTGTTATCATTTTTTGATAAAAATTGTGATAATTTTCTTGGTAAAATGGTGATCATTTTTTGGTAAAAAATGTAATCATATTTTTGTTAGAAATTATGATAATTTTTAAGTAAAAATTGAGATTAATTTTTGTTGATTTTTTTTTTCTTGGAAAAGGTTCGTACGAAACACGACCCTACCAAATGGCCGGTTCCAGACGCTGTACCGACTCCAACGTCTATCGCTTCCGTTGCCCCATTTACCGTTCATCCACTGGGACCTCCGGTGGTCACGACGACCATCGCTCCGGCAACGGCGCCGTTACAAGCCATCCCACCGCCGCCGATGCCGCGAAGTTTTCGTTTGTATTCGGCTGCGACGAGTAATCCGCCGGAGACGTTTTACGGCGACGTGGAGAACGCCGTTATCGACGAACAAGATCAGAACAACGTGGCCATCGTCGACGAACACATCAGCGCGTTTTCGGAGAATCTTAACCCGAACGTGCCAGAATTCATACCGGTGATCAATGGATTTGAAGAGAGTAAAAAGCTGTCGATCGAGAATGATGGAGATATCGACGAGTGCGTCGAAGCGATCGAGGATAAGTTGAAGTTCGACGAACGCGATGCTGGTAAGAAGGCCGGAAATGGTGAAAATTGTGTGTATTTGATTGTACCGGTGGATAAGGAATTGTCGATAGGATCTGGATTGGGGTTTAGGAGAAGAAAATTTGAAAAAAATTGAGATGAGTGAATTTTGGATGGCCTTTGGAGCTTTCGATTCAAGTTGAAGTATGGGGAGGAGGTGGGGAGAAAATTCCAATTTTTAAACTGAAACATGAAATTAAATTTTTCTGATTTTTTTCGATTTGAAATACAATTTTTTTTTATTTCAACTTGAAACGAAAATTTTCTTCCCTCTTCGTTTTCTTTTCTAAAAAGCCATCGCTTTAAAACAAATTTTCAACTTTGCTATCATTATTAATGGCAATCTAATTTCTTCCCTCTTGTATACTCTCCCTTTCCCTCCTCCTCCTCTCTCCCCTCTACCGGTCAATCCAATCTTGAAAATATTAAAATCATGATACCAGAGTGATAATTGAAGTCGAGGAAAAAAAGGAAAAACATCTGAATCAGAAGTTTTAATTTTTTAGTCCTATTCCGTTCAATTATTCCGAAGTGTCCTCAATTTTTTTCAATGCCTTATCAACGAAGATTTTTTTGAATCCCTTGAATTATATCTGCAAAAAAAAAAAAAAAAATGAAAATGGAATGACATTCATTTTTACAAAAATCTCACAGGCACAGATATTTTTAAAAATTATGAATTGAAAAGTGATATAAGTATTTTTGAACTGAAATTAATGTTTCTTCATTTGATTTCTATTTCTGTTTCTGATGTAAAAAAGTAGTTTTTCGAAAATTTTAATTGAATCTATTTCAATGAAATCCGGATATACGTAATTATTGATTTTGAAATTATTTTATTCTTGTTCTGTTTTTTTTTCATTTTATCAAATTGATTGTTTTTTTTTCATTTTTATTTTTGAAGGCGTTGAAATGAATAATCACGATAGCGAAACCGGTACTGAAGAAGAACTAAAGACTGAAGACGAATCGAAAAATGATTCCGGTAATTTTAGCGATAACGTTAGAAGTAATTCGGCGAACGGTAACGAAACCAGTGATAAGAAAACCAGCGACGACGAATGTTGGCAAGAGGTATTTTCTATTTGCTATTTTTTTTTGTTTTTTATTTTTCAAAATTTTCATTCAAATATCTAATCTTGATGATTTTAGGTTAAAAGACGATCGAAATTGACCCGCGACAGAAGAGGCAGCAGCTTCGATTCGACTTGTATTACGCTAGATACCACAGTGACGCCGATCATAACGATGACAAAACCATCGTCATCTGTACCGCAAAAAGAAGAGTTATACTTTCAGTTCGACGACGACATGGATGTGCCCTCCGGAAGGCATAATACGTTTACCGAATGGTTAGTGGCGGGTTGATTTCGTTGATTGATCGCAGTGATATTTGACCGATCGATGAAAATTTTGCTCTGTTTTTTGTGTGATCAGGTCTGAAGGCGAAGATTCAGACTACGACGAATTGAGCGATAACGAAATCAACAAGTTGTTAATTGTGACACAGGCGTCGCATTCGAATCGTTTAAAGCATGACGGTTACGACCGTACTGGGGACTGGCAGACGCGCGTAAAAATTAGTCAAGACTTGGAACAAGCCATCGACTTGGGATTGCAGATGTACGAAGAGAATTTGTGGTCCCAAGAGCAATGGGTATGATATTGAATCTAGAGTTATTGTAGGCATCTGATGATCTTCGAAATTTTTGTAGGTTCCGTTGAAAAATTTTTCAACGTTTAGAAAATTGAATTTTTGATTACTTTTTTGAATCGAAATTTGTCACTTTTTGAGAATTTCGCTATGATGCCTGTAAACTGATGATCGAGACGGATATTGAGAGATTTACGTTTTTTTCTTTCAGGTATCATCGCCTAGTAATTATCGTACTGTAAACGTCATAAGTCAAGAAGACTTCGAGAAAATAACGCCACCTAAGCCAAGAGCTAGTAATCCCGATATTCCTCCGCCACCTCCTGGTCTATCATCCGGCTACGACGAAGTGTTCGAAATGGAAGAAGATACGAAATCTCCAAAGGAAGAGACCGCTGCTCAAAAACAGGTTTGCAGATTGAAAATTAATCGAAATTAAAGTTACTTACTGGAGTTGAATTTTAATTCGTGTGTTATTGCAGACCGCCGATTCGGTCGTACAGTCTCGCACGTTTAGCAGACAAAAACGAGACCGGCGACGTAACGCCGCTCGTTTCTACGGAGTTACCAGTGAACGACTATCACAAGTACGCGAAAATAGTTATAAAATTTATTACAGTCACAATCATCCAACGGAACACCATGTCGGGTGGATTATGGACTACAGAGAGCATAGACCTAGGACATACTCTACCGGGTTAGTTGAGCCGGTTTTTGCAATTTTCAAAAAATATAGAAATAGATGTGCACAAGTTAGAGCCTATCGATTTTTTACAATAAATCTTTAGGTGTAGATATTGTGCGATATTAAAATAATGTAACCGGTGTTGAAAATATCTCGACGGTTATACGTTGAGAAATCACCGGTGACATACAAGGCCTTAATTTATTTAATAATTTTACAAGTTTCGTTTGTTGATTGTATTAATGAAATTTTGTATAATGTAGAAGCAATGCAGGCACTAGTCCTACAGAAGGATCTGTTATATATGGAAGTACACCTCAATCATTACCAAATTTCCAACATCCGTCCCACGCCTTATTAAAGGAGAATAATTTCACGCAAACTGCTTACCATAAATGGCATTCGAAATGCTTAAAAGGTCCGTTGGAATGGAATATTCGAATCTGCTGTTTTAATGAATTGTATTGTAATCTATTTTTTATGGGTTTATAGAACGTGCTAGACTAGGAATTGGTCAAACGCAAGAAATGAATACGTTATTCCGTTTCTGGTCGTTCTTCTTAAGGGATAATTTTAATCGAAAAATGTACGATGAATTTAGAGCTTTGGCTGTCGAAGATGCTAAACACGGTTATCGGTAAGGATCATTGAAGTTGTGATTGTTTCTCGAGATGATCAGAATTGATGTTCGATTTTTTGTTGTTGCAGATATGGATTCGAGTGTCTTTGTCGATACTTTAGCTATGGTCTTGAAAAGAAATTCAGACCGGATTTGTATCTAGATTTCCAAATTGAAACGATGAGAGATTATGAAAATGGTGAGTTGTGTGGATATCCTGAGTGCTTGCTCGTAGATTTTATTTAGGCTTCTGTAATGATCCCACTTCGTTTTTATTTTTGTTGAAAAATATCAATGGACTCCCATATTTATGATTTTTCTCCCGACGAAATCCCATTCCCAGTCTTGATTTAGTCTACTGTGATCATAATCTGAAAGCTCGAGTTTGATTTCTTACGAAGGAATAATAATTTGTTTGGTTTGTTCACAGGACAATTATATGCTTTAGAGAAATTCTGGGCATTTTTGAAGTATTATAAACATAGCAGTACCTTGCAAGTGGATCCAAAATTGAAAACTTATCTTTCAAAATTTAAAACCATCGATGATTTTCGTGCGTTAGAAGTGAGTATATCAAATTTCATTTTTTATTCTTTTGGTATCACGATTCATGAAGTTGTAGTGTAATTTATACTCTGAAGAATTGATTTTCGAACTTTCAAGATTCGAAAATTCGTATTCTTCGAAAAGGTCTCGCTGAATTCGAAAATCGCGTAGCTTTTCAATTTCATTTCAGATTTCAACAACCTGAAATTTTTCGATTCGAAGTTTTTTTTCCATTTTCATTTCATCTGTCTTGCGCATGCGTTGTAAATAGTTCTTTTTTTGGCCGCATAGGTAGCGTTTCGATAATGTAATGTCGTGTGATTTCGGCTTTGGTCGGGTGTTTTTCGCATCTCGCCACCTCCACGTTTTTGCATCACTCCACTTTTGTGGAATTTATTCATCAAATTGACTTAATTTAATTTTTGAACGAATTGTAAAGCAGTAGAATTGATGTTCTTTATCTACACGACTTCATGAAGCAAAGTGCTGTTGAAATTCTAAGAATCATTCTCTAACGGTATCGTTGTTGTCGCGTATATCTTCGCGTTGTTATCGTACCTTTCATCGGCGTGCAACGTATTTCGATCGATAATCCTCCATAAATGCTGCCATGGAGAACATAATCGTTACGGAATTCAACGAAGAAGAATCCCTCAACTTCAATCAGAAACCTTACACGAACGCTAAATCATCGACAACCAAAAAGAAGCCACCGAAAAGACTGTCAACAAATGACAAAAAACCGGCGAAGGTCGTATTGAACGAATGTGTCAAAAAGACTAGCACAGATAAGCAAAATTTAATACTGCAGAAGAAAAGCATCGTTTACAACGTGTACACGTTTTTCAAAAAGCTGGCCGCGAATCCTCGTCGATTAAAGTTCAATCAAGCTCAGCTTCTCACCGCTGAAGCCTGTGGCGTATCTTTGGCTACGGTGAAACGTGTTACGAGATCGTATTGCGTGATCGATAAGATAGAAGATGACGCAGGAACGAGCGAAGTTCAGAATAACATCGAGTACGATAAATTTGTAAAAACCGAAGTTAAAGAAGAAAACGTATTCAACGACGAGTATTATGTGATCGAAGAAGAAGCCTCTGCGGATGAAATCAAGGAAGATAATATAGTTATTAAAAACAGCAACGATATCGAAGATGTGCCTTGTTTTAATTGAACGTGTTGTAATAAAATGTGACAGTTTGTAAATTATGAGTTATCAAAGGTGAGTTTTAATTTGGTGGAAAGTGAGAACTGCCTGTAGGGATTTGCACGAATACCGGAAACGTATCAATCTATTATTGTGATTGGTTACGAGACGAAATAGTGCTAAAATAAAGCTCGGATTCGCTAACACCGTTTCATGACATGAATGGGGTTTGAAGTAGACCAAGCGACAAAATATTAGATTATTTCATTTTTAAGTGGTTTATTGTTTATTTCCGTGTATTAATCTGGATCGTTGATGTTTTTTTGTCACAGCCTATCGAAGATCAAATGAGACATAATATCGGCAGACAGAAAAGATTCCAACGTAATCGTAGTGTATCGGAAAGTTCGAGCTGGGAACGTAATCCAAGAAGAAGACAGTTTTCTGTCGGCTCGGTTCCCACGTCGGTGCAGAATGATAACAGGAAACGAGCTGATTCGATGAGTAACGATTTTAGTTCTTCGTTGCCGAATGGAACGAGATGTATGAATAATTTTGTGTGTTTTAATACCATCGGAGTTGGGTCATGCCATGTCAATCCAAATGCTTTTTCAACTTGGGTGTTTGGTAATTAGAAACCTACAAATCTGAGCAAAATTCAATCGTTAGAAAATGAAATGAGATTGATGGCGAATAAATCTACCAATTTGAAATGAGAGAAGCTGAATTTTTTTAGAAAAATCTTGAAGACTCGAGTTGAAAAAGTGTTGTGACTTGACTTAGTTTTAATCGACTCTAGGCTTCCACCACTTCATTTTTTCTATCGGAAATTTTGAAAATTTACTTAATTTTTCCTCTTCACAGGTAAACCATCGATCAAGACGACGAGTAAAAACCTACACGTAAATTTCGATCTCGAGAAACCGAAATTGGCGGAAATTTGACGATTACGAAACACGTTCAACGTATGCAACGCGTCGAGAAGCTCGAATTCGCAATGTTTATCACTAATGCATAAATTTCTACATGTGGCTATTTTTCGAAATAACGCGACTACCGCGAGAATATGAAGACTTGGCGTAACAACGGTTTCAAATTAATGATAAGATTTTTTCCTTTTTTTTTTCCGAATTAACAAACTGGAGTGACTTTGATGATTTACTTTTTTGTGTTTTCGTATAAGAATATTTATTTTTTTATATTAATCTAGACTTAAATATCGGCGAAAACCGAAAAATTTTTGGTTTTTTTAGTATGAACATTGGACGTAAAAAAAAAACATTCTTATTTGTTGTAAATGACCGCGTTCGTGTGTGTAATTTTTCCTCTTTTTCAATCTTACCTACGTAACTCGCATAAAATTTAAGCTCGGTCGTGTTAAATTTATTTACCAATCGTATCGAGATAAATTTTACTTGGAAATTTTTTCGTCTTTTTGGGTATCACTTACGTATTTATTCCAATACCTACTTCGACTATACAAATCTTATTTATTTTTAAACCGATTAACTCGTTATAGTTTATATCTTCTTAACGAAGTTAGGTCTTCTATTTGAAAAAAATACGTATTAAATTAAGGTAGTATTTTTTTCGTTCGCTTTTTTTCATTTTTCACCAGCGACGAAAATGTAAATTTTTTCCCCCTTCGACGTAAACAGGGTAAATAGAGGTTAAGATTACCCTGCGTATAGAATACATAGATTTATGTAGCCTGTGTGTGTGTTGAAGACTCTGTTAACATCGTTAGTCTAGTCGTGATAGAATTTCTTCACTTATCCTTTCCTCTCGTTCGAAAAATGTACAAAATTTAATTGTCTATTCTTTGTATATAGTTTAATCATTCTGTAGACGATAAGCTGTTTTTTCTTCTTCTTTTTCGGGGTTTTGGGATTTCTCTTTTCTTTTATTTCTTATTTTCGTGTCTTCTTTTATTCCTTCGTTTGGACGCGATTTATCGATATCGCGAATTGAGACGATTTGTGGATCTTGAGCTCCCTCGAGCAGGGTAATAATGGCAAATTTCCATTTCATATCGCTAAATAAAAGGTGCCATTTGACTTCGGTGAAATCGAGAAGGGTTTTTTGTTTAATTTTTACACTTGTTCAATCTTATTATTTTCTTTACTTCTTTGTCGATACCTATTTTTAAATTATATATATTTTATATTGTTAACAGGTTGTTGTTTTACCTTATTTTTAATAAATTATGGCATAATTTACGCTTAGGCGTTCACCTGCTTGCTATTCGGTGTGTTCTGCTGTTTAATTACAATGGAGACTTTTTTTTTTTGAACCGCGTTTAATTTTACTGTGTAATGAAATTTAAAAAAAAGCTTAACGTAGTTTGTAAGATTTACTTATACGAAGTTCAAGAGATGTGTATTTTATCGATTAACGAGCTAAGCTGATTTTTATTCCGAGTGGTTTTTTTTAAAATGTGGAAATTTATAGTGCAAAATTTTCTATAGCTGGAGACTGTAGAGGCGGATACAATTCCTTTTTTTACGTAGAATTTTTTCCTGTTTTTTTCTCTCGATTATGACATAATATTCGAAATGTAAAAAATTTAACGAGGGTTATTCCTACCTGTGCAGGTGCCTTAATTGAAGTTCATTTTACATTTTATCATTAAATTTTAGTATTTATCTTACGTATATTTTCCTATTTGTATTGTATAATTTTATACAGTTATTGATATTGTTGTATGATTAGTTTATATTGTTTTCGAAAATGTTTAAAAAAAAATGTATAAACCGAAAATTGTGTTTTTATTGGTAGGTTCAGGGAGAAAACGAAAAAACTGAAAAAGTCCTGTTTTTAAAAAAATTAGCTGAAAAAAATGATCGAAAAAAACAAACTAGACATGAACGTAGCGCTATCTTTCGGAATTTCTTGAACTAAAACGAGATTTCGAAAAATTGAAAAATCAACTAGCGCAATGGGTCAGGGGTGGCGATTTTTGGAACTTTTTCAATTTTAACTAGCGATCCTAGACGGAAGTTGAATAAACTACGAAAAAGACGTCATCTACACATATCTACACCTTTTTCGTAGTTTATTTAACTTCCGTCTAGGATCGCTAGTTAAAATTGAAAAAGTTCCAAAAATCGCCACCCCTGACCCATTGCGCTAGTTGATTTTTCAATTTTTCGAAATCTCGTTTTAGTTCAAGAAATTCCGAAAGATAGCGCTACATTCATGTCTAGTTTGTTTTTTTCCGATTATTTTTACAGGCAATTTGTTTAAAAACAGGGCTGCGTTCACTTTGGGTTTGAAATAAGGTATTTTCTTATTTATAAGGTATAAACAAAGAAATCAGCCAATCAGATTTTTTCGTTTCCGAAAGATTTGTTCAAACCATAATTTTTTCCTCGCACCATAATTAATTGGCCACTGCAGGATTATGCTGTTTGAAAATTTTGTTTAATTCATTCTAGTGGGGTGAAGTTGAGAAAAATTGCCATCCCCAGCCAGTAATTATTAAATTATCAAAATTGAAAAGAATGAATTTGCCCTTATGAAAGTTTGTTTATAACTTAAAAATAAGGTAATACCTTATTTCAAACCCAAAGTGAACGCACCCCAGAACTTCCATCGTTTTTACTTTTAAAAATTGCTAAAAACGGTGTTACCGATTCTATTTCACGAATTATTCGTATTTTTTTTACGAAATTGTGATTTTTTTTGGTGGCAATGAATTTTAATGATCAAAATTCAATCATAAAATAAATTTTTAATGGCATTCTTTATTTTAAAAGAAAAAAAAGTATAATAGAACCAACTTAACGATATAAATTACGCTACAGTAATATTTTCATTTACAATGATAATGAATGACTGAAATGAAATAAAAACAATATAATACGCAAATATGAGTATACATATGTTATACAAAAATACAATAAAAATAAAATATGGCACACTGTAATAGTATCGATGAAATACGCATTTCAAACAGATAATATTAGAAAACAAAAAAATTAAAAAGTCCATGTGCAGTAATGGCGATCGATTTATAATTTTTTTTTTTTTGAAAGTTGAACAGGAGAATGGTCGGAAAATATTTCCTGGACCCTCAAAGAAATATGACAAAAATTTCACCCTCAGATTTCGTAATGAAGGGAAAATTTTCGTTTATGAATTATTTTCTTCAATTGGTTTTTTGTTTCATTTTTTTTAGAACTAATTTTTCAAATTTGAATTTTTAAAAATTTTTTCTCATTTCATAAATTTAATTTTTCAGGTTGAATCTCCATAATTTTCTCTATTATTTTACCGACCTCATTTTAAAAAATCAACTTGACTAGACGTTAGAAAAATTGGATTATTAAATTTTACAATTTCGTCAGCATCTTTTCAAGTTGAAAAGTAGGTTAAAATGAAGCAAAAAATTTCTTAAAATACTTAGCAATTAGAAAAAATAATAGAAATTCAAGCAAAAAATTTCAAAACTAAAAAATTTTCAAATCGTAAAATTTAAATTAAATGTGACGATTGGAGGAAATTATGAAAATTCAGGTATAAAAAATTTGGAAGCTGAAAAATTTTTAATTTTAAAAAAATTTTAACATGGAAAAGAATGAATTACAAAATTTTAAATTTAAACTTTGAAGTTTAGAGTAATATCCGATAAAAATAACTATGGCAATCATTTAAAAAAAATATATATAAGATCGCTTGGAAAATGAATTTTTGGGTAAAAACATCCCCACAAAAACCATTTAAAAAATAATTTTCATTTTTCAAAAAATGTTGAGCATCATTAGATTTGAAATAATGTGAAGAGGGGAGATAAAGGGAAAAGGGAGGAAGAATAAATTCAAATGATCATCCCAAATGCACCCTTATGATTTATTTTAAACGTAACTTTCTTGCCTCGATGAATACAGGAGAAACGAATCGACCAATCTGGGTTCGACTAATTCTTTGGCATTAAGTTTATCAATCACGTCGTTTCCGCAAATAGCCGTAATTTTACGTAAAGAAGCCTGCGAACGAGAAAATACAAATAATTAAAATAGGGAAAAAAAGGCGCGTTAAACTAGATTTACAACCTGGACAGATATTATGTTCAATGCGTATGAGAATGTCTCGATTAAAATATTCCTCATATACAGAAGATATTATGCAAGTGAAATTCGCTTACCAAACAAGCGACTAATACGCCGTCGCTGTAATTTCTTTCACGTTCTTCCCGACACAATCTTACTAATCGCGTGACACCTTGTAATTCGATAACTTGTTTAGCTATTTCTGGATTAGTGCATAATCTGCGAAATTTAAATCACGTTTTACAGATATCTGCGTATATACGTAGAATAGACGATATGATACGATTTAAACGACGTGTAGTTTTTCTAACCTGGATAAAGCTATGGCTGATTTATGCTGTAGCCTTTCAGCGGCGGCGATTTCAGCGGCTGTTTGAATGGGCGAATGTTTCACCTGAAGGAAACACAGTAGAGCACCCACAGCTCGATGCTGAGCTAAGTGCGGTCTGGTTTCAGGCACGGCTGCCATGTTCGCGATTAACGTGGCGACTTGTTCTTGAAGGAATACGGAAGCTCGAACGCCTAAATTGCGGACTGCTGTGAGGAGACATCTCGCTGTGTCTATTTGTAACAAAACGAAGACAGCTTGAGGTTCGATGAAAGTGATATTCGCCAAAGCTGCGGATGATAGGAGAAGGGTTTCACAGGATTCGCATTGTTCGATTAATCCTAAAAAAAAGAAATTTGTTAAGTAGGTATTTTAGGTCGATTTTGGGCTCTCAAAGGGGTATTTTGGGCTGCTTACGAGTTAATGATTCGATTATGGGATAAAGATGATACACCAATCCTTTAATTACGTGACCATCTTCGATCCAAGGAGCGGTGATTTGGACTAGAACAGCAACTACTTCCAATCGTTCGTTTTCTGTCGTATCTCCGTTCGAAAGTAATCTCGAAAGTATCTCGATTCCTCCGGCCTGTGATAAAAATGGTCAAATTATTAGGTATCATTTTGTTGAATTTTGTAAGAGTAAAATTGATATAGGTATTTCGAATTACCTTCTCTAATTGCCGAATACTGACTGAATTTTGACAAACTGCAGCCAAAGTACGTAGAGCTGCCGTTCTCACGTTGACTGACGAAGCGGAATGGGCGCAGATTGAGAGTAAATTATGGATTCCGTTGAAATGAGTGATTAGCTCGCTGATTCGAGAGGTATTCGCGCTCAATGTGGAAATACTGGACAGAGCATTTAGCAACGTGTACTCGCTGCTGGGGTTTTCCAGGATCGAAGATAATAGCTGCAAACAGATGACGTTTTTTATGCAATTTTTTAAATGTTTTTTAAAACTTTTTATGATTTTTTAAAAAATTTTAATCTTTAAAATGTTTCCAATTTTTAAGCTTTTTTTTCAATTTTTTACTACATATTTTTACTCAATTTTTTACGATTTTTTTTTTCAAATTTGTTACGATTTATTTTATTTTTATGTGTAATTTTTTCGATTGTTCAATTTTTCAGAATTTTTACTCGATTACATATTAATTTTTGTCGCGACGATTTTCAAAATTTCTCATTTTTTTACTCTGTTATAATTTTACAATTTTTTATTTCGATTTCTCCATTTTTCATGATTTTGTTCAGTGTTTTAATTTTGGCTTAGCTCAACTTTTTCAAAAATTTTGATGATTTTTCCAATTTCATGATCCACTCCTTCTCCCCTCTCTTAAAAAAATAAATTTCTATGAAAAATGTTAAATAGATGTCCATTTTTTAAAAAAAAAAATCACAATGAGCTTTAAAAATTTCTTCTTTTTTTTTAAAAAAAAACTTGATTGTCAAACACCATATTGTTGCCAAATTTCTCCAATTTTTTAATTTTTTGATTTTTCAATTTTTCATTTTTACCTGGTCTTCGTATCTTTTTTCAATTTTATAAGATTTTTTCAATTTTTCAATGTTTATGGATTTTTTAATTTTTAAATCTTTGATCTTTGAATCAATTTTAAAATTTTTTACATATATATTATCAATTTTTATCATTTTTATTTTATTCCATGTTTTTTTGTGAAGGCAAGTGCCTAGATATTTACTTACGGTGATTTGTTGAATCAACACACTGTCGACAAATCGTGAAAAGAATTTTTCTAAAATAGTGATCTCATTGAGCAAAGCGGACTGTTCAATGGAAGTGTTGATGATTTGTCTCAATCTGTCACTCATGTCCATTAATTTGAGTAGATTTTCTTTCTCGTTCGATTCCATCCTGGGTAACAATTGCGAATAACTGATGATAAATTCCATGATATTACTGACCAAGCTTTGTATTTGGGAAGTCGTATCTTCGGTACCGCAGATATTGATTTTTCTACGCAAGAAATTATCAAATTTTGTTAGGTATTATTTTCAAGAGAATAAAGTTCACATTCGAGGCGTATAGGTGACTCACTCGTACAATTTTAAAAATTCATTGGCGATGAGCTTGGTTCGATGTTGAAATGTGAGCACAGAGTTGATCGAATCCCAGATAATCATTGAGGATGGGTTTCGTCTGCAGCATTGCGATATGGATTTGGCTTGAAGCGTCGTCATGCATTCGGGTTCGTAACGATATCTCGATTCGCGAAGCCATCTCGCTACTGGAGGGTCTATAGGTCTGGGAAAAAAATATATGAATGGTTATTTATGGGAAGTTGGAAGTTTTGATGATTATTGGAGGAATTAGGCCTCTTCGATCAACTTTTTTCATGAAATTTGAAATTACCATGTACCAACCTACATTACCTAATGTCGAAAAAAAGAAAAAATCTGAAATTTTTGTGGCTTTACGTTCATTTTTTCACCAAAAACTTCTAATTTAATAGTTGAATTTAGGAGAAATCTTCGATTAAAAAAAAATCACGGTATCAATTTTCTTCATTTTCAAAATAAACTGAAAAATTTTATTTCCATGGTTTGCCAAAATTCATAAATAGATCCAGTTTGGAAAAATTAAGTTCATTTTCATGATTTTCGTTCTCATTGAAACCAGTCATGCTTTTTGAACCAAAAAAAAGTAATGTAATTTTAAAATCTTTAAAAGGGAATTATTTTAATGATGAAAAAAGAAATCGAAATGCCTACTACCAGTGATAAGTAGTTAAAAAGTAGTGATTATTTTGATCAAAAGGTATGATTTTGATTTGAAACTCCTTATTTAGACTACTTAAAAAAATCATAGATTTGATAAAAATTACAATACTGACGAAAATTCGTACTTATTCTGGGCAAAAAATTAAGACCAAAAATTATGATTCTGACGAAAAATCATAATTTTAACCAAAACATATTTTGACGAGAACTCATAATTCAACAAAATATCCTGATTTCAGCTAAAAATTGAAATTTCGAACAGAAAAAAAAACTATGTATCAGGTTTCAGGTATTGTAATCTGAACTTTCAGTTTTGATGAAACCAAAAGAATCGTGATTTTGACTATAGAGAAATCATGGTTTTGACCGATAGGTACATTGTTATTTTTTTAGACCTCGACCAAACCGAAAGTATTCGTTTTGACTTTGATTTTAACCAAAAATTATGATTCTCTGATGAATAATTTATTTGTTATTTTGACAAGAACTCAATGCTTTTGACTAAAATTTGCAATAAAGATTTTGATCAAAAGTCCTAATATGCAATTTTAAATTTTAATCAAAAATCTCGATTTCAACCTAAACAAAAAAGATTCTGATGAAATTTTTTCATTATGAGGAAAAAGACGATTTTCACAGAAAAATTCAATTTATTTCAACTTAAAATTGTGATTCTGACAAAAACTTTAAAATTTGACCAAACCTTGTAGGCAGAAATTGAAATCAAATTATGACCAGAGTTCTTAATGGAATTTTGAGATCGTAGTTTGACTACAAAAATTATAATTAAATTTGGACCAAAAATTGGGATAGTTAGACCGAAAATTACGAACAAATTGAGATTAAAATTTGAAATCATACTCGTAGTTTGGCCGAAAATTATAATCAAATTTTTACCAAAAATCATGTTTTGCAAAAAATCTTGATTCACAATCACACTTCTAACAAGACCCTATTATTTTGACTAAAACTTACAATTTTTTTCAAAAATTTCCAGAGTTTCCGCTTAAAATTAAAAAACAGAAAAATCTTGTTTTTTTTACGAGCATCTTTTCTGACATTTAAAAATTTCATATTTATGAATCAAAAAGGTCAAAAAAAATACAAAACCTCTATTCGAAGTTGCCATTTTTCAAAAAAAATTTCCCTCACTTTTCCATGTTTTCTGGACCAATGTTTACAATTTCCTAGTCCTTTTTTAGCAAAGCACTAATCGACTTTTATTTTAAGTAAACTAATTTCTAATCGGGATCAAGCTTCAAAAAAATTGATAATTTTTTTTCAGCTTTAAAATATTTCAACGTTTTGGGGTTAAGCAGGAACAGAAGGGTTCATACTTCATACAAGCACCTTAAGGTAGGTAGCATTTTTTATTTTACATTTTTTTTTAAATAAGTAAGTAAATGATATTTAAATTCATTGAATCGGAAAAACCGAGAGAAAAATTTTGATTCAAACCTTGACCAAAAATTGTGATTTAAATTTTGACCAAAAATTTCGATTCAAATTTTGACCAAAAATTTCGATTCAAATTTTGACCAAAAATTTCGATTCAAATTTTGACCAGACCAAAGAATTGAAAATTTTAACCGACTAAAATACAGTTTTTTTTTGCTAAAAATCGTTATTTTGTTTAAACCCAGTAATTCTTTACTAAATATCCTTGATTTTGACCTAGAAAAAAATCACTCTGCGTAGATGACAAAAAAAATTGGTCAAGTAGGTAAGTAAAAATTCGAGATTGAAAAGTTGAAATTTTGGCTAAAAATGGTTTTTAAATCAAAATCACAAAATCATACAGTGGCGCAAGTTTTGATGCAGAGCAAACTTTTAATCCTGCGCAGTAAATTCAATAAAAAACAAAGGATTACTCATCCTTTTCGAAGTGTTTTTCCTAAAAGGAAAAAAATAATCGTATTTTTTATCTTTTAGTTGTTTTTTTCATCGCATTTCAGCCGTGATAATTACAGGTATAGGTAAATAAAAATTACGGTGAATAAGCGATAAGTATCAAAATTTCCTAAAAAATTAATGACGTTTTACAATAGAAGTTCCGGTGACATCCTATTTTTTTTTTATCAACGAATAATTTATTTACACAGATAAAATTGTTTGTTATTCGAGCATCGACGTATTTTTTTATAATTGATATGAAATGATTGAAAAATTGATTTCAAAATATCAGAGGTTTGAACCAATTTTTCCCCCATTTTTTTCATTCTGTATTTCTCCAAAATCTAGTTTTTGTCACAGAAATCTGAAAAAATCCATAAACCCTTTTCCCTCTCTCCCCCTAAAAAAAAAATTATTCTAAAATGTAAATTAAGAGAAAAAGAAATTTTCACCGTCAAATGTAAAATATAATCCCTTCTCCCCAATTCGAATAAAAAAATCAAAAAAAATACTCACTTATCATCAGCAGCGACCGGCGACGGAGATCTGATCTTTTTACTGGTACGTAACCTGATTTCGTCTTTTTTGGGCGTCGAAGCATGAGCCGGATCTGGTAACAAGCTTAAATCTAAAGTTTCATTGTGATCGATTTTCTTCAACGAATCGACATTCAAACATGGTAAATTTTTCTGCTCGATAATGCAATTTTCGGGCGAGCAGCGTCCACTAGGGGGTTCTTTTTTCTCTAGAAATCTGACCGTATCTTCGTTTTCGAAACTGCTCGACGATAAAGTATCGGTGCTGCCGAGCGGAGTTTTCTCAACATCCTGCTGAGGACTTCTTTTAGGTAACTCGTCGACGATGAAACAAGTTCTCGTAGATTCATCCGGACTCGACTCCGAAGCCGAATACAGAGAATGATACGTTTGCGATCTGGAAATCGTACATCGCTGAGATGTTTCGGCGCAAGGTAACTCGGTCGTTGGTGTTTTTGGTTCTTTAACGAAATCGTTAATAGGAAAATAACAATCAGCTAAGTAGCTGCTGATCGAATTGCATCTCGATTTGACGAGCTGCAGATTTTTTTCGTTTTTTTCGTGATTTTTGTCTCGTTTTTTGTATCGTAGCAGGTGCGGCCTACTGATCCGGACTGGTGTTTCTGGTAACTTGGAAAGGGCTGATTCTTTAGGTGAATTTGAATTCTGATCGGATTTCGATTCGTCTTCGCATTTGTCGCAGGATTCGTCGCTTTTGACTCGATTCTCTGGGTCTGATTTTGAACCGCAGCTCGAAGGCGAAGATGATTCGGAGTCGGAAAAACCAGAGTCTTGTGATTTATGGCTGCCGTTGCTCGGACTACTCGAAGAATTCCGGCTGCTGTCTTCGACCAGCGACCGTCTCCAGCTGTAACGTGAAGTTGTCGATCGGGATAGTGAAGGATGGTGCACTGCTATGTCGTCGGTTTCGTCATCTTCTTGGAAATAATTCGACCACCAGACTTTGCTGCGTGTTCGTCGAAATTCGCACATATTTCCTGTAATCATAGAAGCAAACGGGATTTTTTGATTAGATTCAGAACGAATAGAAAACTATTAAGTATTTAATGCTAATTGCTAGGCATTATTTAATTTTTGGAAAACCTCCTTGATTATGGAGAAGAATTTTCCAGATTTGAAAATTTTTCTAAATTTCAAGAAATTGTCAAAATTCTGATCGTCTATACCATTTTTAGAAAATAGTTAAAATTTTAGAAAATCCTTCAATTTTAGAAGAAAATTGAAGGATTTTGAGAAGAAAGTCCAAAATTTGAAAAACTATTCAAGATTTGAAAGAAGTGTCCAATTTATGAAAAACCCTGAAAAGATGATCGAAAAATAAAAAATTTTTCAGAACTCTAAAAATTGTACAATTTTTCAAAATTTGGACTATTTTTTAAAAATAATTTAAAAATTCAGAATTTTTTCAAATTTCTGGACGTCATTTCAAAAAACATGGATATTTTAATGGAGGTTGAATAATGGTGGTTCAAATTTGAGGAATAATCCAATTTTTAGTGAAATATTCAAGTCTTTGCAAAACATCGCGTCGTTCACGTCGTCAAAATTGTGAAAAATCCATCAACTTTTATGAAATTTTGAAAAATTACCCCCTTAATTTTCAGGTAATTTTTGTGGTTGTGAGAAAAATTTTTCCAATTTTA
The DNA here is from genome assembly GCA_038380155.1 of Pseudococcus jackbeardsleyi. Lineage (NCBI taxonomy): Eukaryota > Metazoa > Arthropoda > Insecta > Hemiptera > Pseudococcidae > Pseudococcus > Pseudococcus jackbeardsleyi. The sequence continues at coordinate 50,793,636 of CM076242.1, forward strand.
AAAAATGACACAATTTTGAGGAAATTTTCAATTTTTTGAATATTTATTTAAAAATAGGTAGTTCGAATTTTAGAAAATTTTGGAATGGCGATATGGTTTGAAAAAAGTACACTACCAGATCTTGTCGAATGCTTGATGCCTTCGTCGTCTCATAAACACGAAATCAAAATAATGTGTATAAAAGTATCGCTTTAACGTAAAACGAACGTTCACATAGATGAAAATTACCGCAAGTACTGAATAATTATGCTAACAAACAGCTCAAGTACCAAAAGTCGGATTCAGTGTTGCCACGGGTATGCGAGTGAATCTCCCACCATGATTATTCAAGTTTTGGAAAACCTTACGAGTTTTTGGATGAATATTCACCCCGTCACCCCTTTACCCCGATAATCATCCCATAATTTTTCCGAGATTTTGAGACTGGAATGATTTTTTGGGGTTTTGAAGACTGGATGATTTTTAAGATGAAAATCAGAGCCTTTGTTGATGAGATAAGTTTGAGACGAAAATTTATCCCAAAAATCATCCCAAAATAATTCCACGACCTATTGCCATTAAAATAATTAACAGTTCTGAGCTTTTCGAGGCTGCGATGATTTTTGGAATGAAAATCAATCTCACAAATTTTCCCACAACTTTTCCGAGATTCTAAGGCTGGGATAAATTTTGGGATGCGTTTTCATTCCAATTATCACCTCAAGGGTTTTCCAAGCTTTTTGAGTCCGGGATGATTTTTGGGATAAATTTTTATCTCAACAATCATCGACATTTGCAATAAAAATCACATTCGCAATTCATCTCGTAGTTTTCCGGAGCTTTTTAAAACTGCGATAATATATTTTTGAGTCTAAAAAATTGTCCTTTGTAACCAAAAAATTGTTTTTACGACCAAGATGTTGTGATGTGTTGCTAAAAACGGTCATTTATGACCAAAAAATGTGTCCCTCACGACCACAAAGTTTTTCATGACCATAAAATTTGCCACTTGTAATTCAAAAATTTGCTTCCAATAGTCAAAAAAATTGCGACTCGTGGCAAAAAACCACTCACTCACTTGTGACCAAAAAATTGGTGATTTCTGTGACCAGAAAAATTTTGATTTTCGTGAATAAAAAAATTTGTGATTTTTGTGACCAAAAAAATGTTGATTTCTGTGACCAAAAAATTGGTGATTTTTGTGACCAGAAAAATTTTGATTTTTGTGAATAAAAAAAATTTGTAAATTTGGGTCCAAAAAATTTGCGACTTTTGTGGCCAAAATTATTTTGATTTTTGTGACCAAAAAATTGGTGATTTTTGTGACCAATAAACAAATTTGCGATTTTTGGAGCCAAAAAATTGCGATTTTTGGAGCCAAAAAATTTGTGATGTGGCCAAAAAACGGTCACTTTGACCGAAAAATTTGTCACATTGCCAAAAAAAATTTGTCACCCATGACCAAAAAATTGATAAGACCAAAGATTCCTTTTTGTGACCAAAAAATTGGTGATTTTTGTGACCAGAAAAATTCTAATTTTCGTGAATAAAACAATTTGTGATTTTTGTAACCAAAAAAATGTTGATTTCTGTGACCAGAAAAATTATGATTTTTGTGACCAAAAAAATTTGTAAATTTGAGTCCAAAAAATTTGCGACTTTTGTGGCCAAAAAATTCTTAATTTTTTTACTAAACAAATTTACGATTTTTGGGGCCAAAAAATTGTTAATTTCTGAGCCCAAAAATTTGTGATTTTTGTGACCAAAAAAAATGTTGAGTTCTGAGCCCAACAAATTTGTGATTTTTGTGACCAAAAAAAAATGTTGAGTTCTGTTACCAAAAGATTGATAATTTCTGAGCCCAAAAAATTTGCGACTTTTGTGGTCAAAATTATTTTGATTTTTGTGACCAAAAAATTGGTGATTTTTGTGACTTATAAACAAATTTGCGATTTTTGGGGCCAAAAAATTGGTGATTTCTGAGCCCAAAAAATTTATGATTCATGTGACCAAAAAAAATTGCGATTTTTGGAGCCAAAAAATTTGTGATGTGGCCAAAAAACGGTCACTTTGACCGAAATATTTGTCACATTGCCAAAAAAAAATTTGTCACTCATGACCAAAAAATTGATAAGACCAAAGATTCCTTTTTGTGACCAAAAAAACTTGTCCATTTGGCCATTGCAACTGCGAATACCACGTTCAGACGTAAAAACTGGGCTACCTTTTGACAAAAATGTCACTTATGACATTTTACACAAATTCGGTTCAATTCTCTCGATATCAGTTTAATATTTTTCAATCAGTCTGTGACAATTTTATGAAAGAATTTTACTTGCCCGCTAACTTTATTCTCAGTTTCATATTTTTATCAAGTAGGTAGGCTTAGACAAGTCGAGTAATCTCAAAACTTTAGCATTCGAAGTATTCGTTCGTAATGACTTGTTCAATAGCTATAGTCGTCGCTGATGCTGGAAAATCATATAATAGCGTACTAAATTACCGCGAATTAATAATTACAAAAACAATTATCACCTAAATTACACCGATAATCAAGTCATAAACTCATTATTTTATGGATAAATGTTTCTGATTTTATGTCGAGAATTCAACCCGAGTGCCAATCGATATCAAACGAACCACATTAACAATTAAATATAACCGAAAAGGTATTAAAAATAGCTAAACTATTAATAAAAAAAAACATACGACGATTATTACGAAATCCATTTTCAAAACAAAGCGATAAATTATAACCCAGGTAATTTTCACTCGTATAAAAAAATGCACCTTTCAACCTCGAAATAAGGTATAAAAAGTATCTAAACATAGGCGCCTATATGGATCAAAGCCAATTTCAAAATTAATAAATTTCATTTTAAAAATATTTATAAATAAATCGTCGAGCTGGTCGTTTTAATAAATTGCATTCATTGGCGGAGGTTAATACATTAATGGCGAGATAAATACGATTATGAAACACGCATTAAGGTAACATAGTCGCGGTGGATTTGAAAGTATGGTTGATTTTTTTTCCAAAACTTCGATTATCCCATTCTATAGACTTACCATCGTTCAAGTCACCCAATAATGACGAGGAAGTTTATACTCGACGTTTATTCTGTTTCGCGTGAATAATTGAGACGTAGGTTGATTTTCTTTTATACGTTATTTTTGGAAACTTGGATGGTGAAAATGATTCTCTCTATTGGACACAGCTTCATATAATTTTTTTTTTCCAAACTCTATCATAATTCAGATACTAATCACGGTCGATGCGTAGGTTAACCACAGTATGATAAGTGTCGGCGATACGTTATCGATGAAGGAGGGGAAAAAAAAGAGGTACCTATTTCATTGGACATTAAGGTGACTTTATTACTACACATAAGAATACAAAACTCGAGTAAGGTAATAATTCACCGTGAAATTAACCACGTCGAGTTTACTACGATTACGCGTTCGAAAAAATATTGTTCGTGAAGAACATCTTCAGCATCATAGCTACCTATGGTGTTTTTTTTTCACTGTATGTTTTCGTGGTCGTCGATGATATTACCGTAATTTCTTTTTACTCTTCATATCGAGTTATACTTATCGGCCTATGATCACCCTCGAGTCTTACGTCTAGACCAACGAGATGAAGAAAAAAACCAAAACAATGAAGATGATTTGGTTTCTCGGCGCGGCGATCGAGATTGTCTACGTGGGAAGTAGAGATTTCGTATTTACTTTTGTTGACCGAAATCTAAATCTGATTGTGGGATCGCGGTTCAAGGTCGCTACCCTTTTGTATTTCCATCTTCCATGTACTGTTATGGATTAATCCATTAATTTCTTTATCGATGGCGTCGGGATAACGGTGACGAATTACGATTTGGAGGTGGAAGCTGTTTTACACATCGATGTGTCAGCTGGTCGTGATGAGTTTTAAAAAGGGTGCGTAATTTTGGTGGAATTGTGCGAGCTGAGGTGCTCGTGGTGGATTTGAAAATACGAAATCATCGCGGAACATCTGGTTGGGCTTATTTTTCGATACGGGTATGCGTTGGGTGTTTCTATACAATGTACGAAGTACAATTTTGATAAGTGAAAAAAAGAAGCGGAGGGAAAGGGGTTATAGATTCTCATCTCGTAATTATTTCAACAGTCTAAGAGCTGAATCTACTGAAAATTATATGAGAAAGTAAAGAGATGAGCCTATATTTTCAGTGCAAGAGCCGTTTTACTCCTGGAAAAAGCACAGGATGAAAATTATCCCAGAAATCATCCCAGTCCTTCAAAATCTCGGAAAAATTGCGGAAAGATTTGAGAAATTTTTTCATCTCAAAAATCAGCCAAGACTCAAAAGCTCAGGCATAAGTCGTGGGATGCTTCGTGATTGTGATTTTCATCGCAAAAATTGTACATATATTATAAGAATGAGAATTCAACGAAAAAATTATCCTATAGCCTCAAAAATTCAGGAACACCACCATGGAAATGATTGCTGGGATGAAAATTCATCCCAAATTTCATTCCAGCCACAAAAGCTCGGAAAAATGGAAAAAATCGTAGGGTTCTGATGAGAATTTACCTCAAGTCACAGATTTTTGGTCATGAGTGACAGAATTTTTGCAATGGAAATTAATTTCTGGTCACAAGTGACCGTTTTTTGACCATAAGTCACAGTTTTAGATCATGGGTGACGGCTTCAAGTCTCGATTGGAAAATTTTTTGGACAATGGACAACAAATTTCTGTCTGCGTGACATATTTTTTAGTCATAAGTGATCGTTTTATTGGTCACAAATCAATTTTTGGACACAATTCATTTTTTGGTCACAAATCAATTTTTCAATTTTTGACCTCAAATCAATTTCTGGTCACAATTCAATTTTTGGTCACAAATCAATTTTTCAATTTTTGGCCTCAAATCAATATTTGGCCCCAAACCAATTTTTGGTTGAAACTCAATTTTCGGTCATAAATCAATTTTTGGTCACAATTCGATTTTTCAATTGTTGACCTCAAATCAATTTTTGGTCACAAATCAATTTTTCAATTTTTGGCCTCAAACCAATTTTGGCCCCAAACCAATTTTTGATAACAACTCAATTTTTTAATTATTGACCTCAAATCAATTTCTGGTCACAAATCAATTTTCCAATTTTTGGCCTCAAATCAATTTTTGGTGGCAACTCAATTTTCGGTCATAAATCAATTTTTGGTCACAATTCGATTTTTCAATTGTTGACCTCAAATCAATTTTTGGTCACAAATCAATTTTTCAATTTTTGACCTCAAATCAATTTTTGGCCCCAAACCAATTTTTGATTGCAACTCAATTTTTGGTCACAAATCAATTTTTGGTCACAATTCGATTTTTCAATTGTTGATCTCGAATCAATTTTTGGTCACAAATCAATTTTTCAATTTTTGGCCTCAAACCAATTTTTGGTTACAACTCAATTTTTTAATTGTTGACCTCAAATCAATTTCTGGTCACAATTCAATTTCTGGTCACAAATCAATTTTTCAATTTTTGGCCTCAAATCAATTTTTGGTTGAAACTCAATTTTCGGTCACAAATCAATTTTTGGTCACAATTCGATTTTTCAATTGTTGACCTCAAATCAATTTTTGGTCAAAATTCAATTTTTGGCCCCAACCCAATTTTTGGTAATTTTTGGTCAAAAATTAATTTTTTAATTTTTGGTCACCATTCAATATTTGGTCACAAATCAATTTTTCAATTTTTGGCTTCAATCAATTTTTGGTCACAATTCCATTTTTGATCATAACTCAATTTTTGGTCACAAATGAAAGATTTTGCGGCAGTGTAATAAATTTTTTGGTCAATTGTGATGATTTTTGGGTCACAGTTGACAAGTTTTTAGTCCCAAATGACAAATTAATTTTATCAATCCCAAAACGAAAAAATTTTCAAGTAAAGAATGATAAATTTCATTACAGTGGTGAGCAATTTTCAAGGGTGCTCTATATTTTTATACGACCAGAGATAAATTTTTCACATCAATTTCTTAGTCAATTTCATGCCAACAATCATAAATAAAGTTGATAATATTTCGATGATAATTGGTACACTTTGAGTTAAAAGAGACAAATGTTATGTCACAATAAATGATCAATTTTCATATCATTCGCATATTTTTCATGTCAAATTTAACTCATTTTATATGAAAAGTTAGAAGGAAAAGATGAGTCAGAATTTGTAAATGTTTCGAATCGGCAGATATTAAATTTTTCATTTTTCTGGTCATCAGCGATTCATTTTATGTCTTAAGGGGAAATTGTTCAGAATTGACAAAATAAGTCATCCAAGGATGTCCAAAGAACCTAATTTTCATGTCTTCGGGGAGCCAATTTTCTAAACCTCAGGGACCAATTTTCAATTTCTATGATCTTCAATTTCTTTACCAGATAGTTGGCGTATTTTTACTAAAAAGTGACATATTTCATGTCATAAAATACTATAATTTCATGTAAGAAACAAATCTTTTAAAATGGCTAAACTTATGACGATCTGATTTCATGTCAAAAATCACCAAGACCAAGAAATCGCAAAAAAAACGTCAATTTTCGCCAAAATCCAAAACTTTTTCTTCCTTAAAAAATTCATATAAAATTAAAATCAACGAATTTTTCAAAAATTATCAATTATTATCAAATCATTAATCAAGCATCAATTTAAACCATTTCAAGTTCGTTGAGACTGAAAGAATCTCAAGAGAAAAATTTTCTTTCCAATTTTTCCATCAAACCCTGAAATTATGACATTTTCAACATGAAAATTTCTCTCATCACAAAAATTAGCCAAAAATCATTCTCATAGAATTTTTTTCTCATTACATCATTTTTAGTCATTTAGGTTTTTGAACTTGAAATTTCGCTCTCCTTTATGACAACTTCAAGAACAAGATTTCTACTCACTTACGTACCGAAAACTGGTTCAAATAAACAAACATCGAATCACAAGTCTAGCGTGAGATAAAACATGAATCATATGAATGGCATCGTAATGCGCCACTACAAAAAAAAACCACCTAAAATAATACTATGTAAATACACCAACGGCGAGCAACCCGACGCGTTTAATTTAATTACCCTGCTACCTCACAACACCAGGACCAGTTCATGAAACATAAAATAAATAATCACACCGAAGACTCGAAGGTATCTAATTTTTCGCCACCACTTTTCGCCTTTAATTTCAATCGATACGGATAAATAGCGAATCGAAACTGGTTGTTACCATATGTGGATCGATGTGTACGCATCTTAGGCATAGTTTGCATTTCTTTATAGTGCATATTTGAATACGATACGCGTATTTATAAAGGTAATACACGTGGTATGTAAAAATAAGCCGAGCACCGGACAAAAAATAAATTACCTGTCGTCAAAGTCAAAGCTGGCTTCGCCACTTGATCATATTTTTCCGCGAAATTTCACCTCCCCCTACCTCATCTCTTCAGTCTTCACCCAGCCGTAAGTCCATCGAGGCTGGCTTTTACCGTTTAGAAATTTGATCTCGAGGTGGTCTTCTAAATTGTCACATATGCCATTCGGATGAACAGTTACAGTTATATAGAGAATTACGCGTAAGAGCGTGTAAAATGTGGTATTTTGCCATTGTATCGTATTATTTAGTATCGTCCTCATTCATTACTTTTTTCATCGGCTTCTGCAGGCTGGATGACGTTATATGCGTTTTTTTTTCCACGCGTATGTGTATAATAAAACACGGGTTATTGAACCTCCGAAAATTATTATTCGCTAAATTGGTATCAGCGGCTGCGTGTTGGAGAATTAGTCATTTGTTAATGACATCGATGATAAAACTTATGGATCTTCGAGATGATTTATTTCCTCGATGTCCGAAGGTGTCGATCTGCTGCAAGTACCAATCGCTATCGAGCTGATTACCAGCTCCTAATTATTTTTGGTAAAAATGGGATTTCCACGGAATAAGTCTCAATATTTTTCAATTTTCAAAGTCAAACTTTTTCAACTCTAAATTTTTTCAATTTTTTTGAATTTAATTTTTTTGAATTATTTTTAGTGAAACAAACAAGGAAGCAAGGCAAGTTCGAAAAAGAGATTTTTTTCATGGCAAAAATTCAAAAAAAAACATTTTTTGCTCTTCAAACATGATTTTTTAAAAAATATTGAATAAAAATACATGGTATCGTTCTGGATATGAATCAGTCTTCAGAGAAAATTCTGTCTTTGAAAACCAGTGAACTGATTTTTATTAAAACTTGAAGATCTATTTCTCAATCAATTCTCAATTTATCAAAAAAAATCAATGATTTTGTCTGAAGCATCAGTAAAAAATCACTGATTTTTAGATAAGTTCATTTCACTGATTCAAATACGCGAATTTTACCAATTCGGATTTAAGGAGTATATTGATTGTTTGTTCTGAAAAATCCACCATTTTCCAATTTTTCTTTGCTCAAATCTGTTGATGTATTATCAGCCTACTAAAAATACTCTTGACTACGCCATGCTAGAGGCCTGCGCCGCCGCCGCCGCCGATTTTTTCAAAATTTTCGGGCCGCCGCTAGCCGCATAAATTACGGCTGAGCCGCCACCAGCCGCCGCCGATTGAGCGCTCGGCTTAGCCGACGGCGCGCTATTACAAAAATGTAAAATAAAGTGCAGTTTTTGCTCATCTAACAGTATTTTTTGAAAAATTTTCGCCCTCGCTTCGCTCGGGCAGTATTTTTATCATTTTTTTTGAAAACTTGACCATTTTATACTGGCCTTTTCAGTCAAAAATCACTTTTTTTCAGTTAAGTAATTCTTAATTTGTCGAAAAAATCAATGATTTTGACTGAAAGATCTGTAAAAAATCAGATTCGAAATAACATGAAAAATGAGCAAAAAATCACCTATTAAACATTTCGGTTTTTTCAAACGCGTACCAAAAATTTTAGCCCTCGCTTCGCTCGGACTACAGGCTATAATATATGCAATACTGTTTCCTAATTTCGGAATATTCAAGTAATGAAGACAGCTTGAAAAATGGTTTGAAAAAAGCTTCGTACCGGGTCCGTATTTCCTCTTCCCAGCCCTGTTTTTCGGAATGTATTTAAATTTTAATTTTCGACTCATCAAAAACAGAAAATTTTCAAAAACTTAAAACCTCCAAGATATTGTGTGTGATATAAATCTGGAATCTTAATTTAATTTTGAGCGTCCTTGGTACAACTTGAAAGTTCGGACAGCGGCGTAGCCACAAAAAATGTCTGAAGGGTGGTCAGAACCTGAGGAAGCAGAAGCTTTTTTGGGATGGGTGCAAAATGATTACAAAGACGAAAAACTAAACAGTTTTTTGGGGCGGGAGGGGGGATAAAAAGGGACCTTTTTTGCTATTTATAGCCTTGAATAATTTATAGAATTTTGATTTAAATCATGCCCGAACGAAGCGAGGACGAAGTGTTGAAAAAATTGGATATTTAATGCCCAAAAAAAGCTTCTTTCATTGTTTCAAATGTTTTAATGTTTTGAAAAAAACAATTTTTTGAAAAACTTTGCACTCATTTCGCTTGAGCCGAAACGAAATTGCAATTAAGTATTATCAACTATTTGAGGCAACATTATGAAAAAAGACTTCTTTTTGCCCCCCTTTTCCGAAAAGGAAGCTTTTTGGAAGGGTACAAAGTTGGTTCAAAACAGGGGAGAAAATAGGAGACAGAAAAATGTTTTTATTGTCACAGCACATAGAATAAGATAACCATGATTCTGTGAATGTCCAAGCGAAGCGAAAGTAAAAACTTGATAAAAATGAATTTTTTAATGCCCAAGCAAGGAATTTTTTATGCATATTCTTGACCTCAAGGGTGAAGGGGGTCCAGGCTTCCAAAACCCCTCTTGACTACGCCCGTGAGCTCGGATAACTCTACTTATAATTAATTCGTCCTGCATAAATGGTGAAAAATTGGTCGGCTAAGCCGCCGCCGCCGAAAATTTTAGGCGCCGCCGATAGCATCAGCTCAAGTCGGCTAGCCGGCCAGCCACAGCGAAAAAATCTGTCAAGCCGCCGCCGACTAAAACTTCATCGGCGCAGGTCTCTACGCCATGCACACCAAGACTTTTGAAACAGCAGATCAATTGATTTTTTCATTGAAATTTGACCCTCTTTTCTTAAACTTTTAGTTCCTTCCTTAAATAATTTCTGGGTTTGCTTATGCCTTAACAGAAAAAAATTAATTTTTGAGACCTTCATTTCAATTTCCCCTCCCCCTCCTCTCCTCGGGAAATTTTATAGGAGTTCCAATGATTATAATATACATCCAATAGTAAAACTTGAAACAAATTTTCTTTCAATTTTTCTCATTTTGATTTTTTAAGACAAAAAAATTTTATTTTCATAATTTTTATTTCAAGTTCTAATGACTTACGAAAAATTTTGAAAAACACGAAGTAAAAATTGAAATTTTTTAAAAAATTCGAAGTTTAACAAAACCATTTTACTTATGAAAAAAAATCAAAATTGAAAAAATAAGCATTCCGAAATTACAGGGAAAAATTTCGAGCTGAAAAAAATCTTTAAAATTATTATGAAGTTAAAAGAAATTTTAAAAACCAAGGTTGGAAAATTTTCGAGAAAATTAAAATCAAAAAAACATTACTTACTGTTAAAAAAATTGAAATTGGAAAAAAATCAGAAAAAGTTTTAGCATTAAAAAATTTTTCGTTTTCAAGTTCATATTTTTTCACATTTCTGGCAATTCGAAAATAATTTTAAAATTTTTCTTTCAACATTTGTCAACTACAAATACGAAATTTTTTCATTTGAAAATTTCTTTAAATTTTTCCCATTTTTTTTTAAATTTTTCTCGAACACCAAAGTTTTTGAAATTTAAATAGAGAGAAATTATTAAATTAAAAAAAAGTTTATGCCTGATAAATTTTATTCAAAAACTCTATTGTTTTTATGAAAAAAGAGGTTTTTGAAAATATTTATCCTCTGTACGATGCCGAACTAGGTAGTAGGTCTTGTTTGCATTTTTGGCAACTTCGATACCATTTTGTGACGTCAAACTTGTCAATTCCTTTAAAAATATGAAATTGAAAAAAAATCAAAATTGAGAAAATTTTTAGGAAATTTCAATTACAAAAACATTAAAAATTTTTTTTTTGGGGGTACAGTTTTGAAAAAATTTTGAATTGAATTTTTTTTAAATATAATGTACTCAAGATAAATTCTGACACAGATTTTCAAAATCCCATTCGTACCAAAAATAATTAGAACCTGATACCTGATCTGACTAAAAACAAAAACACATAAATTCAATTCCACGTGCAGGGATATAATTTTTCAAAATATCTCGGCCGAAAAATCATAATCATGGTAGTCGATACCATCTTTAGACATCGGTTAAATAAGTCATTAGATGAGAATATCCCGCTGAGACAGATACGCTGGCTCTATTGACCGTTGGCGCTATAATGAAGTATTTCCAATGACAGCAGTATCAATATTCTGTTACTTTTTCCCAAACGTATAATGAATTAACGCCCTATCTAAAAACTTCTACATTACGCGACCAAAGCCGGTCCAGGTCTCTGGTTTTGTTTTTTATCAATGCCACTTTATAAAACGCTGTAAATTTAAATTTATACATCGATGGTCTCTGGTCTGTTGGTCTATCTTATCAGATGGAGATTTTTTGAAAGTCGCGATTCGCGCCATGCCATCATTACCACACGTTTACATGACATAAAGTTGTACGAGGTGGGTTTAGAAATGCGCTCCGACCAACTCACAAGTGTAATAAACGCCGATGTAAACGAGTGTTTTTGTCGTTTCGAATGCATTTTTGAGCTTGTTACGAGATGTTTTTTTTTTCAGACGATTGGTAGCGAAGTAGGTAAATAATAAATGAAAATTTATTTAGGTTTAATATGCGATGATGGGTTTGTTTAAACGTTCAATGTCAAGATCCAAAAAGAGATATTTATCTTTGGTTTATTGTTTTAATAGACTGATCGAGTTCGATTAGAGGTATTTGGTTATTGATTTTTGATGCATAAGTAGGTATGGGTGGTTCGTGACGATGTGTGGGTCGTGAGGCCAGGGAGAAGTGGATGTCCCGGTAATTTCTTCGACTGCATTTTCAAACCAGAAATGACATAATTTCTTCGATACTTTAAAATGTTGGAAACATTAAGGAGTAAAATTTGCATTTTTTCCGCAATTTATTTGCAAATTTATTCATCGGTTTTATAATCTTATCTATGAAAATCGAAAAAGTCAAGCTCTCATATTTCTACTCTACTCGCTTTATCTAGATGAAATTTCCATCAATCGAATAGTTCGATATAAGATAAGAGCTTTCAATTCAGTATTTTTAACAATTTTTGAAAAAATGAAATATCAAACTCCCAAAATGCTTCATAAAAATGATATTACATTTTCATCAAGTTGAAAAATGTTGTCCCTAATCTCTAGAAATTTTTTTTGGCTGAGACATGAAAATTGATCCTTTGGACATGATATCTGTCTAATCTCACTTGTGATCGAAAAATTTATTACACTGCCAAAAATCCGTCATTTGTGACCAAAAATTGACTTCTGCCCAAAATATTTATCCATTATAGCCAAAAAAATTGTCACCTGCAATTGAAAAATCGTCATTAATTGCTGAAAATCCTCACTCCATGACTAAAACGGTCACTTAATGACTAAAAAAATATGTCACGCGAACGAAAAAATTGTCTTATTGATCAAAAACTTTGTTATGTCCATACACAAAAAATTTGCCTATCAAAACTTGAAAATTTGTCTTTGGTGGCCAAAAATTTGTCACTCACAACCAAAAAATCGTGACTTGTGGTAAAAAATGGTCGCTTGTGACCGAAAAAAATTTAATGGCAGAAATCCTGTCACGAAAAAAAGGTTTCTCGCCGCTATTAAATAAGTATATCACGACCAAATAATTTGATACTTGCAACCTTGAAATTTGCCTCCAATACCTACTTACTCAAAAAAATTGTGACCCGTGTAGGGAAAACTGCTCTCACTTGTAACCAAAAAATAAGTTACGGTGTTTAAAAAAACTGCCAAAAATTTTGAATTTTTGTGGCTAAAGAATTAATGATTTTTGTGACCCAACAACTTTGTGATTTTATGAACTGATTTTTTGTGACCAAAAAATCTGTGATTTTCTGCGATCAAAAAATTTGTGATTTCTGGCGACCAAAAAATTGCGATTTCCGATTTTTTGTAATCAAAAAATGTGTGATTTTTGTAACCAAGAAATTTGTGATTTTCTGCAATCAAACAATTAGTGATTTTCTGCAATCAAAAAATTTGTGATCTTTGTGACCAAAAATTTTGTGATTTTTGCGATCAAAAAATTAGTGATTTTGTGTAACCATAGAATTAGTGATTTTTTTTGACTAAAGAATTAGTAATTTTTTGTCACCAAAGAATTAGTAATTTTTTGTGACCAAAGAATTAGTAATTTTTTTGATTAAAAAATTAGTGATTTTTTGTGATCAAAAAATGTGTGATTTTTGTGATCAAAAAATGTGTGATTTTTTGTGATCAAAAAATGTATGGTTTTTATAACCAAAAAATTTGTGATCTTTGTGACCAAAAATTTTGTGATTTTTTTGTGATCAGAAAATTAGTGATTTTTTGTGACTAAAGAATTAGTAATTTTGTGCGCCCAAAGGATTAGTAATTTTTTTGATTAAAAAATTAGTTATTTTTGTGACCAAAAATTAGTGATTTTTTGTGACAAAATTAGTGATTTTTGTGATCACAAAATGTGTGATTTTTGTGATCGAAAAATGTGTGATTTTTGTGATCAAAAAATGTGTGATTTTTTTGTGATTAAAAAATATGTGGTTTTTATCAGGGATGGTGGCCGGAATCCAAATGTTTCGGGTTCGGGTTCGCGGTTTAAGGTTCGTGATGATCGGGTTCGGGTTCAGGGTTCGGGTTTCAGGTTCAGGGTTTTTCAGTTCCGGGTTCGGTTCGGGTTCGGACCATCGGGCCCAGAATCGGGATCTCCCGGGTTCGGTTCGGGTTCGGATTCTTTTTTTTTAATAATTTGAAATGAAAAAAGTTTATTTCTGATGTTTATTTAACTGAAATGTATTAAACATCGATCGAAAAGATGAAACAAAACGATGTATATGAAGGTGGAGGTGTAATTTGCCCAAAAACCTGAAAAAACCCGATTAATGATCCGATTCGGGTTCGGGTTCAGGGTTCGGGTTCAAAGTTTTTTGGGTTCGGGTTTCGGGTTCGGGTTCAGGTTCCATTTTTTTGGGTTCGGGTTCTGGTTCGGTCCGGGTCCGACCAAAATTATCGGGTTTTTCCGGGTTTCGGGTTCCGGGTTCGGTTCGGGCCACCATCCCTGGTTTTTATAACCAAAAAATTTGTGATTTTCTGCAATCGAAAAATTTGTGATCTTTGTGACCAAAAATTTTGTGATTTTTTGTGATCAAAAAATTAGTGATTTTTTGTGGCTAAAGAATTAGTAATTTTGTGTGATCAAAGAATTAGTAATTTTTTTGATTAAAAAATTAGTGATTTTTTGTGACCAGAAGTTGGTGATTTTTTGTGATCAAAAAATGTGTGATTTTTGTGATCAAAAAATGTGTGATTTTTTGTGATCAAAAAATATGTGGTTTTTATAACCAAAAAATTTGTGATTTTCTGCAATCGAAAAATTTGTAATCTTTGTGACCAAAAATTTTGTGATTTTTTGCGATCAAAAAATTAGTGATTTTTTTGTGGCTAAAGAATTAGTAATTTTGTGTGATCAAAGAATTAGTAATTTTTTGATTAAAAAATTAGTGATTTTTTGTGACCAAAAGTTAGTGATTTTTTGTGATCAAAAATTGTGTGGTTTTTGTAATCAAAAAATTTGGGATTTTCTGCGATCCCAAAATTTGTGACCTTTGTGATTAAAAAATTGGTGATTTTGTGTAACCAAAAAATTGATGATTTTTTATGACTAAAGAATTAGTAATTTTTTGTGACCAAAAATTAGTGATTTTTTGTGACCAAAAAATTTGTGAGTTTCTGCGATCAAAAAATTGTGATCTTTGTGACCAGAAATTTTGCGATGTCACTGAAAACGGTCGGCAAACTTTCAAGATCTGTCACTCTTCTGTTCTTTTTTGAGTTAGCAGGAGGAAGACGTTTCATACAAAGAAAACTATTTTGTTTGTTCAAAAATAAATCATATGCTTTTTTTCATTGCTTTCTCAACACGTTTTCTTCATCTGCCTCTCAACTTTCAACTTTTCATACACAATAGTCACAAAGTTCAATTTTCCATCTTAGAGGCAATAATGTTCGAAAAATTGTCCAAATAATAGATAAATTCTCCTTTATAATGCTTAAAAAAGGATTTTTTTTCAACTCTCGTCCACAATTTCGGTGTAAGTACTACAAACGTTCGTAAGTCGAGTTCACTAGGTATCTAGGTAATCCAGACCCAGAAGCGACCATTTATCTAGATAATGTCACTTATACAAACAAGGTAACTCGAGTAAAAAATTTCCAAGATTTTCCAAGATTCCTTTGACCATAGTTTCGTAAAATGAAATCCGATAACACGGTAAATAAGCTTCATATGCCCTAGAAATCGAATCAGCCATCATCCAGAGCTGGGCACTCTCGTAGTCTCGCAAACTCTTACATTCCATCCGTTCTCACAGCGAAAATATCTCGAGTCTGTATCACGATACCTACAGATGATTTCGTTCCGAGAAGTCACGTGCTTATCAATTGGTGAAAAAGCGCAATTCGTGCGAATCTGCCAGATTACAATTTACAGATCTATCTTACGCCAGGTATCTATAACTAGGTGTATCCATACTCGTATTTTGTATCGAGGTGAATAAAAATATACCTAATACGAAATTTCGCTCCATTATTCGCATTATGGCGAACAGGTAGATACGATGACGTGTTAATGATAATCGTATTCGCGTTTTTAAATATTACCTAGAACGCGACAAGAAAAACGACCGCATCTTGATCTCGTAATTTTGAAATTCCGCTACATAGGTATAACCTTCGTATATATTATAGCGACGTGGGCAGTTATCAAAACATCTGGACCGGTGCGGCGACGTTTACGGTAATTTCGCCACCATAAAAAAATTTAATTTTTAGCAGCGTGAGTAAGTATACTGAAAAATGAATTACTTTAACGATTATACCCGATTAAGGAGGCAATTTATCGAGCGGCGACGAAGACGAGCTAACGTAATCTCTACGTAGTAAAATGACAACATTTATTTTTCCAATTTAACACAAAGCCATGTGAACCAGGAAGATACTAAGGCGATGACGACCGAGTATACCAAGACGGTATTTATACGTTATCTCGCCAAGGTAGGTATTCAATGTTGATGCTGTACCGAGCCAGTACCTACGTAATTAATTACAATTGCTCGTTCGTCTTCGGTATATGGATGCTGAATGCGTATGCTCATGTATTAGGTACTTGGACTTACGTATGTTTTGTCTCTCTTCGCATATAAGTCGATTTACATAATATTTTTATTTCATTTCCCTCCCCTACTTTATCGTAAGGTAGTCTTTGTTATATTTTTTTGTTTTCGATTGGTACATAGATATCGTCAAAGTTGACAGCGTTGGAAAAAAATTCAAAGGTCTCAATTTTTTTGGAACTTTGTATGTTTTGGATTGAAGTTAGACTAGGTACTTGCTTCAAAAAAAAAATCAAACGATCTCAAATTTTGGGAAATTTGTCTACCTCGAATCAATTTGAGTACCTAAATGATTTAAAAATTAAAATTGCCACTTCGTTTTGATTTTTCTCTTCCAAGCTATTTTTGGACGAAAAAAATCCAAGTTCAAAATTTTTCCAAAATAAAAAAATTCAATAATTATTCAAGAAATTCAAGAAATTTTACATTCTTAAGAAAAATGGCATTTTCTTGTTTCCAGCCTAAAAATTTGAAATGAAATCTTATTAAAATTGAAAAATTTTTACATTCTGAAGCTTACATTGAGATTAACAAAAGGTAGGGAAATCAACTTAGAGAGGCAAAATCTGATTTTCGTTCTTACTTCGAAGAGTCCGAAGATGTCGACACTATTTTCACAAATGATTTTCACCGAATTTTTCAGGTTTTCCGGACTCGATTTTCAAAACTTGATATTTTCGATAAATAAAGGATGGGAGGGAGTAACTTCTGTCACACAATAATGGTCAAGGGCATCCTACGTTGTCTCCAAAAAATATATTTTCAATAATTTTTTAAAGGTCTTTAAATCTGATCTTTTTTTGAGGCAGATAAGAAAAGATTTTAAAGAGAAAGTAAAATTATTTAGAGCTACCTATCAATTTTTTTATTTTTTTACCGTTTAGTAGAGGGACGAAAAATCAAAAATAATGTGTTTTTGTGTGAAATGAAGATAAAAATGAAATACTGAAATTTAAAATCGAAACGATAGACGAACGTGCTTTCAAAATTTCCAACTTTCTCCAAGTTTTTTTTTTTTTAGAAATAGGATAGTTTGGCATTTCAACAAGGTGATTTGCTTTCTGCCTGGATTCCAGCTGAACATCAATTGTTTTCAATATTTAGACTTGATTTTAAAATTTGAAAGCTGGTCAAAAACACAATCTAGATATCCGGCCGAAAATTTTTCCAAACGTACCATATACATTACTTTATTGGACTACTCAAGAAATTGTAAACATCAAATCTTTAGCCAATTACAGAAGTATGTAAAAATCTATCTGGAAATTTGAAGATTCTGAAAAAAATTAAAATCCTACTGCGAGAGCTTCGGAACAACCGAAAATTTTGTAATTCAAATTTGAGGCGGAAAATGTTAAAAACAGCAAATTTTCAAATTTGGATTTCAAAAATTCGAAATTTAAGAAATTTTTTAAAAAATTTATACAAAACACGATTTTTAAGAATTAATATCAAATTGATTCAAAAGTTTTACCAAAATTTAAAAAAATTTCATGCTGTGGATGATCAATGTTAATTTTTCATTTTTGAAAGTGATTTTTTTTGCTAATTACACGCGAAAGATGGAGGAAAAAATATCAATAGAGTTGATACAATACTTATTCAAACTATTGGATTGTATTTTTTTTCAGTTCTGAAAATAGAAATTGATAAAATCGGAAAATTAGAATTTTAAGATTAAAAAATTGTAGAGAAAAATAAAAAAAATTGGACGTAATTTCATAAATTTTCAACGAAAAAGGTGGAAAACACACGACCATAAAACTGGGATTTTGTTCAAAAAACAAACATTTTTCAATTTTAAAACTTTTTATTTTGTGATTTTTTTCCAATTTTGAAAATTATTTTGTAAGTTGAAAATGAAATTGAAATTTTTTGCAAACGTTGGTCAGTTTAAAATTTCAAAGCAGGAATGAAGTGTCCCACGTGAGATGTAATGCCAAAAATTGTAAAAAACATTTTTGAAATCTACGAATTGCATTTGAAAAATGTCAAAAATGTTATTTTGAATAAATTTTTACGAAATGTTGAGAAGATTTTTTTATGGCAGACTTTGGGTTGGGATATTTTTTCTTGTTTTTTGGTGAAAATTGACTGAGGGGATGGTCAAAAAAAAAACAATCGATATTTGGTGGGAAATTCTCACAATCTGGATTAATTTCTTGATCAATATCTTTTAAGAAAGTAAAAAGTAGAATTATGGGGGGAGGTCAATATCGAGAGATCTTCAGGTAAGTACCTGACGATTTACATGAATTTTGCTCAAAAAGTATCATTTTTTTTGTAAAATTTGCCAAAAATTGAAAAATAAATTTAGATAGCTGAAATTTTTGGAATAAAGGTTGAAGAAATATGATCTTTCTGAGAATTCCAATTCGAAAGTCAACATTTCGAGCAGTTTTTTTGTTAGAATTTTCGCAAATACGTATCTCAAATAATGATATCAGATGAATTGAAAAATTCTCCGAATCCAAGAGAGGGGAGGGTGGAAGTGAAAAATACTAAAAATCACATTTTTCAATGGAACAACTTCGGACCCATAGCTCTATTTCCAAAAATTCACCATAAAAAAAATTAGACGCCAAAATCGAAAAACCTCCATTTTTTTACTCTACATTCGATCTCGTAGGATTAAAATAGATCCACGTAGAAAAAAGATACCAGGTATTTGACGCTTGTAAGACTATAACACGCTGTTCGCGATGTCTACGCACATAGGTCTACAGATATGTATACCTGGTGAAGCAGTCAACTTGTATATACTTATATAAGATTTATATTTGAAAAAAAAGTTCAAAGAAACGTAGCGAAGTTGGGGATTATTCTAGGTACGATGCTGAGGATGAGGTTACCGACAATGAATATTGATGAGGACGAAGAGCACGTTCTAAACGCGGCGAAGCTGTCACCGCGCGTAAAATGCGAGGATACCTTTACCTATGTATACCCATACTATAGATACTCGGAGACTAGAGAGAGAGTAAATAGAGGCAGAAAAAAACTAAAGCACATGATACGCATACCTCATGTACTTCGGTTTCCAAGTCCAACTCTGCAATTTATACAATGCTGTAATGTTATATTGTCCGTAAATAAAATCTTTGACTGGATTTATAAACAGTACTGAAACTGGTTAACAAGCGATAGACTACTGCGTACGCCATCATACCTCTGGATACAATCGACGCCGGAATATTATTGCGCCAATGTTGATATATTCGTCTAGGAATTTTATTTTTTGACTTTTTTCAGTATAAATATGGATATGGAAGGATAAAGAAAAAAATCTATCGAAAATATTGTCCTCCTATATAGATTGACCTCTAACTCTATGCTATGGCATTATATCATCAATGTTGAAACAATTTGGACATAGTGTCCCCAAAAAAGTTTTATCTAGAAATTTGAACATTTATGTCTCACTTTTACCCCATCCTCCCAATGAAAACAGAAAAATATAACACATTGCCCAAAAAATCTCAATTTGATCATTGTGTTCGAAAAAAATTCAATTGAAGCATAGTGAGCTAAAAAAATTCAACCTTGGAGTTCCCAAAAATTCAACTCCAACTTCGGACACAATATTCAAAAAAAAAAAAAAAACTCAAATTGGTCAAAATGCCCCAAAAACTCTAAATTTGGTTGTTTGGATGTAATGCTTATTCTTTCTCCTCAAAAATAATTTAGACATGAAGTCCAAAAAATTTCAGTTTTATTTCAGCATTGTGATCTTGACTTTCAAAAAATTAAATAATTGAGAAGTATGTAGGTAGGTGTCAAAAAAAACTATTTAAACACAATATCCTGAAAAAAATCCTATTAGGACATAGTGTTCCTCAATTTATAATTTCAACGTAGCTTCCGGAAAATCCTTAGTCCAAATTTGGACATAGATATTCAATCCCCTCCCCCCCCCCCAACAAAAAGGTCAATGTCATTATTTCAATTCGTAAAAAAAAATCACTTTTTTCAGGATATTGATACAAACGAAAATTAGTGGAAGAAACAGGGAAAAATGGTAACATTTTTCTTTAAAAATTAAAAAACATCTAAAAATTGGAGAAGGGAGATGCCAAATTTGATACAGACGAAAACCGAAAACTGGTCTTGAAACTTTCCAAACTCATTTTGACGAAATCTGAAAGCTTAAAAGTCCAGAAGAAAGTCAAAATTCTGCAGGAGGCTCCCCAATGACCAAAAAATTTTAATTTTGATTTCAGGGAGTCATTTTTTTTTCAGAAAATCGATTTACTTAAATTTTACCAATAAAAAGTATTCCATATAAAAAATACCTATCAAATAGATGAAAAAAGTATGATTTTCAAACCTTTGCAATTCGCCAACGATCAAAAAATCAAATTCAAGCAGCTGAAATTTCAGTAGGTAATACTGGAAAGGAAGAGAGGTCCTTTGACATGTACTTTCTGGAAATCACATTCTGATATGAAGATCAATCAATCGATTTGATCAGAGTTTTGAAATCAAAAGTAAATCAGCTGTATCAGCTAAAAAGAATCATTTTTTGAAAAATCAATTGTTCTATTTTTTTAAATCGAAAAATCGGCTTTCAAATTACACGATTCAAATGAAAAAATCGAACCGAAATTACGTTCAATTTTTAATGAACCTCGCCAAATTAGTGCAGAATATGTGCTTAGTACCTTCGTAAAAAAATTACGAATTGAACAAAATTCCGGTCAAAATAAATAGAAAATGGATTTTATTGAAAAAATAGATTTTTAGAAGTGATTGCTGAACACCTAAGATCGCAAAAGGGTGGAATAATTCCAAAAAATCTATTTTTACACTGTTTTTTGGAATTTTTAAGAGGTGTGATCTGCTGATAACTCAGTCATTTTCAAAATAGATGCGATTAGAGTTTCTGCACCTCTTTGATCCAGCAACATCAAAATTGAATAACATTTTTTTCTCTTTAAAAGAGAGCTGAAAAATTATTACAGATTGTGAATTGGACTAAGGTGCTCACTCAAACACCTCAATATCAAGTCAATTTTTTTATAGTATTTAGTATAAACTTTTGCTGAAACTTTGTAAAAAAAAAAATCACAGGAATCCAGCCAAAAGTATTTTGATTTATGCATTTTTTTTTACACTTTAGTTGCAGCATTGTTGCATTAAAAAAAAGATTTAAAATCATTTTAATAAGTACTTGCCCGAAAATTTTTTTGGCCTGGTTTTCAAATCACTAAATCAACAATTCAAATATTATAAAAATTGCCTAAATTGAGATACAATAGGCAACCTTTCCATGAATTTTTTTTTCGAAATTTCATCAAATTGTAGATAATAGGAAACTGTGGGGAACCAAAAAAAAATTGATAAAATGTTACTTCGTCTACTTCGCAATCTGTATACTCTTTCAACCCCCAGTAGAGGGCAAAAAGGGATATCTAATTTGGAATTCAATGCTTCAAGGAGATACGAAAACTAGAATCAAATTTTATTGGAGGGTGGGAGCTGAATTCTCCGCAGATAACACTCCTGAAAGTGACCAAAAACCATATTTTTCCTCCCAAAAAGTGCTCTTTTTGAGATTTTTCATTTCAGCCCCCCCCCCTTGGAATTGAGAGCTGAAATTTTTATTTCAAAATTTTCCACTCAAAATAAACTACGAATACCTTACAAATTTCGGTCAAAATGCAGGATGTGGTTTTTTTCAATCCACCCTTATGTACATTGTACACAGCATCCCTCAGTAACTCGAGATAACCATTCCTTCGTAGAATAACTTAGTCAACCTACGTTAGAACAAAATTCGAGGAAATTTGAATATCACATCCCCCTCCTCCACCTTGGTCATCCTACAACGAACAATACACCATCATCGGTCTGTCTCGCGTCAATACGCACGACGACAGATATACACTGTAGAAAATTAGATGAAAAAGACCAATATATGTACACTACGCGTAAAGTAAATTCACCTTGTACCTAAACCTATCCTATTCCTATGCCACATATAATTGTTGTAAAGCTATTGTTTAATCGTATCTCTGTATACGGCGAGGCTGAGGTATTTTAACGGCCATTATCGTAGACCCACACCCGCCGGCTTGACCTTTTCTCAGCCCGTAGACATTTATTTCAATAATTGAAGTGAAGCTGCGACGCTATTAGTATAATACACTTATATGCATACAGTATACGTTCGAATATGCAATGCATACATAGATATGTGTAGTAGAAATAGGAATATAGATAACAATGATTTATATTCATTACGAAACTACTCCCACGCAACTGGCTGCTAATTATTTTTGTCTCAAATGGGATTTCGAATTTTGGACCATTAAAGTTCAAATTCAGTCTAATTTCTGAGTACTATATTTTCTCCAAAATTTTTAATTTTTTCAAAGTTGTATTCAACTCAAAAATTTTTTCAACAGTAAAATTTTCTTGAATTTCAATTCTTTCAAAATTTCAATCTTTTTTTCAATAAAGTACATGTAATATTTTTCAAAATGTCTTCCAACTATTGAGCCAACAGAAATTTAAAAATTTAAAGTTGAAAAAATTATAAAATTTTTTTCCAGATTTTTTTTTAAGGTTTTTTATACTGGACGTTGATTTTTTCCAACTCAAAAATTGTATCCAATAATTTACACTTTTTTTTCAACAAAGTATAACATTGTTCAAAAAAATTTTCAACTGTGAAGTTTAAAAAAAAAAATGACAATTTCATGTTTTTAAATATTTTTTTCAACTCAATAAGTACCTACCTAATTAGAAGATTTCAGGAATATGAAACGAAACCAACACCGAATCCGAAATTCAATTTAAATCGTTGAAAAGCCAAAACCGTAATCGAAATTAAAACCAAAATGAAAAAGGATTCGAAATAAAATATATTTTTTCGATTTCGGATTACGTCCTTGTTTTTCAGTTTTGTTAGAAATTTAGAATATCGTAAGTTCTAAAATTACCGACATTTTGTGATTTCTGGAAAAAAAATTAAATCCAATTGGACTCGATTGGATCCGACTAGATCCGGTCCGACATGATCAGATCCAATTGAATCCCAAAAATGGTGCGATCAAATCGGATCCAAGTGGATACAAATAAATAAAATTAGATCCAATAGGATCCAATTTGATCCAAAAGATCTGGAAGGATTCAATTTTATCGAATTTTGTCTCAATTCAAGGGGGAAAATGTCTTGAATTGGATCAACTTGGATTTGCGAGGATCCAGTGGGATCCAAAAAATGGCGCATTTTCAGATCCAATTGGATCCAATTGAATCGAATTTCTTTACCCCGGATTACAATTTCTGACTTCTGATTTTCATCAAAAAAAAAAAAAAAACGAAACGAAAACCGAAATTAATACGAAACTGAAACCGTAACCAAAATCAAAATTGAAAAATCTGAAACTGTACCCGCCAAATCTTGACCAAAATTTTTTCAATTTTGATTCAAAGCCTTGGAAAAAAAATTAAAAATAAAAATATAACATTGAAAATTTTTTTTAAAAAATCAATAAAAAGTCTAAAACATTTCAATAAAAATTTTTTACAAAATGGAAAATTTTCAAAATTGAATATACCTTTGAAAAAGAATTAGAATTAAAGAAACTGAAAAAATTCAGATATGAGAAAAGGTTGAACTTGAATAAAGGTTTTGATGTGGTAAGGGGATCAATTGACTTCCAGTGGGATTTCGTCAAAATTCTTACGCCATTTGATTCATCGCTAAAAATTCAATCTCCGCGAATCAACCAATTTTTTGGAACTTGACTCATGAGCAGAGGTACTGGGGAAGAGTGTCCAGAAATTTTTTCAGATCTTCCTGACCATTACAATGATCTTGAATTTGACCTTGAAAATTTTAAATCACCCTGGAAACACAATTTTGCTGCAGGCAGATTTTTTCAAATAGTGGAAGTTGATGAAATATTCTCTCAATCTGAATCAGTCAAAAACTGAAAATTGACTAATTAAACAGCAAAAAGTGTGCAACTGTTGATCAGTGAAATTTTACTGTCAATCAGTGAAAAATTACTGATTCAATTAGTGGATTTTCAAATTTGAATCAGTAATCTTTTTCAACTACTGAAATGAATCAGCAAAAATTTCAATTTACTAATTCAATCAGTGATTAATTACTGATTCATTTCAGTAGTTAAAAAAAATTACAGATTCAAAAATTAAAATTCACTGATTAAATCAGTAAAATTTTCACTGATTTCTACAGTTTTATACTTTTGTCTTTTTAATCAGTTAATTTTAACTGATTCAAATTTAGAGAGTAGGTATTCAAAGAAAATTCCTTTTTATCCCTTAAAATTACTTACTGCTTTTAATCAATTTTTTTCACGGGTTTTCTAATATTTTTTGATCTTTCACCCCTTGAAGAAATCTGAGAGAATTCTTAAAGATGTGAAATTCTTTGAGAATTTGAAAAAAAAGGAAATTTTTCTTTCGGTACCGAAATTATGGCTTCCGGGCAATTTGAAATTTTCAAAATCAAATTCAAGATCATTATAATGATTGAAAAAAATCAGAAAAAATGTTTAGGTGGTCCCCAAGAGATCTACGGACCAAGCCCCAAAAAATTGGCTAAAAACTTGCGCATGAAAATAAAATTTTTAGATGGGAAACGAGGCTCCAGTTCCCAAAAATGAGATAAAAATTTACTCACGCGATCTAAAATCATCCTCCAGGAACACACATTCAATACCATAAAATTTTGACAAAATCCCTCCAAAGTCCATACCTCCTTAACACACCAGAACCTTTGAATTTGAATCTTCAAAATCCCATTTCCAACAAAAATAATCAGCTACTCCCACACATGCCGTTGCATTTCTCCAACTCTCCAATGAATGTCATATTAATGTTTTGTCATACAAATATACGACCGAGCAACACCTCAGATGGGTTTTTCATACCATAAGGCACACCTATGGGCCTAGGGTGCCGGCGAGGTGAAAAAAATCACGCCCGAGATGACGGACTGTCGTATTAATTAACCGGTTTGAAAAGTACGTGTTCGATCGCGACTTGCATCTATGATTTAATATTCGATCGCTGGAAACTGGTTGTCTGTACATTCGGCTGAGATGTCCATTTCCTCGCTTTATTTATATTCGCGCATTGACAACGTGTAAATATAGGTACATAGGTATATTTATATTTCTCTATGTGTCGGCGATGGAAAGGCGAACAGGTGCAGATGATTCACGGTCGAGGATACACGATGACTGGGCACTAGCGGCGCGGCGTCGATTGATAGATCCCATTTTTCAGCGTCTTTCGCACGATTTTCAAACGAACAGATTCGATCGATATCGCGAGCTTGAAAAAAAAACCACAAGGATGAGGGAGGGGGGGTCGGATCGCGAGGTATGAAATGGAAACCCTACATACACATGTTCCGTTCGCGCGTCCAGAGCTCGACTCGCTTCGGATTCTAGTGTAATTTAACTCTCTATTAAATAAGCCGGCTAACACAATCCAAGCGTGACTTCACAAGTAAACACGACATAATAAATCGTTATTCACGCGCCCGCCGTTTCTAAAATAAAATGAAAAAAAAAAGAGTTTATTTGATTATGTTATTAAACGTGTCCGAGGCGAACATTGTTATTAGGTAAAAAAAATTCAACTATAAATTTATATTCGTTTAAAATAATTCACTCGTGTGCAATATAACGCAGCTCGATCTCGATGGCTCGGTGTGCTCTATTAGCATATATTACCAACTATTTGTATGGAATGAGGAGTGTTACGTATATCGATGTAGATTTCAGATCTGGAATTGTACGTATGTGCCGGATTAATTTATGAAAAGGTCATCTCTACGGTATTGTTACGAAATACGTACGTACGTACGAGTTTTGTATGAAAATATATAAGTATCTGTGTGCGTTATGGATGCTGGATTGGATAGAATCTTTGGTTTGTATATAGAGAGGTTTTTTTCTTTCTTTATGACGACGACGGTCGTTGTGATAAGTAATACGTGGATTCGTTCACGCTTACGGTTATGTAACCGCTAACCGCGATGGATCACAGAAGGACTTTTCCGATGGTATTGTTCATCCCTTTTTGTAGTAATTGCTTTTTATACCGAATGTCATGTCGGGTTCTCTGTATATGTATGAAAGGTATGGCAATAGTGAAAGCGTGGGAGTGATTTGGAAATGAAAAAGGGAACTGCGATGACAGTCGAAGCTAAATTCGATTTCGATGTGGTTTTTTTCACACTTCTATTGAAGTAAATTTCAATATCTTTCAAATCCTCGTGAAAAATCATGAATATACGACAAGTAAAAGTTGACAGTTTTCGAGTAAATTTTACTAAAAGATTCAATTAGGAGGCCATATTTTGAAAAAAAAAAATTACAATTGATTCTGTTTTTGTAAGGTGGCTTTGGCGACTTAAGACGAGGTATAGAGAGAAACTAAAAAAAAAAAAAAAAAAAAAATGGTAAAAAATTACGAGCTGGCCATCTGAGTTTTAAAAGTAATAATAAGACTTCAGTTCGACAAATCGTCTTAAAATTGTTGTTATTCTTTGGAGATACTACATAATTGATTTTTGAAACCTTATGCATGATTTGCAACAGGCTACAACTTTTAAGAATTTTTTAAATTTTGCCATCAGCCACTTGATTTTTTTTGTTTAGAAAAATAGAGAAATTAATCATTTATTTCTTAAGAGAATTGTATAATTTTTAGGGGGAATTCTCAGTTTTTTAAGGAAAATGTCCAGTTTTTAGAGGAAAACAGTGCAATTTAGACAGAGGCGGAAACTTGGATTTTTTCCGCATGTCGCAAAATTTTAATCATGGAAAATTCACAGATGTTTGTCATTTATCAATATATCAGTCTAGAGTCCTGCGCCGAGGAAGAATCGGCGGCGGCGGCTCGTTCTAAAAAATTTATCGGCGGTGGCGGCGTCGTCAATGGCGTAAAAGAGAAAATTGAGAAAATTTGTCAACTTTTATTTTTGAAAAAATGAATGAAGGGTAGAAGCTTCAAATTTTTCATAAGAATATTAATGTTGCTCATGCCCGAGCGAAGCGAGGGCAAAGCTCTGAGAAAATTGGATTTTCAATGTCCAAAAAGAGCATTTTTTTCATATTTTATGACAGACGCCGCCGTTCATCAATCGGCGGTGAATGGCGGCTCACGCCGTAATTTTTCAATTTCGCGTCGGTTTGTCGGCGCGCCGAAAATTCATCGGCAGCGCAGACCTCTATTCATCATATGTTTATTGTTTACCCTTAGCACACTCGAAGATGGGAAATCACAATTCGTGAAATTTCGCCATTTTTTATACACTATCAAGTTAAAGATGTCACTGTTCAATATCATTTTTTTTTTAAATTGATATCTGAACGAAAAAGTTTGAAAAAAAAAACATTTTTTGACAAATTTTTGACATGCCGCAAACAATTTGAGTTTTGCGCATGTCGCCAAAAAATTTCGCATGTCGCACTTGCGACATGCGTGACACGAAAGTTTCCGCCCTTGAATTTAGAGAGGGACTGTAAATCTTTGGAAAGTAGCTTATTCAGTTTTGAGGGGAATTGTTCAATTTTTTGAGAAGGAAAATCATTAATTTGAGAGAAAAATCGATCAATTTTTTAGGGAGAAATGTTTAATTTTTAGGGGGAATATTGCTCGATTTTTTTGGGGGGGGGGGAGGGAATTGTTCATTTTTTTGAGGGGGAAGAATCCGTTAGTTTGAGGAAAAATTGTTCAATGGGTGGATTATTTTGTTTTGAGGGAAATTGTTTCATTTTTTGAGAGGAGAAATCGTTTAATTTGAGGGGAACATTCACTTCTTAGGCAAAAAAATTGTTCAATTTGAGGGGGAATTGTTTAATTTTGAGAGGTACATTGTTCAATTTTGAGGACAAATTTTTCAATTTCGGGAATTAAATTTTGGGGACGAATTTTTTTCAATTTTGGGGACGAAATTTTTCAATTTTGGGGATTAAATTTTAGGACGAAATTTTTTAATTTGGGGATAAAATTTTTCAACTATGGACGGAGACGTCGGAGACATGACTTTTCAATTTTGGGGACACACTTTTATTATTTTAGGATTAAATTTTGGAACGAAATTTTTCAATTTTGAGACAAAATTTTTCAATTTAGAGGAGAAAAATAAACCAAAAAATCAAAAAAAAAACTGTTTGATTTTTTGGTGGAAATCGTTCGACGAGGGGAGGAATTGCTCCATTCTGAGGGGATTGTTCAATTTTTAGGCGAGAAGGGAGGATTATTCAACTTTTGGGGAAAAATCATTCAAGTTTTTGAGGAATTTTTTTTCAATTTTTCTGGAATTGTTCAGTTTTTTATGAGAAAATTGTTTTTAATTTTTGGGAAAAGGCGTCCAATGCGTAGGAAAGAATTTTTCAATTTTGGGGAAAATTATTCAACTCTTGGGGAAAAGTTGTTCAATTTTTAGAAGCATATTTCATTTTATGTATCAATTTTCATTTTTCAAGTTCAATTTATTAGTGAAAATTTCCGGAAAATTGTTCAATTTTTAGAATTTTGGATTTTGCAAAATCATCACTAGTTTTGAAAAAAACGATCAAACGTTCATTCTTGAAAAAAAATTGGCATAATTATCAAGGCTGTTTTGAGTCAATAAATGGTTAATTTTTACCATTAAAAAAAATTTTTGATACCATTGGAGGAGGGGGTTATCACTTTTCGTATAACCCAGAATTTTTCAACTTTTTTCAGTTCCTCTTTCGCACTTTTTTCCCAATATTGTAAGATGAAATTTCTTGGATTTTTTTGATAATCGAAGGATCGATGTTCGAAGCCGACAATCGAAATATCAATGTTGAAAGTCGATAATCAAGGAATTGATGTTTCAAGTCGATTTGAAGTATCGATGTTTGGAATCGACAATTCAAAATTAAAATCGAAAGTCATGAATCGAATATCGAAATTGATTATCCTTATTAAAAGTTGAGATGACATAATCGGACATTAATAAAAATTAAGTTTTCTAATGATAATCACTAATCAATATTGAAAATTTATAATCGAATATCAAGAGTCCATGCAGATGTAGAAATTACTAAATCTCGTAAAATCACGTATTTTTTGTTGATATGGCAAGTAAATAACTGGTATTCGACAAAATTTGATTTCGATGCAATATTGATACGCGTGTGACTCATTAATCGATTTCAGAAATTGACAAATCAAATTCGAATATTTTGATAATCAATCTCGAAAATCTGAATTTTACACATTTTATTGTGATTTTCGATTCAATTGTCTCAAATCGAATATTGCCGATACTGATCGCTAATCCGTTGTTACTGAAAATCAAACTCGTTTTTTTCTAAATTCAAATTGAAAATTCACATAAGAATAAATTTGAAATACCTAAGTAGTACATTAAATAACCAATGAATTATCAATTCCTTAAAATTTCAAAAAAAAAAACTCGAATTCATTTTCCATCCAAACAGAAAATTTCCTTCCACAAACCACATTTGCCCTTCTCACCTCCATCCAACCCAACAACCGCACCTATATCACGCAAATCCACATTTTCATACGTACCTCTGCTATACCTAATTCAGTAATAGGGTGGGCCGAAAAAACAATTTTTTCGATTTTCAAAAACATATCCCCGCAAAAGTTGTTGGCTGATGAGATTCGAAGAATAAAAAAAAAATTCAAAATCAATTCATATCTTCCGATCGCGCATTGACATTAAAATTTTCAAAAATTCAATATTTTCAAAAATTTTAGAAAATTTTGAAAAAATTTGAAATTAATTTAAATTTGTTTTTAAAGCTTATCTAATGACTATTCAAACCAAAAAGTAGAATTTTTTGAAAAAAAATCATGCTTTACGCCTTTTTTAAATTTCTGCTATTTCTTCGCATGAAGAAAAATCAAAAAAAAATTATAAAACGTTGATTTTTTCAAAAAAAAAAATTGTTTTTAGATCTATGTGGTCACTAAATAAGCTCTAAAATTAATTTTAATCAAATTTTGAATTTTTTCAAAATTTTTAAAATTTTGAATTTTTGCTAATTTTTGAAAACTTTGATACCAATACGCGATCGGAAGATATGAATCGATTTTGAATATTTTTTTTTTTATTCTTCAAGTCTCATCAGCCGACAACTTTTGCGGGGGGTATGTTTTTGAAAATCGAAAATATTGTTTTTTCGGCCCACCCTATTCAGTAATCCTCAATTTAAAACCAATCACCAAACAACATATCTATCAATCTATTGAAGTATTGAAATATTGACTCATATTCTAAAAAAATCTCATATTTCACCCACCTATTTTCAAATCCAATCACCTCATTGCTTTGAAACTCATCGTAAAACAATACTCAACGCAAGGCTATCCATCGATAAAAATCAATTGACAAACACATCGAGGAAATCGATAATGAATCATTACCATGGACGATATAAAAAAAACGCACACTCGTCATAACGGTAATAGTAAGAAAAAAAACAACCATTAAGCCAAGAACTATGAAATAAACTACGATTAAACGCCGTATTGGCAAGTAGCAAGTACGTACCATTGAATAAGTACCTATATAATTTTAAAAACGACCCATAGGTATCGTATTATGGGTAGTTTTTCAATTTTCAGTACATCGAGAACAATGGAAAAATAATATACGAATCAATTTTACAATACTGGTAGGTAATTCGTAAATTTATCCATAATAAACGTTGGCAATTTAGGTTTAAATAATACGCCATCAATATCTCAACAGACAATCTAAAACCATCAACAATCATTTCAATACATTATCAAATCCTATTTTATACCATTTCGTAATATCCAAACGATGAAACAATCGTACTCGTAATTCTATTCAAAAAGGTCATCCGAAGAAACCCGAACTCGCAGATGCCAACGACCGACCACAAAGGTAAATACAAAATTCAATCCGCAAATGTCAAGTAGTTAACGGTCAGACAAAAAAAAAGTCCAGTGAGCTCGTTAACCTCGGTGGTATATGTTTGTTTACCATCAATAATCCGTCTGGATGCATTATGTACCTCTGTGAGGAGTAATTTCGCGTACATTCCTGGGACGTAGGCAGAAAGCAACACGAGCGGTGTAATTCAGAGGTACTGCGAAGTTGAGAGAAAAAAGTACAAGGCGGCGGTGCTACTAGGAAATGAAAACTAATACCGTTAAGATAATAAAAAAATTGCACGTTTTATAATCTGCAGCCTTACGCGAGCATATGAATCGGTAATGTACATCGTACATACTTTTGTTTATATAAATATACAAACTAGCGCTATAATTTACCCAGCAACGTTATTATTCGCACTCGAAAGGTAAGTAAGGTGTACAAAGGTATGAAGACACTCTCGAGTCTCGAGGCCTGCTTCAGAAGGGGAATTTTTTTTCAAGAGGTAGCACGTACGCTTGGGTACTATCACTCGGTCACGAATATTTATGAAATTATATTCAGACACGAAATATAAACCAGATAAACCAGAGTAATTATATCGTTCGGATGGTTTCTACGTTATAAAGTTATCACAGAAGGTGAATTAATATCAAAAAAATAGAGAAGCCGCCTTCCTTATAACACGATTAAGTTACGAAAAATTCGCTAAAAAGTTTATTCGTATATCGCACGAAGTGTATTATTACTTTCTACCACGTACTTGGGCACCTAAAGAACTAAACATCACAAGAGAAACTTTTTCCTACCGCAAGGCTCCGTTATATAGGTTTACGGATTGAAAAAAAAAAAGCTCGCGAGATTTGTGTTTTTATGCTTTTTAGACGAAAAAAAAAAATTGTGTTTGGGTTTAAAAATCACGTCGTGGATGGGTTTCTTCAAACCTTTGAACTCGCGAGAGTGTTGTATTTTCACCATATTGACCGTTATATGACTTTTATATTTATGGAAACGAGACGTGTTTACAGCTTGTTTAACATGACAGCTGAGATTTGACGAGTTGCTGTCAAAAGAAAGAAAAAACGCCTGGGTGTAATTTAAACCAACACTTTCGTTAATTACGAAAATCCACGAATGTAAATTTTTTCGTCGTTTTAGAATCACTTTCGAATGCTGGGTGAGAATTCGTTTTGATGGAATGGCTCCGGTGAATGGATTTCGGTGGGTGGAAGGTGCCTTGATTTTGGGGTTTCCGAAATTGTGATAGGAAAATTCAAAATTTGATATTTGAACCAGTATAATTGATTTTTAGGTGTTCTAGGCTTATAGTTGAAAATTAAGTCATAACAGTCATAGGTAATTTTCTATGTACACTTGTACAGGGTGACTCAAAAGTTCCGGAACGCAGGGTTGCCTATATGTAGGTCGACAAGGGACGATGCCAATGCTGTACTCAAAATATCAAAGAGGGGTTAAGTGGGGGAGGCAGTGTTGCCAATTTTACAAAAAATTGAATTTTTTGGGTAAATTTTTGCCCTTTTAAATTTTTAATTAGGCAAACTTGGCATGTGACGATTTTTGATTATTGTTCAATGGCCTTTCATATGCAAATATTAGTTTTTGAATATCTCGATTTTTAAAATTTTTAGAATTTTGTGGTTTGAGATTCTTTTTTTTTAAAAAAAATAAAAACTCAAAAATCGAAAAAAGCAAAATTTTTTTTAGCGATTTGTGAACAATAGCGGATGGTTCATATTTTTTGTAGGGAATGGAGCTTCAGCTACGTTGTAAGTAAGATTTCATTATTTGCTGAACCTTACAATTTTGTTTACGAATCAATTTTTGCGTTCCGAAAATTCCAAGTCATCCTGTACCTCTACATTGAAGGGATTACAGACAAATAAGTACTTCAAATTTTCCAAGAAAAATGACTAACGACTTTTGAAATTGAAAAATTGACCAAAAAGTGACTTGATTAATGAAAAAAGTGTCAAAAAAGCTATTTGATAATGAAAAAGTGGCCATTTTTCGGGTTTTGAAATTTTACAAAACTTCTTAGTTCTTACTGATAAAACCTATTCAACCCCGGGATGGGGGAGGGGTATTTTTTGCATGAAGTACGATTTGAAATGTTGAATTTTCTTTTCATGAAAAAAAAATCTGTCAATTTTTGTGATTTTCTTTCCAAGTTGAAAAAAAAATCAAAAAACTGATTTTGAGGAAAATTGATCAAGTACAGGGTGACCGAAAAGTAGTTCCCAAAAATAAATGCTTCTCAAAAATTCCCTAATCAATTTATCCGAAAAATTTCAATTCTGGCAGAATCCTTGGTTCATTACTATTCGATCATAGGCCACTTCATAGATTCTCAACTCATTTAAATTTTTTGTGAAGCATAATTCGATTTTAGTTTATAATGCTACAGCTAAACATATCAAGCAAAATTTAAAAATTGCGCGGAATAAAATCTTCGAATATCTGGGGGTAGGTTTCAAGATAGCCAAAAGTTTGATTTCAACCCTGTCAATTTCAAAACAATGCGTTCAACCTTGAAATAAGGAGGATTAGATTTCAGCGCTTCACAAATTGGAACCAGATGATTTATCCCTGAATTACTGAATTATTTTTCTGTTTTACGAGAAAATTGTGGATTATTGAGGTTCTTCGAGCAATAACTTATGCAGAGATTAGACGACAGTCTATTTTAGTAGAATATGAGAAAAAAAAGATTACCTCGCCAATAAATTTTTTTTACTGAAATTTTAAATTTTTTTCGGGATGTACTTCCCGGTCACCCGGTACTAAAAGAATTCGAAGATTGAAATAATAAATACAAAATGAAAATTAAGTTCATATACTTAGTAGGGTAATTAATCTCAATTAAATTACATATTTTCGATATGAATAATTTTAGGGAGGGGAGGAAAAGGTAATCTGCAAAAAATTATTTTCGTTTGAATTGACCAAAAAAAAAATTGTTTCAAAAGCCAGATCTCGCTTTCCCCAAAAAATTTTATAATTTTTCAATACAAAATTTCACCACTTATTCGAAAAAATGTATTTGAGGGCTGTATCATGCTTCACAAAGGCCCTAAACCTTGAAAAAACGAAAATTTTAATTTGAAACTGATATTTTTCGGAAAATTTCTAAGATTCCATCAAATTGCAAAATTTTTGAATATCTACATAGATGTTGATTTTTTTGTATTCAATATCAATTTTTGACTGAAATTTTGTAGAAAATTTGGAAAAATGGGAACCCCAAACTAACTAAAAGTTGACCAAAAATTAGAATAAATTTGTTTAAAAAAAGCATACCATGGCCATGGCCTCGGTAGCGGATCTAAGGATTATAGGGCCTACTACCCAAATCGAAAAAAAGGCCCATCATAAATCAAAAAAAGGGCTCAGTGCACACATTATTTTGATGAGAACAAAAAATGAATCGTTGTGTGGTTGATCCTTTTTGCTTTAAACAGGGGTAATAGTTGATAAATAGTGGAACTAAAATACTAAAAATTTATACGACCCAAGGGCCCATTCACCCATTTCCTCCGGGGACTCAAGAGGCAATTGTCTCTTTTGCTTACTATTAAATTCGCCACTGGACTTGAATCTTTTTTTATTCAGGAAAAAAGCTAAAAAAAATCATAATTTTTTTATATGATAGACCCGCGTCGTTTTCTGTCGTTTCCTAGAAAAACGACAAATTGAAAATTTTCCAACACTCTGAAATTGAAGCTGCGACTTAATGATGGCCTCAAATTTCCTAAAGAAAGCTTAAAATCACAACAATTTGGAAATCTTGATTTTCTGTGTTCAGAACTAAAAATTTTTTACGGTTCAGTGGCCCCTTTCTAGAGCACATGGGAGCATTTCTTTCAATCGAGGTTTTCTCCAGGTTCGGAGGAAGAAGGTTCCAACATCTCAATCCTAAAATCTCCATTTCCAACTCCTGGAAATACTCTAATTTGGGTTTAATGGCTATTTCCGAAAAGTATCTCTGGTATTTTCATGTCGAAAGAAAAAACAAATAAAAAAGATAAAAATCAGGACTTCATTTTACCAAATTCATTATTTCCTGTTCTAAAACTAAAATAAAAATTAGGTTAGTTGATAACTTTTGCTTTTTTCTCACTTTTCTTACTAGAAATCTGGGGACCAAAAAAATGGAGTCCTTCAGTCATTACGAGAGCATCCCACTTTTCCAGAGAAAAAGCAATTTAAATTTTTTAAACTTCTTCATCTCATTTGCTTAGTAGGTAATTGAAATCCATTACATCGATTTCTACAAGGGGGGGGGAGGATGTGAGAAGTTGTGGACAGCGAAAGTGAAGATTTTATTGGCTTCTACAGGTTTAAAATCACGTCTCCTCTCGAAATTCAGCCAATTTTTTGTTGTTACGAATGAATTCGAATAAATTTTCTCAAAAAAAAATTATTACAGTGTTGCCAACAACATTTAATGAAACTAAAAATTCTCATAATCATTAAAAAAAAATTAAAACAAAAAATTTTCTTGCTACAAAAACTAATTTTGGAAATTTTTACTTGCAATGCTGCCAAACAAAAAGTTATAAAATTATAAAAGTCGTAATATGTATAGGTGCACAGTTGGTAAAACTGCCATACGTTTTTTCCAATTTTTTTGAAAAATTTCACAAAATCCAAATTATCCAAACTAACCAAAAAAAATATATATTGGCTCAATCTTGTAGCATTTGATTTAAAAATATTTGTAAAAATTTGAGCAGGTCAATTTTTTTTGATCCACCCCACCAATTTTGTAAAGCTCGACACGATCAACAAAAAAAATATTTACAAATTTTGTCTATCTCTCAAACTGATGCTTCTAGGTTGATTTTGATGGTGAGTGAATGAATAAGTAATTGGATCAATAAATTATTTTGAATACTTTTTTCATACCATAAAAAATTGTACAAAAATTCAATACTTGAAAAACGAGCAATAAATCGATCACTACGCAACAAATTGAGATACTTAAGAAGTTGTGGAAGGATGACGGGGTACATAACATACGCAAACGGATCAATAAACATAGAGGGATTTGCGGAAATACTTCAAACGTGTAAGTAATTGATTTTGAGTAACTGGGTTTTCTACTTATTTCAACATGATAAGATAATAATTCAAACAAAGGAGCGTTATCTTTTGTATCGTCGTTATTTTTTCAAATCGTAATATGTTTGTTTGTAGTTTGTATTGTACCAGCCTACCTGGTTTTCTTTTTACGAGTAAAAAGTAGGCACTGGGTACTTAATTGTTTCATTATTTATCGGTTTGACTGCTCTTAATTCAATTTATCGATTTGTGAAAAGAAGATAATAATACACGAATGTAGACCATTCTTGTTACTGATCATTATATTCGATTTCAATCATGATTTAATTGTTTTAATAGGCACCTAGCTTAATTTTCACCTATTCGGGTACCGACGTAAAAAAAATTCGCGATGGAATTTTCCTTCAGTGTGGTCTGCGGATAAATTGCTCGATTCATGTGAAAGCAAATTACGGGTAGATTTCATTTTAGATATTTTCGAATTTAAAAGATCATCAAAATTGCATCTACGAACGTATTGGCGAATCTGCGCAACTTTTTATACGTATTAGGTATACTGAAGTTATCTAATACCTATTTTAATACGTTTTTTGACCCTCGATTTTTGTTTATCTATTCGTCGCGATCAGCCCGGCCTATTATCAGGTGTAATCTTACGACTATGAAAATCGCCATTAAAACGAAATTTTATGACGTAATGCTCAATTTTGGAAAAATAAATGCCGAAGAACGGTCGATACCCAATCCTTCATTTTTTACATTTTGATCCAAGATTACGCGAATTGACTTCCCCCAAAAGAAAACGTTTCCTTCGACTCGATTAAAAAACCGGGCTATAATATTTCGACGAACAATGTGCACGTTAATAAAGATTTTAATAAAAAATTCGAACGCCTATTTTATGAAACGTGAATCGCAAGTGAACAGGAAATGTTTTTTATTTCTTAACGCGATGGGCTGATGATCCTGGCGACTCGTAGTTCGTTGGCCAGCGTAGGCGGTCGCTTAAAAACACGTGAATGATTTGAAATCGTGAGTTGGGATGTAAATTTGATGTAAAATTAATATAAACGTGCGGTAATTATAACCGATATTTCACGCTTGTTAGAAATGGTAACGACGAGTACGTGATGGTTGAAATGTGTGTATTTTTTGTGTGGACGAGACGAGGCGAGGGGTCTATTTATTTGAGAGGTCTATAGGAAACAAAACGGTTTTGATGGAATTTTTCTCGTCTGGGATTTTAATGCTAAGATTGAGTATAAGGAGCTGTGGTCAGGAAAAGTTCAAAAATGTAAATTGAAATAGATTTTTTTATATTGAGGAAATGGTTACGATTTGGATTTACTTTTGACCCCCGACGAAATTGTTTTTTTCCTGAAAAAAAAATATGAGTAAAGAATACCTCTTAGGTGCTGCAGTGAACTCTGAATTTTGAAAAAATTTTAAAAAATTGTCAAAAATTTGATACTTTAAGATATTTGGTTTAAAAATTTAATTTATTGCACATTAAATTATCAAAATTCTCGTTAATCTCTCATTCTGAATCAGTGAAAACTCACTGATTAACAGTCAGAATTGCAGCACAGGAAAAACCAGCGAAATTCACTGACTTTTCAAATAAATTTATAAATTTTACTGACTTACAAGTGAATTTTTACTAATTTTTTTCAATGATTTGTTTTCAGTGAAATTATTTTCACTGGTTTTCTCCTGTGCTGCAATTCTGACTATTTCTTAGTAATTTTCGATTATTTTCACTGAATGTATTTTTCTTGCTTTTCTTTGAGAAAATTGAACTTGATTCGATTTTTTCAACACAGAGTTTTTTCAAAAGAATTTTCTTTCAAATCTGAACCAATTTTGAAAATTTTTCGAATTTTTATACCAGCTTTTGCAGATTTTGGACACATGTTGCAAAAAACAAAAAAAACTCGTAATTGTTAAAGGAGCTTAAAATTCGACAAGGTAATCAGTTTTATTTTTTTCAACACTGAACTTTTCAGAAAATTTTTCAAATGAGCTTTTGCACATGATTTTTTTCATCAAAGGTATATTTTTTGCCTGAACTTGTTAGAAAATTCATTTTCAGACGGAGGAGGCGTGAATGTTAAAGACACAAAAAAAGGATTATTTTCAACATTGAATTTTTTAAGAAGGTAATCTTCGAATTATAAATATAAATAAATTGAAAAATGTTTTCAAATTTCCATTGTGATCACGAATCTGAAAAATGAAAATTATTGCTATTTTCTGAATTTTTTAAAATGAAGTTTTCAATGTATTTTCAATTCTTCTTCTTTCCCTCCCCTCTTCTAAAGAGTGCATTCCAATTCATCTATAAATTTGACCGTAGCAAAACTAGAAAAATAATTTTTTTAAATAAAAATTTCGAATACTACCCCGAAAAAATTGATGTACTTTTGGAACGAAATTTAATATCAACAAAAAAAAGAGAAATGAAAAATAAAAATTATTAAATAAGAGGAAAATTATTCAACACGAAGAAAGAGGGTGAAATTTTTCTAAAACATAAATTTTCAACATAAAATAATGAACTCCATTTGAAAATTTATAAAAATTCCGTACATAAGAAGGAAAAATAATCTGACTTGAAAAAAGCAAAGGTAAAAATGAGTGAAAATTGAATCATCAAATTCGTACAAAAAAACTAAGCATGAATATTCTATCACTCAAAAATTATCTGAAATTCTGAAAAAGTTTTAGGTAAGCACGAAATTTATCAAATTCTTGATACAGTTGAAGAATTTTACTCGTACCTCGCCCAATGAAGACAGTACAATGCCGGCCCCCTAATGAATTAATCGTACATATCTTTCGGTTAGAGCAAGGGGAAGGGGGGGGGGAGAAATCAAAAAGTAAGACTATATTCGAATTCTACGATCTCAGATTAGTGACAATCGATATGACACACGCTATTTTAATTTATTAACATACCTTTCTCCAAATTTGGGACTAGAAGGGCACCGAAGGGTCAAATCTAAAAAATACGCAAATATTCGAACTCAGCGCCCACAAATACCTTACAAACGATAGGTCGCACGTTATTTTTGATTTTTTCGAATTTTGACCCCTATTAAGGGGGCTCATGGGGGAGTTTAGAGGGTTCAGATGAAAAAACCAAGTACATATTCGTAATTAACGCCTTCAAATTAGTTGAAATCGATGAGCTACTTCACTTTTTCGATTTTTTTGAATTTTGGTCTAAATTGTGGACCCTTTGTACCCCCAGAGATCTGAAGATCCCATTTTGAAAAGTTTTTGGTTGAAAAGAGGGTAAAAAGGGCTACTCACTGTAATTTTTTCAAATTTCTAAATGGTAGCTTCATCTTTTGTTCTTATCATGAAAGTTGAGCTTTCGCCACCAAAGTTCAACTTTGAGCTTCTCAAGATGTGATTATCAATTTTCATTCAGACCCCGCAAACAGTTTTCCCTCAAGTACCACCTATTTCAAGGTATGAGCCTTCAAAGTTGGGAAATTTTGCTAAAAATCGTAATTGCATAAAAATTTTGAGGCTCGTCCCCCTCCCCCCCCCTTGAGGGTGAAAAAAATAACAGTGATTTTGTGAATAGACCACCGAGGGGAACTCGTAAAAAAAAATTGAGCGAAATCGGAACCCCCTACTTCATTTTTGTCCTGTTTTACGTTTTAGTATGGAATGGTCCTAATTTTCAGGTTTTTTTCGGGGGGTGGGGGAGGTGTCTGATAAATAGACACTATGATTTTAAAACGAGCTTTTGAATATTTTTCAACTCATCTAAAATCATTTTTTACTCCAAAGCAAAATTTATTTCAATCCATTCTACATCTTCGAAGATTGAAGACATTCCACCGTTGAATAAATTCTTACTCTCAACAGCATTCTAAGAATTTCCACTCGAACCAGAAGAAATTAGCAAAATTACTAATCACCCGACAATTCTCTCTTTTCCCACATCAGTACTCATATTATAAAACACATCGTTTAAAATGATCCGTCGTAATTAAAACTATCAAATACTCGGTTCAATTTCTACCATCTCGCCAATTACCCGCGGAGATATTTCCTGCAACAAAATCTTCAGATATCTGACTCCAGCATAATCCAGCACCGAGCTATTAAAATAAAACCATACGGTAAATATAGATATGCATTTTCACTTTAATCGTCATAATCGAAACAAGTTCAACTCCAGATCTTCATAGGTAATTCGAGATAATTAGCAATTAAACGCGGCGCTGATATTGAAAGTGAAATCAAGGTAGGCAATTTCAGTTAAAATAATTCGTAACTTGAAACAGGTCCAGTCAGTCGCGGTCGTGGCGATATTAAAATCTCAATCTAACAAGTACTTTTCCATATGTAAACATTGGCACACGGCGATCGAAGCCGTTATCCCGCATTAGATAAATTGATGATTGAAAAAAAAAACGCCAAATACATCTGCTCCGAATACCACTCGTATTTGTCCCCTATTTCGGTTAAATATACCGATCCGCGTATGTGTGGCTCAATACGTGTAATATTTCATTACGACGCTATAAATAAATAACGATCGTTATACGGAAAAAGAATATCGACGAAATGTCGAATTCTTCGATCTGATAAGAAATTTAATCGTACTAATTCCGATGGTCCTGGCTTAATTATTTCGGCCTTATTTTTCGTAATCGTCGCCATCGTGTCAGGAATTACAAGAATTACGGACGAGATGACGAGAACGACGTCGAGGTAAAATTCAAACCCAATTTACGACTATTTTTCCACTCTGTACATTGTTTTCAAAACATCATACCTTATTTATACCTTTATTCGTACTTCGTACGCATAATCGTTTAATACACTTCGACTATTTCATAAAAATCGTGTAAACAACCTACGAAAATATTTCACGTTACGAAAAAAAAATCAGGTCAACGATTTTTTTTGAATCATTTATAAGGATTGTTGAAAGCGGTACACAAAGAAATATGTAACGAGTGTGCCATACCGTTGAGTTTTTACCCTTCGAGTGTTCCCAGTCTATTTTACTTTCGAAAGGTACCCTGCAGGATCATAAAGCATCGGGTAATGGTAAGGTGGGGGTAAGGTAAGGGTAAAATCACGGATACAATTAGGGTGCGAAAAACCGTTAAAACGAGCTCCCGCTTTCTTTTCCTTCCGCTGTTAAACATCTGATATCCGGTTTCTGTAGCTTGAAATCAAAGCGACCGTAATTCAATTCCCGAGTGAAAATTATTCGTACACGAACGAACCCGGGGTGTATGATTTTTTTCCATGTATGAAATCGTTTTCCAGGTTGTACGATGGTCCGCACGCGATGATGGGTGATTCGTTGACAAATTCCATTTTCCCATAATTGCGTGAAAAAACGATGACGAGATGGATTTCAAGGCAGGAGTTCGTATTTCTTGGATAATGGAAA
This sequence comes from Pseudococcus jackbeardsleyi, assembly GCA_038380155.1. Classification (NCBI taxonomy): domain Eukaryota; kingdom Metazoa; phylum Arthropoda; class Insecta; order Hemiptera; family Pseudococcidae; genus Pseudococcus; species Pseudococcus jackbeardsleyi. The sequence continues at coordinate 50,835,523 of CM076242.1, forward strand.
AAATGGGAAAGAAATGTAGCGACGGGTGCATTTTCTTATCGGTATAGAGTACGAGTGGGTTCATTTGATACGCTCGCTTTAGGTAGGTATTGCATTCCAGTGCTAATTTAATTTTTATCGTATTATAGTGATGCAAGTATGTGGAATACTTATGCAAAATTTTCGAGAGAAAAAATTATTTAATTGGATCAATTTGGGAGGTAATTCACAATAATTATTGATCCTTGAACTGGAGGCTTTTGTCGAGATAGGAAAAATTATTAGGGGAGGGAGGGTCCCAACTCGAATAATGTAATTTTGAACCGAAACAAAAATATCAGAAGTGCATCATGAAAGAACCTCATATCCAAATTTTCAAGTATTGAAGTTCATTTTTTCGAACTTTGGCGAATTTTTGAAATTTCGAAATTATCTCGTTTCCTCAAAAAAATATGAAAATTTGATCTATTCAACGAAAAAAGCTGCAATTTGGTACATACCCTATTTTTGACATTTAGAATCAATTGAACAACAACTTCAAGATGTTTCGAAGCTTCTAGAAAATTTTGAAATTTTTTAGCACTAAAAAAAAGGTCCAAAAAATACTTGATGTGAACTTTTTAAAAAATTATGCTGCACTTGAGGGATCAAATAAGTCACCAATATGGATAATCCGCGATAATAAATCCTGAAGTTGAAATAGACCATTTTTATGAGCTTTTCTTCACAAATGGAAAATTCAAAAAAATTTTGGAGGCTTCGAAACATCTTAAAATTGCTTCCAATTCATTAAAAAATAATACACTAAATTTCAGCTTTTTTCGTGAATCATGTCAAATTTTTAGGAGCCGGAGAGAAGAGGGCCCCCTTTGAATGCCTGAGACAGTAAAAAATCCAGAGCAAACTCAGAGGAAGGGAGATCCCTCCAGAAAATTTCTTGGAGCCGGAGGCACTTTTGAAAAAATTTCGGAACCGGAGTCGGTGCCATAGGCACTTCTTTAAAAGCCTCAGAGTCGAATTCGAAGGGACTTGAATCAAAAATCTCGGAACTATAGAGTCGGAGAGACCAGTCCCCTCCCTCCGGATCCCTGATTTTGAGCATAGGGTTCTTTTATGATGTAATTGCAATATACTTTGAATTATTTTTGTTTCGTCTGAAAATTTTACAGCTAATTGGGATACCACCCCAAAAAGATTTGGAAAATAAAAATAATACGAATGGAACTTTCAGAAGCAGTCTGATTATTTTCATCAACCTCTACTTCATCAAATTGAAAATGAAGAAATTTTGAGATTTCTGTAATCAAATTACTCCTTCTCCTCCACCTCATTTGACTAGAAGAGATCTAAATTGGAACTGGAAATGTATCATAAACATTATTTTTGACGATTCATTAATTTCTGCACATTCCCACCATCTCTCTCCACTGGAATCTGAAACTGGACAAAATAAAACTTTGGAGATATAGGTATTGAGATTTTTTGACCCACCCCGACACCACCCTACTCGACTAAGAGAGAGAAGAAAATTTTCAATTTCCATGTCTAAATCCTTCTTTTCATCTCAATTATTGAAAAAGCCAGAAACCGAGTGGAAAACTTATGAAAATAGATTAATCATTTTCACCCTTCTCCCCTTTCCTTCATATTTCGGGTCATCATTAATAAAGGATATACTCGAATTATTATTATTTTTTTTTTCGAGGAAAAAATTCTACAAATATAATTTCCACATCGATCTATCCCATCAATTAAATTAATCTGGTCACCTTCAATTTAAAAAAAAAAATCGTTAAATTTTTAATTTATTAAAATACATAAATACGAAGCACCGAATTACTTTCCTCACTTCACATTCTAAAAATAGAATATTTTTCAAAAAAAAATACAAACGCCCGAGCGAACTACATGCTCTATACTTCCTCTCGATCGAAGAATTCATAGATGGATAGGCAACGAAGAGGGTTCCAAATAGGGATGTCGAAACTCTCAAGACATATGCAAAGAAAACACACCCCAGCCTTTCAATCATCAGAATACGTCAAGGTAGAAATTACCTTCTCATCTTAGCTTAGCAAAAAGTAATAAGTATCCGAGCGCATCTCTCGACCAAACCCACCCCTTCGCAGAGTACACACCGCATCTGTCATTTTATCGGATGCAAGAGACCATGAAAGTACGAAGTATAGGTACCCGAACTCATTACGAGTTTGAATGGCGTATGAGCGTGTAACAGCACGCGTTCGGAATTCGCCAACCGTGAAATACCATAAGCATAAGTCGAAAAGTATTCGGAGTAGGACCGAATTCGGTAAACTAGAATTTTCAATGCTTGAGATGACATCATAATGGATGAAAAATTTCGATAAGTGGTAGGCTGCATGTTTTCGATGAGGCAATAAATTTTCATAATACCTTTGGATGATTCACCAATGATCAATGAGTAAGTATTTCGAGATTTGTGAGGCTAAATATAAGAATTTGTTGGTTGAATTTTCTAGACATACGTACTCAGTGGTCAAAAAAAATTGACATAATTTTAGCATCATTTGATAGGTAGGTAAAGGTTCTTGAAGAAAACCAAACATAACTTCTGCAATTTTTTCTCAGTTTAATATCTGGACGAGAATCGCATTGATTTATCGGCCATCTGCCTCATGCATTAGCAATGTTTTCAATTTAATGAATGGCTCGAACACGATTAATAAAGTCCCTTGTAAAAAAGAAAAAACCGTTAGGCACGTGTGAGTATGGATTGGCGTTACGCCACGATTCACCATAACACACACGAGCCCCCTACACACCTGGTAATGGCAAATGATAGTTACATTATCGGTTAACATGAAAAGTAAAATAAAATTCTATGTTAATGCAACTTGGTAGTCGCAGTATTTGAATTGCAATGCGCTTTGTCGTATAGCTCGTTCCGATGGAATTTTACATCAAATACCATCGTCGAGTAGGAGGACTTGAATAAATCCATTAGACCGCAAATCTCATTTAATTGGTCTTCGAGTTTCACCGAATGGTGAAAAAAATCACCGAAAATATACTCAACAATCCCATTAAGATAAAATAAAAGGCGTGAACGAGGAAATCCCATAAGAAAGATGGTCACTATCTTGAAATTGGTAAAATTTATATCTGCATTAGTAAAGTCGGTAAATTCGAAGAAGTGCGACAGAATAGACGAGCAATACGAGAAGTTCGTATTAACCGGAGATGTTAATTTTATTGAAGAAATTAACAACACCCACTCACAGGTTAATTTGCTTAATAAGGAGTTCGCTGATAAATATTCTGCGCGAAGAATGGAAAACTTCACGTTTCCATGAAAATTATTCGCAACAAGCTAATAAGGCTCCGGTGCTGTCGTCGATTAGCATCATTTATGGACAGTTTTGTAATAATTCGTCCATCGAGTTCGACATCGTTTGAGACAAATTCCTACGTTCATTTGACATGACGTAATCGCTTAATAAATCATGTGTTATCTGATGGAAATAACATAACCGGCGTTTGTTGTACCTACTTAAGCTTATTTAATCACAAGACCGAATATTGGGATTGAAGTGATTTGCGATGAATGTTTTGACTACATGATATCGGTGTCGTGATAAATGACTTTTTACAAATGTCGATACCTAATCATACCTACTCGAATGATTGCTGTTTGAGAGTTCCAATTGTCAATCATTTTCCAAGTGATATTTTTCAAGGCAGAGAGGAAAGGAGAGGGTTGAAAATTCGACGAAATAGGTGGTCGAAAACTTTCCTATCACGTTCCTACCTATGATAATGAAATTTTTACGTAACAATCATAAAAGCAGATTTCAAGTGCGTAAAGAGTGAGGAATTATAAAGGATTATGCTTTTAGTTTGTCTTATTTAAATGTGATTCGTAAAAGAAAACCCAACACCACTAACACCAGCTTTACAAAAACTTTGTGGTTCGATAATGAAAAATTTTAAAATCATCCACTACTGGGCGATTACAAAATAATATAAATATTAAAATGAACTAATACCAATCTTTCCGCAAGTATCAATCAAAGCCATCCCTTTTTCTCAAAACCACTGCCAAAATCCTACGAGTAAAATCACTTCCTAATTTAACTTTTGAAAAAGCTTCCCTCACACCGCGTACTTACAATAGGAAAATATCTAAATCTACATAGAAAGTAAAAAATAAACCATACGAAATACACAGTACCAAAGTAATTAATTAAAAAAACTCACCGGAAAATGATAATCCTTTTTCCAAAGCAGAAATTATTCACAAAAATGCACTACAAAATCACGCATTTTTAATAAGTCACTACGCGTTATCAGTTGAAAACACGCACTTGCCCTCAGAACAACACCACGCACTCAAAATTAGGAAAAGTAAAATCATTCCGAAGTTTCAACTTTGAATCATCGCGATTGAGCGGGAAGAAGAAAAATAATTGAAAATCAAAAAACTGGAGGGGATTTTGTGGTTGGTGGAGGGAGGGCGGTACTTGAAAATAACTTCGCGGTTATTAAATGCTTCGTTCTCGATGGTAAAAACGATATCAAAATGAGAAATTTTCTTTTTTTTGCTCCAGAATTCTTTCAATTAACGTAATTAGTGTTTAAAAACATGAAAATTCTTATTTCTAAATGAACAAATTATAAGAATTTAATTTTTAAAAAGCTTTAGAAGAGATATGAATTTTTTTGTAAAATTGAAAATTTTTTACAAAAACATGAAAGCTGGTGGCATTTCAAGATAACGAGCTCTGATGCCGTTCAAAATTTTCATAATACAAAGCTCGAAATAAATGCCATTCTTTTTTTTTCTTTGCAATGTCCGATTTCTGATGTGGTTCATCTGTAAATCATGAACGTTTATTTGTTGTAATTTTAATTAAAATTAAATCAATTTATTTGATTTTCTAGTAAAATATCGAATTAGATCCATTCAATCAATATGGCTGCTGCTGCGAAAAAGGAAAAAGTCAAGAAACCCAAGGTACATAACTATTATTTTCGTAACACGTGTAATTAGAAATCTATTCCGGCGTACGCCTCAACTCTTTTAAAAATATTGATATCATGATATCATTAGAAGAATAACAAATTTCAGTTTTGCATTGAGGAATCTCTCACGAATTGTGACTGGATCCTCATAGCTTTGATTTTAAACCAGTATAATTATCTAATTTGTTTCCATTGCAATTTCCAGGTGAAACGTACTCCGATCCAGTGCGTCCAAGTTTTCGGCCGTAAGGTATGTGTTTGATTATTTTCTTACTGATGATACGTTTAAATTATATTGTGAAGAGCAAAGATGATGTAAGCTTAAATTTCACTGTATTATTTGCATTTCCTTCCGTAGAAAACTGCCACCGCTGTCGCGTATTGCAAAAGAGGAAATGGTAACTTGCGTGTCAATGGCAGACCATTAGAAATGATCGAACCTAAAATGTTGCAATACAAATTGCAAGAACCCATCCTTCTCCTTGGTAAAGTACGTATCAGCTCATTCACCTCAGTTTCATATCGGTCGTTTTCATTTAACTAATCATCGATCATTTCGGCAGGAAAAGTTCGCCGGTGTCGATATGAGGATCCGTGTCAACGGTGGTGGTCACGTCGCTCAAATTTACGCCATTAGACAAGCGATTTCTAAAGCACTCGTAGCCTACTACCAAAAATGTAATTACGAACAGCATTTTTGTATGTATCGAATTGAATTCTTGAATAATTGTGATTTGGAATGTTTACCAGATGTCGACGAAGCCAGCAAAAAAGAAATTAAGGATGTATTGATTCAATATGACAGAACGTTATTAGTCGCCGACCCAAGACGCTGCGAATCGAAGAAATTCGGTGGTCCAGGTGCCAGAGCAAGATACCAGAAATCTTATCGTTGATTTACTTTTTGTATATTTTTCAATAAATATTGAAACTAATTATTTGTTGATGTGGCTTATTGACGGTGTTTGTGTGTTACGAATTTATAGCGACACTTTTTTTGATGAAATATTTGATGTAAGGTTCTAAAAAGTGAAATGATATTGAAAAGTAACGGAATATAATATTTCATATTTCGATCAAGTATTTTTTCAATCAGTTAACATTTCATTACTTCGATTATCACGTTACTGACTTCTCCGGTGGTCTCATTCCCCAAACCAGGGTCATTTTTTATGAACATTGATAGAATGAACTTTTTGAAAATCGTCTACGAGTCCTTTGGTCTAGTTCTAGTCTTTGATCTTTTTTATTTTGATGCTGCACTAGATCATTTACAAATTTGACATTTCCTCCAACGCTGAGCGTCGAACTGCATTTGTAAAAACTTTAAAATTGCCGAAGTTTTCTTTTTCAAAGTTCAATTATTTTTGTAATATATTTTACCCGATCGAAGAAGTGAGGCTCGCGGGTTCATGGTTCATGCAGCAAAAAAATGACGTTATCACAAGAGTAGAGAACTGATTGAACACCCGGTAGTTTCGCCGATGATAAAACATGTTTACCACGATTCAGTAATCACTTTTCGGTGAAAATTCAAACGATTGTTCCTTTTTATCATGGATAATATGGTCAATTTTTTTCTGTTATTTAAAACGAAAGCGTAATATTCTCATCATGGATGAAAATATGGACGAAGTCAACCTGTGGGGAGAATACGGAGCAAGTAATTCATCTACACTGCAGTGGAGTAAAGATACTCTGAATAATTCGGAGCATGAAGTGATCATGAATTCGATCAAGAACATCAATCCGAAAAAGTATTTTTTCAATCCAGAGATACAATTGAATTTCAGCTCCTTTAAGTAAGTCTATTTCAAACTTGACTCAATTTTTCAATGCAGTGTTGATATAAAATTCAATTTTATAGGAAAGAAGAATATATTAAATTGGATAATACGATGAAAGATGTCGTTAAAATGTTGAACTATCGGGATGAATTGAAAAATATCGTCGAAAAGGCAGCCTTAAGAGTAAGTAATCTGCTAGAAGAATCTCACATCACACATTTGAAATCAATTCGTCAATTTCTTATGATCAATTTTAGAAAGATATAGATCAAATAACCGAACAAATTTGCACATTACCGGTACCAAAACTACTCAAAGAGAAACACGATAACTCGAATCGTCCAAGCATACAAATCCATCACGACAGGTAGAATGTTTGAATTAAAATCTTTCCAAAAAGTAATGCAGATAAGAACTAAACGTAATTTATTTTTATAGTAACTTTGTCAACGGAATTTGGGACGAGAAACCTCCAAATATAACGCCGGAATGTGCCTTAAACACATTGAGCACCTCTATAGCAACTATATTGGCATTTACCGGATTTTCAGGTGAATTTCTCATCATTTAGTGGTTTCATTTCATTCAAGCCAATTTCTAAATGATTTTTTGGTCTTACAGAAACTTCCAATTTATCATTAAATGTGTTGACTGAAATAGCGGAAGAATATATTAAGAAAATGCTAAGGCTGTTAAAATTTAACGTGGAAAAAGAGACGCTCAAAGGCGAATCAGGATTTTGTGTGCGTTTTTCTTTACTTCCTGTAAGTTCGGTCGGTCCCGGATCCTATTATTATATATATATTTTTTTTTCAGGATGTTGTCGATAGAACGTTTCATGAAATGGGTCTAGGAAGTCTGAGAAATTTAATTACCTACTACCAAAGCAGTATTATAGATTATAAAAATAAAAAACTAAAAGAAGTTAATGAAGATGTTCGCACATGTGATAATACGATAGAGAAGATGAAAGAGGAGCAGAGACAAGTGAACGGAAGGAACATCATGTGCGTTGATTTGCTATAGTTTTTAGTTACTTTTGTACTTTTGTTATAGTCTAATCCGTTGTAATTTTTAGATTGGAAGAAGATAACTCGGCCATTCCAGAATTACATGTTACTTCTTCGATGTTGGGAAATGAATTACTATCGAGTTCCTTCGAAACTATGTTGCATACCATCGAAAATCAAAAGTAAGTTGAGGAAAGAGAGATTATTAATTTCCAAAATTCGATGATTTTATTGCTTTTTCAATATTGTCTAGAAAAATTATTCATAAAAATAATGTTTCAGATTAACAGACGAGAACAATTCACTGAATGACTCCAAATCTCAGTTACAAAACGAATATAACGATGCTAAGGCCATTAAACGAAAACGAAGGTGATCATTTTGGAACCACACATATCGTTTCGAAATCCACGATGAGGATTTTGATCACACCGACTGCAATATTTATTACGCTTCTGGTCGTTTTATTTAAAAAACGAAGTCTCTAGATCTTCATATTATTATTTTTCTAATTGTATCGAACTGTTTTTGTGAATAAATAATCATTCGTTTAGTAATTTAGTATTTGGAATGAGAATATTTTAGAAGAAAAAAACAACAGTTGGCTGAATCATTTAATTTAATTAACGAAACATTTATAATAAGTATTCAGCGTGTAGATCTATCTAATAATGAAAATGATTTTTCTGAATGGTTCAGAAGATGAGAAAAAACATCAGATTATGGCAAAAATCGATTTTCTTTCCTGCAGCTTCCGAAAATTATCCAATTATTGAAAATGCTCCCATTAATTCTTTCTGATTTATATTCTGTTTTTTGATAATTTTTTCGGCGCCAATTTACATGAAACAGAAAATGATGATTGATTAAATGCCGACTTCAGATCGCTTATAAATAGTTGCGAAATTACAGAAAATAGATTTTTAGCTGCGACATTAAAACTAAACAGGTTCTGGAAAATTATTTCTTGATACGACTTTGACTCTAGCAGCACAGCTATTAAAATCAGCCAAAAATAAGACTTGTCTCATATGATTCCAGTTTACACGTTTCCACTACAAAAGTTGAGAAAAGCTGTGCGTTAGAAAGAATATATTGCTATTCATATTTTTAAACATACATGAAATTTTATAAAATTAAAAAAACAAATTAAACGAGGGAGGGGCAAACAAAACGTACCGTAGGTAATTTTATAAGAAAATTGTTTGATTGCACGTATAAAGAATTTTGACCTCGTGGCATTGTAGCGATATCAATTCAAAAAAAAAAAATCAAAGCACTAAATTAGTTTGACAAACTTAATCTAATATGAGATTTTCGCAAAATCTTAGCGAACAGTCGCGATAAATTTATACAATACTGAATACACACGTAAGTAATAGTGAAACCCTAATTAATAATATTGCATTCGTAGATTATCTTGAAATGTGCTCAATAAACAAAACACTAGCCTTCTGAAATTTACATGTCGAATTTAGAACCGTGAACTTGCTCAAAGTATAGGTATTCCACGGTATCTTTTGAACTAATTTTATTAGTTGAGAAAAACATAACAAAGCACTGATGGTTATTTTCCGTTTACTTTAACATCGTTGTTGGTAACTTTTGTTTCCGTATCTCTGGACTGGTAAAACAGAATGTAACCGGTTTCCGATGATTTTTGACCATCCGATGTAAGTCCGTAAAAATCTTCGAACGCTGATTGGTCAATTTTCTAAAAGTTAAGGTATCATTCTGATGAAAATAATTCGATTCAATGGGAATCCAAAATTCGTCGCACTTACGTCAATAATATCGTCATCGAATAGTAACCAGAAATCGTAACTTTTAACAATACTAATGTAATGACCTCGATTCGGCCCGCTACCGCAGTGGACAACAACAGCGACTAAATTATACATACGATCAGGATTCACAGCATCGTCGCTCTGTAAACAAAACGTCAACGTAAACACCAGATTTATCTCATTGAACAAATAAAACGACTGAATGATGATACGATATCGTTGAGTATTTCAGCAAACACTTACAAAATTGAATAGTCTCAATTCTAAAGGGAATACGACTCTATGAGATACTTTGGTATGACGATTATAATGCTCTACGTATTTAAATCGTTTCAGATGCAACGCCAAGATCATCGGCAGTTTCTTTACCCTCATGCATTTCTAAAACAGGACGAAAGTTCAATTAGAATCACAATTCAGGTTTCCGAAGCCTTAGAAAAAATTATCACTTACTTGAGCTTCTTGATACGAATTACATTTATCACATTTAAATTTATTGTCCGCGCATAACGTTTCTGTATTGCTGTAGCATTTTAAACAATGAGTTATACTAGTATTCTCGTCGATATCCACCTGCAGATCGAAAAAATCTTCGTCTTTGCTGCTGATCTGTAACGAAACAACATGGGTTAATAAATTATTGAGCATAGATTCAAATTACAGCACCATATTTACAGTTTCACAGTTCAGACATCTCGTTTCACTAGTCAAGATTCCTTGAAAAATTTCATGCACCCAAGTTGGTTCTTCTTGACTCGATTTGTTATCGTCTTGTGACGTTTCCTTTGGTTTGCCATGATTTCTTTCCACTGAAATATGAAAATAAGACGGTTCTTTAGATTTTCAAACCGATTAATTGTTGAAATGAGTTGAAGTGACGAAATACTCACGAAGGATGATCTCATTGATACGATTGATTAGGAAATTTAAGAATTCGTGAGCATCTTGTTGCATATAGTTATTAAATTCCTCTGAAAAAATCAAAGATCGAATTAGGAAACTATTCAAATCATTCAACAAGCTTTGAAATAATAAAATACTAACCTTTTTCTTTCCTCAGCCTAGCAATAAATTTTTTAGGGGCGACTGTACTGACGCGTTTTTTATTAGTGGCAATACTGTGAAATAAATCACTAAGGCAAGACAGCAGCGTCTCTTTATTTCTCTGCTTGTTTCGTACTTTGTATTCGAGAACTTTCTCGCGAAATGGTTTACAAAAATATAAAGCTTGCAACACGGAATTGCTATAACATGTATTCCCAAACTGAAACAAAAATTACGTGTTTCGTAAACAGCACAATGACGTGTTCATGTAGTTCAGAACATACTTACATTCACTAAGCCGCAGTATCTTTCACTGTTGGGGAAATTTTCAGGCCCTATTTGCTTTTCCAATTGCGAAATATTTCCACCCTATTGCAAAACAACCAATTAGTGTCCATAGAAAACAATACGTATGAAAAAAAATCGAAACTTGATGAATAACTTACCATTATGATACTTCGTTCGAATTAATTTTTACTGCAAAGGTGCATTTTTATGAAGACGTATAAAGTACAAATTGTATAACTAGATTTGGTGGATTTTTTTCTAGAACACCGAATGATTCTAAATACGAAGAAATTATGTTCACAAACTTATCACTGATGACAAAACTAGTACGAATACGTTATGGCGAACTATCACATAGAAACGAGACTAGCTCTTTATAGAGAGTTTTTCTTGCGTAACCGAACAATTGGAATAATTCTTTAGGAAATGATTAGAATGAATATTAAAATAATGAGGAAACTTCTAGTTTACATTAACTTGAACTTCACTTTTAATCACATCTTTTGCATCTGCGTTTTCTGTTGAATTTTTGGAAACGTTTGCGCAACTAGAAAAATGTAAATAAAGATACAGTGTTACCGGTTTACAAAAATTTATTTCTCTACGATAAAATTTGAAAAAAAGGGGTGAATTTTTAAGTTTCTTTCCATTTTCTCAAACATCCTCCCGTTACATTCCATTTCTTCTACTGGAGTAATAAATTAAGAACATTACATTATTTCGAACGACATTGAGTAATTAAATTATTAGTTATATTGAATTACACATGAATCATCTTCTCTCCAAAATGAGACTATTTTAGAAAAAATATTCCTAAAATTAAACGTTGTTCTACGTAATATCATTGTCAGTGTTCTTGAAATTCTCCCTACTTCTTTATACACTCCACCGCTTTCTGTTTTACGATTACGTATTATCTTCTGAATAAATGTAACTCATATTCAAAAATAAAGCTGTGTTAATCGTCCCACAGTGATGATTTTTTTCAAATTGATAAGCATTATTTATCTTCACAAGTAGCGTTGTTATATCACCAATCACGCACAATACCATCAATTGTTCATTTCGTACACATAAAAAATTTAAGTCGAGCATTCTTCAATCCTTTCGCCGTTAATCCTTTTTAAAGTTGTCTAGAATTCGTGCTCAATCTAAATTGTCCAACTGAAACGAAAATTATTTGCGAATAAAAATCAATTTTACGATTTTTTAAAAAGTAAGCAAAATCCAAATTCAATATACATAATACCTACTTTTGACTATTCAGTAATTATGCATTACTACCCTTGATCTATTTGGTAGATGAATTTACCAGAACGTCCAGTGAGAATATGTTATAATTCACCTTCGGCAGCGGTTGTTGATCGAGCACAATACGATGCCAAAAAAGCGGCAGCTTTGAAAGGCGGTTGCAAAAAAAGTATTACAGTTGAAAAAAAAACTGCCCGAGCATGGACCATGAAAAAAGACGAATTATGCAGAATAAGCGTAATTGAAGGTTCCCAAGTAAGTCACAATCACGTACAATCATAAAAAAATTGACAATTTTTTTCGTGAAATTCAAATTTTCATTCTAGGTAGGAGATGTTAACTTTTGGAATCTGAAAAACACGAAAGAAAGATTTTATTCTGGTAGGTACCTATTTCGACATTCAATTAAAGGAAACTAGAATTATTATTCATTCTGAACCGGTTTTAATGTAAATTTTCAATTAATTTGTTACAAAAGGTAAAACCAGACAATTACATTCTGCTCATTTAACAACCTACGACAGATTGTGGAGTAATCTACCGTATTTAAATCCACTGGCAACTGTCGTCACTGACACATTACAATACGGAATAGATGAAGATGGGGCTGGAGTACACGATGTGATCGGTAAGCTAAGTAATAATTTTACATAAAATTAATACATACAGCAATTTTGAGAAGATTTTTTAAAAAATAAAACAGGAACACGATGTGATAATTATACCAGCGAGCTGATTACTGGAAATAAATGTGCAACTTCATGCCACCAACAGCTCACCAAAGCAATAGATAGGTTTGGTTTGAGTGAAGATGATGTCCATGATGTCTGGAATATTTTCATGTGCACAGGATTCACAAAAGTTCGTAAGAATTGTTACTATCACATAATCAAACATTTCGAAAATAGCTTAATTTTTGAATTATACTTCAACAGGATACTCACCAATATTTCACCAAGAAAAGTCCTGCTGAGCCGGGTGACTATATTGAATTCATCGCTGATATGGATTTATTGGTAGCTGTCAGCGCTTGTCCTCATGGTAATTTTTTGCAAATTTTCAGTATCTGAAATGAAAAAAATATATATAAAATAAATATTTCGTTTTAGGTGATGTTTCAATGGTGGTTGGTGAAGAAGTACCAGATTCAAAATGTTTTCCGCTACAAGTAGAAATATTTTCGACGTCAAATTGATCAACATAATATCTTGAAATTTATGAACTCGTTCACTTATATCAACTTTTGCGAGAAAAACGGTTTCTTCGGCGTGAATTTTCTTCTACTATTTTCAGTTATCTGTTGAAAGGAATACCACGTAAAAATTTGAATGTATCTAAGAATAACATCATAATAAAAATAAAAACAGTACGTCTTGAATTTTTTTCACTCTACACGAATCCTTGACTGACGAAAAAGCTCTCTCCGATGTAGATCTATTCACTAAGGTAAGTATTTCTTCAGAAATTTTGGGCCGTTTTACGCTAGTTTCATTAAATTTTTCTACATTTGAAACGAAAGTCTGGCTTTCTTCAAGTATAGGTAAAGATGACTTGAAATTTGATTCTTTATTCATTATGGCACGCAAGTTTTTTATTTTACTCAAGGCGTCGCTTTGTTTCCGGTTATCAGCAGAATTAGAATTAACGAAGTAACTTGAAGTTTCGCTTTCGAGATCATTTTTACTAGAAGGAAAATTTCTGATGCTATTTTGTTGGTATAAGTTTTCGATCGTATTGTTTAATTGGTGTTTCCGTTGAATGAATTTCAGTTGTTTGACTTGTTGCATTAAATTTTTCAAAGTTTCTTTCCTATCATCTAAAATCTGTTGATATCTGTAACCATAAAATAGGTATGTAATTTCATTTTGACTGCACCATTGAATTATATAAAATGTATTTATTTTCCTGGTGAGTTCTCTTACTTTAATTCTTCTTGCTGTTGTGTATTTTCCATTGATTGGATTTCTTTTAAGGCTGATTCTTTCATTGAAACACGTTCATTCAATGTTTTTAATTCATTCTCGAAATTTTCTACCTGCTTGTTAAGTTCGTTCAATTCTGTGATAATTACAAGTTGGTGTTAGGTATGAAAGAAATGCTTGATTTAAATACAAGTTTTACTCACCTGTTGAATTGTAATCTTCACTAAAACTGGACGATTCAAATTTTCCTTGATTTTCTTCAATAAATTCGTACACGCGATCACAATACAATGATCTTGCAGAAAGAATATCTTGCTGATCCTTTTTCTTACTCAACAAAACGTAGCCATGAGGAAGTTTCGTTAGGATCGATTTACATTGAAACTACATATGAAACGTACTATCATACCAGTAAATCATCCTGTTCTTGAACACATTGCTTCTTTTCCTTTAAAATTGTCTCTAAAGTTGTTATTCGTTTATCCATTAGCTGACCATTCTTTTCCAATTGTGAAATGGAACATCTCTTTTCTTGTATTAAACGTTTGTTCGAAGCGATGTCTTCGTGATATTGTTTTAGTTCATTAATTCTAGTGATTGTTTCGTTGAAAACTTCGTAAAGAAATATTAGAAATATAACATTAGGAAACCATTACCATTTCTGCACATGTGAAATATAAGAATATAAGTTTAGTTGGCTCACTTTCTTTAGATAATTTCTGCATCGCTAGAAAACGGTCTCTGCTTTCTTTTATTTTATTCAACGCTTCTATTCCGCTCTCCATGATGCTGCTTTGATGAAGAATGTTTCTGAAAGTTTTGAATAACAGCAGAAAATGTTCTGAATATATCAACGAGAAACTAATAAAATTATCAGAAATTAGAAAATAGAAAAGAAATGATAAAATTTTCAAAATTCCGCTTCCGCCAAAAAAACTCAGAAAAAACTATCATTTTTTGATAAAGGATGCAGATTTAAAAATTTTTGATGTCAAAAATTTTTTGAAAAATAAAATAATGACGCCTTCGAGAGACAGTTTGCGTCTATTTTTAATTTTTTATTAATTTTGGTAGGTAAATAGATAGGTAAAGATAAAAAGTTTGAGACTAGCTCCTAAATCATTTTCGCGCACCAATGATCTTTACCGTATTTTCCGTAAATTACCGATAATTTGGAAAGATGTTTTCGTTTCATAGTCGGGACTTGGGACTTATAATTTATATTAAAGACGATGGGTAGGTACTTTTACGGGAGGAGAATAGATTTTCAATTTTCATTGAGGAAATAATTATGAAAAATTGAAAATAGAATAAAATACATGATACAAATTTTTTATTTTTTATTTTTGAATTTTTCAAGCCATTTTCTCGATTTGTTGTGCGAAAGGGTTTTTACTAGTTACTTGCTCAGATTAAATCATAATTTTACAAAATTTTTTTTCTGTTTGAAATACATATGTTTTGATTGAAAACATCCAAAATGCGTTTAAAACAAAATTAAAACTTTTTTTTTACGGATATGTAATGTAATTTTGACCAATCTTAAAGTGACAAATTGGCATACCCAGGTTGAATTTTTTCTCCATCTCTTTAATGTTTTTCATAATTTGAATTTTTCGTCAAAATTGTTTTATGTTCTATTAGATAATTATCTTCATTTTTTGATAATTTTCGATAACCAAAGTCTATTTATAGAACGTATTTAAACGTAAAATTTCTTTTCCATAAAGTTTGATTATTGTTTGATTTGTTTTTCTCTCGACTTTTTCCAAGAAGTCCTGAGTTAAACTGTTGGAAAAACTAAGAAACTTGAAAGAAAATGAATTGAAATAACTATAAATGAATGGACTCCAGAAAATTCAACGAACTAAATTTCATGTTCAATCTTCTGTCCATTTTTTTTCTTCAGGAAATCAATTTTTTATAACGAACCCGATTTTTGAATGTTTCTCATATTTGTAACAATCCTTAAAATCAATTTTATGAGAATAGGAACATAAATTAGGAATGCAAAATTCCATATCAGTAAAGTCATTCCATTGAAAAATTTACTCTGAGGGTCAGAAGTTATCAAAAAAAATTTAATTTAAATAAAAAATTTAGATGGTGAAAAATCGTAACAAAAAATAGAGTAACTTAAAACAATTATTATTCTCAACACCTCATCATAAGTAAATTTCCTTACCTTAGTTGCACCACATCACAAAATACTACCGGAAAAAAATGGTGAAACTTAGCAATTAGACAAAAAATCATTGGTGTGCGAAAATGATTTAGGAGCTAGTAAGTTTGAGAGAGAATCTTCAATATACGCACCCGGTAACACTGATTTCAAAGTTTCCGTTTACAAAATTTTTCTTCATTCAAAAATTTTTTTCTGAATTCTGAAAAGTGATGATAAAAACCGAACCATAAACTATCCATAAACTTTGAAATTCAGTTTTATATTTTTATGTAGTATTCCGAACTTTCACTCGATCTATATTTTGCGTAAAATATCTCTCAAAGTTGAATAATATAACATGTACGAGACAGTTTCTCGCGTTGACGCCGTATGATTCTAATTTTCATATAAATTTTCCGAAATGAATTCTGCTCGGTTTTCATCTCTTGTTTATTTAGTTTTGTGATTTACTTATCAAATCCTGATCTCTATTTTACCTTACTTCATCGCTCTAGCTAGCTTTATTCTTATTTCCCCGCCAATACTGCAACCAATTCTACCGGCATTGTTTGCCATTTGAAATGCACATATCGAATATGTCGACAGAATCACGTTCAGAATTTCAACTAAAATCTCCTCCAACTGATGCCATCTCATCGGTGAAATTTTCTCCTCAGTCATCTCAATTTTTATTGGTTTCGTCGTGGGATAACTCGGTTCGGCTGTACGATGTTCAAAATAACACCCTACGATCCATGTACACCCATGAACGACCAGTTCTGGATGTTTGTTTTCAAGTAAACATCAATTCATATACAGCACTATTCGAATTTAAATATGTAAAATTCTATTAACGCATATGATTGATTGTTGCAGGATTCTACTCATTCGTTCAGTGGAGGATTAGATAATACTTTGAAAATGTATGACTTGAATACTAATTCAGGTTGGTTGCTGTTTACATTTAATCTCATCTATGAATTGAATATATTCCAATGCTAATTATGCGTTTTGATTTATACAGAAAGTTTCATCGGTTCACATGAGAATGCCATCAGGACAATTGAACATTGTGCCGAAACGAATACTATAATCACCGGCAGTTGGGATTCAACCGTGAAAATATGGGATCCTAGAGCTGTCCGATGTATCGGTTCTTATCCTCAACCAGACAAGGTATGCATTTGCAACTATTTACACTGATTTGATGAAAAAATTATTTTATGTAATATGTTTCTACTCAGGTATTCACTATGAGTCTCTGCGGTGAACGTCTAGTCGTAGGAACTGCCGGTCGTAGAGTATATATTTGGGATTTAAGAAACATGGGCTATGTTCAAAAACGTGAATCTAGTTTGAAGTTTCAAACTCGTTGTATTCGATGTTTTCCTAATAAACAAGTATGTTCAATGTAGGCTTTGATGTAATTTTTATTAAAATACATCTAAAAATGGTCGTATTTTGCAGGGTTACGTACTCAGTAGTATAGAAGGTCGTGTAGCTGTCGAGTATTTAGACACCGATCCCGAAATTCAGAAGAAAAAATACGCTTTTAAGTGTCATCGTATTAAAGAAAACAATATCGAGTATATTTATCCTGTGAATGCTGTTAGGTGAGATGAAATTGATTTAGAAAGAAAACACATTTTCTCTTTGTGAGAGCATTTGGCTTTATTTTTATGATATTCATATTTTTTCAGTTTTCATCAAGCCTATAATACTTTTGCAACCGGTGGTTCAGACGGATATGTCAACATTTGGGATGGTTTTAATAAAAAACGTCTTTGCCAATTTCATCGTTACAATAATTCTATTGCATCTTTGTGTTTCAGTAACGATGGTGAGTAATTTTCAACTATTGTCTAACCAGACAATCATTCTTATTTAATGATTATTGGTTCATTTTTAGGCGGAGTGTTAGCAATAGCATGTTCTTATATGTACGAGATGGAAAACCATCCTGATCCAATTCCGGAAGATAGTATTTACATTCGATATGTGACTGACCAAGAAACGAAACCGAAATAATGAATTTCCATTTTGTAAGTTGATACTTAACGCATTTTTTGTAGTGAATTTACTGAACAGGAAAGAAGTGACTGTATATATTAATCGTGTTACAATCATCTTGAATAAATTATTTTTTTGTCACGAATGATTTATTACTTTCATTAAAGTTACAAGTTTTCGATTTAAAACCTAAGGTTTCTCATCGTAGATATATCGGATGGATTCTAAGTGTCGATAACACTAATATCCACTTTCACCTTTTAATTTTTTTAATAATATAGATATTTGAAAAAAGAAATCTTAATATAGTCTTATAAGAAAAGTATTCCAACCGTTTGTAAAATTTTAGACCAGAATAGAAATAAAATCGAATAAATAATAGTTACTTCTTCCAAATTTTGGTGAGCTAAAATACTTTTTCCAAGAAACCTATGGCTTTCCGCACAGATACCGAATAGATTCTAAATATGTTTTTTCCGTTGGAGCTTCTTTCTGTAATTTATTTAATAATTCAAATTCAATATTACATCAGTGTATGATGGAAAAGAAAATTCTAAACTTAAAAATTTACTCGTGTAACTTCGGTATTAGATTGTAAATCAGTAATTATCGTTTTACCTTTAAACGTTGAGTAAAAGTTTGACCCTTTCGTTGTCGAAAATTATTCAACACACAATTCAAATCTCTTTCACATCTCGTCAAAATAATTCTATTCACTTTGTCAAAATCGCAACCTCCTTTGACCGCTTTATGCAACTCATCAGCGTAGCATCTGCAAGGATCTTCGATGTATCTGACTGAACATATTAATAAATACAGAATTAAAAAATTGAAAGTACATATTTTTTTCATTGAGATTTGTAGATTACCAATCATGTCGTAAACTCGTCTTTCATCGCCTTCAAATGCTTCCTCTACAGCGGTATCAATGCCGTGATCTTCGTCTTTACGAAAGCAACGAAATATACATTTTAGGTCTGGTTCGCAATATTTTCCCAACATTTCTTTTAATTTTGTTTTGAAATTTTCCTTATCTGAAAAGCAATGATGTTATGGAACAAATGGTAATGGCAAACCCTTACCCTATCAGCATTGAAGTAAGTGAAAAATAATAGAGATTTTGTCCAATCCACGTAGGTCTAGGTACTAGGTAGGTATATGAGTATGAAAACATAAATCCCAATTTTCACAGAAATTGTAAAAATATTTGCCAAGAGTGTCTCTTTCTACCTCTGAAATATCCGGGGTGCTCGCAATCGCAATAATTTTCGTTTTACTTTGTTCTGTTTATACATATATCGAGGTAGGTTTTTGTAGAAAAAAAAAACACATTTCAACATTTCTAAAAATGATCTATCTTTTAAAAAAATCTAATTCAATCTTGAAATGATTCAAGTAAATACGTGTATTCTTCATTTATAAAAAAAATAACCAGCGAGAATTTTCCACAAGTTTTCACTTTAAAAACGAGACTTGGCAAATGATAACTGGTATGAAACTCCCAAAAAGTGTGAATTTCGCTCAAAACGCATAAAACATCATGGTTTTTGGTCAAAAATTATCTTTCAAAATTAAAACTATTTCAATTTTAATTGAAAATCCCAATTTTTTGGTCAAAAGTCACAATTTTCGGTCAGAAATTACGAAAATCAAAAATTTGGGGTAGAAATTATACAAACCGTAATTTGTGACGAAAATTTCAATTCTTGGTCGAAAATTACGATTTTTGTCAAAGATTACACTTTTGTTCAAATGGGCACCTACGCTACCTAAAACCATTCTTGATAAAAAAAAAAAAATTGATAAAAAATCACAGTGTCGTTGGATTTAGAAATTACAAAAATCGCATTCCTGGGAAATTAAATTTTTTAATCTCAAAATCAATTTTTTGATCAAGGATTCCAATTTTCAGAAATCACAAAAATCACAATTTTCACAAATCACAAAAATCATAAAAATCACAAGTTTTGGTCGAAAATTTAAAAAATTACAATTTTAATCAAAAATTCCAGTTCTAGATCGAAAATAAAATTATGCCAAAGATTACATTTTTGGTCGAGTACAGTGCAGACAAGAAACAACTACTTACTTCTGATAAATACAAAATTTTTGCTCAAAAATCACAATTTTCGGTAATTTTTGACTAAAATTACATTTTTTTTTTTTTTGATAATTTTAACCAAAATTATGATTTATGGTTATTTTTGACTGAAATTACAATTTTTGGTCAAAGGTAATGTTAGATCAGAATTCAGAAATCACAATTTTTTCATCAAATCTCAATTTTGGTCAAGAAAGTTACAATTTTTAGCCAAGAAGTCATAATTTTCAGTCAAAATTACAAAAATTTTCAAATAATATTTTTTCTAATTATCTGATTTTTTTTAAAATTTACTTTTCGTCAAATTTGTTTTTTTTTTCAGGTCCAGGCCCATTTTGACACTTCCCCATCTACTTTTAGTGCAAAAAAATTCGAAACGATCTACCCTACTCCTCGTCCTCACTCAATATATGTAAGTACTAGGTATTTAACCAGTTTTTCGACAAAATTAAAATTATTTTCTTTCACTCCATCCTAATTATTGCTCAACGCCTATAGACCAGTAATAGTATAGTTTTTCACCTTTTTTCAAATCAATATCTTGAAGAACTTTAGCCTCTTTGGCAACTTGCTCTTTTGAAAGTTTACTTTTCTGACAACGATCCGGCTGTATGGAAAATATAAACGAAAAATATAAAATCTTGTTAATATTGTACCATTCTCCAGTTACAAATAATTTTGATGACGGACCCAACAATACGTCAGCATGGCTCGTTGATAAGCTGCATCTTCTTTATTGAAATTTTTCAAATCTTCTTCAATCTTAGTTCCATAATCTTTTTAAAACAAAGAAAAGCATTAAGTAAGTATTAGACATACGCAGCACTTCTGTTATATGTTGAAATTGAAAAAAAAATCACTCAACTCTTATTGTAAGATTCCTGCATGAGTTTTTTCATTTCATTATCATTTGCACATAACACCTCTTCTATGCCTCCTACTTCCTTCCATTCTCGAGTGATGGTCTTACGAACAACGCCAGTTAAAATGTCTTCAAAACTTGTAAATGCCATATCGTATAATTTATCCAAATTGTATTGGGTTTTTTTGCCAATCAATCTTTCTAAGTCGGCTTTTTTAGTCTCCCACGAATATCCATACTTGCCTCTGTTATGACGTACCTATCAAGAACATAGTTTTATTTCAAGTAAAAAAATTTTGTCGCGTGTATGTAGGTACCTAGGTAGCACTAGGTGTAGGTACCTGTAATGTTTGATTTAGGTACCTTACCTAAGAAGTATAATAATGAGTACTAAAGAGTTCCCTTATTTGTTTGCGTTGATCTAAGGATCTGTGAAAAAGGAGTCTGGCCGTTCCCGCATCATCATTTAAATCTTTGAGCAGTTTATCTACATCACATTCGCAACAAAAATTTGGCCATGGGTTTGAGGAAGGATCACGAATTAATTCCGACTGCGAATAAAAATTGATATTACATAATATTGAATAATATATAAGGTAGGTAAGTAACAAACATCTACAAGCACTCGTACTCAACTACTCATCCATTGTTACTTACCTTAGACACTGAATACTGTGTGAATAATAATAAAGTCATAATTATGACTTGTAACGAAGTCATGATGATTACTCGATTTACTGAACAGTGAACACCATAAGTGAAAAATCATACCTACTTACCTTTGGCAACTTTTTCACCATTTTATTAAGACCTATCTTCCTACCTATTGGTTGTTCAACAATTGCGTCAATATGATTGCTATTCTAAAATGATTAATACTCAGGTAGGTACGTTGAATAATACAGTCCAACTAAGTCAATGATAAGTGATTGTCAAAAAAATTTTATGCCGAAAAATTCAAAAACTTGATTTCATTTCACAATTGAGTCAATATGATTGCCATTCCGAAATCATCAATATTTAGGTAGGTACGTTGAATAATATGTACAGGTTTCCTAAATTAAATTAATTCACGTTGTAATTTGAAAAACATCACCTGTTTTGATTGCTTTTTCTCATGAAAAATGATTATCGAGCAAATCTATAATCCTGAAAAATTCAAAAAATTGATTTACGACAGATTTCTTTGCTGAGCTTGAATGTGAAAACAATTCGATTTGCGTTTTCAAATCTCGATCGGAAAAATAATTGATAGGAATTATGCACTGCACGTATTGAAGATTGTGAGATATGCGTAGAAATTATACTTCAGTACCTAGTACCTACTACCTACCTAGTACCTACCTATATTAGTTTTTACTATAGATACCGAAATGTAAAAGTGAAGAATTGATGTATACGAGTAAAAATCACATTTGAAGGGCTGATCTGATTATTTATTTTAAGACGTGAAAAATAATTGCCTATTCTTTATATATGTACTTTTTTCAATTGGTTATTTTATCAATTTTTTTATAATATATGAGGAGTTTCGTTTCAAAACGCAACAAAAAATTTGGTTCATATCAAAACGCGACATCTTTTTCCCCCCTCCCCTCCAATCCTCCTTGAGGTACGAGTGCGAAATGACCCCAAAACATGTAGCTGGGCTTCTAAGCTTTCCAATGAGACCACCCCGAGCCAAAACCCCCCACCCAATTTTGAATGACAGTTTTTTTGCGATTTCCCAAAAATTAGGTCTTCGGAGATGTTGCGTTTTGAAACGAAACTCCTCATATTTTTTTAATGTTGAATTTTGATATTTAAAGTTTTTAAATAATCGTCTGATTTTTTTTCATTAGGTAGGTACACGTTTTCATTTTAAATACTTATTTATCTTTATATAATCACTGTGTAGTTATGGTTTTACTCGTAATATTTTGAAACTGTTTATGTAGTTGAAGTGTTTTTTTTTGTTAGGTACCTATTTGTTTTCATTTATTTATTTTTTTTCAATCCGCTCGTTGTAATTCTTTTTGGTAATTTTACACAAAATGTTTACAACAATCGCGAAAACCATATTTTAAAACTAAATAGGTAAATGAATTTTCAAGAAATCTATGTTTTTTCGCAGAGATACCGAATAGCTTCTAAATACGTTTTTTCCGTGGGAACTTCTTTCTGTAAGTAATTTAAAAATTCAATATTAGGTATACCAATGTATGAAAGAACGGAAAAATTATAAATTTTCAAAATTTACCCATAATCACTATTTAGTGTTTTAGATCCTAAATCAGTAATCATCGATCATCGATTTACCTTTAAACGCTGTGTGAAAGTTTGACCCTTACGGTGTTGAAAATTATTCAATACGCAATTCAGATCTCGCTCACATCAGCTAGATTGGTACGTTTTATAGTTCACCTAAAATTGATTTACTTATTAGATAGGTACTTTTTAAATTAAAACACACATGTCACCGATTTCATTGCTCATCTGATGAAAATTTACTATCGAAAGAATTTAATGAAAAACACTTACGATTTTATTACATAATACTTTCTATCTGATCCCCATTCTAAAAATGGACATTAATTTTATGATCTATTCGAATACGTTATCTTTCTAGTTGACAATTTGTTGTATATGTACGCATACTTAATAATGGCAGTATTTTCAAATAATCGTTAATATCAAATCTCATTACCTACCTCAAGTTTAATAAATAGAAAAAAATTCAAAAACCTGAAAAATTTATTATAAAATTCATACAATACAAAAACACACGAAGTGGTAAGACTTGAGAATAAAATAAAAAAATAACACGATAAAATAACAAACAATATACTCGGTACACAATGAAAATACAGGGAAAACGAAAATTTTAAATTCATGAGAAAAATAGGAAAAGAAGAGATCTAGAAAATTGCTCCTACTTGAAATTTTTCTTTTATTATCAGGCTATTGCAACTGTAGATAATAAAATTTTTAAAAAATAAACTATATTTTCAGAAGTTTCGTGTAAGAAACGGAATGGAATCTGGGACATTTACAAGTATAAAGACATTTGTCATAATTGAATGCTAGGTCGATATTGCAATCGCAACGGAGGATTCTGGAATCTCCATCTCGTTACGTAGACAAATTTTAGAGTGTGATCTTTTCCCAGTAGTTCGTTATTGCAAAGAATGTCCACCTGAAATAGTTCCAAACGTTGATAAAATGTAACATGAAATGAGTACAATTAATCAACAAGTAATAATTTTCAACTTACATCTCGGTACTTCTCCATTCCATCACAAACGTATTTTGCGATGAATTTTTTAATTTGAGTGACCGTTGCTTGGGAAGATACCCTGATGTATTTTCGTTTGAGAGATTTCAAGTGATCGGTGGCTATAGATTCTAGGCTTATATTAACCTGATTGGTTAAAATTCAAATGATTAATTCGCGATATTCAATTTTATTCTATTTTAGACAAATAAAATATATAATCACTTGTTCATCAAAACGATGATAATCGGATTCGGCTCCTTTTTCTTTAGTCTCTTCCTCTTTAATTTTAGCATTTTCTAAAGGCATTTCTTTCGGATACGGCAAACCACGAACCCGGTAGAATTCTCGTTCTCGATTTATCTCATCTAAATAAACAACATATTTTTTGTGTAAAATTTAAATTAGTCATCATATTTACGTAATATAATCGCGTCATACTTTCTTCTAATCCAGGTACTAATTTATAAACCATATCTTGCATAGTTCTATCAAAATTAATATAATTTAAAGGATGACTCTGGTGGATTACAAGATCGCAGGTGGGACACGTATTTTCTTCTTCCAAATGCTTCACCACGCAGCTTTTGCAAACTGTAAAAATATATCAATTTCAATTGGAATTTACGTTCTAGAAAATCATACCTGATTCCAAGAGTTTGAAAACGTACAAGTATGTAAGCATTCTGTCACTGTGGTGGCATCGATTAAATATCCTCTGCAGATGGTGCATGTTATATGAGGATTCAGCGTCTTTATTTTTATAATCCGTTCTCCCATCATTGGAACGGTTCTAAAAAGAAAGAAAAAAAGAATTCATATCATATACAAGTTAACATGAAAAACTGAGAGTAGTAGAAAGGCAGGAGGTCTGAGCCTCTACACGATAGTAAAATAACAACAAATTTCAATTATCTCTTTCAAAAATATGGAAATCAAGATTTCTTAAAGATGACACAAACAGTACCAGTGAATATATCGTAATAGAATAGAGATTCAAATCACTTTTTTGTGAGCTTTTATAAATTGAATACGAAAGGTAAAAAAGCTCCATTGTTTTAAATCTTTTAATAATGGAAGTACAAAAACACGTCATCAGAATACACAGACATTAAAGAATGATGAACTTACTTCGTGACTGGGTCTACCAGAAAATGGAATTTAAAAAAGAACAGGAATTAATCCAACTAGAAATAATTTTAATTAATAAATTTAATCTTCGTTGACTAAAAAACTTCTTGTTATCTTTGAAAAAGAAAATTGTAATCAATTTTTTTATAAACAAAGATAGTTCCGCTAATCGCCATTATTTTTTGGAGCGCTACGTATCAAATCAACTCGGTTGGCTCATTGGCTGTGGGTTTTGCTATTCGGACCCAATCTCGATACCCGGTCGTGAACGATTCAATTCTTTACTCATCTGAAATTTTTCTAAGTCCTTATCAGTACTACTGCATTCGGCGATGATTGCTATTTACATTAATTACTTCGGCGCATTAATTATTAATTAATGCGCCGAAGTTGACGATTATGAAACAGAAATCAACAATTTTTCAATAAAGTTTGTTCCTTCCAAACATTTTTTTATTCAACGATTCAAAACAAAATGACTAATCTCTATCTCCATTGAATGTCGCTATCGCTATCGAAAGAAAAAACTTCAAAAAAATCTGTTTCTGTTTTAAAAAATTATGAAACTAAAACGAAAATGATGAAACACGTTTCACTTTTTTACTTCGTTTCTCTAGTTTACTTACGAATTACGATTATTGTACGTTTCCTTCAATTGCTTACTTTCCGATAATAGCTAAGCTGAGATATTGAATTTTGCTTACGTATTACGTATTATGGTAAATGAAGACGAATTTTATTTCAAATAATAAGAAGAAAAAAGGTTTAAAATGAATAATATTATTTTGTACTATTAGAAAAAATACTTGGAGGAATTAAATAATTACAATATACATAAAATCATTCTGCGGAATGCAGATCATTGAAAATTGAAATTGATCAAGTCCGACTTAGTCAATTTCAATTTTCAATGATCTGCATTCCGCAGAATGATTTTATGTATATTGTAATCATTTAATTCCTCCAAGTATTTTTTCTAATAGTACAAAATAATATTCAATATTCATTTTAAAGTTTAAACGAAGTCCACAGAATCAAGATGTTCGAACTCGGGAGTCATTCTGACTTAATCATGAGCGACCGGGTATCGAGATTGGGTCCGAATAGCGAATCCCATTGGCTGTTGGATTGGCCGATTGGCGATGGCGCCGAACGCCGATGGCGAAGTTCACGGAAAATTTGAAAGCGTTCACGTTCGCGTTCCGTCGAAAATAAATTGTCCATTGTAAATTGTAAATTGTAATCAGACGTTGCAGAGTATCTCCAAGGCCTACATGATTGGAATAACTCAAAAAATGGCCAAAATGACCGCGAGGTTTTGAAATGCAGCAGTCTCATCTCATTCACATACTTACAATGAAAAATTCAAAATTACAATTTTAAAAAATGGCCAACAAATAAAATACAAGAACGAAAAAATGTTTATTTGGTTTTAGTTTTTCGTTTACGTTTAAGATTTTTCATCACTTCAGACGCAGAAAATTCGATAGGATCCAATCGATGAGATGGTAACTGATACTTCTTAACCTTTCTCTTGTTCTTTTTCCTGAAAAAGAAATCACAAATTCGATCATCAGCATACCATTCTAAGTAAAAAGTTGCCGAAGAGAAATAGGTAAACTCACTTGAATTGAGGCTTAACAACTTCTATCAAGCTTCGTTTTTGCAAACTGAGGAATTTATCTTTCAATATGTTACCAGCAGGGATTATTTCTCTCAAGCTACCGGTCAATTCATTGACTTCGGTAAAGCTGTGATCATTTCCAGCAAACTTATTCCTACCGACACGTCTGGGTTGAGCAAGTTTTTCAGCAGCTTTCTTGATTCGTTTCAGTTCTCTTTTCTTCTGCTTCTTCTCAGTCTGGAGTACTTCATTCATAATATCTCTTATTCTAAAAATCGTTTAAAAAATTAGACAACCGAACTGAAAATTGACAGAAAAAGATTCAGATTTTATAATTAAACTTACTTGCTGATATCTTGAACTTTCTTTTTCTGCTCTTTAGCTTCTTGCCTCTGTAATTCTTCTTGTTTCAACTTGAGCAGTTTCTTTCGTTGTTTGATGGTTTTCTTCTTTTCTCTTGTTACAGGAGGATTAATAGCTTTATATTCACCATCACTGGAGTCACTTTCGTCTTGAAGTTCATTTTCAGCGTTCGCACCGATTGGCAATCCTTCAGACATTTCCGCTAACCAATTTTTCTACACAGAAGTTCACAATCATCGTTGTAGTCCATTTTTTCATAGTGGATAATGAAATTTAATGGGAAATATTTTACCTCATTCTGTTCTTCAGTTATTTGTTTGAATAGATTTTGGGTTACTCTATCCAAATGAGCCTCTTTCTTCTGAAGGTCTACTTCTTTCTCAGCAACTTCGTTCACCAACGTCAAATGATCTTGGAAAGTTGGATTATACGATATACCAGGATGAGGTACTTCGAAAGAAGAGACATCGGTGACAACTTTCTCCGGTCGATAATTTGACGATTCTTTGAAACAGCTGACATTTCTAACGGTATGCAAAAGCGTGTTTTCATTCATCCAGTTCTTCAATTTCGATAATTTAGATTCATCTGCGTGGATTTATTTGAATTAGGTTTCGAGTAGACTACTTTTCGGCGTTAAATTGAACTTGAGATAAATACCTGGAGTTTCCTCCCATAAATCGTTACCAACGGAGACTTTTCGTTTAGGTTTTCCTTTTAATTGACTAACGCGTTGTTGAAAATACTTCGATAATTGTTTAAATTCTTTTTTCTTGAGTATTCCAGCTTTTCTGCGTGTTTCATTTTTTTTCTTTAGAATGGGATGTTGGCGTTCTTCTTTTGATCGTATGGTATTTCTGAAATTCAAATAATTATCAAATAAAGGAAAAAGATTCAGTCACTGAACAAAGTACCTTTTAACAAGAGGATCTGGAACCGCAGAAGTATTTTCCAAAGGACTGAAACATTTCAACGGCTGATTTCGAGCTTTCTCTTTCTTTGATTCGAACAACGATGGACGAATAAGAGTCGAAGGTTTAGTATCGATAGTGAACAAATCGCCATCTTTACGTTTATCGAAAGGAGTTCTATAACAGAATAATTATTAATAACTAGGTTAGCTTTCATTTGAAATCAAATTACAATAGAATCTTACCCCAGACGTTCTTCCAATCTCTTATCATCTAGGAATGCTTCGACGTCAGAAACATCGACGTGTTTTCTCCACGAACTTTTCAGCTTTTTGGACACTTTCTTTTTGGTTTTCATGTTTAATTTAATTAAATAACACCTTTGAATTGCGAAAACTTTATTCAAAAGGTGGAAAAGAAAAAATAATAAACTGATAAGAAGATATCAGCTATCGTTGTTTCTCCCATCTCGTGTTGTATTCGCCGATGAGCAGCCGATGCGAACACGTGGTTGACATGACGTCATCATGTCGCGATTTTTCAAAAAATAATAAAATAAGATATTGATAATTTTAACTTTTGCTGAACTTTATTCGTCTTTGAACGTTATAAAGATGAACACTTATAATTCAAGTTGCCATTTCTTGATCGATTGTCAATTTTCACTTTTCAATGGCACCATGGCACTCGCCAACGCAGTTTACTATCAAAAAATGGATCAAATCATCATAAATTTTCCGAGGTCATAGGCATAGGCTATGGGTTCATTTTTGGTGCATTTCAACTCGAAATTAATTTCTTTAAGGGTTAAAATTTTCAATGCTCGTTGGGACACTTACTGGCTCCATCATAATGTGATGAGATCCCATTAATAAAATTTTCTAACAAAAAATTAAAAGGAGCAGCTGATTACTTATTTCAAGTAATTTTTCTGCTATGTTTGGCATGGAAATTATGAAGCTTACTTTTCCAACCCTCATGAAAACTTGGATAAACAATAACGGTTATTCCATAAGACCAGTAAGAGAATCCGTAAAACAACTTTGAATGAAATCAGAAGATTTAATTAATTTTTGGTTTGAATTAATAGGTATTGGATAGATTTCTCCAATCATTTTCCAAGCCTTCTTCAACCCATTTTATTTTATCCAATATTCCCGAAACCACCTTCACAAAATGACTACGACAATGAAAATAAATAATGTATTACAAAATGACTGACAATACGACATACGTACAATATCATCGACATGAATGATGAAACAATTGTATTATTTCTAAAATCAAAAACATACTTCATGACAAGATTATCACAAAAGCGTAAAATAAAATTAAATGCATGGGAAGTGATTATTAAAAAAATTAAAAAGGTGACCAAAAAACGAAGTTACATTTCAATCTGAGTGATTCGGTGTAATAAACCGATTGCTCTACACATTCGTACAAATGAACAGTACAGCAGATATTTTTCAAATATAAAACGTGGACTAGGAAAAAGCAATATGAAAGAGATTTAAATAAAATTGATAAATCATAATGATAGGAAAATCAACAACGCTTATTCGCTACAAACTATAAGTGCTTTTAAAAAGTACATAAAATCGTATTTCACAAAAGCTTCATACGCAAATCGAAGCGTACTTTTCTCACTTTTCATTTAAAAATCGTATCAAAACAAACCATAAAAAATGTGAAATATGAGTACTAAATTAACTAAGATGGTAAATAAGTTCGAAGCACTTAACGTTATCCACTCAGCCATTCCAAAACAAGAAAACAATTTGGTACGACGACTAGAGTACAGTAATTTTGACCTTAGCTTTTTCCTCGGTTTCCTTCGTAAATAATACGTTTCAAGTGGTTTTAATCACAAAGCTACAAATTTTACAAAATAAAAACGACGCGACGTTTTTTTTCTTATAAATGAATTCTCCTATACAAATAAGAATCTCTATACTACAGATTATAATAACAAGAACAAAAACAACGAATTATAACTGAATTTGATATCAAAATGTGATACGATATTAAAATTCAAAACGATAGAAATCTTCAGTACTTCATAGAAAATGTTGGCAAAATATGAAAACAATGATACAATGATATTATACAAACATACAACGTATCTATACACTCTACAACATTTTAAGTATTTTTGCAAGATCATCGATTAACGACCGACTGTAAGTATAAAATTTCCGAAATGAAAACTAAAAACGATAATCAAATCTGAGGAACTGCGACTGTACTTCAGGAATTATTTGTACCAAGAATGAAGGTGATTTTTTCAATCGATGGAATCTACCGGATCCACTTCATCATTTTTCTTATTCACTGAGACGTGATTGTTGCATAGTGAAGTTTTAGTGGAATCGTCGCTTTCATCACTGCTCGCTGAGCTACGAATATCTCCTTCGAGCTGAAATCATCGAAGGATTAATTTAATTACTCATGTTGAATTAGGGTAATTTTTGATGAAATGTTTGCATTAGGGGATCCAGGCCACTAAAACAGAAGTACCAGTGTTTTTTTTTTAAAATAGTAGTGTGTCATAATTATCGATCTTTCTCGCATCATTTTATTTTATATCAAATAACAATTAAGAACTTCTAAAAAGAGAACAATTCTTCAAAAATCAAATGATTTTCAAAAAATGGGCAATTTAATGAAGTTTCAAAAAATTAACATTGTTTCCAAACAAGCAATGCATCAAATGATAGAAAATTTTCTTTAAAAAAAGAACATGTTTTCAAAAATGATTAATAATTTTCCAAAAAAAAAAAAAACATGAAAAAATGATTGATTTCAAAAATTGTAGTTTTTCAAAAATGCCTGATAACTTTCAAAAAATGACCAGTTTTAATATCAAGACAATTTTATATAAAATGAATAATTGATATTTTGTTCTTGAGAGAAGAATAATTCTCCAAAAATAGATAATTTTTCAATTCCAAAAATTGTTGAACTTTTTTTCAGATAAAATTACTTTTTCTAAAAAGTAGAATTATAAAGATTGGAATTTTTTAAAATATAGTAATATTTTTTAAAAATGAGTAGGTATCTTAGTGGGACAGTTTTCCAAATATGAGTAAGTTCAACTTTCAAACCAAAGCAAAGATTCTTTTCAAAATTTTTCATCATTCTTCTCTCCATACCAATAATCGATTTTTTGATACAAATCTGGAAAATGATTCAATTTCAAGAAAAAATTCCAAAATCGATAAAATATTTCATTTTTTTGTGACTTCAAACAAATTTTAATTTCTTTTCAGATTTCTAAAGTCACCTTTTTGTAGAAAAAAAAACTTTGATCCCTGAAACTATTATTTCCTAAACTGAATTCAACTGTACATCTTTGTGCATCAGTGTGAGTGGGAGGGGGAGACACTGAGCCACGGCACACAGCTGGATCCGCCAATTAATTTCTGTAATATTCACCTGGCCCTTATTCCATGTTCTATAGGCAAGCTGTAGAATCAATTTCGTCCAGAAAACGTGCAATATTAATAACAATATGAGTAACCCATTGAAAATGTAATACGCTGGGAACATCATTCCGGCCACATAGGGAGCTTCCAACGTCGTGCTGCAAAATTCACCGAATTAGAGGAATTCGTATACAATTAATATACACTACGGCTATTCACCTTCGCAGAATCCATAATGGAAAGATAATTATTCTAGTACCGATCCAAACGGCCATAAAAATGGCAAATAACACAGTACAAATATTATCGTATTTCGCATATTTGGCAGCTTTCGTACCCTGCAACAAATGAAGACAATTAGATCATAATTCGTAGAATCTGTAATTAGCTGAAATCGATAAAAATCATACACAGAATCGAATTTCTCTAACGAGCGAAACCCTCATAACAACCATCATTTTCAAACGTGAAATTATTCCACGATTTCATAAATTAGACATTTCCTTTCCCAACTACGTACGTAACATCCTACTGTGCAATTTTATTGACGATAAAATATAATTTTTTTTAAAAAAAAGTTAAAATCATCGGTGTACTTTTACATGTGTCAGTACAGCATTAAAAAAAACTGATAACAAAATAATTATCAAAATTACACCGCTGATTAACGATCGGTGAAATACTATGGACATTAAGATTGATGAAATATGACGCAATCAACAGGAAATGACAATAACTGATTAAAAATATTATGGACAGTCGCCAAAGCACTGGAATGATAGGTTTTGACCTTGGATTAAAATCGATGAGTGACCTTGCCTGAGACTACACTGTACACTAATCAGTTCAATATGTAATCTAAATTTTTTTCATTCTTAATTAATGCAGGCGACGTTAAATTTAAATTTTCGAAATTCTTATTCTATTTGGAATGAATTCTTTAGTGCGAGTGTCACTTTCTTTCACCAAAAATGAAAATAAAAGTTTTACGAGAATTTATAATTTACTACATGACGTATCCCGCGTTCTCTATCTAATATCTGTCGGTTGTAGGTCATCGGTAATTTGAATATTATGTTTGGTAGTTAAAATACACTCATTATTTAAAACCATTTCCATGCTTTGAAAATTACCAGTATTGTTAAGTTTTAGTAAATACGATAAGTAATTTTCAATATGGTTATGTAACTGTAGGATTTTTTTTTCAGTTCACGCCTCACGGCTTTCGTCTTATAATTCGATTCGTTGTAGGAATTATTTTAATTATAAAAGTTTCAAGCAAGTAGGACCAAAAATTGATTTGGTACAATGAAATATTCTTCTTGGCCCCAAAATGGCATCACCACTTTTTCCAGAGTTGGGTACCCTTGAAAAATGGTTATTTTTACGATTTTCTCGTCATCTCTGACGATTTTCAATCGATTAAAACAAAAATTGATGAGTAGTAATTTTTCAGGGGTTTTGACCCCAAAAATGATCTTCAAGTGAAGTTTGAAGATTTCAAAAGATCGTGAAAATGACAAATATGAGTAAAAAATTAAAAAACCAAGCAAGGTTGAATATATTCTGTATCTATCTGAATTTTTTCAAATTTCAAGGATGAATACCTAACACTTGGAAATTAATTTTGAAAATGTTTATTTTCTTTCATTCTTTACCTGAATTGAAGAAAAGAAATGATTTAAGGCAAGGTTCGCATCAAACAGGCCAAATAACCCCCTTACGAACTATTTGAGCAACCATTTTAATCGCAGTCTAAAACTCTTTTTTGTTCGTTGATTTTTACAACAGAATTGAAAAAATAAATTTTCAGAATTCGATGACCATTTTATCAAAATTCTCGATATCAAATTTATTTTTACCTCGATTTTTCAAATTTTCATGTTTTATACGAAAAAAATGGGCAAATGAAAAAAAAAAAAACGATTTCTGAATTCACGTTCAGCACGTCCAGACATTTCGATAAATGCTCTTTTTTGGATTATTTTGATGAAATTTTCAAAATTTACTTTTGGGTGGTATTTTATCAATTTGTCATAAAAATCAACGAAGAAGGGAATTTCAGACGTTGATTAAAATGATTAAACCAGCGTAAAAAATGGGATATTTTAGCTGAACATTAATTTAATGTTAGTTTTTCAATTTGGGAATTTCTTTTCTTCAATTCGGTAAAAAAATCTGCCTTCTAAGATTTTTGAAAGTGTCGATCAACCAAAAAATCTGAAAAAATTCAAGAGGATGCAGAACACATCCAAGCACATGAAAAATTCTATTTTATACTTTATTTAAATTTTCCTATTTCACGAACTTCTAAAGTTTTCAAAATCTATAATTTCAAAATTACGATTGGCATCGAAAAATGAGAAAAATTTTATGACTATTCAATTATTCATAATCCTTTGCAACATCACTCATTATTCACCAAGTTTTATTCTTTTCGATTGAAAAAAGCCTAAAATGAAGAGTAAAGAGTGAAAGAACACATTTTTCAACTCTAGACCAAGTTTTAGGGACGTGATTTTGAGTCAAAACTCGAGTATTATTGAACCGAAACGATTTTTGGAAAAAATCAACAAATTAAATCCCTACAGTCTTAATTTTTTCTTCTCATACTCACATCTAAAATACAATCGGCAGCATCATGTATAACCAGAACCAACGTCCCAACTCTGTGTAAATTACAAATCCACGAGAAAGACAGCAACACGATAGTAGCTATGTGGTGAATAAACATTTGCCAGAAATCTTTCCTTTTCACGTCGAAAAACTGTGAAAACGCTAGAGACCAATAGAAAGCCAATGAGATCATATAATACCACCATACGTCCGTCGTAACACCCTGTGAATTAAAAATACAAAATGCACCGTGTCATCACCCTCTATAATTAATCTTAATCATACACAAAGCTTGTACTAATCATTGAGGGTTATAGTTCACCTTACAATGTAGGAAGCATTTTACTTACTTGATAAGGATATCCAATCCAACAATGGTCGATATTCCAAAACCATGGTTTATCCCATAACACCACCAGACCGTAAATAAATGAGCTTGTGTAATATAAACTTCTCCAACTGTAATAACATTCGTTTTTTTAAATTTACTAATATCGATTTTAGCGATAAAATTCTTACTCGAAATTGTGTACATAAATACATAAATTCCTATCTTATTCTAAAATAAACAATTCTACGTAAAGTATGAAGTTACACTTTCGATAAAAGTTTCAAATTGACGCATTTTTTAATCTGATAAAGGTGCTCATTGACGAGGAAAAAACATTCGTGGGTCAAAATACACTTTTTTCCGACACGTTTCAAGGATATTGTTTTCCTCACTAAATAACGAGATTCTTTATGAACGAACCGTGGATTGATTTTCAAAAGATTTAACACAATGTACTTAATACCGGTTTCGCTATTCTTTCGATACAGTTCCAAAAATTCCTAGACAATAGAAGGTGTAATAATGTAGAAACATTCACCAATATGAGCGAGCTTTTGTTATTCATTAATTTAGTATTAATTTAGATTGAAAGAGAGGATTTAGGTAGAAAATGACGGTATTATCGAGAATTACTGTTCAAGATATGGAATCCTTCCACGTACAAATGTTTCTTCCAAATTCATCAAATTCCACAGAATACGATAAAATTAAACGAAACGTATTTTCCAAATTTATTGCTAATCGTTATTTTTCGTGGGAATCGAGTACACAAAACAGCAACGCACGTGTACCGGCTTCCACCGAAGAAAAAAAGCAGAACCCGGACTACGAATCGACCTCTCAAGCCAAAAAAGTTGCAACTTTTCGCGTGTTTTCGATTCAAAAGCTTTCAATAATCTGCAATCACATCGAGACCAACTTGAAACTGTATAATAATCGATCCTCGTTAACAACATACAACATTCGACGTTTAATAATGACGCCGAGAGCTAAAATTAATCACTCTGACTCATTTCGAAATTAGCATCGATGAAGCACCGAAAACAAACCGGCATGTTTTCGCGTGGTTTGATAACCAAGGAAATTACCTATTTTCGCAAAATTTCACCAACGTGCTGGGCTTCCCTTGTAATTTCTTTTGACGATGCCATCTCTGGACTTGACGGACGGTCCAATCTATGCGTTTAGAAAGTCCTAGGACGACGTTGTGATCCCAGACCGATGTATCTTTGTAGGCGTTCTCGAGGACAACGTTATTCTGTAGTTTTTTCTTTTTGGAATTTTTAATTCCTAGTTTCAGTCCGAGAGGTGCAAAGCAAAATCTAAAACGAAAGACGATTAAAATGCATCGTTCGATAGGATGTGATAAGATGTCAAATACGTAACTTTTAACTTACTTTTCCAATACAATTCGAATCAATAATATAAGGAATGCTAAGGCGATAGGGTAAATATATAAATGCCGGTAATCGGTGCAATTGTGGCCGTATTTAGGATCTAGCTTATCCCATGTGAATCCCGGAGGTAACCAGATCTTCTTACTCCAGAAGAAATCCGAAGCTACACGATACACGCTGTAAATTTCTTCAGAGAATACACATAAAGTGGTATAAATTCCCATGACAACGGGACACTCCGAAATGAGAAAAATTAACGCTAAATGGTAAAAATTCGAAAATTCATTAATCAGGATATTACATAACAACTTGCACTTGCATTTACCGGGAATCAAACACGCCTTAATCTTTTCAAAACGTTAGAACGTCCACGGACACATGATAAAGTTGGAATACGTTACACGAATGAGTGCTGCGCGACGTTATCACGGGCGAATGTTTGCGTAAGACCAACCACTACAAACACACTAACGAAGCATCGTACGACTACAAATTGGTTGGAGGGAGAAAACACGCAGCTGTTGAATCTGTTCCCCGATTCTAGACGACAAACGTCGTTCATTTTCCTACGAGTGGTTGGAATTTTTTCGAAAAAAATGAATCTGCTGCTCCGGGGGCACTTCTGTAAAAAAAATTGTACCAAATTAATCAATCACGAGCAAAATAAAACGATTAAATAATCAGAACGTTGTTCAGAAGCGTATAAATGTAGCAAGTTTAATTTTAGGTGTTCTTTTTCTTCGTCTCTGACTCTGAGTATGAATTCAACCGCAGATTTAAATTATACGTGCCACAGACGATCTCGCGACAATCAAATTATTAAACCATTAAAATTTTACGCACAGAATTTACGATTGCTCGATTTGGTAGATTACACACGAAGGTATTCGAGCGTGACAAAAAAATTGCCTGAAAAACGACATGTATGACATGAACAATGCTGGTTTTTTCAACGTTGAAGCAAATCAACATCGAGTACTTTGTATTCCAAACGTTGGTTAGAAATCTTCGACGAAGGAAAAAATACTACAATACATGATATATAGACCTACAAAACGATAAACAGTTTCTTATACCAACACCGCATTCGTACTGTGTAGTAAAAATAATCGAGCAAACAATTCGAATTTCGAAGCCTACCTACATAAAAAATTCAGATCGAGTGAGAATCGAGAAATCAACAATTGACTAAACAGCCCACAAAACTACAAAATTACTTCTGTATAAATGAATTCAGTGGCTCTGGAAGAAAAAAACAGAAAAAAAGAAAAGATGAATTATTCGATTCCGTTATTTAGAAGATAACTCATTTCATAATATTGTTTAAAATATTTACAAAGTACCTACTTACGTTTACATTACCAATTTAATCATCTCATAGAATTTATTTAAGAATTAAATGATTAGGTACTTAAAATGCTTATGTAATATTTGTGACTAACTTTTCTCACTCTTCAACTAGAACTTTAAGTTTAAATAGGTAGCTGTAGGTACTGAATACATATTAGGTATTGTAACAGAATACATACCTAGTTACCAATACCATCATTTCGAAAAATGAACTTCAGCGCCTGAAATTTTGGATATGCAGTATGTGGTCTATTATGGGTTACTTCTGATTTTTTTTGGGCTCGAAATTTTACTTTGAGTTGAGATATGTACTTTCCTTGTAAGAGTTTTCTTAAAAATTCATTTTGAAAAAGAATCTTCAAAATTTTTAATCGTTCTAGTTCAAACGAAGAAAAAATTACAAAATTCCTCCAATTTCATTGAGAGGTTCACTGAGGAGACTAAAACTGAAAACATCACAAAACCACAATAGACGGTCTCATGCGTTGTTTTAGTAAATGATAAGATCGAATTCCGATTCAATTTTTCGATTTGATTCTTTCAACCCTTCGTACTTCAAAATCAAGTTTAAAATTTAAAAAAAAATCAACTCCAAGATTCAACCCTCCTCCCTCCAGAAAATACATAAGAATAGCTTAGGTATTGTAAATTTTTTATGTATTTTAAAATAATTCGGATCAAGTGAATCAAAAAATGAAATTGATTAAAAATTCGAATTTATATCCTCGAAAACGTTACAGAGGTGTTTTAAATATTTTTGAGTTTGACCTAAATGAAAGGGTACGGAGGAAGGGGGGGGGGACAATGAAAATCCTTGCCAGTTTTTAGATCTTTCTGACCATAAATTTTTTCAAAATAGAACACTTTTTTCACGTTGATTGAAAATTTCAAAAAAAGAAATTCTTGTTTTTTGAAGTGATACCAAAATTCTAGTAATTTTCTGTATTTTTTAAAAAACCTTTCTTTTGCCAAGAGTAATACCATGCTAGAGAAGAATTTTAGTAACTTCAGCTGTTTTGACCTATATTTTCACTCAACCTTGAAAATACTTTATCAAAGAAGAAAAAAGTTTGATTTTAAAAATTTAACAGTTATTCGATCACGGGCAAGAGAAGGGAGGGGCGGAGAAGTGAACAAGATGAAAACTGAATTTAATTTAGGGATGCACCCTTCATTACCTACCGGTTGAAAAACTTGAATTCTTTTCCAAAACTTTCTTTTGAAAATTTTCACTGCTTCAAATTCAATTTGAAATCGTCCATCTGAAACATCAAAAATTAAAACGATTTTAATTCATGAAAATATAAATAATTTTCTTATATCTTCTCTAAGATAGTATCTCTTTTTGATGAAATTTAAAAATAAAATAAAACAAAGCAAACATTACACACTACAGATATTTCGTATCTCATCAACAGTCTTTTTCAACTCTTCACAACATTTTGTTTATACGTTCTCCCAACATAACAAATTGTTTACTCAAGTTACGAACTTGCATGGTTCTGGGACAAAGCTTAAAACACACATAGTCTAGGAAATCAAAACATATGAAATAATAAACAATCGAAACCGACCAAGAAATAGTTGCCTATTCGGTAACCCTGTTTTGTTTTCAAATTATCAACATCATGAGAATCGATAAATTAATAATAAATAAGCATTTAATTAACTAAAGGACGAAAAAAAAAGACAAAAACGAATCGAGCGGATTACAAAGACATCTAATCTACCTACATACGTGTACTTATGATGATTAATTCATGTACAGAAACGTGTACAAACGAACGTAATATCTAGACATGCAAATTTTCATTCATTTACCCTCCTTCGTATCACTAAAAACCATATACAGCATTATTGAACTGATCTTTTTGCAATTATGTAAAAAAAATTAATACCTATTGGGCAAGAATTAATCCAACTGATTGAGAAATTTTTTATCTGATTTCAATTCTCACAGATTTAAAAATAAAATCTCGATTAGATTTAATCCTAGCAATTCAATGTTACCTGGAAATTTGTCGTTATCATTACTTTTCTAATTCGATTATATTAAAAGAAGCTACAGGTTTTCATTAGGAGAAAAACAAAAAAATGAATACCATATTGCGTGACAGTTTTTTGGGTGTGGTCCATTGTGTACAATAAAGGCGATACGATTTTTATTATTTTTCAAGTTGAATATCAAGCTGAAAGTGTGTTTCTACGAGTATCACAAGATATCTCAGGTAATATCGTATAGAAATTAAGGATTGCACAGAATGAGCTAATCGAATCGATTGACAAGATAAAAGAATCCAATTTTTGATTCGATTTTTTGTAAGCACTCACCTAGGTACTCAAAAAATCTAAAAAATTACAGATTTTAGTAGCTATTTTTGAATCACTTTGAATGCTTTTAAGGACCTAGGGTGAAAAAAATCGATGTTTCATTTTTCATTTTTTTGATCCGAATGACATCACATCTATGAAAATAAGAACGTCGATTTTTTTTACACTAGGTCCCTTCTTTACGGCAGGGCCACATATTTTAATACTAAGAGAAGGGATTTTCAGACCTTTTTCTGGAACGGCCAAAATTTTTTTGAAGTTGCCCAACAGATTTCCGAAACTACCTAAACAAGGTCTAAAAACTTCTTAGAATACAAACACTGTGAATACTATTTTATTGTTTTCCTGAATCCACACTAAAAAAAAATGAAGTTACAAAAACGGATACATTTTATCCAAAAAATGATAAATTTTATCAAAAAAATAAGTTGTATTTTAAAAAAAAATCTAAAAAAATAATACGAGTACTCATTTTTAAAATTAGTAAAATTTATTCTAAAAAAATTATTTTTGTCAAAAAAAATTTATAAAATTCACCACGATAATTCGATAAAATTTATTGCATATAAGTATTTTGTTTCTTCAGTGCAGATAAATTTGAAAATTTCCATCAAATTCACTTGGGAGGGGGTGACTGGAAGAAGGGTTAATATTTTGACAAAAAATTCAAATAGGCAAATACACATTGAAAAGTAACGATATTTTTGAACTCTGACAGCAAAAAAGGACCAACAGCCAATTTCGAAAAATTTGGGGCGGGTTCCCTCCTCAAGCCCCTTTCTCTCTCTTATGGAATTCAGCAATGGCCTCCCGGGCCTATGAAATTTCTTTCGAGGTCTAAAGTAATGCCATAGAGTAAGGCATTTTATCGTTGGACTACTAATCGCAGGCGCAAAGATATGCAAATTTATCAACTTCAAAGTAATAATGTTAGTTTTTTATTCGATGCAGGATTTTTCAACAATTCGGCTCGATATGCTTTGAAATAGAATTAATGTCAAATTGATATCCACTCGTCAAAGATGGACCTGGATAGTAATACAAATTCGACAGCTGATCCGGGCACAATTAGTGTAATACTAGAATCGAGAACTTTTGGTGATTTGCTAGTATGGCACATATTGTCGATCGTTTGTTGTATTTTATTGGTAATAGGTAAGTAGAAAAATACAAATTAAGTTGCCGAAAAAAAAAAAAATTTTTATTACTCTCGAGTTTATAATTTTTTTTTTTGCAGTGATATTCTTATGCTGTTGTATAAGTTTTCGAATTCCACGCACGAAGCAAGAAATAGAAGCGGATTATGTGAGAAAACAAATTACCAAAAAGTTTCGCAAACAATTAAATTTGATTCCGGATGTTGAAATGGATGAAATGGATTTAACAAAAGGTGGGTAAAGTTTTCGTTTACGACTCGTTCGCGTATAATGGAAAATTGCTGTTGATTCAATTTGTATTTTATATTAGGGATGCGAATACGAGAGAAACTTATAATTAGGCAGAAGCCTAGACAAGTATTTTATTAATATAAGTGGATACATGATTCGAGAGAAAATTTTACATATTCTTTTGTAAATGAAATTGAATGATTTTTTGGTATTGAGAAAATAGGAATTTTGTTTTTGATTTTTAAAACTACCTACGGTAACATTGTGTTGAAAAAAAAAGAAAATAGACAGCTATTTTTCTATTGTTTGCCCCTATAAAAACTTCAGTTTTATAACCCAGATCAAAAGCTATGAAATTAATTAAGTTAAATCGTAGCAAGTGAACTCTTAATAAAGCTCATATATCCACTTACGTAAATAGCTGTTGAACGAGTCCGATTTGAACTAATGACCGATGAAGAAAAAGAAGCAGAGTTGAGAGCCAAAGAAAAAACGTGTCATTTTCGTGAAGATTTTATAAATGAAAAATCACAAACGCAAGATAAAACCTCCATTAGCAGCGATCCTTTAAATACAGGTAAATTCCAAACTATACAGGCACATTTATTAAAGTGGGATGATTTTCAAGAGTTACATTGGAAAAAGGATAGGATTCGAGAAATTTTGCCCAGTTCTAAAAAAAAAAAAAAAAAAAAAACGGTAAAAATTTCACCACCTCTTGGA
The DNA here is from genome assembly GCA_038380155.1 of Pseudococcus jackbeardsleyi. NCBI lineage: Eukaryota > Metazoa > Arthropoda > Insecta > Hemiptera > Pseudococcidae > Pseudococcus > Pseudococcus jackbeardsleyi. The sequence goes on from CM076242.1 coordinate 50,877,578, forward strand.
TCATTTTACTTAGCTGTTTAAAACTGTTCGTAAAACTGACCTATGTATTTTCAACAAAAAAAAATGCATAAACCACTTTTTTCAGTTTTTTTTTTAAATTCAATAAAATTTTTTAAAAAAATGATTATAAATTTTTTTAAAAAACGTCAATAACAATTTTTTACACAATTTTACGAAAAAATTGTTATTTTCATTGATCGAAGTATTTTCGATTAAGTTTATCTGAATTTTTGATGAAAAATATTCGTTTTTGTAAAAATTTTGTTGGTCGAAATTTATATTTTCTGGTCAAGATCTCAAAAATCACCCAAATTCCTTCTCACAGATGAAAAATAAGGAACCATTTCTAATCAAAAATTCATAAATTTCTCAAAAACCGTAGCTTTCGATCAGAATTATTATTTATGATTGAAAAATTACAGTTCTGCTTAAAATTACCTTTTCACAGTTTTTGGTAAAAAATTGATATTTTTTCAGGATACAAATTTTTCAAAATTTTCAGTTTTTTACCAAAAATAACAATTTTTCAAATTACAGCTTTTAATCAAAAATTACTTGATTTTTTTCATTTTGATCAAAAATCACTTCAAGGTTCAAATAACAATTTTAGTCAAAAATTACAATGAAAAAATTCTGGTCACCAATCACACTATTTTTTGGTCAAGAATTAGTATCAATTCAGATCATAACAATTTACATAATTTTCGTCGAAAAGTGGATTTTTAATATAAAATTACAATTTTGGTCGCAGAGAGCACTTTAGAGTCAATGCATACCTGCATTTTTATCAATAAACAAAGTTCTGAAATAAGATTGCTTAGATACTACTTTTGATTAATAATTATAATTTTCGCCTAAAGATGCAATTTCACAATTTCAGTTCAAAATTACAATTTCTGATCAGGCATCATAAAAATTACCATTTCTGTAGGAAAAAAAGTAGGTACCTATAAGTACAATATATTGTAGGCAAAAATTACAATTTTGGACCAAAATTGTGATTAGAATTTTTATCTAAGAATCACAGATATTACACTACTTTTGATTTCTAATTACAATTTTTCTCATAAATATTCATATCTTTGATAATAAAATATCAAATTTTTGATTTTAAAAAAAGATTAAAAATCACAATTTTTGTCCAAAATTTATAATTTTTGATAAAAAGAAGTTATGTTAAATAATTCTAAATTTCCAACCTTTGAATTTTAAGAAAAACACATGATACGTTCTTTACGATAGTTGAAGGAAGGAAACAGATACGTCGAAAATTCGAAACTGTTTTTTAGAAGAAGAGGGAGGAGGGGGTTGTAGATATCCATACAAAGCAACTCACGTCATTAAAAAAATTCAAAAATTTTATTTTTTATTTTTTGGAAAACATCAAAAGAGCAATTTTTCAAAAAGAGTATAAATCGTCTGAGTAGGGAGCTACGGCACCTATTTAAATTTTAAAAATATTTAAATATCAATAATAAGTAAACCAAGTAATTTCATTGTTAATTGTTTTTCTATTAATAGGAACTTCAGAAGAAAAATTAATGGATGATAAGAACAATACTCAATTTAATAGTAAATTTGTTACTATTGTGAATGCATTCAATGTGTTAAGATCAAAAAAATCATCCAAGCAAATCACCGTCTAAATAAAATAAAATGGAACAATAAGTTAAATTTTGAGTAGTGCTATTTATGAAAATCGTAGACTATTTATAATAATTTTTTTCAATAATGACTTTATTTGTAACATTTATTTTTTACTGGATACTTTTCAATCTATTTAATTTTTTTTAGAATAATTAAGTAGGTATCTAGGCATTAATATTTTTAGACTCTTATCTCCATCTATACATCAATGCACAAAAGTTCTCAATAAAAATGTAAAAAAATATATAGGTAGTATGTTTTTCAACATCCATTAATAAAAAAATTAAATTTTACATTATTTGTTCGTGATAATTGAGATGAGATACAATTCATCAACGAAACAGAAAGCATACAAATTAGTAACCACTGCAATAAACAAACTCCGGGCGCCTTTAACCAAAGCAAGGGAAGGGCTTGTGATAATATCAGGATGCTTCAGATTTACTGAAATATCATGTCGGTAATAGTATTTTTTTACTTTATGGTAGCTGTTGTCACTGCTCAATATCATGATAGAGTAGTTCGGTTAAAGTTGATGCATTTCATTAGGCTGTTCAACAAGAAGCTAATTATTTAATAGCGAAACGCGTCAAACGAAAAAAGTTCGTTTTTTAAGTTATCAATTTTTTTTCATGAATAATAATATTGACTGTGATCGTGAAAATTGGTAAGTAGCAATTATATTACATCATTACTGATTAATTTTGATAACGGATTTTAAAGACAAAATATGTATTTTTTTAAAAAAGATTATAAAAGTTCAATGTTCTTTTTATGTATTTTTTTAATCGTCGGGATAGGCACTTTTAGGTAAATTTAGATAGGAATGAAGAATACATGTAATTGAAAATTTTTTGGTGGACAGAAATTTTAAAAATCGGATGTACTTTTTTGGAAAATAAAATCATTTTTGAAAAAAAAAAGTATCAAAAGAATCTTGAAGTACTCGTAATATTAAGATACGTAAATGAGTAGGTCTAGAGTCTAGATACCTACCATCTCTAGACCTATTTAAATCTTATTTCAATTTATAAGGTTCTAATGACTCAGTATCTTATTTGGAAATTTTTTGATTTCTTTAAAATGATAATGAGAGGGTAAGTAAATTTTGAAATTTTTTAAAGCAAAAGGAATAAGAGATTTGCATTCAATAATTATTTGAAATTTGCACAATAGGTATCCGACGATAGGATAATGGATTTTTGCATTTACGTAGGTAATTTAGATTAGCATTGATCGTTTTAACTCGCAAATTTATCGTCGTGAACTTTGATGCTGTTATATTCACAAAGAACACCAAAGAATAATATTAATTAACGACTCAAATCAATAAAATCTTATTGCCTTGAGAGACGGCACTCGTGATGCAAATTCTTGTATTTTATTTTGTTCAATTATCAATTGATAGATAAGTTTTACGAATATGTAAAATATTTTCAACCGCGTTCGTATTGTTTTTTCTTTCTGCAGACTTCAAAGATGCACGTTTTAAGAGTTTGTTTGGTGGTATTTTTGGTACTGCAAGGTGCTGCTAATTTTGCAGAAAGCGATGTTGTTAAAGAAATTACGTGAGTACCTACTACATACATTATTTTTTGATAGAAAATTAAAATTTTCAATTTTTTTTTGTAAAAAAACGTAATTTATTCCTAAATTTTAAATTGAGGGAAAAAATTGGAAATTTAAAACCAGCCTCTCAATAGTTTGGTTTCAGTAGGTATATGTACAAACAGTTGGGTAGCTATATTTTTTTTCGAAAATTTTTCATCTATTCATTCAAATTAAAGCTTTCCATAACTACGAGAAATTATCCAATAATTTTCCAAACGAACAATAAATTCGACCTTGACATTTGATCAACTTTTTATCAATAAACAATACCGAAAAAAATCAAATAAAGTAATTAACCATTTACAGAACCAATTAAGTGCATAAAGGCCAGTCTGTTTAAAATCATAATCAATTTGTAACTTTATTCCTAATGCGACTCGCAAGCACTAAAATTAGGCTCATTTCAGCTGTCACTTTGACTACGTAATTCTTCAAATCGACTCACAGAATTTGTATAGGACTTGGTTTCCTAAATTAATTCAATTTAACCTTGATCCAATTTTTTATTTCGAATCAACTTTATCGATCGGACAATGAAATCGAAAGTATAATTTTACTTTTCGAAAAATTTGACACCGTGAATATGATTTCGTTTTTATTATTGCTTCGAAAAATTATTTTCTGAGTCCATTTGACAGCATAAATACTACCGTAAGTTGAGTACAAAGTACAAGAAAGCTATCGATTTACTTCTTTTTTTATTCTTTCCCATCAGACCCAAAAATCTAAAAATTTTCAAAAAAATTTCCAATTTTAAAAAATTGATTAAGTAGGTACCTACGTGACTTTTTTTTAGAAACCACCTCACCACGGATATTTTTAGCAGGGAAAATCATTATCATCCATTTTTCATCACACCCCCTCTCCCCTCACATAGATCCTCAAAAATATCACTTTTTATTTTTTTTCAAAATTTTAAAAACATTGTCCGGTATTATGGTGTGGTGGGAAGGAGCAAAATCCGGAATCAGGGGGAAAAGAAAAAATTTTACCACGTAGGCACAATTTCCTAATTCTAACAACTTTTCACTTCGAAATTCGAAAAAAAGGTGAAAACGATTACTGCAATTTTTCACGACCTCATACTCAATTTCTCAAATTATTTTGGAAATTTAAACTTGAAAAGAGTCATGAAATACCATGAATGGGACGGAGAACGAAATCATTCACCCAAAAAATAAAGATAAAAGCTTAAACATGGATGTGAAATACTCTTTCTCTCTCTCGAGAACAGGAAGCATAATCAGTAAAGATAAAAAATACTTCCTAAATATCGGGATATACTAACATTGTCTCGTTACGTTCATTTAATTCATAAACTAAAATATAAGTAATTTTACCCATCATTAAATCAATAACGAATTTATAACTACAATTTTAATATACTTACCTACCTCTTGCGCGATGCTATATGCTTTATCCTTCTACAGGCACGAAGATATTCGAGATGCCATATTATCTCTGGTACATATGTTTCGAGACAACACAGATAAATTAGAAAGGCACGAGTTACGAGAAAGGCAATTAGGAGAGCAATTGAAAAAAGCTTTTACCACGGTTGATAAGAAACAAAATGTTGAAGAAGCCACTACAACTTCAATTCTGAACCTTTTGCAAAATATCAGCAGACGATTGGAAACGTTGGAAAATTTGGCTGCTAAAGTGAGTCTATGACAGCTGTATGGTACCTAATAGAACAAAAGCGCAAATTATAATTTCATCTACTTGGTTGTGAGATAATTATCTAATCATTTTCACTTGCACGTTTTCCAAAGGGCACCAGCGACGGCGAGCCTACCATCGTCACTCAGAATAAATTTGAAGAAACACTTCAGATGAAATTTGCCAGCCTGGAACATGCCATACAAGCCAATAAAGCGGATCTGCAAATCACCAACGACAATATCATTCAAATTACAAATATTCTAACCACTTTTGATGCAAATTCAAAGGATAAATCAGCTCAAAATACGAACGCCATCAATTCCCAAATTGCAAACTTGCAATATAAACTTCAAGATCAGATCAACAAGCTTCACGACGAAGTGATGGAAAAAACTCAAGATTTATCGAACAAGGTCGCCGAAAATTTGAGACGTTCTGTGGATCTGGATAGTTCTTCTCGATCGCATATATCAGCAGATAGTCTACAAACCATCAAAAATGATTTGATCAATTTCAACCAAAGGGAAATTGTTAAATTACAGGAAGAAATAGGTATACATCCATTTTAAACAATACAAACTTCAATTCATAGGTAGATATCCATATTGCAAACACCTTATCACACATACTTTTAATTTCGCAGGTAAATCGCTTCTAACACTGAGCCAAGAACAAGACAGCATCTTAGCAACTTTGACCAACTCCGTCGGTGCCGTAGATTCTCTAAACACAAACGTAAAGAAAAATTACGAACATATTCTAAAAGAGATGAAGGGTTTATCGAAAATCGAACAAGTCCTAATACAAACCGCTGATAACGTTTTGGACATAAAACGCAGAATTGAATACGGATCTCACGAAGTCCTTCTTGAAGTAACCGAACTAATGAAAGATCAAAACAATGCTTTCAATACCAGCATCAACAAAAGATTCGACGGAATCTCCTTTGATATACAAAACAGCCAGAATGGCGCATTGACCAACTTGAGTTCTAAAATCGAAACTGAAATTAGTCAAGTTTGGAGACAAATCGGTACTATGTATCAAACGTTAACTAATTCGGCGGATACTTTGGATAAATTACAGCAACACACCGAAATTTACGTCAACGGTAGCCTGAAAACTTTGGACCACATGGAAGGTAAAGTGGGAATGATCACTAGCCGAATGACCGAAGTGGATGATAATTTGAACTACTTACTCGGACGGTTGTCTTTGGTGACTCAAGAATTTAGTCAAATTAGGACTGGATTAGGCGACGCTTTAGATAAAATAAAAGGCACTTTTCATACCGTCCAAAGCAGGGTGAAAGATGTTGGTCCGGGGCCGAATCCGATCGAAGAAGATGTAACTACTTATGATAGTCAATTATTGAAATCGCAATATTCTGTGAGTTAAAGAATCACTTACTTACCTATATTATCACAATAAAAAAACGTGTACCTAACTACCTATCTATACTTTCATTATACCTACGCATTATTATAATTACACAACACAGAAATTGATATATTTTTTTTTTCAAAAATTTATTCAGCACAGCTAAAGATAATTTTTTTCAATAATCTATTTTTTTAAAAGTACAACCTACAACCCTCTTCCTAAATAATATGCACACACTTGAGTTTGTAATTTTTGAAAAAAATCAAACTTTTTGGTTTTTGGCAAAAAATTAAAAAATTTGAATTGTTGCTGTTGCCAAAAAATTGAAAATTGAAAATTGAATTTTGCCATTTTTGCCACAAAATCAAAAACTGAAATTTTTCCAAAAAATCAATAATTAAAATTTTTGCCAAAAATCAAAAATATTGTCATTTTTTCCAAAAAATCAAAAATTTATATTTTTGCCAAAGAATCAAAAAAATTGACATTAAAATTTTCATCTTTGATCAAACATTTAAGAATCGCAAATTTTAGTCAGAAAGTCAAAATCCAAAAATTACAATCTTATTTTGGTTTAAGTAAATAAATTAAAAACTAGGTACAATTATTTACTATCTGGCCAAAAAACAATTTTTCTCCATTAGCTAAACTTTAGGTTAAAAATTATAAACTCGATTTTTAATTTGAAAAAATGTTGTAGGTATGTAATTTTTGCTCTAAAACATAAATACCTACCTAATCACAATTTCTAGTCAAAACTCAAAATGGGTGAGTAATTTCTTTTCGGAAATTGCAAAATACAATATTTTCAGTTTATAAATCACAATTTATGGTCAAAATTACAAATTTTATGATTTTTTTTTTAATTTTGAAGATCTAACGTTAAATTAAAGATTACGTCAAAATACTCATTTGCAGAGTACCTATTTACTCGTAAATCATATTTTTATGATTTGAATAACCATTCTGCACAAAATATCAAATTTTATGCTTCTAAAATTTTTTTAATCATGTAAGCAGGTAATAGGTATCTAATGAGAAAAACCGATAAAAAATGAATTTCGAGACTGTGAGTAAATCAGTTGTTTTAGGAGGTCTTAAGTGGTTTGTAATGGGTTGAATTTAAAAATGGTTTTTTGAGAGGGTTTTGTGAGTCAATATCCAAGTCACCAATATTAATATTCGAAAAAATTTCAAATACAGAAAAATATGTTAATGAATACATCGAAGCATACGTGATATTTCTTTTAATTCCTTAAACTCGAAATTAAAATTTTATCAAGTTTCAAGGTTAGTTTTGAGATTGAAATTTGTTTGAAAAATTTGTAAACATTCAAATTTTAAGTAAGTACCACTAAGTAAATTCTTTGATCAAAAATTTAATTTTTCCTCATTTTCATTTCAAACTCTGGCTCCACTCATTCGAAAAAAAACCAAAACCACAAAATTGATCCCTTTTGCTTTATTCAATTAAATAAATAACAATATGTACATAAAAATCAAAATAAGTGTAATCAGAATCGAATTGCATAAACAAATATACATTATACAATTTACTTCTTCACAAATAAGTACACGTATAAGTCACGATGCGAATTAAAATAATATCTGAAAAAAATATAGGAAATAGCACGAAATAACAATAAATAATTATTGTTTAAATTCTTATAAGAATGGAACACAGTTCCGAACAATTTTCATCGTTAAAATACGATTACACCATACAATTTGATGGAAAATTATCACAACTAAAAGAAAAAAGTAATATTAAAAATTTTTCAACACTACATGTATTGAGCTTATTGGCATATGTATCGATCGAGTAATATCTTCCAGTCGTTGAAATACTATTTTTACTCCGACGAACAAAAACTTATGGATAAATATAAACCATATGTTGGTAACTAAAAGAACCTTATATTGAAAATCGTGTCGGTATAGTAAACAATTACGTATAAAAAAGATTTATATTATGCTTTCATCGTTTTATAACTTCCTATGATCTTTCTCGACGACTAATTTAGGAAAAACAATTTTCTCTGGTTGTGCAGCAGCGTGATGTACATAAATGCGTCTTAATTATTAATACGCTGCTATTAACGAGCGATTATATTTTTATCGGGTGGTATTGAAAGATACGAAAGAGTTCAAAGCATGGCGAATATTACGTAGATAATTTTTTTCTAAGAGTAAAATTCTAAAATTTTATTTTATTTTTTAAATGAAAAAATACTAGAGCAATAATAGGATAATTTTTAATTTAATAATATATCAATTTTTCGTAAGGTGAAAATGGAATTGAAATTAATAAAAAGTGAAACAGCATAAGTATCCATACCCATCAAAATCATGGCTTCCTTTTTTAAAATACTCGTACCTTCATATTCGTAAATCCATCGACATACCCTGTACATAAAATTAAATAGCCATTTAAGCTCAGTACATTTACATGAGAAAAAATAGTGCCAAAAAATCGTCCCAAAAATAATCATAACACATTGGTAAATTAACCAATGACGAATTGGATCACCGCTTACAGGAGGGAACGAAAGTAACGATCATCACTTTGCAAATACACAACGTAGGTATATTGGATTATAAATAGAAAAGCTGCTTCGATACTTCAAACATATTGATTAGAAATGAAAAGTGTAGACGTTTAAATAAATATCACACAACAAAATACCTAGAATTTCGCAGACAAAAATCATTACACGAAGTAGCTTTGGTCGAACGTTAAAAATGAGCAAATTGACTGATATAGTCGGTCTCGTTCCTTGAAAATAAATATACATTTTCAAACCGTATCAATTTATTCAATTTTTATAACCAGCTTCGTAATTTGCCAACGAAAACAATTACGAGGCTCAAATCAAATTTCATTTCAGTCTTCAAAAATTATAAAAGTTCAACACGGGCGTGAACATTGTTCGAAAACGAACTAGAAACTTAAAAAAATAGGTAAAAACATATTGAAATTAATGACCAATTCGTCAAAGTGTAAGCTATAAATAGTTTGATTTGAAAAAAGGATACATTCAGCGTTCTGTGCAGAAGATTTGAAACATCAATGTAAAGATTCGTTTGGTAAAAAAAAATCCGCTCGTTAATTTACGAATCTTCCTCTATCTCTATACTAATCATGTTCATGATAACTGATAACAAAGTACAGTAATGTGATACTTAAAAAAAATGAGATAACTGTAACATCATTAGATTAATAAGAAATAACCATATCATGAAATGCTTAAAAAACTAACAGTAGTCGGAATTGTCTTTAAAAAATCTATCCAACTGAATGCATCCGCTGACTAGTTAATCGTTTTTTTTTACTCCGTAGAATAAATTATTTTCTCGAAGCAGTGTCATGGTATCAAGTCGATTGCTTAAGAAAATAAAGAACTTATGTACAGCCAAATCGAACACCAAAACTGGGGTCAAATTGGGTGAAAATACGAAATAGAAACATATTATAATGGTTTGCGAAACCCCGATAAATTTTTTACGTAAAAAAGAAGATAATTAATAATATATTTTGGAAAATCAACTTACATATTTACACGATAATATGGCACTCGGAATGTACAATACATACATTAACTACTAGTAGAAGCTAAAGGTGAAACAGGACTAATTGGTGAACGAGTTGAATCATGGAGACAACCATTTAACGTTACAACTAGCTTACGACTACCTGCATGGTCTCGATGTTCGCATAACCAAATACCCTGCCATGTACCTAGGTTCAGTTTTCCGTCTGTTATTGGAATGGTTAAAGAGGAGCCGAGAAAACACGCTTTTACATGAGCAGGCTACAATAGGACAAAAAACATTCAAGTTCATTAAAATATCCTACAATTTCGACATATGTACCTTCCAGAAACACTCACCATGTCGTCTGGTCCTTCGCAAGAATGTCTATAGGGTAACCCCTGTAAAGAATGGGACATCGTATCAAATTTCCAATAAATTAAGGATATGATGAGAACCATATCATATTGACTATCAAAATAACTCACCTCAGGAACTATTTTATTCAACATCATTTCCATATCGTCTCTGTTATCAAAAAGCAATTATTAGAGAATGTTCTTAAACAATGGTAGAGTAAGATTATCTGTAAACTCACCTCACATCCGGATCCCAACTTTCATTTAAAGCCAAGCTTGCTGATGTATGCAGAACTGAAACACACAATCGAGATTACTCCTACTGCGTTGCCACTTTTGGTACGTAAGGAATAAGCTTACTTTGCAAATGACATAAGCCAACGGAAAATTGACACAACTCTGGCATTTGTCTGAGAATTTCTTCAGTAACTAGATGAACTCCTCGATGCTGTGGCCTCAGGTTCATTTTCCTTTGAAACCAAGCGTTTCCAATTTGGATACCTCTTGTTGACGAAGCCATGATAAAAAGTAAGTCATCTAAGACATGTATTTCTTGATAAAAATTGTAACATGAAACTAGTAACAATCATTTACATAAATTAAATAGCCAAACTTTCGCCAGTGTTCAACGAAATGTCAAAATTATAACGAAACTGATACTAGCAAGCTTTCGAAAATCGAACATCAGTCAAAATACACAGCACGAAACACGCCTCCATAACGTTCACAACCCTTTTTAAAAACAATTCTTCATATCCGCAGTTCTAACTTTGCACCAAAAGCTTCATGACTTACAAACTTAAAAATCCGTCAAGTTCAAAGTTGCAAAATGGGAAAAACAAAATGTTTGGTGCTTCCACGATATCACAATGTCTTGACTTTCGTACGAAAACATGCGGCTTTCCTGGCTCTACCTATGTAAAATTATATAAACAAACAGTAAACAAAATAATTTTCGAGCTTTTGAGCTGTTATCAGTAAAGTTCAACATTTTATCCAACGAAAAGCAAGCTTTTACAGTTTATAACAAATGCCTGCTTTATTATCCTATTAAAGTTGATTTATTTTATATAAAATATTCTACTTTCGGTGAAGTTATTCAAGTTGTACTGTAGTTTTTCTCTCGAAATGGCTCTAAACCGTCCAATTTCCTTATCAGTTCATTTTCGAAAGCCTCCTTTACGTAATTCGAATTTGAAAATTTTCGCTGAATATTCATCTTTTGCGGTTTCCTTTTTTACCGCTAAGCAAATAAAGACGACAAACCGCAACTTGTAAAAATTTCCTTTCGGAAACAACACTGATGAAATGCAGTAGGTAGAAATTTAATCTGATGAATTTTTTAGAATGGTCAATAATAGCAAAATTCAACTCGAATCAATGAGAAAAAACTACCTTAGATGTCATCTATTCTCTCTAAAATTCACGTATAAGTAAAGTGTTTGATATGATCTCGAGTGAATAATCGAAAATGTTTCCTTTTCATCGTAAACATGGAAATAATTCAAATTCAGCGAAACAGACTGGTAATGTAATTATATCGAACCTAAGATAAAATCTATTTTCAACGTAGCTTAATTTACTGCTATATTTTCAGGAAAACGACGCATCAATCCGAAGGATAGCACCGACGATGGTGAAATGTCGGACGAAGAATACTTAGAATACATTCGCAATAATGACAATAGTAGACACCAATTGACCAGCGGAGCCCATGATCGATACTGCCATAAAATTCTTCGCGAAAAAGAAGACGTTCTGTTATCTGCGTTACATTCGGCTGATGACTCTATACCTCCAATGAGTAATAGTTATCGTTTAGGTCCTTCAAATAATAATATATTCAAATGCTTGCTACCCAACAGTAATGAAAACGTCAATAAGTATAGAGAAAGTGTATCGATGCCTTCGAGTCCGGTTGAAAATAAGCAGCATTTCCTGAGCGCTGAGAGTATATCACGCCGCAAAAGTGATACGATAACGGATACTAAAGCAGCGTCTCGAAGTGCCAGTGCGTACGCCAGCCGTCAACAAATCGACGACGAGTATATTTTGACGTTGAAAATCGATAATTTGGCTTCGGATATGGAAGATATCAGTTTTTATCGTATTGGACCAAAACAAGGCATTTATGAAACCGAATATTATCCTTTTAATGAGAATCTAGATAAATACGAACTTACCGAGAGTACAACAGACATGTCGCAACTCAGTGATAATTCTTCTAGTCCGGTGAAGGTGTACGATGGTAGTAGTGTTCATCATTACGAAATAGATATTGAAACGAGCATCGCGTTGAAAAGATTACTCATTGGGTCTGAAAATAAATATTTCTCCAATCAGTGGCTGAGGCAGTGTTTTAGTTTTTGCCATATCGCCGCCAGCAGATGGAGATTGGTTCAGATAAAAGTAATCTTTACTATTTTCGTGATTTTAAGAATATGATTTGTATTATTCTCATTAATGAATTATTTCAGCCTGGCTGTTGCGGTGTGATTGCGGCTGTGGAAGCATATCTCATAAAATCTTTACTATTTGAACCTGGATACTGTAAATTCAAAGAACCACTGAGACCTAGTCAAAAAGAAGTAGTAGATGGGTTCATACATGCACTCGCTTATATTCTATGGCAAGCTGGCAGCTTTAAAAAAGCTACCGTCATTACGTAAGATTTGTCTGCTGAATTACAAGATAATATTTAATAAACTACTATTTCTAATAAACACAATTTTCTGCAGGCCGAGCTCTTACGATACATCCAAAGTAGAAGGGAGTTCATATGTAAAAGATGGAATCACAGATTCGTTCGTTTACGCCGAATACTTCGATTTCGAACAACTTAAAGATGCTGTGGCTATGAACATGAGGTTTTTCACGAATTCACCAAATCATGGTTACCTGAATTTCTTAATTTGCGTGATGTTATCAAGAAGTGTTTATCGGTTAGTTCGATTAACGTGATATAAGATATATTTTCGTGGCCATTTTTTAAACTCATTTTCATACATCAGTGTATCTTCTTTGTTGACAATAGGAAATAATCGACAGTAAATACGAGAAAGTTAATATTAAAAATTTGAATTAGATGAGGTAAAGTTGTGTAACCCGTATGCCTACATACTATTTGACGCACAAAAATTTATATTGGAGTAGATGAAACGCACTCTCTATCTGAACCTCCTCTAGCATTTCTGTTTTGCACCCTTTCAGAAACTTCATTATTTCATTACGATACGGTTTTATTTAGACGTTTACATCATTATTTAAAATCATAACCTTTTGACAGCCGTTCAAATCACAATTTATAATTTTAAATTAATTATATATTTCCTTGTACAGAATCCAAGAAGATATGGACGACGATGCTGTATCATTAATCACAGAAAACGGACACTGTTCCATGGAACTGGTCATGCTTCTAATCACAGGTCAAGCTGTATCCAACGTATTCGATAACGACATCCAGATCGACTCTTGTCTCTTGAAAGGAGTCAAACAGCAATCAGACGTTGGACTTTTATCATTATTCGAACATCTGAATACTTGCGAGGTAATTGAAAAATTTTAAAATTGAAAAAAAATGAAAGATATTAATGTTGCCATCTTGTAGGTTGGAATTTTCCTAAAATCGCCCAAATTCCCTGTGTGGCTGGTCAACTATACCGATCATTTTACGGTGCTATTTTCGAGCAAATTGGAACATGCTCAGCAGAGTATAGAGCAACCTTTTGTTTTATACCATTACGACTCTATGACTGCATTTTCTTGCGAGAATGATATCAAATTGGTCATAGGTAAGTTTACTCAGAAGCTCTAGCAAGGTGAAACAAATGAATCAGCCTAAGTAACATTTTTCAAACTTTATCCCTCGAAAAAATTGCTGCAATGTTGTGAAAAATAATTATTTTGTGATCTTCAAAAAAAAAAAAGATTTTCTGGTCAATATTTAACCATTCTAAATTATTGAGACGTTTTGGGAATCTGATAATCATTTTTTATTTTTTTTTTTAAATGAGAATTTTGTAAAAGAAAAACTTTTTACATTCAATATTGTTATTTTTAAGAGATTTCAAAGTTTTCAAAATCGGTTTTAGAATCCAAATAAATCTGAAAAAATTTCATATCTTTTATAAAGCTTTATTCCCCTCGACTAAAAATCCTCACAGATGAAGATAGAGCAGAGTGATATGAAAATCACATTTTTAAGGTTTCATTGCTCTGAATAAAATTAGAATCGTCATTTTGAGATCAAAGATCATTATTTACAGTTCCATAAATTGATTTTGGAAAAGAAAATCTTGAAAAATCTTTCTCATGCCGATGGATTCGTTTTACCTTGTTAAAAGTATTTTCATCACTTCAACTTAATTCTAAATAAATAACCTTCGTTAACTTTTCAGACCCTTTGGCGAATTTCTCAGACGACCAATTAGAAAAAAACAGTACACATTTACAGTTGTGTATTCGAACCAAATGGAAGAATGCAATTGTGATTTACGCCGAGAATTCAGAATTATTTTTAGTCTAATTATTAGTTCATTAGTCCGACACGTAGGCGATCTTAGATACCCATTAAACTTACTATAAGTAGGTACTATTTATCGGTTTGTGCAATTATATGTAGTAGTGTTGAATTACGTACACATGTTCCCGGTCAATTACACATTAGTCTAGTCGAAAAAATTCCCTTCTGAATTTAGATTAAGACAATTATCACATGTAGGTGTACGTACGTAAACGTATATCCTTGACTTATTTAAACGTGAATCAGTATTATAAATTATTTGTGTTATTTCTGTTTTTATGAATCATACCTTTTCTGGTTCTGTTTTATATTTATAACGCTGCTAATTCATTTACATTGATCTCATTTTCAATATTATGATTTTATAATGTTAAGAAATGACGTTTCTCGCATCATATGTATTATCACGTTCCTCGTTCTGTTACTTTGTTTCCTATTTCAACGGGTGCATTTATTTTACATTATTATTCAATATAAATAAACGGATTTAAAATATCACGTTGCTTGCTTCACATTCCATCCTGAAAAAAAATAAACACACAACTCGATGAAAAACGTAAATTTTAAAAATATATATTTAAAATAAAATATACTACAACTTTGAAATTTGTTAGCGAAACAAAGTAATTAAAAAAAAAGTCACAAAAATATTTTTACTTCACAAAACCTGCGTGTAGCCAATAAAACAAAATGAAAAATGAAAATCTCGCGATAGCTAAAAATTGTTTACAGCTCGCTTGAGAGACAAAAGCGAAAGTGAAAAAAGTAGTCAGAAAAACACGATTTATAAAACATTAACATATTTCTTCAACTCTTCGACTCGTTCCGGATTCGAATCTTCCAACTTCCTCAAATACTCGATAAGCTTCTCTTGCTTGAACCTAGGAATGCTTTTGAAATTACGCAAAAGCTGAATAACTTCACTTTCGGGCAACGCTTCTATGGTAAACGTTGTAGTAGCGACTTTGGCGTAAGCGTCTTGCAACATAGCCAGAGTCGAGCTGGGCACGTCGTTTACGTTGAAGCCGGCAGGAATAGTGACCACTTCATTAGCCGCTGGATACTGTTCGACAGGAACAGGTGCAGCTGCGGGAGGCGGTGCAGCAGCTGGGGTACTGCTTTCTTTTGAGAAAAGTGTCTCGAGAGATCTAGCCAAAGCTCCTGGATCTCTGGCATTATCATTTCTTTTCAAGTTTTCGACAACGGTGTTGATCAACGACTGAAGTTCGGCTTCGGAAACGTCTGTTCGTCCTTGAGCGGTCAAAACTTCGGCGATTTGTTTCGCGATGAGGATTTTATCGATGGGTATTTCATCGGCGACTGGAGCCTCCTTTTTGACATCTTTAGCGTTATCAGCAAATGGAAATTCTTCGGTACCAGAACTAAAGGGAACTTTTTTCTGCGGTCTGATGCCTTCGGCACCACCTGGTTGCTTCGGAGGGCTACCTTTACGAAACGGAAATCGTTCCGGTCTGTATCGACCCATAGCATGTGGAGGTGGTTTGCCATACGGTGGCATACCGTAAGGATGATACATATGAGGATGAGAAGGAGGTCCTGCTGGCGGAGGATGTCCGTAACCGATCGAAGGAGCTGCTGGAGCCATACCTTCGACACCGGCGCCGTACAAAAGACCAGGAGGAGGAGCAGGAACTGGCGGTGGAACGACATTTTTCAGTTTCGGAACCAGCAGCAATAACTCTTCGATATTTTTAATACAAAATAGAGTAGCTTTGACCATGGATTTCGGTACAACTCCGGCCAACAGCTGGCCTTTTAATTTCTCTTTAACTAGTTCTAAAAATATCACATTCTCTTTGGTCAGCAAATCGACCGACGATTGCGGTTTAACTCTCTCCATAGCTAGACCGCTGGATAACAGCGTAATAATGTGACTAGCGTAGGAGCCCAGTTGAAATTCCAAAACCGATAACTGCCTCAGAACGGTTATAATATTTAGAGGATTCTCGAAATGGATTTTCTTCGACGGTTTGCGATGGTATTCTTCTTTCAGCAGTAACTGCAACTCTCGATCTCTAGAATATGATCTTTTTCTCGATCTGGACCGCGAACGTGATCGAGACCTGCTTCTGGAACGAGAATACGATCGTCCTCTGGATCCACTCCGACTCTCGGAGTCTGAGATCGAGCTCAGCGGTTCCGGTGAAATGGGCTGAGCATCGGAATCGATGACACTATCCAATTTATCGTCGTTTTTACTGGTTGATGTAACTCGGTTGGTGGAACCAGCGTCATCATCTTCTTCCCAAGGAGAGATGGCTTTTTTAAGTGCTGCCGGCGTTGGCGTTTCTTTTATTTCGAAACCGGTCAGTTCCTTCCACATGGTTTTAATATCGATCACTGGTTTTTTGACTTCTTCAACTTTAGCAACTTCTTTAGGTTTCTTCGACTGTAATTTTAAATAAGTAAAAATTTCATCAATTGAGACATGAAAACGTATTTTCCTAAAAATATAAATACAAAATGACAGCTAATTAATCGATATCGTACAATGCATTCGCATCTTACCGATCCCGAGGCAATTTCTTCGTCGGTCAATTCATGCTTCGTTTTTAATTCTTCGCGCTGACGTTCTAAATCTTCGTTATGTAACTCTTTCACACGCACATTCCAAAAATTAATCCACTCCGGTTTATAATCGTAAGTATGAGGATCAACTTTGCCCTCTGATTGTAATTCTTTGAACTTATTACACCAGAATTTTTTCCATTCGTCTTGGTAGGAAGGATGACTCTCCGGCGTTTCGGCATAAGCTTCCATATTTTTATCCAATTTCTCTTGAAGTTCTTTCAGTTCTTTCTGGTAATTAATTATTTTTTCATCGGGGACCCTTTGGGATCAAATTAAAAAAAATACACGTGATATAAGATTTTTCTCGATGATTTACAAAGAGAACGATGTTCAAAATTATTACTTCTCTTTAACGTTATTATTCACTGCTGGTGCTTTATCGACGACTGGTGGCTTTGTACTTTTAACAACATCATTGGGTCCACGTGTTCCGGAATTAGGCTTTTTAGAACCAGGAGAACGTGATTTATGTATATGTCTATAAGGAGGACTTCGTTCTTTAGATCTGTGATGACGATGATGGGGAGGAGAAGGTGATCTGCCTCGCGAATGACCGTGGTAACCGGAACCGTAAATGCTTCGAATGTCCGGCGATGGCGAACGTCGGTAGTATTTTTCCGGAGTGTGACGATAATGGCTGAAAAATGATACAATTTTCATAAAATTATTTCTCAGAATATTGGTTTCCAAATTTTTATAGAATTATTTGATTTTTTCCCAGGCTTAGTTGAAAAATGTTTTGAGGTAGCAATGTGCAAGATTTGATTTAAAAATATCACATTTTTTTTTGATTCGTGGAATTTGAAAAATTTTAGGCCATTCATCAAGATTTTAGAAAAAATTAGGTACTGAAACAAGAATTCATAGTATGTTTAAAATATCCTGTTCGGTATTTCGTAATTTTCTTTTCAAGTAATTAATTTCGTTAGGTTACAAGGCTTTCTGATCCTGTACTCAGGATGTCCAAAAAAACAGGGGTTTTCCTTTCTCTGAGAATTCAAAGAATCATTCAATTTGAACAATTCTTTCGAGGTATATATTTTTGAAAGCGGTTCAAAAATTTTCCACTAGTCACCAAAAATCAAAAAAAGGTTCCAAATAAAACTTGGTGTAGAAATGGAAATTGATCATTTTCCAATTTTCAACGTTCAATTTTGAACCGATTTTGTGACTTTGCACCAATCAAAACCGATATTTTCTACAAGATATTTAAAATGAAAACGATTTTTTTTATTCATCAATAAATACATCACAAAATTAGACGGTTCCTGTTCCTAATGAAAAATCAATTGTTGAAACCGGTTCATTATTTTTTAAGCAAAAAAAAGTTCAATTAAAACTAGAAAACGTTGAAAAAACTGATCTTTTCACATTTTGAAACTTCCAAATAGTTTCTATGGTTTTCAACCAACTTAGAAAAAATCAAAAAATTAATTCTTCTACTTGAAACTCATAATTTAAAATAATTGTTTTCAAATTGGTTAGTAAAAGTGATGAAATAGGTAATCAGTTTTCATGAGGTATTATACATATGAAAACCGGTTCACAGCTCTCGACAAACATTAGAATTGATTTTTTTCATTTGATTCAAAAAAAAGAAATTAAACTAAACGAATAATTTTGATATACAGAAACCGGTTCAATGGTTTCCAACTCAATAAAAATTGGGGAAAGAAATAGTAGAGCATTGAGAACTTGATTATTTTCCCATTTTCAACTTTTCGAACCGGTTGAAACTGGTTCCATGATATTTGATAATTATTTCAAAAACTTACAAAACAAATTTTCATGTATAAAGATTGAAACGAGGAGTGTTTGTTCAACATGATCAATAGCCAAAACAAAACTTAATCTGTTAAAATGATTACATGTGATGTAAAATTTTAAATTTTGAAACCAGTTCAATATTTTTCAACCGGTTACCGACTATTCTTCGAAAAATAAAAATGTTAGAAATGAGTGAAGGAAATGAAGATTTGTACTCCATGAAAAATGGGTAATTTTTCAATTTTCATCCTTCTTAATTGATTTCAAATTAACCATAGACAACATAAATTATTAAATGATTTGCATGAAAAAAAAAAGCAACAACCCGATTCAATGATTATAACCAGTTGGCTAATCTAATTCTTTCGAAATTGAAGATTTGAAAAAAAAAAAATTGAAACATTAGTACAACATGAAAACACGTTGATTTCCCCATCTTCAATATTTTGAACCTGTTCGGTGGATCTTGACTAAAAAACTGGCCATCTTTTTTCATTAGACAGAACAGGAAGAAACGCAAAAAAAAATCAAAGGAAAAGTTGAAGCGTCCGTTGAAAAAAAAAAACAACCATAGTTCAAAATCTGTACATATATGAGAAAAATTTCAGTACAAATATTTCCCTTTTCTCATGCACAGATTTCGGATTATGGTAGCTTTTTAAACAAACGTTTCAGTTATGAAGAACTGCAAAAAAACAATGATGTCATTGATGTCTAATTTTAATTTTTTTTTCTACTTCTTGAAACAGAACAGTTACAAGTTTATAACAAAAAATGGCCAATTTTCATTCTTTGGTAACTTTTGATTCAAATCTTTGGCACTGTATCATGATTTCAGCTTTCAACGAATTCAATTCTTTTGAAATACCTGGATAAAAAAATGAATCCACAACGATACAAAAACATTCAAATAAAACTGCTAAATTTTGAGCTCCACTATTTTCAATCTAACAATTTTTTCCAGATTTCAGTAAAGAGCTATTAATTCTCAACAGAGAGGAATATATCGTAATTATTCAAAATTTTTAATGGCAACTGGAGGAGGATCTTTGAATAAATTTTCTGAATTTACATTTCCTCCTACAAAAGAAACATGTTTCGAGATTAGTTAAACACTTTTTATGAAGACAAAAACAAAATTCACTGCTCCAGCGAGACTTCCAATCAACGAGCTCCCAAATTCTAAATCTGCCAAAATTACTTCGCTAACTTCATTCGTTGAAAAATAAACAACTACATAAAATTTTATCCCAAGACCATTGAACCAATTTCCGTATCTAAATAAAAATCAAAATATTTACCTATGTCTACTAGAATGATGAGACGACCTATACGGCGATCTAGATCTACGTCTATCATGAGGAGACCTCGAATACCGTCTTCTAGTCGGCGATCTAGATCTATGTCTCATACGATAATAATACGACGGTGACATATGCCTTCTTCTATAATCCGGAGGAGGCGATCGAGAAGATCTACGACTACGCGATCTCGATCGATGAGGAATTTCACGACCTCTCGGATCCCTGGGATCTCTGCCATCCCTGAGGTCTCTGGGATCTACAAAATACATATTTTTTATTTATCCACGTCACATCTCATCCAATTGTTCGTTAAAACTGGTCAAATCGTTATATTTACCAAATCTAGGAGGGGGAGGTTTCTTCGCAGCAACGAACACGATGTCGGGTTCCTCCGGCTCAGGATCGTTCGTATTCCTATTTCGCAGCTGTTTCCTGACAAGACCTCCTCGTGTTTTATGAAACATACTGAAATGCCAGAGATAATGGTTATCACAAGTTGGGCAACATTCAAGATATCGTTTTCAAGTTACCTTTTCGAATTCTCTTCGGTTTTATTTTTATCATTGGTTTTCGGTTTCAGTGGGACTGTACGATTGAGAAAATCAAATTAAACAAATTTAACGAAAATATATCGAATAAAATAACAATCACGTACAATTTTTATGCAAAAGACTGGTATTTTGCACATATTCCACGGTCAACATATCTTCTAAATACCTATCATCGGGCGCTTCGCTGGAATTATGATAAGAAATTGATAACGCGTGCTTCAAACTAATCAGACAAATTTTGTCACATGTTCTTACACGAAATGTACTCCGCTATCGATTTTCATCAAAATGATACTCCTTTGTTCGGGCACATTAATGACATCTTCTCGAGTAGCGGTTGGCTGTAATCGACCATATTTTTCTTCTAATTTGGCGATCAAATGTGCGGTGACGGTGCCAACGTTACCTCGACATTCGTTAGATTTCGGTAGTTTATCGATAAGTCCATACAACGTCTTGAAATATTTTCTCTGTCGGGAATCGTCACGATAAGACGTATTAATACTAAATTAGAATAATTATTGTGTAATATTCAATAGATGTATTCGATGGTAGCAGACGTGCTCGAATCGTATCTTAGCAAAGGGATTTTTTCGAAACGAACGGTGGTGTAATTTTAGCTCAGTTACGAGTATTCATGTATTCGTAATAAATTCTAAATGATTTTCACAATTTCGAGCGCAATTAACTCGCTCGTTAAATTTCGATACTTGGGCGATAAAAAGTACCGATTAACGATACTTTTCGAGCTGAATTTTTTTCTTTTTTAAACTCAATCTACAATGTTTACTTTTTACCAGGGCCATTCGCACCATCAGATTGCCGATAAGAACCCCAAAGATTAGGCACGATTGAAGTGTTGTATTTTTCGGCAATTTATAAATCACGTCGTTACTGTTTCGAAAAATTAGCCCAGATAACGCAACATTGTACTTCGTGGCCGAGATCTAAATTTAGAATCGAATTTCACACCCTTCGATAGTCAATTGAAAACGTCTTTTCTGAGAGGAAAATCGAACTGTACAGGGAAATCATACGATCTATACACGCGAATCGATGGTAAAATTAAAAGCTCTAGATTCAACAGCTGTTTACATTCATCGCGTGACTCTGACGTCAGGTCGTGTTTCCATATAAAACATAATTGTGGATACGGCGCGCAGACACACCTCGCGGTATGACGCCTTACCACTCTTCGAACTTCGAAATTCACGCCAGTTACGTTAAAACAATATTATTCTCACCAGATAAATTAGATAATGGCTTTGACTCGTCAAATGAACCAAGATACTTCGCGGGTCGCCTCGTTTGTCGCAGAGCAGGCATAGATAACGTGGCTCCTTCAGCTCTATCATTTGTAATTCCAATAGAAATTCGAGCCCGATCAAAGGATGGTCGTAGGATTCCAATGTTTTCCAAATTTGGCATGGTCCGGTGATCACATCTTCCATGCCGGGTGGTAAAGGTTGCCCTTTGGAGATATCCGGAATTGCTGGATAATAAATGAAAATGGGGTACGGTGGGTACACCAAACCATACAGTTTATTTCTCAACATTTTACTCAGAATTTGAGTAGAAAAAATCATTAGTAATAATTACTCTGAACGAACAATAATACAAATCGACACATTAATCACTTCTCAGAACACCCGAGAAGAGACACATCCGACGTATCCTTATCACGAATAAAAAGAAAACACTGAAAACCAATGAAAATGGAAATCTTGATCACGTGAGCAATCACTTCCAAACAATCAATCAAAATTAATTCACGAATCACAATAAACTGATTGATGGAATCAAATTATGACTGCTCAATTTTGAAATTTTTATTCTTAGTTCAAGAGTCAAGGTGAGGTCAAATTTTGAACTTTTTGCCCCCCAAAGGTCATTCTGAACCATCGAGTTCGAAAAGTGCACTACTGAAAATGGTGAAATATTTTTCTTGAAATGAAGTATATTATTTGGGGAAGTATCGAAATTTGGATAATTTTTCAACAAGCTGAATTCTTTTTTGAACTTTTTTTGTTTTCTCAAGAGTCATTTTGACGCTTTTGAGATACTGGGCCCTTCAAAGATCAAAATTTGTCCATAATGAAAAACAGAAAATGAAAAATTAAACTTATGAGGAATTAAATTCTAACATTTTCTACAGCTTTTGAATATTTTGTCAGATGTAATTGAAAATTTGGGGAAATTTTGACCTATCGAGCTACTATAAATCTGAAAAAATAATGCCCTACGTACATCGATTGGTCATCATTTTTTCTAGTTTTTGAAAGCGTAACAAAAAGCTGTATCGATTGATTGAACTTTTTTCATGTTATTATTTTTTTAAATTTCTGACAAGTCAAAGATGTGGAAAATTTCACGAATAATGTGAGTTCATATTGTCAGAGAGTCCAAATTGAAAATTTTCCAAAATTCATAAAATAACACCGTTCAAAAAAATAATATTCGATTGGTGAATTTCGTGTGGATAAAATTTCATCATGACAGACGTGTTTTTTTTTCCATCCTATCTTAAATAATCAGGATCATCAATCAGCCCAATTGAGAATATGAGCAGTTAATTGAGAAATTATGGATTTTGACGATCACAAAGGTTTTCAAATCTTGTTTTTAATTAGCAGAACTGACCTTAAAAATATGTCAAGATGATGAAAAGAAGGAAGTTACCACCCCTCCACCTCAAGGAAATGATCGACAGAACAAATTTAGCCCAAAACACGATTTTCAGATCACTTTTTTGCCAACATTGATAGTATTATGGATATTTGGGGCGTTGTTGAGAGTTGAAAAAAAAAATCGGGAATAGAGGTCTACATGAAGAGAAACTCAAACTTCAGATCCATCCGAGTACCTTAGGCTCAGATTCTTCATAAAAATACCTCAAGTATCGAGTATTAATCCAAAGAGCATCCTATCTCATTTTGAATCAGTAAAATGTCACTTGAAAAAAAAATCAGAATTGCAGCACAGGGAAAATCAGCGAATTTTAAATATTTTACAGACTCGCCAGAGAATTTTCTTTCAGTGAAATTTTCTCTCTTGATGTATACTGTGCTGCTATTCTGACTCTTTTCCAATGATTTTCGATTATTTTCACTGATTTTTAAATAAGAAAGCTCACACATTGGAAAAAAGACTAGCACTTGAGGGTAATTTTATCTTTCATTTCATGCTCGAAAACATCGATGATGATGTTTTCAGCATGAAAAATTTACACTCGAGTGTCATGGATTTCTCCAAAATATACTAAATCTCAGCTCTCTTCAAGAGCTGTCAATTATTCAGCTAGACTAAAATTACAACATGCATTGCACTTACTGCCATCAAATTCGATTACTAACCATTTTCAATCTTGGTGAAACCAGATCTGGAATGTTGAAACTTGGACATATTCTCATTATGCAGCGGGCTTTCAATATGCTTACTAGCAAGATTCTTCCAGCTGTCGACGAAATTGCACACGTGACATTTCCACGTAGCCAACGGTCCATTCTTCTTGCACGTAAACACATATCCGATACTTCCATCATCCAAAGGCACAGTCCTCAGCAACAATTGATTTTGCAAGTCTTCGTCAAACGTATCGTTCTACAACACCACATTCTCGAGATAATTCCACATCAAAAACCACCATCGATGATCACAACACCAACACATCTTACCAATATCATACTTACTTCATTTGATACATAAATTAAAAACTATCCATCAAAAATTTCAATTTTAAACAACTTAACGTTCAAATTCAAAACCATACTTACGTTTCTTGTTTTCAATTTAAACAAAAACGAAAAATTTTCACTACCTCTCTCACAATTAACACTTGTTTAAAATACCATACTTACTTGATCAGTCGAGATGAATTCGAACAAAAAACTTCAATAAACTCGAAATTTTTTACAAAACACTCAACTTTTAATAATTACCTTAGCTGGGGTAGTATCTTCTTCTTCTGGAGGAGGAGATTTATTACGTGACGGAGAAGGAGATTTATTTTGCTGTTGAGGTGCTTGAGGTGCAGGTGCGAGGTCAGCCTTCGGTTCAATATCCATTTCGTCGAAATCCGTGTACATTTTGCCGGTTCAACGATTAAAATAAATCGTCAAAAATAATTTCTTCACATTTAAATAATCTATTATTTCGCAGGCTGAAAAAAATATAAAAATTGAGATGAAACACGAGTTAATTTCTCAACTCCCTACCAACTAATAACTACAAAGCATTCAAAATTTTACTTTTTTTTACCTCAACCACAAACTCGCGAACGATGGAAAATTTAAAATAAAAAAATAAAAGCAACATAAAAACTGGAAAATAAAAATAAAAAAACCCCAATCTCTTTCCTAAATGTACAATATCGTAAAATACATAATAATGCAAATATTTTATTCGTCGAGATAACACATTTATATGACAATTGATCATTTTACAAAAATACATTATAAAATCATAAGACAGGTAGTCAGGTATCATACATGCAGTTTGGCATTATCTTCGTATAATTTAATAATAAAATAACGAGTGAACGTGATCTTAATTCTAATGATGATATTTCGACAATTACAGCATTTTTTTTCATTCCACGATTAAATTTATCAACACACAATTTATTTTTACCATTCAAAATTATATCCTAACCTTAGAATTTAAACTATGTAAAAAAATACATCTCTATTGAAATTTATTCGTGACTGATAGCGTTCTTTTTGTTGATAGCGAACTGTAAAAAAATTCCACGATTTGTGTAACTTTTAGAAAAGTTCAAACACTTGAGTTACATCACCGATTAATCATAAAGTTACACTTCTTTATCATTGATAATTCAAAGGTACACTTCAGTATGAAACAATAAAAGTAGAAATGTTTCAAAACACAACCTAATTCAAATAGCACTCAGAAAGGCTTCAAAAATCTCACTGGACTGAATTACGATAAATAAATCATTGAAAATATGAGTCACCAATTCTATTGATCTTCTCACCCACTCGTACCACTTTCAAAAAGGGAAAAAATCAATCAGCATGAGGAAAATTGGTAGTAAACACGTTTCTAAAAACGATTAAAAAAACAACGATAACGAATCAACTTCGGTACGTCAAAGATTATAAAAAAGTTTCACATACGTACACATATCTATGTAAGTACATAATTCGATAAAAATAATCACTCGAGTGAGTATTTTCTCATAATTTATCCAAGTTGTTGAAAAAATCTAGGTGTAAATGGTCTCAGGTAGGTATACGATTTTACAGAAATAAACGAAAAAAACATTGACCGACGCGATAGATAAGGTTAGTCAAAACACCACCATTCAAGATAATATTAAATTGAACTCTTTGAACGATCACTTCGGTAATTTAAAATAATAAAATCATCACCAATTCATAGAAGAACAACGGCTGAACCGCAACGATAATTATTTGATATTTTGATGGGAAAAATTAAACATGAAACGCACTGGTGGCAGATGCCACGAAAATCACTTCAAAAATGGCATATACGAACGGAAATATGAGACGTTTTATCATTACCAGAGGGAAATAATTTGCGTAGATGGATGAAAAATGATCAGATTTGATTTTGTTTAATTCGATTGGATGTGATGGATTTTCATCAAAAACAGGAATACTGTTTCTTGGTTCTCTTTTTGCGCCATTTCATTAGATTTTAGCAGATTTGACGAAGAGTGTCATTTTTGAATGGAACTTGTTATTTTTCATTACCTGGAAGAGAAGTGAGAACAATTACGTTCGACAAAAATAAACGATACTGATTCTTCACTTAAATCTTCGTATGTATTCAGTTCAAAAATTTCAAATTTCACACGTTTTCATTTTTCAAATCACTTTCCTTCATCTAGATGTTTTTTCGTTTCAATTTTCTTAAAATTTCCTCAACTTTTCATTTTTTTTTTCATTCATTATTTCAAATTTTTATTGACCTTTAAAATTGCTTTCAATACTAATTACTAATTGAGTTGGGAAAAAATTTGAAAGACAGAAGTTGAAATTTTTTTGAAATATTCGAATTTATTTTCAGGCAGGAAAATATGAAGTTGGAAAAAATTGGGAGAAATTCAAGTGGGAAAATTTTTTCCACTTTTTTGAATTCAAATTGCCTTAAATTTTTCCCAACCAAGTACGTAAATATTTTATAGTTTTTTATTCAAATTTTTCTCCCAAAAATCAGAATAATTAAACAAATTGAAAAAATATAAACTTGGAAACTCCCTTTACCACTGAAAATAATTAGGGAAACTAGAAAAAAAAATGAAAAATTTCAGTTTGTAATGAATTAGCAACGAAAAAACATTTTAAGCCTAGCACAAGAATCTTTTGAAACAATCGTCTCTTCCAGGCCACGAAAAAAAAAATCCTATTCCCAACAATCAAATCCCGAATTCATCAAAACTTGTGAAATTTCGCTCGCTTGAATCAGTGAACTGAATTTCACAGAAAAGCAATAATTTTACAGTGAAAAATTTGTCAATTTTTTAGACAAAAAAAAATCAAACAAAATAACCGATTTTCAGGGAATTCATTTTACTGATTCGAAAAGGCAAACTTTCATAAAACTTGTCATGATTCAGAATTAGAGAGGGAAAAATTTGATGAAATTATTCATATACTTAAGAGAAAGTAAAAAAAAAACTATTCTAGGTGTTGATGAAAACTGACGAGAGAGACCTTTTCAGTTGGCAGATTTTGGAGGGAAAATTTTGTTCCTCCCAATTTTAGAATAAAACGAGACAACGAGACCTCAAAATGGGGCAAATTTTGAAAAAATATAGCTTTTGTGATTTTTGAGCAAATTCATCAAACGAAATCTCAAAACCCTTGTTTAAAAAATATTTGAATATCTATGTCTCTCAGGACCAATGACTTTGAAATAGTGTTCCTTTTTTTTGTTCGCTACAATGAGGACATGAAATTGCAGATTACAAAGTTTTCTCAAACACATCAACATTTTTTTGGTCACTTTGATAATATTGGACGAATTTTTGGAAAAAATTAATAGACAGCACTGCGATGAAAAATTTCCAAAAAATTATGCTTACTTCTCAAACCATTGAATTAACAACTTAAATTCTGCGAAAATCACGTAAGTAAATTGAAATACACTTTCGCAGTACGACTGAAATTTTTCAAAATTTTCATCAAAATTTATTCTAGGTGACGAAAAAAACTCATTGGCTAGTGTTTGATTTAGTCAGATAGACGCTTAATAATCGAAAAAAAATCACGAAATTCGTAATCTGTAATTTTTAACCCGGAAAATGTCCAAGTCAGGGGTTCAGGAAGATATAGAAACTCAGACAGTGTCAAAAAGCTGCAGTTTTCAGCAAAAATTTCCTCACTAGGAAGTTTTTTAACTCCATCACTTTTTTGACCGGGGGAGAGGGGGTGTGAAATTTTTTGGGTAAATTTTCCATTCAAAAGGAAACTGCCTCTTTTTTTCCGTCAGATCTAGTCAAATCGCAGGATTTTTTTCACCTCACATCTATTCCATATTATTTTATACAAATTCTTTCCATCTGGTAGATAAATTAAGGGATCCAAGGTAGGTAAAATAGTTGCATCTAGCTGTATATAAGGATTATTGATATTTATATTACCAGAATCAAAATGATCAATTTATACAAGGAAGAAAGAAGCACGAGCAGAATTATTAGCAAAATAGAAATCGAAATAGGCACTCGGGCTCTCGGATATTCATAAATTGACAACGATTAAGAAATTTCTTAAGTAGTTATACTTACCTGCCATATCAGTAGGTACTTGATAACGTGAAAAAAATGAAAAATTGAAAAAAATGAGTCACAAAGTAACGAAACAGAAATAATTTGAATTGCTCTAGGATCTAATATGAAAAGAGGTAATAAAGTTTGGTATTTTTTACAGGAATTATCATTAGATTCGTTGGAAAATTATTACCTATGCATTTTTCACCGACAAGGAAAATTCAAATAAAAATAAGAAAATTGGAAACAAATTAGGAACATAAAAAAGGAAAAACAATGAATCATGATCATTGTTTTATTGATCAATTGTAAGGAATAATCCTTGAGAATAAAACCATAGTTAAATTTTTATCAAAATTATCATCGTCGAGGAAGAGGAAAAAAATTAATGAAGCACATGTCCGAAAACACGTTTTTTCAATTTGCAATGAAGATTTTAGGTGAGATGTCTAACATTCTAACACCAAGACATTGAATTTCGTTACAACTCAAGTTAGCCTTGAAATTGTTGAAAAAAAAAATAGATACACTCGATAGATACAATGAACGACAAAAATTCATTGATCACTTTGTAGCTCTAGTCAGATAGTAGATACCAAACAACGTAAAACGGCGAAATGACTTCATAGCACGAAGCCGAGCTTCAAGCCAGAGCCTTGGGTTCGATATTTATAAAGATGATAGGTGATACTATTTAAAAACTTTAAAGGTGAAACTAGAATACCTCTTTGGTACGCGAGGAACAAGTATCTCAGCTGGTAACCGGTTAATGATGTTTCCTGCGTGCAATTAGAATACTATTTTTTTTTCTGAATATTTTAGCAATTTCATTATGTGCTCAATTACCTCATACAGCGTAATCGTACCAGACAGAAGATGAAAAGTAACTCGAGAACGAAGTCAAGAAATTCAGTACAACGGATATTGCCAAATTTTGATATTTTTTTTTTTTACGATTTTATCGAGATATTCGTTTCTTTTCCATAATGTAAATATCAACAATACGTAGGATTATAGATATAACACATATTTTTCAGAAATATTACGTAAGTAGCTGAACATGTAGGTACATTTTCTCGATTTGGGAGGGAATTAATTAATCATGAGGAAAGGCGCGAGGAAAGTACTGGAATGTCGGACGGCCATGAGCATGATAATCTTACGAGTAACATGAAATATGCATTCTGTAGGAAAAATTCTATCTAGTATTTCTTTTCCAAATGGAACGAAAATATGAGTTATTTTCTCGCTAGTTGAAATTCCACGGCTCAAAATGATGCCAAGCGTTGAATAAATAAAATTCAACTTTTCATTGCCCAAATTGGAATTTTATTAACCATGCATTTAAAATGCTTCTCTCTAATTTCAACTTTCATCGATTCGTTTCCATGTTTCATAATTTTTGCATAATAGAAAGAGGCAACTCCTTTTACCTCTCAGGAAAATATGTAAAATGGTACTCCTGTCTTTAAATTTTCACTAACGCGAATCGAAATTGGAAAAATATTTATTCAGCCAAAAATGTTTCAGGGGAAAAATAGGAATATATGAATTTTTCAGGAATTGTCTCATCAGAAGGAAAAAATTAACGAAATAAAACCTGGAACTAGAACCTAAGAAATCGAAGAAGAGCAATTTTTTACATTGCAATAAGTACTTTGGTACTTATTCTAATGAATACTTCTTTAGAAAAATGTTTTCAATTTTTTTCAAGCACTGCATTTAATCAGAAAATCGAAAAATCTTTGAAATCCCACATGAGAGAACGGTGGGAGGGAGGGAGGGAGGGAGGGAGGGAGGGAGGGAGAGTGAGTTGAATTTATCGAGATCGAATTGGCATAAATTTTCGATCTCAAATTGTTTAAAAATGAAAATTTTCTCCAAAAAAATGACAATTTAGATCTCACGAAAAATTCCAGTAAAAGTTTTTGACATAAAATTGATTGTTACACTCTTCTTTCCATAAGTTCAAAAAAAAGATATGAAAATTGCATGCAGACTTCGAGAGTCTTTGTATCAATTTCACTCCCTCCCTACTCAACCTGTACCTCTGCTCAATAATCGTAAAATTACTAAAATTTCATAAGGTATATTTTTTTAAAATTACAAAAAAATTGGAAAGAATTTTGTCAAACCCAATAATACGTAAAGGTAGCAAGAAAGAGGTCTTTTTGTTTTGATCAAAAACAAAACAATCATTTCTAAAAAAAAAATTCAGTCATCTAAAAGGAGAAAATTCTACATACATGGTTTCTTAAATTTCCAGGGAAAAAATAGAACAAATTCTGAGACATCAAAAATCATTAATTTAAAAATAAAAATCATCGAATATTTTTTTGGCGTTAAAAAATGACAAATTTTGGTCTCGTCAAAAATCAAGATCATTTTGTCAAAAGTTACTTACAGTTCTAACTGAAAAATCGTAATAAATTTACATTCAAAAATTCGCATTAGCATGAATCGACATTTGGTCAGAAATGGTAACTTTGAATCCAAAATTAGAATTTGGTGGCAAACCACATTTCAGTTAGAAAATCATAATCAAAAATTTTAAATCAAAAATCATTACAATTTTGGTTACTAATAGTCACAAACCATATTTTGAACGATACTTCTGTTCAATACTACCATTTAAGGTCAAGAAATACAATTTTTGTCAAATATTACAATTTTAATCGAAAAATACAATTTTAGTTACGAAATTTCAGGTTCAATGACGACAATTTTCGACCAAAAAATAATAATTCTGATAAAAAGCTATACCTATAATTTTGATTACAAATTACAATTTTTGCTACAATAATAAAATTTTAGGTTCATTGCTTACAGTTTTTGGTAAAAAATCATCATTCCAGTAAAAATTACAATTTTGATCAAAAATTTAAATTTTTTGGAAAAAAATTATATGATCTTTGTTCTAGGTAAATAACTTAAATTTCAGGTTCAATGATGATAGTTTTCGGTCAAAAATACCTAATAATTCTCGTAAAAAAACAATTTCGATTAAAAATCGGTTTTTCGTAAAATTGAAATTTCATGTTCAATGATTACAGTTTTTGGCCGAAAATCACAAATTCTGGTAAAAAATCACAATTTTAGGTCAAAGGTCAAAATTGCAATCCATACAAAAATCTAACAAGTTTTAATTAAAAATCACAATTTTTGGCCAAGATTCAAAATTTTTAAGTAAAAAATTGGCCCGTTTGACAAAATTTTCCCCTAATGCATTTTTCTTTACATTTGAAAAAAATATAAACGATCCATTTGAACACAATTTTTTGTATTTCCCCCATTTCAAAATTTTTCAAATAAATTGGAGATACTTATTATGGGCATTTGGGTAGGGATAAAAATTGAGTCGAGATGAGAGGGGTGGTAAGACTGGCACCAGGTCTTTTGAAGTCTAACTGCAACCTCTGGGCTATCCTTAGTTAACTTTTTTTCAGGATAAAACGATATATCCATTCATTTTCAAGCACACTCCTTCATTTTGAATCAACGAAAAATAGTCAGAATAGTAGTACAGGAAAAATCAGTGAACTCCTTCGGCGTACTTTCGCTGATTTTTCAAAAATTTTCATCGATCTTTCAGCAATTTTTTCATGTTTTCTTTCAGCAATTTTTTCATGTTTTCTTTCAGTAATTTTTTTCACTGATTTATTATTGTGCTACAATTCTGGCTGTTTTTCAGTGATTTTTGATAATTTTCACTGAGTTTTAAATGAGAGTGTAGTTAATTTTTTTTTAAAATTCCAAAATATCAATTTTTCATAAAATTTTCAAAATTACGCAACTTATTTCATCATCAAAACTGGCGATTTCGATAGAGCACGTAATTTCGCACGAAACGTTGATTTTCAAACCAATTTACATGATAATTGGAATACATTTATAATACAAGTAGGAGTACATTCGTAGAAAGCCTCGCATTCGTACTTCATACAAAGATAAAAATTTCACTTTTTATCACATCTTCGATTCCATTTCCTCATCTTTCATTCCTCCGAGATTAGTCATTGTTTACAATCGAATCACATTTTTTTAATAGCACAAACTTGAATATTTCTTCATCAAATATGGCAAAGTTCAATATTTAAAACTACGAAAATAAATGATTTTTTTCACCACTGCAAATAATAATCCGCGATAAATATTTCGATCTTTAACAAATCACTTCGAGAAAAAAAAAATAATGATGAAAAAATTCGAAAAAAAAACACAGGATAAAAAACGACAATTAAGTATATCTCTCACTCAACCTTCCTCTTCGATCAACCCTTCCAGAAAAAAATTATAAATCATTCTAGCGCAGATCCCTTCTAAAAATCCCAATTAATTCCCATCTGCGTACTAAACCGCGGGTCATCTTTAATTTAGAGGTAATCTCGCACGACACGATTCGTACTGTTTAATATACCAATCAACAAATACGGGTCCGGGTAACCCATTAACATTAGGGTTATAATTAACCACCATCTTTGTCGTCATCGTTCAACCAAAATCATCACTAACGAAACAAAACTTCAAAAAAAAAAACACCGAGGTTCCGAACATCCAAGTTGAATAACCTTCTGGTAACATAATCTACAAAATCCTTCGAGCTGCCATAAAATAGCACTCTCTTCTCGAGTTCTACCGATAAATATCCAATTACAAGAGTAAAAATAAGTACAAAAAATCTTAAAGGTACATAAAAAAAAAATCACCAATACAAATAGAAAATTGTACTTAACCTTGATTACAATTCGTATACTCGATCGACTTAAAATTTACAATGGTAGTAATTGCCCATCTTCTCATCTTCGGCGTATTTTTGCACCTCTCCATCCGTACCCGTTCGAAAATTACAACAAAAGACAATAAAATTACGTACACTGATCACCGAACCATTAAAACGACCTACATTTATTAAAATTATACCATATTCCGCGTAGGTTTTCCAATCAAACTACCAAGGTGAAAAATAGCAAATGCGATTTTATAACACCCTTGGTCCAAAACCAAAATCACCGCATCGCGTCGCAGATATTCGTTTATCGTAAAATTACACGTGTAAATATTAATATTCGTCTGAGCAAACGAAAGATATTGTATTTACGTCGTAATCGACTTCGAGTGTGTACTTTTCACCGCAATCGAACATTTTGCAAAATCAAACCCAAACAAATCCCACGTTCAAAGTACACAAAAAAATTTTGTCATCGCGATTATTTCCATTTTCGATGCGTTTGTATCGAAAATACATTTTCACCTCTTGAATAAGGTACCATCATAAATCAATTAATGTATTTTTTGTAATTAAAAAAAAAAAGAAGGAAATAGCTCAAAATAAAAACAGTGTCCCAAAATCAAACGTTCAAAAAAGAAACAATATTTTCAAAAGCAACATACGCTTATTTTACAGGCTAAACATGGTGATATTGGCTAAAAATCGTTACAACGTACAAAATTACTTAATATTCGAGTCCTTCTCACTAAAAAAGTAAAAACTGGTAACAATTCAGACAAAGATAAAACAATAATGGAAAATAGTATTAAAATCGTATTATGTACAAGCGTTGGAAAATTTTTCAATTAATATTTTCTTCGAATAAAATACCTTTTTTTAAAAAAAAAAAAATACATAATAATACCGTCGAATATAAAAATATAGGTGATGTTTTGATAGGTAATTCAGCGTAATACGAATTATGTGGTATAAAAAGGTAGGCAAGGTTGGTTGAAAAAGTTACCAGTACGTTGTGAACTTTTAAATTTTATCAGACAAAAATTCGCTAATTAAGATGAAGTATGAAAAATAAATCGAATAATTGAGCATTTTTAAATCAAGCTTGGCTGTTTTTTTCCTAAAAGTATAAATTCGCTCGGTTAGTTTTCTAGTAATTATCATCACACTAATTTTTTTCAATAATGTGGAAAATTAAGCCCCAATTATTTAATACCCATAAATTGAAGGTTAATTAGAAATCATTAGAGTTATCTCGGAGCCGGCTGAAGCAGCAGTGAAATGTTTTACTTAATATCGAGATGACCAACAGGAAGTAATCTAGATAGAATGAAAAGGAGATAAATTCTCAGCGGGAAAATTTTTCGTTTTTTCCTCACTACGTTCGTTTACGAACGGCAATTGAGTCATTGGATATAATTAACAAATTAGTCGAGAATAGTCATCGAATTGATTTTCAGGGTTTTACGTCGAAAATTTGATAGTGGTATTCATTTTATTTGTCAAATTTTTAATATATTTTGCATTTTTTCTTCCACCCCAAACTTTATGGTCATAAGATTAGGAGTGAAAATAATCTCAAAAATGGATTCTGAGGAACGAAAATATATATTTAGATATCTCATTCTGTTATTTTCAATTTTAACCCTCTTTTTCCCTGCCACCAACAAGTCTGTGTGATAAACAATAAAATTTTTTTTTTTAAATCCCAAAATCTACCAATCTCAGCAATTAATTCCAATTTTTTTTGAAGATCATCTCAAAAAATCGGAAAGTTGTATCCAGACTTTTAAAAGACCCAGTTATGTCGAGTGAACGTTTCAACTCTCTTCCTTGTACTATCCTGCTTTTAGAGTCCGCACTTAGCCTAAAATTTGACTGAATTCATGACTTGAATTCTTTAATTAAAAATACTATTCACGCTCATTTTTCGTAGAACCTTAATTACCTATTCATATTTTTTACATATAGGAAAAAAATTGAATTTTTTAAAATGATGTCCACATTTTCCTCTCAATTCTGAAAAAAAATGAAACTCAATATTTTTTCATTCTGAAAAATTGCCTTGATGGGAGGAGACGGGGGAGGAGGGGATGATGATGAAAAATAATTTCCCTGTTTTTATTTTGTCAGTAAATACCACAACATTCAAATGAAAACATTCGAGAAATTTTTTTAACATCGTCATTTAGGATGGAGCCAAGGGGGAGAAAATTTTTCGATTGTTTCTCATTTTCTCATCAAAATTTATAAATTTCTTAAATCGAATACATTTCACTGTATTCGATTTATGATAAGAAAGAAAAAAGTTGATTTCAAAGTAATACAAATTGCTTTTCAATTTCACTCAATTTCACTCGAGATTTTCAAACTTCGAGTAAAAATTTCGAAAAAAAAATCAATTTTGATTCATGAAATTGGACAAACACAAAAAGAAATCGTGTGATTTGAAATGTAATTTCATCGCCCTTCAAACGAGTACAAAAAATTTCGATGGGAAAATATCAAACTGTTAAACGAAATGGGTGTGATTTCATTGTCAGGAATGTTCAATGCCAAAACCAACGAGAAAAACTGAGACGACATGGAGTTTGACTTGTTTAGGGGAGGGAGAAAAGGCGAATAGTGACAATTTTTGACTTAAAATGCGATTTGCTCATTTTTGAAACTCAATACCAAGCGTATCTAATAAAATTTCCGAATCGAAAATACAGAAATTTGACATAACTTTTGCAGAATTATTGCAAGGTCCTTGGCCAGAAATTACCACCTCTACCCCTCCTGCCCAAATTTTTCGACGGCTGGAAAAGATTTTCCCAGAGGGATAAGAGGTGCAAAATTATAGTGTGATGATTCCTCTAATAGCAATTTGACATTCATTTTTCTTTTAAAAAAAATCGATAAAAATTTTTCCAAATCCAAGTAATTTCTTATGCAGTTCTATCAAAATAGAGTAAAGAAGAGATTTTTTTTTGAAAAATCTATACACATCTTTTACATTCTTTTACTCAATATAGTAACTCAAGAAAAAAATATGATTTGAAGAAAAATACAAGACTTTTGAGGCAAATTTAGATTTTTATCACTATCAGGATTTGTTAAAAAACCTTGAAAAAGAAAATTCTTTCGAAAAAAGGGGAAAATTATCATCAAAAAAATCAATCAAAAACCTATAAAACTTATTACTTGGTCTGAAATCAAAAAATTCGGATTATAAAATTAAACAATTTCATTTCTAGTAAAAAATAAAACAAAACAAAAGAAGAAAATGTGTTTTTTTTTTTAAAGCAAAACTTTAAAATCAATTACAGATTTTGGTTAAATCAAACCAATAAAACTCAAAATTTCAGAACAGAAAAACCATTGCAAGATTTGAAACCCCTGCATCAATAAATTAATCATGCAATATCAATAAAGAAAAAATCAGAATGGTCAAAATTCATCGAAACTTTCATCACTTGAACATTAAAATTTTCAATTAATTATAATCCACTGCATTAGCAATATAAAAAATTAAATCATTCGAAACCCTGGCCCTTTCGTGACTGAGCATTTGCATCCATAACTTATACCATTTTGTGGGTAATTTAATCCAAAACCTGTACTTATACTGCGGCTTCACCCGAGCAATAATCCACAACGCACCGGTACTATTCAACGTTCAAAGACGATATCATAAAACAATAATATTAAATTTCAAGAAGACTTTCATGACTCGCGTTATCAAATTGCAAAAATACGGAAACCGGGTCGATTATGTTACTGGCGCAATATAAAAATTAATAATTTCATATTAATAGTCTACAGTCCAAGTGGCAAAAAGTGTTCATTGAGCGTGCATTTCAGCTGGACAAAAAAATCAGTAGGTTTACTTCAGGTATGGGTCTGGTGATCCCAAAAAACCGTATTTTGGATTTTTACCCGGGCACAATAGGGAGCTGAGCCCTAAAAACCCCCATTTTTTCTCAATTTTTAAATTTGATTTTGGACAAAAAATTTTTTCATATTCTAGTAGCGGACACTCCCCCGACTCCAAATATATGTCGCATCCCTTGGGTCATGGGCACAATGGGGTGCTAGGCCCCCCAATGTGGGATTTTTTGCCAAATTTGATCATTTTTGGCACAATAATGCCTCTGTAGGGGTCATGCGGTAGGTTGGACAAAAAAAACCGAGCACTCTGTATTCTTGGGTTCATTCTGGGTCCAATGAGCCAAAGTTTGAGGAAAACGGTGGGCACAATAGGTCGTGGTGAATTTTCAAAGTTTGAAAAACACACGATTTCCCCCTCCTGTCATTGAAAAATAAGTTACAAAAAAAACCTAAAACATGGGTTGCGACCTATCAAAATGGGTTAAAATTTCAAGAGCAGAACAAAATTATTGATGAATATTAAATTTGAGCAATTTTAACCCATTTTGGGCTCAAAATTGAGGGGGTGGGGGAGGGGGTGAAAAGTGAGATTTGGGGAAAATATCGTGTGGCATATCAAAATGCATGTTTTAGAGGCTGAATATTACGAATTTCGCATTAAAAATTTTTTTGGGAGCAAGGGAAGGAGTTGGGGGGGGGGTCAAAAGTGAGATTTGAAGAAAATATCGTGTGACGTATCAAAATGCATGTTTTCGATGCTGTAGATTACGAATTTCGTATTAAAAAAATTTTTGGGTGCAAGGGGAGGGGGTGAGGGAGGGGTCAAAAGTAGGATTTGAGGAAAATATCGTGTTACGTATCAAAATGCATGTTTTCGGGACGGTAGATTACGAATTTCGCCATAAAATTTTTTAGGTGCAAGGGGAGGGATTGAGGGAGGGGTCAAAAGTGAGATTTGAGAAAAAAATCGCGTGACATATCAAAATGCATGTTTTCGTGGTCGTAGGATACGAATTTCGTTCTAAAAATTTGTTTGTTTGGTCTTCGCTCCTTCTTAGGATGCGCAAGGCGACCTATGAAAGCATAGTCAAATTTCACCACGAATTCAAAAATGCCCATCTAAAACTTTTGAGCCACTTTTGAGAATTTTGAGCCTTTGATTCAGTAGGTTTTTTTTTTATAAACCAACCAGTATCGATTAAAATTTTAAGGAAAAACAAATCTCACTTTTTGGCCCTCCCTCAACCCCTTCCCTTGCACCTAAAAAATTTTTTTATGGCGAAATTCGTAATCTACAGTCTCGAGAACATGCATTTTGATACATCACACGATATTTTCCTCAAATCTCACTTTGACCTCCTTGTACCCAAAAATTTTTTTAATACGAAATTCGTAGTCTACAGCATCGAAAACATGCATTTTGATATGTCACACGATATTTTTCCCAAATCTCACTTTTGACCCCTCCCTCACCCCCTCTCCTTGCACCCAAATTTTTTTTTAATATGAAATTCGTAATCTACAGCATCGAAAACATGCATTTTGATACGTCACACGATATGTTCTTCAAATCTCACTTTTGACCCCCCCCCCCCCTCAATCCCTTCCCTTGCTCCCAAAAAAACTTTTAATGCGAAATTCGTAGTCTTCAGCTTCTAAAACATGCATTTTGATATGTCACACGATATTTTCCACAAATCTCAGTTTTAACCCCCTCACCCCTCCATTTTGGGCTCAAAATGCGTTAAAATTAACTCAAATTTAATATTCATCCCTGATTTGGGCTTGCGCGTGAAATTTTAACCCATCCTGATAGGTCGCAACCCACGTTTCAGGTTTTTTTGGTAACTTATTTTTCAATAACAGGATGGGAAAATCGTGCGTTTTTCAAACTTTAAAAATTCACCACGACCTATTGTGCCCACCGTTTTCCTCAAACTTTGGCTCATTGGACCCAGAATGAACCCAAGAATACAGAGCGCTCGATTTTTTTGTCCAACCTACCGCATGACCCCTACAGAGGCATTATTGTACCAAAAAATGATCAAATTTGGCAAAAAATCGCACATTGGGGCCCAGCACCCCATTGTGCCCGTGACAAGGGATGTGACATATATTTGGAGTCGGGGAGTGTCTGCTACCAGAATATGAAAACATTTTTTGTCCAAAATCAAATTTAAAAATTGAGAAAAAATGGGGGTTTTTAGGCTCAGCTCCCCATTGTGCCAGGTAAAAAATCAAAATACGGTTTTTTGGGATCACCAGACCCATACCTGAAATAAACCTACTGATTTTTTTGTCCAGCTGAAATGCACGCTAATTTCGATTTCTAGAGCACTTTTTGCCACTTGGACTGTAGACTATAAGTAGATAAGGGGTATATAAATTGTAAATCTATCACGAATTCGAAACATTGTTGGTCCTGAGAACAAGCGCGATGTTTTCGAAACAATGGTACATGTTTTCTTTTTTCGCAAATCGAAAACAAATTAGTGGGCGTTTTCTTTTTTAGAACACTTAAAATAATAAGCTCAAAATCATATTTAATTATAAACCCTGGGGAAAAAAGGATTAAATATAAAAAAAAACTTAACATACAAATATTACAAAATATTTTTTTCATTTTTTTTTCCATCATTTTTTAAATAAATCGTAGGTACAAAAAACACGTAATAATATTTACAAAAAATCATTAATAAACGTTATTCGCAGAACTGCAAAAAGTTTATCAAAAACTAAGATATCTTTCGTTAATTTTTTAAAGAGGGGTAAACGAACCTTCAAATTTCGAAATATACTCGCACAATTTATAAAATTTGGAAGTACGGTGTATTTTTGTCGTTTCGAATAAATCGAAAAATTTTTAAAACTCATTCACTTATTTGTAACAGATCAGATAAGTACATGGTATAAAAAATCATCGAACACACGGTGTTCTCGAAAAAAAAAAAATCGTAAGCGAATATACAAGTATAGACGAAATTTCACCTCTTATTTGGTTAAATTAGGTAACTGGAAGTATGGAAATGGATTTTACAGACTCAAATTTCAAACACGTCTCAGATAACGAGACGAGAGCAATACGAAATTAGATCAATTCGACACAAACGAGGATGAAATTCGAGCGATCAGATTTTTATTTTGGGCGAAATTTCTTCGGCGATGCCACCGATGTGTAATTTATAGGTTCTCGAACGCCATCTAATAGTAGAATCCCAAAAAGCTGATATAAAAATTAAAGGTCCATTTATCTCCCTGTACAACCAACCGATTACGAAATAAAACTTATTAAAAGGTAAGCTTCCATTTTGTATGATACTGAGCAGAGTATAATCTAATAGAAACCAAATAAGTACATGAACGAGGTAAAACACAACGGGGTCCCATTTAAACATTACACACACAGCCCAAGAAGTAAAGGCCCCGATGATCAAACATTCCGATATCGGTTCCAATAAAATGGTATGAGGTACCATGGCAGACCTCAGCTTAGTCCATCGTTTTAACCTTTCTCGAAACGATCGAACATTCGAACAACCGGGATTCTGTAATGCGGGCAAACTACTGACACGAGTTCTCCAGCCCCGTTCCATGATCGATTTAGCCATAAAGAAATCCTCGGCTAAGTAACAACCGAACGACTGAATACCGCCGACGTCGTCCAGCAGTGATTTACGTATCAACGTCGACATACCAGTATGGCAATTGACTTGCATAAAATCAGCAAATAAGTAAATACGAGCGTGAGCTGTGCCGAAATAAATTTTCTCGACGACGGTAGCGAAACCGTCTTGATCGGCAGTGAATGGGATTTGATGCACGATGCCAACATCGTCTTCCATCAACTGCATCATATCAGTCAACGTTTCTTCTCTCATTTTTAAATTACTATCCGATATCATGATGTAATCGTATTTCGCCGCCAAGTACCCTTGCTGCATGTTATTAATTTTTGGATTCACTCCGACCGTATCAGCACCGATGAAGATTTTAGCTTCGATATCAGGATACTTGGCGATCAAACTGTTAACCAAAGAGATCGCTGGATCGGTGCTTTCTTCGAAACAGAACAGTAGCTCGTATAAAGGGAACTGCAGCGTGAAAAAGGTTTCTAGATTTTGGTACAAATTTGAATCCAAACCTTTGAGTGGTTTGAGGATGGAAACACCTTCGTACGGGATTCCATAGTAAAGATCTACTTTCCTATGCAATTTTAGCTTAGCATGGAATATAGCTGTCAGATGGAGTATCCACAAAACGCACCATACCACAATGAAGATCACAGCTAAGGCGTAAAACACGTAAAACATATCTACTGCTGCCTTCTTTTAGTTTCACCATAGTCTGCTGCAGTAACTGATGACGAGCGCGAAACGTTTACAATGATTTCCAGCAATATTGGCGTGTAATAAATATTCAGACGGGTACAACTTTGCACTACTTTAGCAACTTTACATGGTTTTCGATCGGTTTTCAAGTTAACATTGAAACAGATTGTGGAATTTGACGAAGCGACTTTGTTAATAGTATAAATTAATTAATTTACTGAATCACTCACCGATTCACGTTTACTCTTCGACGTCCAACTACAACGGAATGAGCGATTAACAATGATTACTTTAAAGGGTATGCGTCAGTCACTCAACATAAACACTATCGCAATACATTCTACGTAAGAAAAAAGTACTTCAGATTCAATTTAACTTCGAAAAATTAATCACCGTTCAGGAACAAACATTATTTTCTGTTGATTTTGCGAGATATTATTGCAGTTCCATTATTTTTAAAAACAATTTACATTATTCGCATGCAACTAAAATAATTTGTAGGAATTTTCCTTCAATTCGAAACTCTCCAGGATTAAAATGGAAGGAGAGCTTTTGGCCTGGTGAAAATCATTGTTTGTTTATATCGGGTGGTTTAGTAACTAGCGCTAAAGCAATGAACTAACTAAGAAGGTAAACAACCTACTTTTTCATTATAGAATATTTTTTTTTTTAATTTGGTGAAAATCGAATTTT
This sequence comes from Pseudococcus jackbeardsleyi, assembly GCA_038380155.1. Taxonomy (NCBI): domain Eukaryota; kingdom Metazoa; phylum Arthropoda; class Insecta; order Hemiptera; family Pseudococcidae; genus Pseudococcus; species Pseudococcus jackbeardsleyi. The sequence continues at coordinate 50,919,886 of CM076242.1, forward strand.
TAAAAAATTTTCTAATTAATAATAATGATTTTTGAATTCTGATTTTTTTTTTTCAATTTTCAAGCTTTCAACATTTTAAAATTGTAAGAAAAATAAATTAAAAATAATTGAGTAGTTTAGGGTTTAGGATAATAAACGAATTAATTTTTTACTTAAAAAAAATTATCGTGCTATTTTTTGAATTTTTCAATTTTTCTCATTCCACGAAATCAATGATGATAAATAAAAATAAAATATAAGAATAATTTTTCGTTCATATTTTTCTTTATTTTGAATTATTGCAACGATATTCTCCAAAACAACTTCCACGAATGAATTCAATGAATCCATATTCCGTTTTGAATCTTTTGCAGATCTTCCAGTCTTCCATATTTTCCTCTATTAATAATTATTTAATTTACAAACAAAACTTCGGTGGGACTAAAAGTTACTTACCTTCCTTCAAACAGTCGACAGTTTCCATTCTTATGATAGTAGGTAATGAAATTTATAATTAAAAATGAAAATTCGAGACAAACTGACCATAAAAACAAAAATGAAAATCATTTTTCGAAACTTAAAAAATGAGAAATGATACCAACTCGCAACCCCTATTCCCAATTTTGAGGATTGATTTGAAGATGCTTATATACTCGACGAATCAATTTATTTCAAACATAAAATAGGCACCTAATAGAAAGAAAAAATTATCATTTGTTCTTCATCCATTATTAATTATATTTTCCATTCGTAACTTTTGTTTCAACTATCAAAAAAAAAAAATTACCCATCATAAGTAAGTAATTATAACCCAAGTGGCCAGTTCAGATAATTCGATGCTGATTCCAATTTCATTTACAAAACGGAAGAACACTTCACGAAATACAACCATGCCGACGATACATCAATAAAAATCTCTATGATTTCCACGATGAAAATAATTTCACCACGAAAATTTATGCATGTATCAAATTGAATCAATTTCGTGTTCGCTTCTGAATGAATTTTAATTGAGGTTTATGCTGATTTTAAAATCATATCAAGTCTACTTAATTAATAATAATTGCGTTATAACATCACCAGAAGCTTGGTTCTCTAAGAAAGCGTAACAGCCCAGTAACCGTAACGTAGTAATTTTCTGTTTTAAAATTTCCAACTTTTATTCTGGTACATTTTAAACGCAACCTGTTAAGAGAATCGTTTACCAGGTAAATATTTACTCAGAGGTAATAGTAATTAACACATTTTACGATCACTTTCCTACGAATTGTGTACCATTTATGGAATATACCGACGGTGTGGGTTATTTTAATGCCATTTCGGTTTCGTTATCATTGAAGTATTAGGATTATGTCAAAATGAAATTTGGTAATGTTTTACGAGGCTAATTGGTGATTTAATTTTCGCATTATTACATAAAAAGTTATTAGCAGTCGAAATTTTATTCTGGTGTGAGGAAATTTATTCTTTGGGTATTTTTGTGAAGTAAAATTAAAGCGAAATTTGACGCGTAAGTGTCACGATATACGATACCTGGTTACCTGGACATATTAATTAACATAGAGCCAGAAATATTTTTCGAATTTTGACGAAAATTGATGATGTAGTGTTTTATGTATAAATAGGAGAGCTACCAGAAAAAAAAGCGAGTCTCTTGACCATTAAAAATATAAAGGTAGGGGTCCTCAAAGAGATTCATTTTTCGTGTTACCCCGGTGGTCCCGTCTCAAAAAAGTGAAATTTGAATTTCTGCACCTCCACCGCCCATTGACCTTGAAGTTAGATACCACCCTTTGTCCTCTACAAAGGAGTTATAAAATTATCACAAAATTCAAAGTTTGTAGTTACTTGTTCAATAATAAATTTTCATAAAATTTTCCCAAAAATCCACAACATTAAAAATTTGTGAGCCAAAAATTTTTTCAGTCATTAGAGTAAACTGTAATCTATTTTTTTAAAATATTTCCTATGAACATTTTGTGAACACCTGATCATAAAATTAGCAACATCGTCATAGAATTTTTCGAAAAATTTTATCAAAATTTATTTTTGGAACCGATGTCGATTAAATTTTGTTGGAATCAAGAATTTGATTTTTGAATCTCATTCTGCAACTTTTCAATTGCTTAGTAGAGAGCAAAAAAGTGATGACCAATTTTCAAGGTCAAAATTTTGAGAGAGACCACGTCACCACGCAGATAATACCACTCAAAAAAGCAAGAAAGTTTTTTTTTTGTATTCCGAATATGGTCAAAAAATGGCGAGATATTTATATTTTGGTATCTAGAAAGAGTAAAAATAAACTGGAAAACTAAAATTTTCTTTTTTTAGGAGCTCTACTGACAAAGATCAAATAACAATTTTTAGATCCATAGGTCAAAATGCCAAAAAAGATTTTAAAGACCCTCATTAACCTTAAATATAAAATTTTGATTCTCCGGGTCACTTGATTTGGACTACAAGAGGGAAATTTAACATTTTGAAATCTCAAAAGAAATTGGGATGAGCTGGGGAGATAAGTTTGAATATATTATTAAAAATTTCTCAAATAATCATTTTTTGAATGAAAATTTCAGAAATTTTTTTCAATCTAAATTTATTTTAATACCTGAGAAAAAGGTCTACTAAATTAAAATTTAAGTTAGGCCCTTCAAAATTTTGTGGTAAAATTGTGCACCCATATGAACCGTATTTACTAATTTTGCCTTTTTTTTTTTGAACTTCATAGTTTTGCAATGAAGGATGATATTTTATGTTTAGAAAACCCAAGTTATGGGGAAAAATCATTCTTTTATCAATTAAAAATTAGTAATTAACGTAATATCAATAAAAATTCAATTATTAAGTAATGTAGACAGTTGAACAGTAAACAATTACTTGCCTCCTACCCAAACATTTATTATTCATTATAGAGAAAGTATTGATGAATAATTTCGCAAAAATGTATATCATTTCTGATACCAAATCAAATGAGTAATTCAAATAATTTTATTTTTCCAAGTTTTCAATCAGTAATGGATATTTTACACTCAGTACCGAGCAGGCGAGCACCCAGTCATCTATCTTTCGGCTGAAAAATTAATAGGTAAGTACGTGTGAGATAAAACATAAAACGCTGCAGTATAACTTTTTCAAAACCATCCATAAGTATCTCATTAAAAAAAAAATGAACTAAAATTTGAAAAAAAAAATCCAATCACTGTAAACCACCAAAATTTAATTTCATCCTCCATACCTACCACCTACATTTTTACAAAAAGGAAATAAGGCATCAGACTTAAATTCCCCCCAAAAAAGGTGTCACATTACAGTCCCACATATGCCACATAAACAACAAAAAGACCCAAATGGTGCCTATTCTTTATTTTTGTGTATTCGACACTTACCAGTGAGAAAGAAGGGATACAAATTCCATTCGGTAATTCCTGAACAGCCCTTCTCTCCGATAATAAGAAACAGAAGTTAGTATAATGACGTGCGTTCATAGTAATAGTATAACTTCCGCGATCTCTCTCGTCGGTAGTGTTCGTATTATAAACCTTCGTTCTTGATATTTTCGCGCGTTTTGTTCCGAGCCATCTAATTAATAAACCTAGACCTTTGAACATTTCGGTAAGTAATTAAATTACTCATACTTTAAATTTAGATTACGTGCAACGAATTTCTATCGAATTGCGATTTTATCCATATACGTAAAAATTTGCATCATCGAAATAAAGATAATTCTCAACTGCAAATGCAAATGGGAAAATACCAAAATGCTTCGACAGGAATAAAATTAGATCATATGGTGTTTCCGGAAGTTATTTGTCAATGAGTACTTAAATTAAATTAGTTCTAGGGAAGTACACCGTCGACACTTTGTCATTTCACAGTTCAACACATCCAACGGAAATACTTTTTATTTCACTAAAATTAATTTTATTTTAACCAACATACGTTTCAATGCGATCGTCTCTTTGGAAAAAAAAAATTCAACACGTGTTTCGTTCATGAATAATGAGTTTTTCTAAAGTTCATCTTCAGACTGTCGGTATATTTCGAAAGTGCTTATCAACAATAGACTCTTACCTACCTAATTTGTTTGCTTAATTGACGATTTTACGACGTGTTCGAAAGAAATCCAGTCAACGTGTAACAAAGTTAATCGTGTTTGTGTGGTTTTTTTTTTAGATATTTTGGTGAATTTAAAAATTCAAAGATGTCCAACGAAAAGTTGACTAAAATGAGTGGATATTTGGAAAAACGAGGGAAAATGGTAAGTAGGTAACCGAATTTCAATTAAATTAGCTATTAGCTATCCAATTATTTCATTTGTAATTAGAAATTGATAAAAATAGATAGGCATTGGGCAATTGAGAAAGCACCTACAATCTCACAAATACTAATTGGATACGGAAAAAATAAAAAGAAACTGTTTCTATCTCTGTTTTAAAGATAAAATTGATTAAAAATGTCACGATTTCTCATGTTTTGGTGTTTGTTGTTTATTCCCCTCTCCTCCCTTCACCACAAATGTGATTTCGACTATCCAAGGTCATTTAGGATCAACTTTTTTAACTTTGGACTTTTTACAATTTTTTAAATCCTATTTTATATTTTAAAGGCTGCATTCAGTTTTATAATTTTTCCATTAGGAAAATACAAAATTTTAAGAAATTTTCTAATTTGAAAGATTTTAGTGTTGGAAAAAAATTCAAGAAAAATTTTCTTACTAGAAAGAATTTAATAAAATTATTATCTACTGAATACTTTCCAAACTTTTTCTCCACTCTAAAATTTTTTTAAATTAAAATTTGCTTTTCATTTTTTTTTTAGCTTAAAATGTCTCACAACCTTAATATTTAAAAAAAGCCAACAATTCTTCAAGATTTTCTCAATTTTTTCAACCATGAATTTTTTTTAAAAAATTCTAGCATCGTGATTTAAAAAATTTTTCAAACTCAATAACTGAAAAAACATGTTTGGAAAAATTTTAATAATATTTTAATGTAGGAAAAATTTTATAATTTAATACAATTTTGAAAAAATAGATTTGAAGAAATAGAAAAAATCAGAGCCGAAAATTTTCAAGTTGAAAAAATTTGAGAAAATTGAAGTTCAAAATAAATTTGTTGTTGGAAAATTTTTTTAATGGGATACAATTTCAAAAAAAATTGAAAATAAATAAATGGGAAAAAATCAAGAGTTGAAAATTTTGAACATTGAAATTTGAATGACAATAAATTTGAAGAAATTGAAGCTAAAAATAATTTTAATGCTAGAAAAATGTTTATAATTGGATACAATTTTTAAAAAAATAGGAATTGAAGAACTTGAAAAAATTTAAAGCAGTGCCAGTGATGGAAAACTGGAAAAATGATATTAGTTCCAATTTTCAATTCCAATTCCAGTTCTAGTTCCAAATATCAGTTCCAAAATTTCTAGTTTTTTTTTTAATTTTCAGAGATAATTTTTTTTTGCAAAATTGAATTTTTTTGTTGTTTTTTTCCTTTTTAAAGTACATTTTTTTTCATTTTTCATACTCAATTTAAGCTCAACATCTAGGGAAAAGCTGAGAAGTAATCCTTTTTAGAAATTTTGTAGCTCTTTAACTTCCCGAGTTCTGAATTTCTCAATAAAAAATTTGAAATTCGAAGAATGTATGAGAGAATGTTTTTGATTGGGTGAAATTTCAAAATTTACAACACATTTTTTTCTTGATTCACTTTTCCACGTAAATTTCCAAGGTTCGTTTGGGGTAGTTTGGTTTTTCAATAAAAAATTCTCAATTGAATAGGTAAGTATTGTGCTTTAGTAAATTTCAACAAACAAATTTTCTACTTTTTCGAGTCAAATTTTCAAAATTTCAAAGTTAACGTCGTTTGGTGTATTTTTCGAAAAAATTTGGTGTGTAATGTAAGAGAAAAACGAAAAAAAAAAGATTTTAATTGAGTAAAAATAGAAATAAAAAGAGGAGAAATTGCAATTAGCAAAAAAATTCTGGAACTGGTATAAAACTGAAATTCTTTTTAGAGTCCTAGTTCCAGTTTTCGGTTTTCAGTTTCCAATTCTAGCCAACACCTAGCTCAGATTCCAGTTTTCCATCACTGAATTAAAGCCGAAAATTTTGAGTTTTGAAATCAGAAATTCAGAATAACAATAAATTTGAGAAAATTGAAGTTGAAAATGATTTTGCAGTTGGAAAAATTTTTAAATTTGACATACTTAATTTCATAAAAAATATGATTGAATTGAGTCGAACTTTAAAATTTGAATAACAATAAATTATTGGAGGTAAATTCAAATTCAAAAATTTCACTGATGGAAAAATTTTAAAATTCAATTGACCCCAGTTTTGAAAAAAATTGATTAAAAAAAATTGTTGGATTTCAAATCCCATTTGTTACAAAATAATTCAAATTCAAGAATTTGTCTTATTTTCTACTTTTTCGAAAAACTGAAATATTTTTCCAGTAGGTACTTTAAACTTTACACCCTTTTACATACTTCAATATTTCCTGTTATGTCATTCAACTTTTTAACCGGAGTTGAATCATATCTAGAGTGACACATCGATTGACATAGAAGCTCTATCATTGCAATACGATGAGTATTAAATAATTAAACAAAAGCTTATTCATCGGCCTCGTGTTATTTTATCCTCGAACAAGTAAATAAAATCTATTCTCGGCGAAAGAAATAAAACCTCGATACCCCCTCGACCCAAACTCATTAAATAGCTCGTTTAATTATAAAAATTTTAATTTCAGAGCCTAACGGGACGATGGAAAAAATGGTGGTGTGTCTTGGAAGGGCAGTTATTAATCTATTACAAGTCCCGCATCGAGTACACTAATCTGTCTCCTTGTTGCGGTTCATTAAACATGGCTCTGGTGAAGAATGTCCAACCAAACGTAGGTTTTCAAATACACGTCATGACACATACACAGCTGATAATTTTGGTAAAAACGACGTCTTTATGTAATTAAGCGTTAATTTGCTAAACCGTTGACATACCTGGCTAATATTAAATTCTTTTAGAGGACTAAAAATAAAGAAAAACAACAACAGTGGTTCCACGCTTTGGTTGGAGTCTTGCCTCAGAACAGTTATTTATCACCGCTTTTATGGTTTTCGACAAATCCGGGAGAATACCGACGTAAAAGCGAGGTAAATTGATGATTTCGGTCGAATTTAGAGATGAATATAGATTTGGTTATATCTTTGATATTAATTTCAGCGAAAAAAGAAATCAAAACATAAAGGTAAGTTTGAAGAACCGATCGAAATAACCGAGAATGATGAGTCACCATTTTCGAAATCAGAATCCGATAATGATATTTCCAATTCGAATCCTATCAATGAATCTCAAATCAGTATCTTTGAGGATCACACATTGACTGAAATTCAAAACATTTCAACTAGTCAGGAAGATCGATTACAATTCCGAGCTTCTAAAATATCGACTTCGATGGAATGCAGATTACAGGAACCCAGAACTGGTGCCAGAAATTCGCTGAAATGCAGCAGCGAAATCAACATCCGGAGATATTCTTCTTATCATAGCGTTATCAATGGTGTTTTTATCAGCGAGAGGATACCCAATCGTCGCAGTATTTCTTGCGAATGTGTTTTCACTCAGCATAGGACAAATTCCATCGAACGATGGAATTTTTCGAGTAGTTATTCGATACGAAGCGATGCAGGATCTCAGGCAATTACTCAGGAAGATGATACCGAAGAGGACAAAAAATCTAAACGAAAAAGTCGTCGGAAACGTAGGAATGATTCGAAGAAGTATAACACGTTGAGTAAAAAATCGATGAGTTTTTTGAAGAAAATTTTCAAAAAGAAGATGGAAAGTCAGAGTCAGCCATCTGTTGAAATTAATTCTTCCGAAGAAGTAATTCAGGTAAATTTTTAATAAAGACATTTATCAAAAATTGCACAATGGCATGGGTGACTCGACAAATTCTTTTCAAGATGCAGAACAGAAGAGATTCCAAATTGAAAAAAAAAATAGAAAAAAATCCAAATAGGGGAATTTTTCAATAGGTACTAAAATTTTTTCCAGCAGTAGGTAATATTGAAAAATAATTGTTCAACTTCGTATTTTTAAATTTTTTTTCCAATTCAAATTTTTCCTCGGTTTTGATCCCCTCATTTTTTTCAAATTTGAATTGAAATATAATCAACTGAATTTTTTTCAAAATTCCTTACCAAACCAAACCAATAATTGGAAGAAATTTTAAAAAATCGAGAATAAAGTAAACGTACCGATGAATAAAAAGTAAATAAACATGTAAGAAATTGAAAAAAAAATTAGAAATGAAAAAAAATTGAATTTATTTATAGCAATTCCGGGCTTGAATCGTGAAAATATAAATTTCTGCAAAAAAATTTAGAGCTAGTAAAAAATAATACAAATTTTTCCATTTATAAATGAATTAATTGTTAGAAAAAAAAGTAAGTACAGAAATAGACCTAAAAATCGAATTATTGAAAATTGCTTTTCCTCTCCATTTTAAATAATTTTCGAATTTTAAAACGTGGAGTAAGTACCTATTTCCTCCCACTTCTGATCACATTTTCCAAATTGAACCACGTAGTTTTGCCATGAGTCACAATTTTCAAAAATTATTCTCTCGAAAATATCAAAAAAATATCGTTGTAAATCTTCAGTGTGTTATTTTACTCAATACGAGTACATTAATAAATCTACATTATCACTTGATTTTTTTAAAATTTCAATCATGGAGTTCATTACTTTTTTTTTTTTAATTTTAAGTTTTCAAATCAATGTTTCACATCACCATGACGAAAACAGGTTCAAATTTCGAAGTTGGATTTCCATTTTCAATCCTGGGTATTCTCAGTCTCGCTGAAAGTTTCTAACTATTCCCCAACCGTTGGCCCCATTCATTATCGTTCAATGACGTCTACTCACATATTAAATTTGGAAAATAGAAAAAAAAAATAATAAATTATCGACCAATTTTTCGTCGAATTGATATGAGATCACCCATTGCTAATTGATTTTTAAAAATCAAAATTTTCAACTAAATTTGATGTTTGTATAGGAAACTCCTAAGAGCAAATCACCCACACCAGAAAATTCAGAAGAAAATATCTCAGAATCGCTCGAATCCGATACACATGAAATAAATACCATTGAAAGGACAGAAAATGATGAAACAGCGCCGGTTAAAATGGAAGAAATCACGCCATGCAATGATTCCGTCGAGAAATACATTGCAAACACGAGTTCAAATAATGGTAAATTCTATTGTAAACGTCAATTGTTTGATAATTGAATAACCTACGTTAAAGGGCATACGAACCAATTATACCATTTTGACAAAAACAGTTTGGTATTCGAACGTAATCATGACATTGGTTCGAGAAAATTAACCCAACGTAAACAAATTTTTAAAAAAATCATTTTCTATTTTAGAAACTGAATCAGAATCTTCGTCAGACTCAGAAAGTGATTACGATGACATAGAAAATTCACAAGATGAACTGCCAGCGTTACCAGCAAAAAATGCCAACTGCTTGTCACATTCTCACCATATTTTCAAAGATGTCAATTCAAATTACCCAGCCAAAGTACGAGTTAATCACCCAAATGCCAAAGAATCGATAAGCATAGATAGCTGTAGAAGTATAGAATTGGATTCCCTTTTACTACAGTTGAACGTGCTAAATACTCAATGTGATAAATCGCACGAATCTCTCGAATTTCACAATAATATTGTAAGTATCTACATAAATGAAAATGTAACTTTATACCACATATTGTATTTCACGAGAAGAAAAAATTGTAACTGAAAATTTTTTCATATTTTAAGATTGAAGACCCAGATTATGATATTCCTAGACCACATACGTCGTTGAGAAGTAGTGATGATGGCAGTACATATGAAAAAAATCCATTAGAATTCAACCAAGATGATAATTTAGCAAATCATAGGTTAGTTTATTGTTTTCTGTGGACCATTTATTTTTTTTCAATTTTCAATACTTTTTTATTTAGTTTTTTTTTCTTTTTTCGCAGATATGATTCTCTATCTATCGATATGGCTCCAGATTCTTTAGAAATGCCATGGCTATTAAACGACACGAAATGCAATGGTATTAATTATTGGACAACGAGAAAAGAATTGGATTTATGTTTAGAAAATGACTCGGGTTCTGAATGCGATTTTCACGATTCTTTAAATTCAAATAAATATCTTTCTTGACAATCGATAATTATTTCGTGAAAATTATTTAAAATGTCCAATAAGGGAATGATGTATCTATTAAACACATTATACTTAGTTAAAATGTTGAAAAATTTTTTTTTGATCATTTCTGTAATCTTATTCCCGATACAATAACGTTCTGTCTATAAAATTTGAAAAAATATCCACGTGCTGTGTCTAGTATCGCTCTTGCATCCAACCCACGACCATTGATCATATTAAACTAGAATATAGTTCCTAAAATTGTGATACGCGATGTTTTCGATGTTGGTTTCCCTGAAAATCCCTGGCAGAGAGCTTAATAGATTTTCAAAAGTCAAAATTTTTGGAACCATTTTGCAAACATTTAAAAAAAAAGACGGAATAGTTCGTTGGGATCCTATGAATTGTAAATAATCACTTCCAAGATTATTCAAAACGGGAATGACGTATTTAATGCAGATAAGAATTACATGATTACAAAAATTACTTTTTTTTATTTTTGAATTTCTTTTTGTAATCTGGTTTACCTTTCAGCCGTTTACGTACTCCGCTAGCTCCTTCCATGTCATCGTCGTCGTCAAGATCTACTTTCTTACGTTTCTTTTTGGAATTTTCGCCTAGTTCTTTAATACTCTACAAAAAAAAAAAAATTGTTACCAGAGATCTTATAGTAACACAATTAGTTAATTTTTCACAATTCAAAATAAAAAATACCATTGCAGCAGTTCGTCTGGCTTCTGCAACCCTTTCTTGCAAACATAACACGTCTTGTTCAGTTGTCGCATATAAGGGTAATTTTTTTCCTATTAATTGTTCTATTCGTTGATACAATTCGACATCATACTGAAAAATAATAATGGATGAAGTAAAACAGAAAACAAAATAATTAAATTAACAAAATCTTCGGAAAATGTGACATAAACAAGTCTACAGGTTTCCACTTTCTATTATGTCATTAATATGTACATGTACAACAAATGATGTCATAGAAATCATGACTTCATGTTTGGAATATGTGACATCAATCGAACAAATTTTGTGTCAATTTTATCCTGTGAATCTAAGATAAAAATGATAAAAGAGGTGGACACCGATAGGCACATTTATCATGACGATAGTATGTTCGGAAATCACTGAGAAATTATTTACCTGTGTAACAAAAGTGATGGCTTTGCCTGAACGACCAGCTCTGGCGGTTCTACCAACTCTATGAATGTAATCTTTACTATTCGTAGGAATATCCAAATTAATTACCACGTCAACGTGAGGAATATCTAACCCTCTAAAAAGAAAAATACTCTTATTAAATACTTGTTTCGCAAGCTCCTTGGTTGTTAAATTATTAAAAATATTAACCTGCTAGCGACATCAGTTGAAATTAAAATCGATCTTGATTTTGCTCTAAATTTAGTCAAGGCAGCTAAACGTTTATTTTGAGACATCTGACCATGTAGTGGTATAGCAGATAATCCGAGGTTTCTCAAAGTTAAGGCAACTCTCAACGTACCATTACAAGTGGAGCAGAATATCATGAATGAGTTTCCGGCTAGTTCATTCAACAGGTATACAAGATACACATCCTAGAAAAATCACTCTAGAAATAGTAACACAATACTACAGAACAGCGGAAAAATTATAATTATCACCTTGTATTTTTGAGGTATAAAAACGTAGTACTGCTGTAACTGGTCAACAGTTTGATACTTCGTGCCAACTTCGACTTTAACAGGATCTTGAAGGGAAGCTCGCTGCAATTTTTGGACTTTTTTCGTCATCGTAGCTGAAAATAAAAACGTTCGTCGTTCTCTAGGAATTGATTTTAAAATTGTGTTGACTTCGGCTTCGAAATCCATGTTCAAAATTCGATCAGCTTCGTCCATAACCTTTGAAAAATTAAAAAACATATGATATATCTGTGAAAAAATTACATCTTTTTAGTCACAGTTTCATACCAGAAATCGTAAAGTTCGTAAACTGAAACCTTTCGAATTCTGTAAATGATCGACTAATCGTCCAGGAGTAGCAATTACAACGTGTGGTTTTTTACTCAACATCAGAGATTGCGCCATCATGTCCATTCCACCAACTATCACAGCACATTTTACACCCACATTGGCACCTGAAATATAACATTTAGGTTAAAGAAATATGCACCAAACGGTAAATATATTGTCTGCACACCAATGATTATATACCTAAAGCATCAAATTGTTCAGAGATTTGAAAAGCTAATTCTCTAGTGGGAGTTAGTACAGCTGCGAACAATCTTTGAGGGGTATCCAACAAGGCTTGCAATATTGGGATCACAAATGCAGCTGTTTTACCCGATCCGGTTTCTGCTAAACCGATGACATCTTTTCCTAGAATTAAAAAAAAATATTTATTTCGATTTAATTCATACTTTCAATGTGATATTTGAAGAATATATTTACCTGCCAATGCAAGTGGTATGGTTTCTCTTTGAATTTTGGTCGGTGTTTTCCATTGTAATTTTTCGCAAGCTTCGCATAAAACGTCTACGACACCCTGAACAATTGTTCAAAATAGAATTTTTCATTAACACGAGGAATTCAGTACCAAAAGATTGATAGAGGTTTGAAAAACGTACCAGATCTTTGAAAGTAACCGAACTTTCTTCCGAGCTAGGTTTGGTTTCAATTTCTTCCCCAGAATCTGATTCACTCATGTTGACACGGTTTCAAGAAAGCAGCATTCGATGCAAAAATTACCTCATTTCACATTAACACAAATTAGTTATTATTACAAAACGATAAAATAAAGAGAAAGAAAAGTCTTCGTTTCATTCGTAACTTCGGTAACTTCGTATGCACGTGCGAAAGCTACGAATGCGATAAGTATTTTTTATTGATACAGGTTAGCTCGCGGAAAAATTTCTCTTTTTACCGCTATCCTTGAAATATTAATAATGCAATAAATGAGTAAAACAGCAAAATAATATGAAATATAATTAAATTAAATTGAAATTATTCTATTTTTATTCAATTTCATCACGTTTTCTCAGTTATTGTCATAAAAAATAGAAAATTGTATTCCAAGGGGAAAAGGGATTTTGACACTCGTATTTGGCGAAAAGTAGGTAAACAAACGAAATTAATTTCTGATTGTTCAACGTTTGAAATTCTGCATTTCGTCATTCGCAAATCACCGAATCAAATTAATTGTAATTTTTTTTTATTTTTAAAATCGTATTTCAGCCAATCACGAAAAACAATTTGGAAAACAGAAATGCCATCTATCAAAATCAAAAATCAAAATGTACGTCCTGTCCCGAATACCCACCTATTAAAATTAAGAACATGGAAGAGGGGAAGACGGAGCGAGGCGAAGTCAAAAGATAATGGGAATCAATAACCTTTATTATTTTAATTTTCCTCAAATTAATTATTTAACGACGCGTGTTTAGTATGGAATTCGTTCAGTTGGTAACCTCGAGTTTGATTTGATTTTTTCGTAATGTGGATTAATTTTATAAATGAGTAAAAAATCTCGAAAAAATGGAATGCGCGCCCAGTAGCAATTTTAAGGAAAGTACAAGGTAATGTGACATTCCATTTCTAATATTTCAATTTTCCTTACGTACGATGCAAATAGAACTATTACGCCGGGTTGCGCATCGTAATGAAAACGAGTACCATGTGATTATGTAACCCTAACTCGAGATTATGTTGATATTACTTAATCGGAAGAATTTTAATTAACGTTATTAATCTCGATTCTATTTTTAGGCACACCGATTACTTTAAAAATATCGTCGAACCTTTGTTGGCGAATGGCTGTGAGGATAAATTATGCGAATGGCTGAAAAAGAACGGTTTGATATCGAAGCAGTTATGCTGTAATAACGACGAATGTGGACAAGAGCCGATGCGATGGAGTAAAGCTAGAGTGATCGATAGATACAATTGGATCTGTGCTAAGTGCAAGAAAAAACTGCCCATTAGACACGAAACCTTTCTAGCCGATTTGAAATGCGATTTCGGCAGCATATTCAGCGCCATCGATGGCTGGTGTTCTCACAAACAGCTCACCGAATTCTCCGATAGTAAAACGTACAAAGTAGCTGTAGGAAAACGTATTTATTCTATGTGCTCTTCTGCAGCCGAGTCGTATATGAAAAATCATCCAGAACTGGGCATTTTTGGTGGTAAAATCGCTGACGGAGAGGATGCTGTCGTTATCGTCGATGTGTTTCCAGACGGTTCGATGACACTCCAACCGCAGAATAATAATAATTATACCAAGAAGGTTTTATGTATTGCTGATACTTCTCATATTCCTGCTCGTGTCTGGACCCAATTGCTGGATAATTCTTACGAAGTGAGTATTTCAGCTCCAAAATTTTTTTTGTTCGATTTCAATATCTAATACTAAGAAATACTTTGGACAGGATGATCATAGTAAAATAGTAGAAACGGTCATTGCTCACGTGAAACCGAATTCGATCATCGTGACCAGTCACGTATTACATCCATACATCAAGAATATTTCTGGATACACGGAGATCATAAATATTAAAACGTTGATGACATCAGATCCTGCCGAACATCAAAAATCGCTTAAAAATATAGGTAATGTAAATATTAACCTAACGTCAAGGTTTTCGTCATCGACGCGTTCTAAATTTACTATTTCCCATTCGCAGAAACCATTTGGGCTACGACCGTTGAAACTTGCCAACAAATTCAAAATATGAGTCCGAATGCGGCTGAACAAGCTTTATGGGAATTACAATGGAGGCAAATATTTGGATTAGATGCTTTTCGTTACATATTACAGCATTTAGTTCAATATTCCAACGCGCAACATTCTTCTACTAGTTCTTCTCCTAAATGAATTCCACTTGTAGATTTTATTTCATTAGGCCTAGATTTTGTATTGCTTGTATTGTTGTAACATATCTAAAAACTGTGATGTTTTGATCTGCAAAAGGTATTGGGCATTTTTATACGAGCGTTTTTGACTTTACCTCATAGTGTGAAACGCATTTATCGAAATCGATTTGTGATTTTTTGTGAATTTTTTTGTTATTATTTTTTTTTAAAATTCAACAAATTTATACGTAAACGTAGGACATTGTTTGCTTTATTTTCTTACTGGGCCTAAGGAATAAAATATCTGTTAGTAGATTTACCTACGTTCGTTTACAGTATTCGATAGTCGTCGATTCTGAGAATTTTATTGTTTTGAAGTTTAAACTGCTGTTTGAAGTGCGATTATAATTTGACAAGTTTTTTTTCCAATTGTTGAACTATCTATCAATATGGTAATCAGTTATGTTAACGTTTTACTAGTTTTGTTCCTTTGATTGTTATTTGATATTAGTATGGTTTAAATTTCTACCTCTCTGATATCGTTTCTTGTTTTTTTTTTTTCGTCAAGAATGCTGTTAGTAATTTGCTGAAAGAATTTTCTTTTGTTACTTGTAAGTTTAATTGCCTTTTTATTTTAATTTATATATTCTTGTGTTCGTTACGTTGCTATTTTTCTAACGGTAATTAAGTTCCCAATTTATCATATTCCAGTGGCTTATTTCGTTCTTGTTATCGAGTTATTATAAATTGGTAATATCAAATTGACGTGTAAACAGCTTAACTGATTACGCTGAACGAATTTCAACAGTACTGATAAACATTAATCTTATTTATTGGAGACATTAAGCGTATTTAATCGTTGGTGATTTCATTCAGTTTCCCCCTTTACCAACTTTTTAGTACAAATTATCATAATGACTTGATTTTACCACGAATTCTGACAATCAAAATTTTTTTTAATCATTCCTTTTTAAATTTGGCTTAGTTTTGGATGTATTGTGACTTATAAGAATTGGAAATTTTGTTTCCGCTGTAGAAGTTAGAGTTTATCAATTGATTAATTATAACAAAGTTCAGATTAGATTTCCGAATTGAGAATAGCAATTTACCATTTTTATTTTTAAATACGAATTCATTTTATTTAAATATATTAAACGTAATTATAAGTTATCATTTTTAAGGAATTATTTCTAATTTCACTGATATCTAATTCTCATTCATTTCCGTATACGATTTGTTAATATTGTATTCTATTTAATATCTCAACCCCATAAAAAATTGAAAGTTTTTTGCCGAAATTTTTATTCTGTTTGAAATAAAATCGAGTTTATGCTGCAAAATGGAGCTATTTGTTTAAATTATGAAATTTGTTTTGTAAAATATTTCATATTTTATAAGATTTTTTTTAGACTGATGTATTTTGCGTTTACGCGTTATTTGTAGGTTTCTTTATTGTTGAAATTTTATTATTTTGCTGATGTGATAAGCTTGTTAACCAGTTGATTTTTTTTCTCTTTGGATAAATTACACTTTTATTGAATTCTGTTTTGTAATTTTTAGTTTACAGTTGATAAGTTTAAGTGCTTTTTTTTCTTGCATTCGTACCTATTTTCTAATCGTAATTCTGAACGAGTTTATGTTTTTATATTATTTCTTAAAAATAAGTTTAAAAATAGTTGTAATCAAAACTTCTCGTAGTATTGCTCGTTTACAGTTTTTATTCCGGCGAACGAATCACAAAAAATTTCAAATGAGGGTATTTTTTTTCAAAATTAGAATTAGTCACCTTTTTTTCACTGAAGATTCGTAGCTTAGAGTTAGAATTTTTATGCTCAATTGCGTTAGTGTTTCCGCTACATTTATAGTTTCCGTCATTTTCATACGTATTTCTGATGGGTTATCGATAGATTTTTTCTATAGATGAGAACGTACAACAATGTTCATTTATTCGTAAGTGATCTGATAAGTTATTTTTATATTCATTTCGAAACTGATGAACGGTGCTGTATTTTTTACGAGACGTATTGAATTAGGTGATCTCGAGATCGATTTTATTAAATCGGAATCCTTTGAATTTAAGCGGCCAGGTGTCGATATAGCGTTGCATTTTAATGTCTTCCCATTATAATTAATGTATTTTGTAATATTAGATAATTTATTATTTAAAATATTATTTACCTTAAGATTTGGAAATAAATTAATGAATGTTACGATTCAGTTTTTTTTTTCCAAATTGATTCTCTCATCTCGACGGTTGGCTTCGTTGTGCTTTTCGAATAAATTATTCTCTTTTCAATAAAGATGTTGACGTTGTTTGAACGATGAAATGTGTTGATTTTATAAATTGCTAGTTAATTTGAAAGTTTTCCTTTCATCGATGATGAGTTGCAAACAATCGTATCGATTATATGTAAATTAGACACTGTCACTGTCGTTCGTTATCAAGATTGAGTTTTCTTCTCCCACAGAGATTGATGTCTCTTGATGGGTTATCAATATAGCTGTAAAAAATTTTCGTATGTTTTCAAATTGTGATATATGATATAAATTTCATTTCTGACCCAATTCGAAAGAGTAGGTACGATTAAATACCTCAAATTCTTTACATAAATTTTGAAAATTAATTTAATAAAATTGAGTCGTAATTACGAAAATTAAACAGGCTCGAATATCATTTTGATTGAAGTGTAGAACTGTACATAACGATATTTTTTCTATAATGATCTGTAAAATATTTCACTGTTTATTTTATTAAAATTGTTCGACTTTTTTTCGACCTTAAACTCCACGATATTATTGCAGAAGTTGTATTTACCGTTAACTTGAAACCAGTTCAATATATGTAGTTTATCGCTTATAGTTATAATGTGAATGTATTACTGATTTACTCTCCGCAGTTTCTAAACTAGGTATACAAAAAAAATTACAATTGTATCTGCATCTGGCATAGGATCCCTAATGTTATGATCAATATTTCTTTCAGTTACAAGTCTAAGTTACTCTTCGGTTAGTTCCACTCAACTGGTCAATTTTTTGCCTCAAGATTTTTGATTTCGCTCAGAAATTTTTTCTTGGCTTATGCCATCGTCTGATTTGAAATAATTTTTTTTTTCTGGCTTCGTTGGAAGTGGGCGAGGGGGAGATATTATATATAGGTAGGTATTTCATTTTATACACAGTCGATGCGATTGCTTCTTTAAAAAAGAATTCAATGAGAATTCAGACTCATTTACTAAAAGACAACTTCTGAAAGACCTATTCAGTATTCAAAAAGCTTCAAAGGCTTCGTTAAAAATTTTACAGAACAACCACAAAGAAGGATTTTACCGGTCAACGTACGTTATTACTCAGGATCTGTTGAATATTTTCATTCTCTGACCACTGAGGAGGGGGAGGGGATTATAATTTTGGTGAAAATTCCAAAAAAAAAAAATCAAAACTATAAATTACACATCGTATGAGGAGGTTTTTGAGACACTGAGTTCGAATATCAACGTGGCTTTTGAATTTTTACCTCTTTCTCTCACATTTCTAGGGACTCGAAATATGCACGAAAATAGAGATCATCAAAAATCTTGAGTGACGTATTTCATGTTTTTGATAATCCTATGTCCAAAAAATTGGATTATTTTGCGGATATGTATGCTGCCTAAGATTTTGGATTTTTCCATTTTTTAAAAAATCCAATTTGGACACCTATCATAGTAAACGGGGGGGGGGGGGATAAAATTTGAAAATCAAAAGTTTGTATTCAAATTTGAAATCATCAGAAAGAAAACGAATTTGCCATTCAATTTTTATTTTTTATTTTTAATCCCAACAAATCTGAAAATAAATTCATATTTGAGCTCAGTGTCCTAAAATTCATGACGAATGCCTTCCAATTTTGATTTCAATTTTTTTCCTAAATTTGCACTAAAATTCTAAGCTCCTGTGACACCTTTTAGAATTTTGAAAAATTTTATGGATATTATTAAATTTCAGTTTGATTTTTTTTGAATGTGCTTTCCAATGGTGCAAAAAGATAAACTTATTATGATATTTTGAGATAGGTAGGTATAAAATTTTTAAGTGAGATTCTTTCCTTCGGTTCGTTGGAAAATACAGAATTAAAAAAACACTCCTTTTCCCTTCATGATTAAGTAAGTATAAGAATTTTTTTTGGTTAAGTTACCATTTGCTTATATAGATACCTAGGAAAGTAACTGGAAAAATGTCTCATTTTCAAATTTGATCACTGATCAGGATTCAGGAATTAACCTACTTTAACTTTTTTTTTTACAGGGTGTACCATTTTTAGCGAGCCTACAAATATTGAAGGTGTTCCATGAGTTTTTTTAGTTGGGAAAGTCATTTTTAAAATTTATACTCTCGTGATGGGGGAAGAAACAAAAATAATTTTTATAAAGTGTCTGCGAAAAAAAAATACAAAAAATTAATCAAAATGGTAATTCAAATACTTTTTTGAAAAAACATGGTGAATTTGGCTCCACGAAGCCTCAAACTTCATTTTTGGTTTTTTTAACCTCAACCTCCAAACAGGATTCATGGAAGTAACGGAGAGAGAGGGTCAATGCATGAAAAGAAGTATCCTGACATTATCAAAAGTGACATTGAAATCTCCAATCCATTTTCGGCTTTATTTTGCTAAGAAAAATGCAGAATGACTAAATAAGTGGAGAAGAGGAAGGGAATTGAATGTTTTAAAATAATCGAATGAGGTGTCAAAATGCATGTTTTCGACCCCCAAAATCTATTTCTGAGATAAATTTGATCCTTGATTCCAAACCACAGCTTCTCAGGCAAAGTGGAGGGGGCCAAAATTGAAAAAATTTCAAACTTATTCTATAACGAGATACCTATACTTACCTATCAAAATATATGGTTTTTGATCTCAAAATATTAATATTTCCAAGATTTTTTAAATTCGTAATCCAAATCTCAATCCCCTGATGGTGATGAGGAGTGAAAAAATATTGTTTACTCCAGTGAGCAATTATTAGGTACCTAGGTACTGAAAATGCATGTTTTTTAATTTTTCCAATTTGTTTCCAGCGTCATCCCCCCCCCCCCCCAAAAAAAATGTATAGAAATAGAAAAGGTCTAAACGAATTGAAGAGAGATTAAAATTAAAGATTTTCTCAAACCACTGATACCGAGTGTTTTTCGACTCTTGAAATCCATTTTTGCAGCTGGAAAATATGCATTTCGAAATCCAATCACAAAGTACCTACCAGAAAAACTAGAAAATTTTATTCTTACTTCACTCCTTCACCCAGGACTTGTGAAAAGAGGTGAAAATTTGGGTTCGTGTTGTCACCTTGATTTGTTTCTCTCTGCCTCGTGATTCTCAAAATTAAAAGATAGGCAAGTATAAAAAATTGATACAAAAAAATGACGAATTAAAAAAAATTCTAGGTAAATTAAAATTTGCCAAGTGCCAGTACCTACCTATTTCTTTAGTGTTCTTTTTTGATGAAGGGAAAATTTTTCATTGAAACTTCAGGTGAAAATTAATATACTTATCTACCTACTAAGTTTGATATTCATTCTTTCAACCAAGTGATACTTCAATTGACATTTTTTTATCCATTGTTCGTCCATTATCATAATTTCATTAGTCGCGTTGTCATTATACACATACTTAATCAAATCAATGTGATTCGAAGAACCACTCACATTTTCATTTTAGATTTTATGGCAGCACCTTTTTATTATTATTTTTGAAAAATTTTCTCAAATTGTCCACATTTTCATTTCTGCTGTCAAATGCATCGTAATATTTTGTTCAGGTGGCTTTTTTTTGTATCGTTTCATAAGTGAAAATTCTGTAGGTAGGTGGGCAGGTAGGTAATCGAATAAGATCTGATATTAGGTATACCTTCTAATGAATGTATCTTTAATGAAATCAAACCTCCACAGCCACATGCAGTCTAAGAGCAAGTTAGCCTTTTACCTTTCCATTCTATCGATGCGGCTGAGTAAAAACAACGAATAGCAGGACGTCAACGAACGCGCTTGGCCTTACCATTGATGCTCTTCCTGCTGTTGGCCAATTCACCTATATTAACCAGATATACGAATCACACGTACCAAGTCTAGATGCGCCAAAGATTATCGCTTACTCCTCAAACAGTGATGTTGCATTAGACTTGTTACACTGCTCTCATTGACAACCATGAATTCCGTCACTCATGTAATCGCCGTTTGTTTGCTGATTGTTCAGTTCGCGAGTATATACACAATTCCGGTACCGGACAATACCGCAAAGCCGGATACGGACGATGAAATTGTCTACGACCAGCGTCAAAATGGAAGCGAAAATTTGAGAATTCATATGAACGACGTGACTTTGGTGGTAGCGCCTTCCGATGGAATTCTGCAGCTGATGAGCGCCTCGGCGTCCGATTTTTTGAACCAGAATAACGAAGTGTCCGGATCGAATTCGAATAAGCCCCAGGGTCCTAGTGTTTATTCGTTGTCTGATTGCGGAAACGATAATGGAGCGAAATGCAAACAACAGAGTCATAAAAAGTAAGTGGTTAATTTTTATAATGATTTATGTAGGTAGTTTGCTGCTTTTAATTTTTTTCAAGTGCTTTACTTAACTAAAACACCTAACGAAAAAATTACCCAATTTTTACGATTTCTTCGAACTTTTTTATGGCTTCTGTTGAATCAGTATTTTTAAAAAATGTTTTAATAATATTTAGTTCTCCAAACCATATTCAATTTTAATTTTTACTAGAATTCAATTCGAGTCTTTTTTTATTTCATTTGCCTATTTTTTTTAGTTTTTTCTTCTTTTGTTATTTTTTTCAATTTTTTAAGAAAAATTATTCGCAGTAATTTTGCATTTTCCTCTCTCAAAATGGATATTGATATCTAACGAAAGCAAAGTCTTCTATTTTGAATTTTAAAGTCGAACATTTTTTGAAATTAATATCTGAGCCTGTTGTAATGAACATAGGCAACACTAACAGCATCAATGCAAAATCTGTTTAAAAGCCTCAAAATTTTTCCACATCTGTAATAATGTATTTTGGATTTAAATCGTTTTCATTCTTTTGATTGGTCCCTGATTTTTTTAATTCTTGTTTTAATAATGATGAATTTTTTTTAGTAGGCACGTGAAAAAAACAGTATTTTTACGTAATTTTATGAGCTACTTACCTATAAAAAATAAAACCCTTATTCTGTCCTCTAAAATATGTTGTTATTTTTTGTTTCAGAAATAGAATACGACTTTCAAGTCTATTGGTGCCCTTACTAAACAGAGCTACTGGAAATTAAATTCGTAATTTAATTTTTACCTTTGTAATACCTACTATTTAAATATTCATAACGCCAGTTGTGCTAGAACACAAAGTGATTTATTTTCTCATTTATTTATACCTTGAATGTAATAAGTATTAATGCAATAAAAATTGAAAGTATTGAATCGTGCGTATTAATTTATTAATTTAATTTACATTATAATTAGGGACCCTCGTGATCAAAATGGTGTAAAAATAAAATGTTTATATTGATTAGAAAAATTGATCAAACTATACAAAAAATGCTTTTTAGTAAAAAAATCTTCTGGTGAATTTAATTTCATGGTGATACATTTTTCCAACGGAATCTTTGCCAATTGTGGTATGTGAATTTGCATTATCTGAAAATGTATAAAATTGAGAATTTCAATTAGAACACAATTTTTAAGCAGGTGGTGAAGGTCATTACATGAATCAACGGATATTTTGAAAAGGCTTTTTAGTGGTTAGAATGATAAAATAGTTTTTTTTAATACCTAGGTATTTATGTAAGTTCTCAAAAAATGTATCACTGAAAAAATCCCTTCCTCTTCTGACCATAATACTGAAAAAAAAACTTTTCAGGAGAAAAATTGCATTTTGAAACGTATTTTAAAAAAATTTTCTTCCACTTACTTCCACGTTTGAAAGAAGAAATTGACATAGAAGAATTTATTAGGAATTACCACATTTCCAGATTCAAAAAAAACCTAAAGTTTTCAAATTTTTTGTGTGTGGGGAATTGGTGAAGTTCAAAAACTGAAACCCCTCTCAAAGAAACGTTTCATTTTCAAATTATGGAACATACACGAAAAATAAACATAGGTATACTTAGAACGGAAAAGTTAAAAATTTATCAGTGAATTTTTTCTATTCAACGAGAACAAAGACAGGTCATTTTGCACTTTTTTTTCGAAACTTGAATTGGATAAATGAGGATATTGTGTCCAGACCTCAAAAACCTGCCAGAATTTCACATCTTTTCCACACTCAGGGATCTTTCCAATTAATTTCTCTCCAATTCTTCGAAAGAAAAAATGAAAAATGTTAAATTTTTGGAGGGCTTCAAAAATTAAAGGTTTGAGAAATCAGTTATATCAGTTATAATTCGTGTATAAATGACATTTTCTTAAATCAAAAATTTTAGAAATTTTAAAAATAAATTTTTGAAAAGAATTTGCTATTCGTTTTATTGCAGTCAAATTTTTACATTTCTTGATGATTTTTCAAATTTTTTACTTTTTGATGTACCTACTTACTCAAGTAGCTGGATGAATGAAAAAAAATATAGAGCATTTACATAAAATTTTTAGCTTGTAATTTTTCGATGGGTCAATTTTTGGTGGTGGAGAGGGGGAGGAGTATGGGTGCATTTGCCAAGACTCTATGATTGCTCTAAAAATCTAATTACCTATGTTTGAAAGATTTTGCCGAAAAAATCAACATTGAGAAAATTTTTCTTGAAATAATTCCAAACAAAAAAGTTATATCGAATGCAATTTTCCATCGTTTCTCCAACTTTTGAAAAAAAAAACAGTGCTTATTGAGTTTTGACCAGATTGTAAATTGCGATTCTTAGTCGGAAACAGTTATTTTCGACAAAAACGTCACTTCAACCGAAATATTAATTTTTGTCTAGAATTTCATTTTTTCGAATAAAATTTGAGAAATTGAAATTTTTAACCAAAATTACAATTTTCAAAATTCAATTAAAATCACAATTTTTGAAAAACATTGAAATTTTTGACAAAAATGGTGTTTTTGAATTGAAAATATAAGCTTTAATGAAAAAATTTTCATTTCAATTTTAAAAAAAATTGAGGCATTTCACCAGAATAGTAAATCATTTTTGACCAGAATAAATTGTTCATTTCCAAAACGTCTTAATTTTCAAAATGAAGTGTGCCTACTAATTTTTATTAAAAAAATTTTTTTTTTCATTTTTTACGAGGGAAAAAAATAAAATTTAAAAACATAAAAATGGCGATTTTTTTAGAAATTGAGCCCGTGGAAAAGTGGAGAAAATGGGAAAGTGGCATTACAATTTGCATCTTTAGAAAAAAACAAGAATAAAACTGTTTTTTGAATTTTTTTTTGAATTACAGCTAGATTTTGAGCGACAGGTGGCCAGAAGTAAGGGTTGAGTCAAATGGTCAAAGATGAAAAAAATCCTCCTTATCTGTTTGGAATAGCTCTCCGCGCCAAAGACATAATTTTCCCCCGTTTTTGCCTGAATGGTCCCCCACCCCCACAAACTCCTAAAACGCAGGGAAAATCCTGGATGAATCCTCTAAAACAATTTGAATTCATTTTTTGAATCCTTAATGTTTTTAGATTCATAGCATTGAAATTCGTCGAATTTCACCTAGTGGATTCGAATCCTTTTCCACCTTTGGTTTGAGTTAAGGAAGAAATATTTTCACCAGATCTTTTTGTATGTACTTCCTCTGAACACTATTTAGTATTTCCCAACTATTTCCTCCCGCCTTCATTATTGAAAAAGCACTAGTGAAATCTCAGTAGTGTGCAAAGTGTGCACTGGCACTTTTTTTTCAAAAAAAAGAGACAATTTTTGATACAGGCCCAGGATTCAAGGGAGGAAGAATGGGAACCCCCTTCCTCCCCCAAAACCTAAATCAAATATTTTCGTGCTTTGAGTAAGATTCTTTCAAAACCCCTTTTCTCGACTTTTCTCTACTTTTTTTTCATTTTTCGTCAAATTTCAACTCTTTTTTGGGAAAATGAAAAAATTTAGGCGAAAAAAAGTCATATCCTCTCTTGAATTCGTAATTTCGACCCACGCCAGCAATTTGAATACCCACCTATATTTCTCTCATTTTTATACTTACCTATTCAAAAAATTCGCCAAATTGGCAATGAAAAATCACTTTTCCCAGGAGAAGAGTAGGGGTCAAATTGAGAAAATGTTGAACTCCAAAAAAAAGGTATCATGTTTAAATGTACATCACTTAATAAAACCGTCTGGATTCGCCAACAAAAAAAAAACCACAGTATTTTTCTTTTGCATGTAATTTTATAATCCATACGTATCACAGACTGGAATTTTCCTCTCCCTTGCATAAAACTTGTTCCAGACACCTTAAATGATTTTTTTTTCCTTTAAAAAAAATATATACTACAACGTGTTTGGTCCGACATTTTGACCCCACATCAAATAAATTTTTACACTCTTGAAAAAAAAGGAAATAAAAAATAACTGAACTTTTTTATACTTCGAGGTGCAGACCTACACCTTGTATAATGGTTTTACGTACAAACCAGTTCGAATACTCATCCCAACGATTCTATATCTTTTTTTTGCCAAATGTAAATCGTGAATAGCCTATATATCTGTTAAACTAGTTTGCGAAACACGATATTCTGGACAAGAGAATTTAAACAGATGGAATAAAAAATCGGTATTTTTAATATATTCAAACGGTATTCAATATCAGATACCTCTACAGCTACGGTTCATTGAACTACACAAATTCACCCAAAATATATAACCTGGTCACGAAATATATTCTTATAATTAGTACATAGGTATTTTGATTTCTGGTCGATAACCTGGGTCGATTCATTTCATGAGATCAGTAGGCTGTGGATCGTTCAAGTATATCAATAAAAAGATACCGTATTTAAAATTTTCAAAGCATATATCGCTTCCAAGATCATCTCGGGTTATTTCCGATATTCTCTTGGGCTCGTGGAAATAATAAATAACGTGCTCGAGAGCCAAATAGGTATAAAAATCTAGGCATAGATCTACTCGAACATTATCAACGAATAAAAAACATTAATATGGAAAAATGACGTCGGCATTTTTTCAAAAAGCAATCAGTCATGATACGATTCATGTAAGTACATCGAATATCACGTACGAAAAAACCAAAACTACCGCGATATTAAATTGCCAGCTGTAGGTATATTTTTCTTTCCGCTGGTGCTTTCATGTTACGCCGATTCCTTACCACCGCAAAGCAGCGACAATGAGTCGATAATTGCGCATTTTTATGGGAATGTCTTTGACCTTATATCTATAAAATTCTATAAATTTGCATTAAAAGTTAATGGGTTACCTGTAAGGCGCTTGATCTACTAGCACGTTATAAAGCTCTTGGAACACGTAATGGGTGACGTTATTGTCGAATCGATCTTGGTAGTCGAGATGTGAAGCTCCTAAACAATACTTAATAATTATAAACAAAACTAAAGATATGAAAAAAATCGGCAATAACGAACGATCCGCCATTTCGGTAACTAGTCAACTTTACATTGATGGCAGCATCTTTGGAGAAAAGTTTCTTCTGCCCAGCAACTCAAATATGAATATCCCTCCTTCGGTTGCAAATATATTATTCAATTCTAATGAAAGTAATGTCGACTGTATTGTTCAATATTCGATGGTCCGAGAAAGAAAATAAATCGCCGGAATTGAAGACGAATATTATTCGGAGTATACCGGATGTTCGAAAAAAAATCACATCGATGGACTCTTTTCCAAGTTGGAGCTGGAATTTAGAACTTGACGTATTTTTTGGGAAGAAACATCATCTCCAGAGCTAAATTTTGCTTAAAAATTGAAAAATTATAATTTTAAGGTGAAAAAATTTCAATTTTTGGATCCTTCGAGAGGATGATATTTTTGAACCACCCGATATAACGATCAGACTAATCACAACGAAACGAAATACCAACAGATAGTAATTCTCTTTGGACAATACATTTGAACCGTCACACTAGTTAAAGACGAATTGAACTCGACGCTCATTTTATTTATTCAACAATAACAAGAATATGGTGAAAAGAAAGTAGAAATTCATTGTAACCCGCGATTGTACCTCTATTCGCGTACTCGAAGTGTTTATTCACGGTCAAACTTCTTCTGCAAACCTTTAGGCTATAGATTTATATGTCTGAAGTGTAAATCTCAACAACAATAGAATCTAATGCTAACAAAGACCAAAGATGCAAAAAAGTTTTCAATGTGGCAGAAAATTACTTACCACTACAATGTAAAGAACGTTAATTTTATACGAATTTTTCATCGTCGTACTTACCAGGTACCTACCTTAAGTGGACATCATTAGGAGTTTTATTGAATTTACAATCAACGAGCCATTCAAGCGATTAATTATGAGAATTTCGCAAAATAAAGTCAATGACTTCCTTTGTAGGATGCATCGGTGGGAAAAATTGAGAAATTCGAGATTTTGGTAATTTTGTCATTGGTGGGGGGTTTTGAGTGAAAATTCAGTCGTAGAAAATTTTAATTCTCCTGCGTAGAATTATAGGAAGGAGTAAAAATCGAAAATATTCGACTGAAGTGTAATTTTTTCTGATTTTTTCCCCTTGAAACAAGATCATCTTTTGGTATTTACTGATTTTCAACTCAAAATGAAAATTTTCTTTAAAAAAGTAATTATAATCAGTTTCGAAAAATTCGATTTCCGACTCAAATTTTTTTCTCGACTGAAAATTGTAATTTTTCAAATACACAGGTCAACAAGGAAAATGCTGTGTAAAGTTTAATGAGAGATTTTTAAAGAATTTTCGTGAAAAATAGAGGATAAATTCCATCACTCCAAGACTTTTCACAATTTGAATTTTTTGTTGAGCATTATTGGATTCTGCAGAAAGGAAATCAATATTCCTATTAAATTTTTCCAGGATTTTTTCTTTGTCCAGAAAATCTACTCCATGAGTCAAAAGTTGAATTAAAAATTGAAATTGAAAAAAATTCTGAGGAGGGGGAGAAAACGGATATCATACTCGTATTTAAACTCAGCCCCAAAAAGGTCAGAATTACCTATCGGAATCAATTACGCAGGAAAAAATCGTTGAATTTTCTGATCAGTGATACGTATTTCAGTTGTTACAATTGAGAAATGTTGAAAATGTGGTTCATTACAAAAAAATGATTTTCTGGGGAAAATAAGGCTAAGAAAATGAATAGAAGGAACGTGAATTGTGTAACATAATTTTCTCAGAAGAATTAATTTATGAGATATTTCCAATACAAATATGAAATATATAAAAGTTGAATTTTGATCTAACATTGTATCTCGAAATTTCAAAATTTGAACCTTTTAGAAGAAACTTCATGGACCCTACAGAAAAAATTTTAATGCACCACAAAGAATTTTTTAGGTTTTATAGAGTAATGGAAAATACGAAAATCTCTAAAAAAAAAACCTGTTTTTAGGTATTTCAACTTTTACCGAATTTGAAGAAAGAAACGGAAATATCCATGTGGAAAAATTGACCTCAGATTCATGTTTAGGAGGCCAGTTTCACATACCTCCTTTTTTTAAAATTTTAATGAGGTTTTTTGGCATAAAAATGAGAGTCGACGATTTTCAATTTGGCTCATTTAAAATCGAGCCAAAATTCTAAAGATTTTTTCACTGAAACACTGAAAAAAAATTATTTTCATCCTAAGATCACTGAAAAGTAGTAAAACCAATAATTAACAAATTAAAAAAAAAAAAGCCAGGAAAAAAGAAGGGATCAGAGGTCAAGCCTCAAACCTGCAACTAAAGATTGAAAAAAATTCAACACAAATAAAAATTGCGGATACATACATACCTACCTAATCAATTTTTTTCGTAGGTTTTTATTTTTGTAGGTATTTTTTATGATAACTAGACTGCAATAATTGTCATAAAAATTTCCAGAATGTAAAAATCCAAGTTTCATTTTTTAAAATTTGGTATTCCATACGTAGATATAAAATGGCATTTTTTGAGTTTATGGCACGTAAATGGAAAACAACATTTTGCAGGAAAGATAAATTTTCGAAAATGAATGATAGAATCGAATTTTTTCATATCAGATATCACTCATTAACATGAAACTTGTTTTAATGGTTTTGTTCGCTCTCAGCGATCAAAAATAATTCTTCCGATGAATTTTTTGTGAAATTTTACAATGGGACAAATTGTAATTTAAGCATTTTAAAACGATTTTCTCAAAATCAAGATAAATGGTTTTGTCGTTATCAAACTTTGAAGACGAATCACGAGCTCATTTTTCAACCTCAAGATGTCAAGAAGTGTGGTTTGAAGCATCATAGTTCAAAATTTTATTTCAGAATCCATCATAGAGTCGACATCGATTTTTTCACCCAAAACCCTAATCACAAAAAACGCCATTTTTTCAAAATAAAAATGTATCAATCATCATTTTGAATTTTTTACGAAGCATTTTGCATATTTGACTTTTGACCAGAAATTTAGGAAAAAGAATGTGAATTTTTTCTGGTAAATTTTATTTAAACTTTTTTCAATAAATAGCTGCAAGCACCGCCGAAGACAAATAACGAAAGAAAACTAAGGTTTGTATCGTAGAAAATTGAAAAATGTGTACCTAATTTAAAGAAAAATTCAAAAAATTTCTGGGACCAACTTTATGGAAAAATTACGTTTAAATAACCATTTATTTTCTACAGTTTGAGGATGGAGGGATGGAGAGTTTCCTTCGATGGATCCACGCTTTGGTAAATTAATAATTTTTTTTCTTAATGGTAACAAAAATTTTTATACTCACTTTAGGTTTCGAAGCTTCATGTGTACTTATGATACTTACCTTTTTTGAATTACAAGTTGGCATGTAGTGCCTAATTTTTTAATTTAAATTCAATTCGAATTATTTAAATTTCCATTTTGAAATTGAGCAATTAGGTACCTATATTTTAATTGATGAAAATATTCATCTTCAAAAATTTTTTATGAAAAAATTTGCGTCAAAATCACTTTGGCTCAAAAAGATTTTAGAAAATATAATAAAAATTGATAATTTTTCATTTCGTTAAAAGTAAAGAAAAATTTGAAAATATGATTTTTTACTGACAAATAAGTATGCAAATTGTGCTATAAAGCATTGAACATTTTAAAATTGAAACTTGATTTCATTTTTTTAAACAATAATACGATGAATTAATTACAAAAATTATGCAATTTTTGAAGAAAAAAATAAGAAAAAATACCACTCAATAAATGACCTCAGATACGAAAAATATAAAAAAAGTTTTATTCGATCAAAAAATAAATACGATATTTTTAAAAAATTAAAACGTGATATGTACTGACTATGGCGAAAATAAATTTGAAAAATTCCAATAAAACACTAATATATCAATCTACTCACATAAAATTTACAATTTTTCAACTTTCGTAGCGCTATGGGAAACGTCTTCCTTTTTACCTTCGTCCTGATTGGAAATGGCGATAACTCTTTCTCTATTATTGGCCGAATGCACAGTCTGATAAGTTCTTCCAGAATCGGACTTAGGAGTTAATCTTTTTTGCGTCTCGGGTCCAGATCTGGTCTCATTTTCGACTTTTTTGGGAGCGATATCAACCACCGAGGGCTTTTTAGGCTCAACCTTTGTTTCCTTCGGTTCGACTTTAAGCTCGATGGCGGCTGGTTTCTTATTCTCGAATATATCTTTTTTGTCTTCTTTGATCTCGACGACCGCTGTTTTCTTCTCTTTGTCTAAATCCGTAACCGATTTGAACTTGACTTCGTTCAAAGATTCCGCCTTGCCTCCGAACAATGGTAAAATATCTTCGTAGTTATCGAACTGTCCTTGCCCTTTGATATCCAGAATATTGATATTTTTACTAGGAATGATTAATAAAACTATTTTATCCAAATGGGCTTGAATATTTAGATCTCCATCTTGCCTCTGATCGTATCTTTTTATCGGTGCCGCTTCGATAGCCGCGCAAAACACAACGCTAA
This sequence comes from Pseudococcus jackbeardsleyi, assembly GCA_038380155.1. Classification (NCBI taxonomy): domain Eukaryota; kingdom Metazoa; phylum Arthropoda; class Insecta; order Hemiptera; family Pseudococcidae; genus Pseudococcus; species Pseudococcus jackbeardsleyi. The sequence goes on from CM076242.1 coordinate 50,950,951, forward strand.
ATGCGCACAAAATTTTAAACGCGTCCATATTTACAAAAATGATACTTCCGAATGCTCTTGTACGCACTTCCAATCAGCTGAACAGCAAAACTATATTCGTGTACAGTTATCCTCCATTTGTTGTTTATCCGGATCAATTTTAATAGGTTTTATTTGCGTTTAACGGATGGGTAGTCGGATCTTGATATTATCTGTTTGTGGAACCGGTTGTAATAAAGACGTCGCGCGCTTATCAGTGTTTCTCAGTTTGTCATTTTGCATTTTCGAGCTGCAATTTTTCATTCTGTATGATTTTAGCTCTCCCCCGTTAATAAAAGAAACAAAAGTATTTTTCGATGAGTTGTGAAAAAATCGAATCAGTGAAAGTGATACATGATGAGATAATTATCGATGTGTGAAAGCTCCATACACTACGTGAGCTTGCAATCAAGCTGTGTATAGATTTGGTTGATAACGAAATGGTAGACGGTTCGATAGATCGTATCGATTTTCAAATATAAAAATATATTACGATAATGATTTACAAAGTTAAATTATTCTAATCCATATTTACAAGATTTTTTGTAAAAAAAATTCATTTAGATTTGATTGGTTTTCCGTTTGATGACACGTTTGTTTCTGATGTTTGTTGGAATGATTTTATAACGCCCGGGGTATGCTGCACCATTTGCAAAAAACTGTAAAAAAATACAGCCTAGGATTAGGTGAGGTGTTTAATGTTTTGCATAAGCAAAATGCCGGAAATAATGACGGTGGTGTTAATTAAATTGCATAAGGGAGCGCCGTTTATAATCATGTACTCCTCTCTTTACCCACTCTATCGATTATTACTTCCCTAAAGATTTTCGTATTGTCGCAATAGATCGCGGATTTCAGGTGCTAAAAATATCAAGATTTTTTTTTTCAATTTTTCAATTGAAAATACGAAATTAAGGAATTTTTAATGGTACAGTATGTTCAAAGTTGCTTTTAGAATTTTCACGAAAATAGATCAGGCAATTTAGTTTGAGTGGGGAACTTTTTAACGAAAAATTGAGTTTTATAGTTATTAAAAGGATGGAACTAGGGGATCTCAAAGTGATTCCAATTTTTATTGAACTCGGGAGGGGGTTGGACAAAAGTCGGGGGGTGTTTAAAGTGGAATGTTTTATCGTTCTTCAATTAATTTCAAGAAAAGGGGTGAAAATGGCCGCACCAAAATGATCTAAATCAACTTTTTTGAAGAAACCATGTCTAAATATTATTTTTCCAAGTGTACAATTTCAAATTTGCTTTTTTGGGACACTATGACTACATTAAAGACAGAGAAATCATCTTTCAATTTCTTTCGAAAATTGAACAGAGAAGGGGTAATACAAAGTGATAACCTGATTCTACATCTGTCCCCCTCCGCCTTCCCAATGAACCTTAAAATCTGGTTATCTTCAAAAAGTATTGAAAAATTGAAAAAAAAATTATTGAAAATTTTTTCCAACAATAGCTTCAGCATAGAAGGATGGACGCAAAAATATCATTGGTAATTATTTTTGAATCCCGCTCCTTTTGTTTTGTTGTAAGTAGGAGGGGGAAGAGGGAAAGGTTCAGAAATGGATTTTTCCATGGTTTTAAATTTTGCTTTAAAAAAAAAACAAACCATTTTTTAGCCAAATTTCTTCAGAACAGTCGGGTAGATACAAATGTGACCCATGCAGGAAAAAGGTACCTAAAGTCGGATTTTTCAAAAATGAGCATTTTTTACTTAAATGATAGGAGAGACTATGAGGAACATTTCAAGACTTGGATGAGCATCCTAGATCAATTTTTCTGTGAGATAGGGGCATTTAAAAATTACAAAATCATGAAAAAAATTACGTTTAAAGCTGCGTGGAGATCTGAAATGCTTAAAATGTAAAAAAAAAAAAAAAATGAAAAATCATCCTTTTTTCATATTTTTGACTGTACTTAGTGCAAAATTATGTTTTCCGACTTTAGGTAAGTAACCTTTATCTGCGCTGGTCACAAATACATATTTTTACCCATTAAAATCATTACTGGTAATATTCACCCCCACTCCTCATTTTAAAGACTTTGGAAAATTAAACTTTTTGGTGCGTTTTTCACTTCTCATGTATGAGAAAGAAAATTTCATTCATAATGTTACGATTCGTTGATTTGACCTTTGACCCTAAAAAAACAACTCCAGAGATTTTTCATTTCCTTCCTCCGTTCAAAACATACTATTTTGGATTTTTTTTGTAATTTTCGAAATAATTCAAGACTATTCTTGGAAATTTTTTTCAAAAAAAATTGTTTTAAATTTTTCAAAAGTTTTAAAATATGGACTGATTTTAGAGCACTGCGATGAAAAGTGAATTTGAAATCTGGAGAAAACAATCACTCCAATTGGACACTATTTTTGGCTTTTAAGAGGGAATTGAAAAGTTGTAGATCATGAAATTGGGGGATTCATTTTTTTTTCACCGAATTCAGCTCGTTTTTCTTGGTGCCTATTCGAACTCCTCAAAAATTGAGAAATTGAAAAAAAAGTGAAAATTCTACCGACTGCTCATTAACTTTCTCAATTTTTATCAAGTTCAATTTTGTTCATTCAATGGCCTAAAAAATGATCTAAAAAATTTTAGTTTTAATAAATTTTTAGAATTTTCAAAAATTTTATCCATAAATTTTTTGACTTTGATTTTAAAATGTTTAGTGAGGTCATTCGCAACATTTCAGTCCTTTGGTTGCATTTGGTAAAGGTTATAATAAGTGGATCCAATTTCAAAATAATTGAATCAAAACCAAATTGTAAAATCACATCAACTTAATGACCCCTGGCTATTCCTTTCTTATGATTAGACAGCTCAATTTTCTTCCAGAAAGCTCGCTCCGCCCTTCTCTGCTTCAAGTAAACAGGGGTGCGGCGAAGGCATATTCATGACGAGCAACTCGTCGTTGAAAATTTTGGGGGCGTATTAAATTACCAAAAATGAAAAAATAATTTAAAAATGAATAAAATTTCCAATTTTTAGGAAAACAAATAAAAATAAAAATAAAACTTGTAGAAATTTCATTTAAAAAGCCCCCTTCCCTAATTGAAGAGCCCCTCATAATAAATTTTTCAACAATAATTCGCCCTCGCTTCGCTCGGGCAAGAGAAGATTTAAGGGATCCAAACTTTTCACCAGATCAAAAATTCGCGTGAAAAATGCCTTCTTGCAGCATTAAAAAATGAAATTTTCTTGAAGTTTCGCCCTCGCTTTGCTCGGGCACGAACAAAATCACCGTTCCATATTATGAACCACCTAGGTGTATTCAAGATAATGCAAAAAAAGGCTTCCTTCTGATTTACAAACCTCCCGATACCAATTTCGCACCCTCCCAGAAAAGTTTTCGACATTATTGCTGAAATTATTTTTAGTTTTCAATGTCAAAATAATTCGTATGAATTATTTGTTCCAAAATTATATTTTGATCAGTCTTTTTCCAGAATAATTTATGTAAATCGCGTATTTTTTTATGAAAATAAATTTTGAATTTAGTGTTTTTATAGTAAAAAAATCATTGGGGGAGGTTAGTTAAACTTGAGATTTTTTCTTAAAAAATTATGAAAGTTCGGACCTTCTCCATGAAAAATTTCTGGCTGTACCAATGTACCATTGGTAATGTATGCGATTATTTAGCAATTCTTCAGGCCTTCCTCTAAAAATTTTCTCTACAGGACTTTTTGTGTGTGTGTGTGTGGGGGGGGGGGGTGTACTTGAAAATTTTTTCGGGGTGAGCTTGGCCACTTTAGGGGGGGCACTCGTCGTTGACTCAGGGGGTTCACCGCACCCCTGCAAGTAAATTGAACACTTTCTTTAAAAATTCAAAATTGTTTCCACTGAAGGTTTTTTTTTGCTTTAAATGTGTAAATGGAAAAGGGCTTTCAAAAAAATATCTGAAAATGATTCGAATATTGAATCATGAAGAATTTTCAATTTTGACATTTTAAATTTCTTCAAATCACAAAAGGAATACTTACTACCTACGTCAAAATTTGATTCGAATCTTAATTCGCATTTTCAATTTTTCCAATTTGAAAAAAGCAAAAACTGGTTTTTGTAAATACTTCGAAAATTGATACGATTACTAAATACATATTTAAGAATAAAAAAATGTTGATTCAAATTGTGCCCACAACTAAAATTTTTAAAATCGGTTTCATAGTTTTCAACTCATCTAGGATTGCTTAAATTTCTAACCATTCTAAAAAATCAAGCCTGAACTTTAATTCCTGGTGACAGAAAAGATATTCACTCCTGCAATTATTTTTCCAGCTAATTTTCTTAATTTTTATATTCTTGATTGATTTTGATGACATTTTTAGAGCAATGAGTGGATAAAGGAACGAGGAAAGATTGGTTGAGAAGTATCCTCGAAATAAATTGGGGGAGGGCACTAGTTTTTTTCTCGGAAGCTTAATTTTTCAAATATAGAGGCTCAAAATTCAAAGGTTCAAGCATTTTTGTTGAATGTTTAAAAATTTTGAGCAATTCTGAAGCTCAAGTTTATCAACATAGCACGTACCCCCTTATCAGCGTCCTTTTTCTGACTCCTCAAAAAATATCATCGTAATCGGTCAAATATTCATCAAGAAAATAAACTCATGAAAAACAGAAAAAAATTATGTACATCAAAATATGAAAAAAATCTTCTCCATATCTCCGCATATTACGCACCCATTAGGAAATTTCCACACTCCGCTCGTTTGGAATTTCATCATTTTTACCTATTCGTACCAAGTTTAAGTTCACATATCTATCTGAAGAACCTGTAGGTATACAGTATACGATAGAAACCACACCACAACCACACATATTACGACACAGTTTCAACTTACGGTATATGCGGTTTTCTCAGCCTCCTGCATCTTCCCAAATTATCTCTATAATAACCGGGAGCGCATTTCCTAGTCACCTTGATAGCGGAATCATCCTCAATGATAGTGGCATTTATACTTTCCGGAGTTGCTAGCAATTGATTAGTAATCATAATGGCCGAAGAGTTTATTGAACTTAGAGAATTATTATTAGAGTTGGAGTTGTTGGCGTTGCCCGAAACCGTATTTGGAGGAGGTTTCGACGTCGTTCCATTATTTGATTGGTGCTGACCTCCCAGCAAAGGCTTTTCGGTTAGTTCCGAGTAGTCGTAGTCGTACTGTAAAATTACACGTTTGGATAGAAAATTAGTATACTTTCGAGATAGGAAATGATGATGGTGCGATATGTAGAATTTGAATGAAGATGTTGGTGTACTTAATGGTTTCTTAAATGTAGCTACTTATTAATAATAAATGCCTATCGATATGATGATTATAGTATTATAAGGTCGACATGAGGGGGGAGGGGTAAATTTTTCACACCACTGATCTACCTACTTAATGATTTTTTTAGGAATAAAAATTTGACGAATTGAGTTTGACTTGAAAAAATAGAATTTAACGATTTGAAATAGCTACTTGACATTTTTTGAATTTTATTTTCTCAAATTGTCAGAATTGGAGTCTTCTGGGACAATGTGTCCAAATTGATTTTTTTTTCGAAACACTTTAAATTATTCATATGTATCAGATTTTTTGAAAACACCATCCATATTCAAGTTGGCTTTTTTGGAAACCTTGTTCAAATTGATTTTTTGGGACACTATGTCCAAATTGAACATCGACACCATGATCAAACCGATTTTTACCATGAATCTGTGCATAATGTATTTTTGACCAGCAACTGGGGAAATTTCGAAGTTATTGAGAATGCCCCGAATCGCTAAGCCATCAAACCAGGCCACCTGCAATAATGAACCTAATTCACCTATTGACTCATCAAGACCAAATTTGATCATTTCCAACCATTCTGAAGTTTTCAATGCAATTTCGATTCTCTTCAATATTTTCAAATTTTACAGAACACATCTGAATCAAGTTGGGTGGCTAAAAATCGAATTTTCTTTTTCATTTGATTGGTCGAACGAGAAATCCCACCCTTGAATCGATTTTCAGGTGAACACGAGTTCGTGTTTTTGATCAGCCACATATTAAGCTGGAAAAATTTTAAATACTTGAATTCATTATACGCAAATCAAGTCTCAGCTGCCTACGTACTTAAGCTTGAGCACTTTTTGAAAAAATTCGAAAAAATTGGATGAAATCGAGATCACGCTGGAGACTCCAGATACTTGGACTGAAAGAGGACAAATTTGGTTCAGAAAGTCAATATTTGATAAAAATTTAAATTTCGTCAAATTTGGCGAAAAATACTTATTTTTTCAACAGCATTGAACGACTGCTGGAATACCTACTCATATCTTTAAATTTTTGAAAATTTTCCAAAAATCCGGATATACCTAATTTTAGGAAGGTCACCCTGGGTTTTTTTCAAATTCAAGTTCTGACATCGATCTTTATAGTTCAAAGAGACCAAACAGATTTCTTTTTCCGGGGGAGGGGAAGGGAGGGGAGGCAAGGCAAAAATCCATTTGAAACTAAAAACAATAGTAAAAAATTTTAAATCTCCAATTTCATATCTACAGGGACTGAGCTCCTCAATTTTCTCGCACATCTCTCCTCTTCCAATATCTTTTTTACAGCTCTCAATACTTTTAAAAAATTTGTCTTTGTATTTCGCTTTACTTACTCCTGTGCCTGAGTTTGGACTCGAAGTCAAAAACAATCATCATTTTAGCTAACCTATGATTTTCCAAAGGCATTTTCCCAGGTAAGAGGAAGGAGATAAAATCACATTAATAAGGCCTCCTTTACTTACTTCCCCACAATGCTCCTTTTTTACTACGTACGTACGTAGTACGTACCTATCTACCTACCTGCCTACCAACCTATCACTCTAAACTTCAATCCAACTAAATTTTATGCTGAAATTAGCTACAGCCAGTGGGGTCGGAAATTTTTTTGGAAAAGTATAAAGTGAGCGCTAAAACTTTTAATACCAGACTGATTTTAAGGATAGAGGGCGAACAAAATTTTTTTTTCGTTTTGAAAAAATTGAATTTTTACGGAGGGGAGAGGGAGGGTGCGTTTGATATTTACATACCTGCCATCCATTTAGCAAGAACAATGTACTTCCTTGAACCACATTTTCCAAATTCACATGATTGAAAATTTTGAAAATCAAGTTATTTAGGCACCAAACATAGATTGACTTTTAAAAGGGGAGGGGGTGAAGGGCACATACTTTACTAATTTCATGGTGGATAGTTGAAAAACCTACGATACTGTCTATTTATTCCAAATAAAAAATCGACCACTTTTATTTTAAAATTAAATCTTAATCGGAGAAATTACAATTAGACCGAGTCGAGCTTGACCACAACTTTTTAAAAAATTGATTTTCAATTATCAAAAATAAATTTCAAGGAGAAAAAAATATACAACTCATTTTGTTGAAATCATGTGAAAAAAAAAATACAAAAAGTATCTTTTTTGCAGGATTGTGATCATTTTAAAAATTTTGGAAGCGAGATTGAAGTTTTGAAATACATATTTACATATTTCGATTGGGAGAAGAGAATTTCAGCAATGGATTGACGAATTTTGATGGGTGGGAAGAAGAAATTTTAGAGTTGGATGGTATAATTAATGGCTTTCTTCCCCCTACAAAAAATTATGTTGAGGATTTAATCCTCCGAAAATCTGGTTCGTAGCCCTCCTGCTTTAAAACCCTGATGGCCACCTTCGCTGAAAATCTTCAGAATTTTCCGGGGAAGGCCTAATATGACCGCAGGCGCAGGCCTACGCAGAAGGTGGAAAAAGAGTAGCTTCTCTCAAGCCTGTGTTTCTTCGAGGGGCTGTAAAAGCCCATTATGGTTGAAAATTGAAAAATCCAGTCTTTTTACCACGAGAGTCCTTAAAACAACTGAAATTCTATCCAATCACGTCTTATATCAACATTCAAAATACCAAAACATCCCCTTTTCCTGTTTGTACATTTCCCCCCTAATAGGGCTCTCGATTTCCTCTGCCCAGCCCTACCCGACCCCATTCGAATAATTTTCATTTCGTTTCAGGTAGGTCCACACATCTTCCCCTTTAACCCCACCGAACTTGAAATTCTACAATTTTACCAACCTTCACCTTCCATCAACCAACAGCAGGAGACTCGCCAAGACAGTAAATTCACGTCTAAATTAATTGCATTCCAATCGTACAATGTGGTACCTACATCACATTACACAATAATTAGCCAAGATATTCTTCACCGTACGTGATCTCAAAGCTACCGTGAGTACGTGTCGCTATAAAAATAACTTCTGCCTGCGGTATTCGCGAATTACCAACGAGGAAAGAATGATAACAATAAAAAAAATCATTAAAAATATTGAAGGTACCGATACTCGAAATACTCCAAGTTCGCAGGCAGGTAGGTCTAAGGTATGTAAAAATCTACGTGGGTGATTTTCAGAAAAAAAAAACAACATGATTACGTTCGCAGGATCTCCATGGGATCTATCGGGTCAGAAGATACGAATCAGAGTCGTAAAAATAATTCAAGTGCAACCACAAAAGTACACAAATAGTTATACAAAAGGTGGTTTCCGACTTCCATAATAATGGGATCGTGGAAATAATCTAAAGCTGGTGTCGTGACACGTTTATTCACGCGATGTGATTATTCTCTGTAAACCGCATCGCTACGAGGATTTTAAAATATATTCGATGGAAATAGGTACAAGATTATTGCAGCTAGGTATCTAGTTATAGGTGCATCTGCATTGAATGCAATTTTTTTTATCTTTTCAGCATCAAAAATCGATATTGTTTTATTGATTGAAATAAAAGGAAGCAAAAATAACAAAAGATTTGAAAAGTTGGATTTCTAGACCCCCTTCGTTTGATTACATTAACTGATAAAGATCTATAAATTAATAATTCGTCATCCAGCAATATGATTATGTACACTACTGTCACTCTTCAGGAGATTCTTCTCCATTGGACATCGAATACGAGTCGAAAATTATACAAGATGACAAATTCGTACGGCTAAAATGGTATTACGCTGATGATGGCAGACATTGGTGGGCAACTTTTCAAAACCCATGTTTTATAACGGTAGGTAATGAATAATCAGAGATATACAAAATAACGGACACGCTTATAATAGGCAAGAGATCAGGCAATCCACATGCATAACCACTATTGATACACCGTTATTAAATGTCAATAAAAATCTGGAATAATTTATAATCGCGAAGCGCAATTGCACCGTTATTAATAGTCTAACGTATTACCTCGCTATTAAGAATGCCTTCGTCCAAGATGGCGTATAACTCGATATTTTTAAGATGAATTTGTACGTTGTAGTCACCAAACTGGCTTTGATCATACCGGATCGAAGCGCCGTGTACATTACACACATAGAAAAATGACAAAATTATTACACGGAAAAGCAATATCAAGCTAAGCAGCAGATTCTTTGCCATCGTGTGCCCGATGCACTGTCGTAATGGACACCTGTTGAGCGGATCCGCCGGTCGCTACCTCCGCTACAGATTCGTATTCGGCCTCGGACTTTGCAAAGTAACAACGGACTAGTTCTTCGGCTGGTGTGCTTTAATCGCAGGTCACTGGGCGCAAACGTTAACTGTACATCGCGTCTAGGCAACAAGCATATGAAAAAACTTACGCCGATATTAGATGACGCGTTTTAAATGTGTTAAATCGACCAGAAATACCGTCATACTCGATTGTAATTGTGCAAACTGGTTTCATCTTGAACTTGATTATTAACATATGCGTGAGAATTGTGAATTCTATATTGCAACGGATATTATTTTAATAAAAACCAGCGTGCTGTTTGCATAAAATTTCATTTTTACGGTAGCGAGAAATCGATACGGAGGCGAGGATGTGCGAGTAACATTACGTTTATTGCCGTTACTATTATTATATCATTTTTCGAGTGCACGATTTTTTTTTTATGGGAAGAGAGGATTTTTTGCTGATTCTACGCATGTCTGGATGGTTTTTTTGGAGAACGGGTTGGAAAAAATGCTGAGTAAGGATGAAGAGGTGAAATAAGTAGGTATGCATATGTGGGTGCAATAACGTATCGACAACTGTAATCTTGGTGTACTTGTTCAACATTGATGCGTAATTTTTTTATTTTATTGTTCCACTTAAAAAAAAAATCCATGGTATTAATTGGGTAAAATGTGATCTCAATTCGAAGATTTTAGCTGAAACAAAAATAAGTCGAAAGTGCATTGAAAGAACTCTGTATTCAAAATTTTAGATGCTGAAATCGATTTCTCGAATTTTGGCGAATTTTCGATGTTTCAAAATTTCCTCTTTATTTGGTTGGTAGGTATCTTATTTTCGACCTTCCGAATCGATTTGAAGTGCATTCGGGATGTTTCACACAGAGGTGTGACGACCCGGGGGGTGGAGGGGGTGACACCCCCAGACCATCCTAAGATTGCAAAAAATTGAGAAAATTGGAAAAAGTTATGTAATGTTGGAATTCCCAACTTTTCCTGAATTTTTCCCAAGTTTGGGTTTAAAAAGTCGGAAAACTCGGAAAATCCAAGAAAATATCAAAAAAAATTCACCCTGCTTCGCTCGGACCTTAAGTTAACTTTGCACAATTTCATTTTCAAATGATAATATAAATCCCCATCAAACAAATTACTATTTTCAAATGAAAAAAAATGTCCTTCTCATTTACTTGTCAGGGAGCTTCATAACAATCTAAAATGAAATTTTCCACCATTTTTCGGGTTTTCTGAAAGGAGAGAAGGTAAGTAGAGAGAAAAAAGCGCGAATTTTAATGAAGAAATTTTAAATTTTGGAAGCTAATTTTTTAAAAAAAAATTCGTCCTCGCTTCGCCGCATTCATTTCAACGAAATTTTCAAAAATTGTCCAATTTTTTGAGCGTTGTTATTAAGGAATCAGTGTATTTTAGATGACAAAAATTGGACAGCTCAAAAAAAGCTCGAGCAATCTTTGCCCATTTTTCAAAATCGAGTCAGCAAATTTCTATTTCTTTTAATAATATTGGAATAAAGTGATGCATTATTGTACACTCTCCAAATTACTTACATCAAAGAATATTTTTCAAATCATTAAAACAGTGAAAAAATGCCTCTTTTGGGCATTTAATATCCAATTTTTACTATTTGAGGTAAAAATATGAAAAAAAGCTCCTATTCCCCCCCCCCCCCGAAATAGACTTGGTCTAAAATCTGAAACAGTTGTTTTTGGTTCTGATAATTTTTTTTTCATAGGTACTTATCGATTCTGATCTTAAAATAGTTTGGGTTTCTTTTTGGAAAATGATAAGTATTTTAAAAAATTCAAATTTCGTAAACATTTTTAAAAAGTTGTAAATTGGATAGTATTTTTTTTGGTCAAAACCAATGTTTATTACTAAATTTAAAATTAAAAAATTTTGACACGTTGGGAAATTTCCAAAAAAGTTGAAAATTTTAGTAAAAATTAGTTGTTTTTAGAGAAAATAAAAAAAATAGTTGGAAATTTTCGGGGAAATAAGTTGGGAAATTTTGAGATACCCCCCCCCTCTCTGGAACACATCACTTCGTTATGCCTCTGGTTTCGCAGTTTCCTCAATAATTTGGAATTTTTTTTATCACAAGACAAAAGTCCATGTACATTATACATGGTTCAAATGAATCTTCAGCACCTACATATCATCCAAGAGGAGGGAGGGTTTGGTCCCTTTGGCTCCGGCTCCTAGATTTTCTTAAATTAACTTTGGCTTCGGCTCCAGTTCTGTGAATTTCATAGAAGTGCCTTCGACTCCGGAAAAATTACCCAGAAAAGGCCATCCTTCTTTCCAGAGTCGACCATTATTTTCATGGGTCCAAAAAAGTTTTTCGCTTCCATTTTCTCTCTTTATACATATAATAGATAAGATCAATGGAAGCGGAAGCTTTTTGGGGGCGAAGGGAAGGGTAAAAAATTAGTGTAAAGATTTAGCATAGCGGAAGGGTTTTCGTGGGAGAGGGTAAGACAGATCTTTCTTTTACATTGTCCCTTCAAATACGTAGTTCAGTATTATGTATTGTGATTTTGTTCATAGCCGAGCAAAATGAGTGTGAAACTTTGAAAAAATTGAGTGTCAAATTCTCCCCTCCCCCCAAAAAAATAGGCTTTGATACTTTAACGATTTCTATCTGATGTGATTTGAAGGAAGGGTGCAAAATAATACTTGGCACCACCAAAATAATTTTTTGGTGAGGGGGTGCAATTCACACTGTATAAAATGTGATATTGGAAACGAAATGTTTGAAAATACATTGAATTTTGCTGGTGTCTGCAGATAAATTCCGGCAGACTTATTTAAAAAAAGTTCACACCAGGATTAAAAATAAAAATTTCAATAAATGTTTATGAAAAGATTTTTCTTTATCTCAAAAAAGGTCACAAATCTCAAAAACTCAAAATTATCATTTCCTAATGACCAGCCATCATTCGATCATTCCCTAATGTCTTTTTGGAAAAATTTCATCTCCAATTTTTATACGAGCAGACGAGCTCTAAAATAAATTGTTATGTATGTTTAGGGTACGAAAATGATTTTTGAAGAATTAGATGTCCCTTCCTTTTTCAATTTTTCCTGGAACAATAGTTAGCTATTTCTCCTCCTTTCAAAAATGATTTCAAGTTTTCAATTTATATTATTCAAGTATCAAGTTCAAATTACATAGCTACGTAAAATTATTACTTACTCAAATTTCATTAATTTTCAAATTTTGTTACAATACAAGGCATCGCATAGGCAACCAATACGGCAACTCGAATCAAACCAGTATCGCCATCTATTAACATTAAAACGAATCATTTAAAACCTATTTTCTCTACGAAACCTATTTCTCTTTTATCAGTTCCAAATGAGCATGTGATAAGAAAAAGGAAAA